>CM055316.2:23984339-24640339 GCA_029255685.2 Silene conica | reverse complement strand
ATTTAGTCACTAAAACGATAAATTAAGGCGAAAATTCACAGAAAATGGTTTTAATTCGTGTCAAATAAGCGAATAAAACTTACATCTAATCGGCGAAAAAGCAAGGGTTTGAGCACGCTGAAGACTATGATGCAACAAACAAGCCTGAGTTACCTAGCGTGAAGCTTTAATTCGAATGAAACAAGCAAGGATCGAAACCAAAAACTCGAAACCAAAAACTCGAATTGCTAGTTTTATCAGTTACAACCCGAAACCAAAAACTCGAATGAAGTACTTAATAACTTACAAAACTAGCATAAATCAAGCAAGGGAAGAGGGGAATTGTGATTTGCAGCACAAAAACGAATGTAACGAAGCTTGGACAAAAACCCGTAATTCAAAAGTCGACTAACCCTAATTTCGAAAATAGGCTTATTAAGCGTAGATTAAAGAGGAAAGAGATTAAGTACTTACTTGTAGATGGTGATGGCACGAAAATTGCATAGTAAAAGATGATGAGAATGAAGGCGGAATTGAGGGGATGTGAATCACGAACTAATGAACTGATGAACTGATGAACTGATGAAGACGGTGGTATGTGTTTCAGTTTTTGCGTAAAATTGAAGCAAAAACTGAAGACGGTGGTATGTGTTTCAGTTTTTGTGTTTCAATTAGGTTAATGTATTAGAAGTTCTAATTTTTCGAAATTCATATTAAATGCATCAGTTTCACTTTTAAACTGAAGCAAAAACTTATAAGCAAATGCGTCGGTTATAGAAATAACTGAAGCAAAATTATATTTTTAGGTATAAACGTCAGTTTTGGGCACAACTGACGCAAAAACTAAGTACTTTTTGCATCAGTTCTTTATTAAGAACTGACGCAAATAAGTTTCCTATGGTGTAAAATTGGACTCCCGCCAAAATTAAGTACTTTTTGCATCAGTTCTTTTAGAACCGACGTAAATCACTTGACGCAATAGGGTATTTTTGTACTAGTGAATGTTTGTTTACTCACGAATTGTTTAATTTCTTACTTCGTAAATTTTGGACCTTAATTTGTGAAACTGGAACCTTATTTCGTGAAACTTGGACCTAAAAAGTTTGTTTAATCACGAAATGTTTAATTTCTTATTTCGTGAATCTTAGACCTTAATTTGTGAAACCGGAACCTTATTTCGTGAAACTTGGACTTAAAATATTTGTTGCACACAAAATATATAATTTTTTATTTCGTGAATCATGGACCTTAATTTGTGAAACTGCGACCTTATTTTGTGAAACTTGGACTTTAAATGTTTGTTTACTCACGAAATTTTTAATTTTTTATTTCGTAAATCTTAGACCTTAATTTGTGACACCGGAACCTTATTTCGTGAAACTTGGATATAAAATGTTTGTTTACTCCCGAATTGTTTAATTTCTTACTTCGTGAATTTTGGACCTTAATTTGTGAAACCGGAACCTTATTTCGTGACACTTGGACTTAAACTATTTGTTGCGCACAAAATATATAATTTTTTATTTCGTAAATCTTGGACCTTAATTTGTGAAACCGGAACCTTATTTCGTGAAACTTGGACTTAAAATGTTTGTTTACTCACGAATTGTTTAATTTCTTACTTCGTGAATTTTGGACCTTAATTTGTGAAACCGGAACCTTATTTCGTGAAACTTGGACTTAAAAAGTTTGTTTAATCACGAAATGTGTAATTTCTTATTTCGTGAATCTTGGACCTTAATTTGTGAAGTCGGGACCTTATTTCGTGAAACTTGGACTTAAAATATTTGTTTACTCACGAAATGTTTAATTTCTTATTTCGTGAATCTTGGACCTTAATTTGTGAAACCGGAACCTTATTTCGTGAAACTTGGACTTAAAATATTTGTTTACTCACGAAATGTTTAATTTCTTATTTCGTGAATCTTGGACCTTAATTTGTGAAACCGGGACCTTATTTTGTGAAACTTGGACTTAAAAAGTTTGTTTAATCACGAAATGTGTAATTTCTTATTTCGTGAATCTTGGACCTTAATTTGTGAAGTCGGGACCTTATTTCGTGAAACTTGGAGTTAAAATATTTGTTTACTCACGAAATGTTTAATTTCTTATTTCGTGAATCTTGGACCTTAATTTGTGAAACCGGAACCTTATTTCGTGAAACTTGGACTTAAAATATTTGTTTACTCACGAAATGTTTAATTTCTTATTTCGTGAATCTTGGACCTTAATTTGTGAAACCGGGACCTTATTTTGTGAAACTTGGACTTAAAAAGTTTGTTTAATCACGAAATGTGTAATTTCTTATTTCGTGAATCTTGGACCTTAATTTGTGAAGTCGGGACCTTATTTCGTGAAACTTGGAGTTAAAATATTTGTTTACTCACGAAATGTTTAATTTCTTATTTCGTGAATCTTGGACCTTAATTTGTGAAACCGGAACCTTATTTCGTGAAACTTGGACTTAAAATATTTGTTTACTCACGAAATGTTTAATTTCTTATTTCGTGAATCTTGGACCTTAATTTGTGAAACCGGGACCTTATTTTGTGAAACTTGGACTTAAAATGTTTGTTTACTCACGAAATTTTTAATTTTTTTATTTCGTAAATCTTGGACCTTAATTTGTGAAACCGGAACCTTATTTTGTGAAACTTGGACTTAAAATATTTGTTGCGAACAAAATATATAATTTTTTATTTCGTGAATCTTAGACCTTAATTTGTGAAACCGGAACCTTATTTTGTGAAACTTGGACTTAAAATGTTTGTTTACTCACGAAATTTTTAATTTTTTATTTCGTAAATTTTGGACCTTAATTTGTGAAACCGGAACCTTATTTTGTGAAACTTGGACTTAAAATGTTTGTTTACTCACGAAATTTTTAATTTTTTATTTCGTAAATCTTGGACCTTAATTTGTGAAACCGGAACCCTATTTCGTGAAACTTGGATTTAAAATGTTTGTTTACTCACGAATTGTTTAATTTCTTACTTCGTGAATTTTGGACCTTAATTTGTGAAACTGGAACCTTATTTCGTGAAACTTGGACTTAAAAAATATCCGACTGCTACAGACCTGCCGCAGCCCTCCTCCTTTCTCCGAGCTTGGGACCGGCAGTGAATGTCCAAAAACACACGCAGGCGGTGGTTGATGACAGATACCCATTTTAAATAAAAAACTTAATCAGTCTTATATACTTCATTCACAGCATCACATAATTTTCCATTGACGACAAACTGTTCCGAATAAGCAGGCAATCAATTCAATTGAGATACCCACCTTAATCTAATCTTCCATACTTAAAGATTGAATTACTAGTAGTATGTGACACGGTTTTAATCCTTACAAAACAACCATATTATATTCAGTTCAGATAGAGAGCTAGCTGTATATATAATCATTAAAACATCAAAAAAAATCTACAAAATCAAAAGACGATAGAAAAATTATTAGTAAATCTTATGTAGTCGCTTTAAATTAAAGGAAGAAATGAATGAACTCACCAATGTCAGTTGATGCTGGTGGAGCGAAATGCCAAATGCGTGGAGGAACGGACCTAGTTCTTGTGGAGTAGGCTCCTTTCAGTGTTGCAATTTGCAAGGACATATTCTTCTACTTACGATGTCAATTTCACCCGATCAAAATAGGAAAAGAAGTGGTGGTTTGATCTAAACCACATGTTATTAATAATTTGAATGGTAGAGATGAATCCAGCGGCCTCACCCTAAGAAGGGTGCCTCGCGTGATTCAATTTCTATATATATATATATATATATATATATATATATATATGCACGGTGAGAACGACCCTTATCCCTTGGATGAAGAGAAATCAATGATTGATATTAAATCTAAAAATTTAATTAATACCCCTTAAAGTATAAACCCCTTGTTTCCCGATTCTTTTGTTCAAATATAACTTCAATTACCGGCCACATTCTCATTTACTCACTCTAGACTTTAAATAACATTATTTAACAAAATCCCCACATTATCATGCCAATATCTACCCACTGTTATCTATCATCATTATTTTCATGAATCATTCAACATCTTTACAAACTTGAACTTTACGGATAATTAATCCATATGAATCAATATGAATCATAAAGTTGGATTTCTCCAAAACCTCTTTAGTATTTTTTTCTTTGGTGAAGAAAACCTCTTTAGTATTCAGAAGGAATAACTTGGTCATTTGACTACTCATTTGTTCATATTGATTCCATCTTTCCCAAAACCTCATTTATTCCGTAAAAAAATGTATTTAGGTTTAAGTAAAAAATGTATCTAATCCTTAAAAAAATGTATCTAGTTTTATGTAAAAAAAGTAAAAAAAAATGTATCTACTCATTCAAAAAATGTATCTAGGTTTACGTAAAAAAAAGTAAAAAAAAATGTATCTACTTCGTCAAAAATGTATCTAGGTTTACGTAAAAAATTTAAAAAAAATGTATCTACTACTTCAAAAAATGTATCTAGGTTTATGTAAAAAAAGTAAAAAAAATGTATCTACTCCTTCAAAAAATGTATCTAGGTTTATGTAAAAAAAAGTAAAAAAAAATGTATCTAGGTTTATGTAAAAAAAGTAAAAAAAAAATGTATCTAATTCGTCAAAAAATGTATCTAGGTTTACGTAAAAAAGTAAAAAAAAAATGTAACTACTACTTCAAAAAATGTATCTAGGTTTATGTCAAAAAAGTAAAAAAAAATGTATCTACTCCTTCAAAAAATGTATCTAGGTTTAGGTAAAAAAGTAAAAAAAAAAATGTATCTAATCCGTTAAAAAATGTATCTAGGTTTACGTAAAAAAGTAAAAAAAATGTATCTACTCCGTCAAAAAAATGTATATAGGTTTACGTAAAAAGGTAAAAAAAAAAAAGTATTTACTCCGTAAAAAAATGTATCCAAGTTTGTGTAAAAAGGTAAAAAAAAAATTATCTACTCCGTCAAAAAATCTATCTAGAATGTGGGTTGTGGGTATTTTTAAACCATTGATTGTGTTTTAATCCAACGGACGTGACTCGTTCTCACCGTATGCACCGAATGATCGTTCTCACCGGACCTAAATTTTTATATATATATATATATATGTAGGGTTGGGCTCCGGTGAGAATCACCTTACAATGAAAACCGGTGAGAACTCTTCTTTATGGAGTTTTTTTTTAAAAAATTAATGACATAATTGGATTCGGCATGGAATTTTATGGCTAGAGAACATATTTCTTGGTCTAGAAAATAAATACTAGTGGCGGAAAAATGATAGATACGAAAAAATAGATAGTAGGTGCATGCAAATAAATAAAACGTATCTCACCTTGATTTCCGTCACTAGTATTTATTTTCTAGACCAAGAAATATGTTCTCTATCTATAAAATGTCATGCCGAATCCAATTATGTCATTAATTTTTTTAAAAAAAGTCCGTAAGGTAGAGTTCTCACAAAGTTCTCATTGTAAGGTGGTTCTCACCGGATCTCAAGTCTATATATATATATATATATATATATATATATATATATATATATATATATATATATATATATATATATATATATATATATATATAGTGGTGATGATTAATTGATATAGTTTGATGTAATTCAACACATTTTGTCTCTAACCTTATGAGTATAGTTAAACAATTTCTTGGTAATAAAACCACTGTTAAAAACAGTATCAGTCACGAGGTTGATATACCTCAAGATCTATACTTACTTAATAAATGGACAATTCCTAGGGTAAGTGCCAAAACAATTTATAAATTAGGCACCTTCGAAAGATTGGGCTTAAAACAAATTGTTAAAACTACAGAAGAAGCAGTCTCTCTTAATAATGAAGAGATGTTTCTACAACTACTTAGTAACCATGATTTAGAACCATATAAAAGATCAGACCACAAGTTTATTCATATTGGAGTCCAAGTAGCTTTTAAACCACTAACCTTGGAAGGTCTTCCTGAAAGTTTTATAGCAGCTTTAAGAGATGGAAGAAATTTGGATTGGAAAAAATCAATTATGGGGGTCATAAAATCAAGTCTGGCCCATTTAACGCTTTCTTTAAGTGATGATAATATTTTAGACGCTCTAACACTAAATGTTAAAACCCATGGGAATAATTATACTCAAGGATCTGAGGTTATTTGTATATGTTATAGAATATACTTTAAACCTTTATATACTTTGAATCCTTATTGTAGATTGGTTGATAAACCAATTAATGAAACTATTGTCATAGAAACTAATTTTCACAAATCTGATATAACGACTAGGAGAAAAATTAAATGGGAAGAAATATCTTTCCCTGATAATTGAAAAATTGAAAGAGCCATGACCCCAAAGCCTACTATTTACACAGATCTCTTAGATATCACACAAACAGGAGATGGATCGGTTAATTTACATTTTGGTAATAATCAACCTAATAGAATACTAAAAAAAGCTAGTAATAGCTCTTCTAGACTGACTAGATGTAATTCAGTAAGATCTTTTATATCCCCATGTGACTATATAATAGATCATCCCAATACAGCTAGACACTCAACCTCTCAAATAAGAGAAGAAATTAGAGATGATGATTCATCTTCTGATGAACCTAAGGAACCTAGGATAAGTGAATTTAAACTACATAGTGATAATATATTAAAAGGGCACTCTAATGAAGAGAATGTCGAGACTATGTCTGAGATGAGTTTTAGCTTTGATAATGGAGAGTACAACTTCTAAAATAGATTTTAGTTTCGGATCTAAAGCTAGATACATGATTAAAGAGGAATTTAATCTACCTAAATGGGAAATTTTTAGGACGTGGTTCTTAGAAAATTTTGATAATAATCAAAGGGTAATAATTCAAAAGGAGTTTTACGATTTTTGCACTTCTTATAACCAAATTACATATTTTGTACCATGGTTTTGTGCAGTGTATGTAGAACAATACATTTCGGTTTTAGAGAGAAATTATACTTTACCAGATGGCAAAGAGCTAAATGATATATATTTACCCTCCTTTAGAATCCCTTAAGATGGAAAACTGTCATTTTCTTGTCCTATCAAATTTGTTTAACGGCAAAGAAACCGTGATGACAGCAACTCATCTAAATAGTTTAATACAACAACAAAATTATTCAAATTTATTTTTAAAAATAATAGGAGAACAAATTGGTTCACTACATAAAAAAATGGATAATATCAGTTTTCTTCTAAATAGAAAAGGGACATCTGGAGAAAATAATTCTTCTTCCTCTTCTTCTAATTCATATGTATCTTCTTCGGCCGTCAGTATCCAAGGACCGCCTGAAATTAAGGACTTTGTTTTAAAAAAAAAACCGGAATGGGAAGTTAGATTAACAGAGCAAGTAAGACTTAGTGAACAAGTTCAAAACTTTCTTAAAGAAAAAATGGAAAACTTATCTATAAAAACTCTTAGTGAGGACTTTACTAGCCGTTTTTATAACAACGTAGATAACAAAAAAGTTATAAAAGATGAGGTTAATAAACTTGACACAAAGTAGGCTGATAAACCCACTCAAAGGCTATATTACTATATCGTCCTTCCCCCATAGATGTTCAGCATGAAGAATAAGAATACCAGTTAAATAATAGTTACAGTGGGAAGTGTATTTACGAATGGAATATTGACGGGTATACTGACAAACAAATTTATAATCAAATCCATAGAATGCTTATGTATTCTACTATTTGTAAAAGTTCTGGTAATAATGATGTTAACATAGCTAAGATGATAGCCGTAGGATTCACTGGTCAACTTAAAGGTTGGTGGGATAATTATTTATCCACAACAGGAAGAAATGCCATTCTTAACCCTACAACAAATATTGAGGGTAAAGAAAAAGAAAACGCACTTTATACTCTAGCTATAAATATTGTTGAACATTTTACGGGAAGATATTCTGAAAATCATGAGAATATAAGAACTTTACTACAAAATCTTAGGTGTAAAACACTTACTGACTTTAGATGGTATAAAGACATTTTTCTTAGTAGAGTTATGGAACTCCCAGAATCTAATAGTACACATTGGAAAGCTAAATTTGTGGATGGATTACCAAATTTATTTGTAGAAAAGGTCAAGAAATCTCTCAGAGGAAATCTGACATCTATCCCTTATGATAGTTATACTTATGGTAAACTTATAGGAACTTGTACCCAAGAAGGTCTAAACCTATGCAATGAAATTAAATTAAATCAACAATTAAAACGTCAAAATTTGGTTGAAAGAAATCAACTTGGAGAATTTTGCAGTCAACTTGGTATGTATATGCCAGCTTCTTCGCATAAGAAGAAGAAGAAGAAGAACTCTAATAATTCTTATCCAAGTTATAAGCAGAAAAGAAGAAAGAAATAGTATTCTAAAGAAAAACTAGATAAAAAGGCTGATAAAAAAGCCTTTAGAAAAGCTTATAAGAAAAATAAGTCAGACAAACAAATTGTCTGTTATAAATGCAATAAGGTTGGCCATTATGCTAAAGATTGCTGGACTAAGAATAAAATTGCTAGTCTTGATGTTGATGATGATGGAATAAAAGATAAGTTATACAAACTCTTTTTAGTTACTGATGAGGAACTTGAAAATTCTAGTTCAAGTTCTGATAATGAGGTTAAGATAATGGATAATGATTCTTATCTTTCTGCATATGAAAGCTCAGAATGTGAGCCTTGTCTTCAGGGTAAATCATGTGAAAAGAATAATAATACACATAATGATGAATTTTATAATCTGATCTCTCAGTTTCAAGAAAATCAAATAAATGTTCTAGATAATAATCATTGGGTTGAGTTACTTAGAACCATTAAAGACGCCGAAATAAGGTCCAAAATTATAGACCAAATAGATAGTGAATCTGGTACTTCCAATACAAAGGTTAACCTTCACTACGATACAAATTACAGAGAACCATATACTATGTCTGAAGTTTATAACCTCTTAAAAACACGTCATGTAAATTCTCACCCTACATCTTTAAAAGACATCCTTTCTGAGATTGAAAATCTTAAGTTAGAAATAAAAAAATCTAAAAAATGAGACTAAAAGTCAACCACCAGAATTTTTAATCTAGAAATGTTAAGTCTTTTAGACCAGACTTCAGAAAATAAAAGGAACCAAGATATTCCTGAAATTTCTGAAAAAGATTCAGATATACCTAACAAAGTCCTTGGGATTAAGGAAACTATGAACACCATAAATATGGATAACGAGTTTCTTCAAACTCTCGAGACTGTTGTTGTTAGTCAAAAATGGTATATCAAAATTATCTTAAAAATTGATAATTATTTTTCAAAAGAGTTTACTGCTCTTATAGATAGTGGAGCAGATTTAAATGTTATTCAAGAAGGATTAATTCCTACGAGGTATTTTGAAAAAACTTCCCATACACTTTCTCATGAAGGTGGAGAAAAACTTAATATTAAATTTAAACTTCCGAGAGCTTCCATTTGTGTTGATGGAAAATGTATTCCATTGAGTTTTTTACTAGTCAAAAACAAATTATCCACCCAAGTTATTCATGGAACATCATTCCTTAATAAGATATATCCTTTTACTTATGTAGACAAAGAAAAAATTATTGCAACTTATGATAATGCTTCCATTACTTTTAGGTTCATAACAAAACCTTATCTAAAAATTTTACATCAAATGTATTATCATTTACTTTTAAAAGAAAACCAATTGAGTTTTTAAAAACAAGAAGTTAATGTTTTAACCATTGAAGATCGTCTTCAAAATCCTAAACTAAAGGAAAAAATTAAAATTTTATTTGACTCTTTTCCCACCGATATTTGTGGAGATCATCCTAATGCTTTTTGGAATAGAAAGAAACATGTAGTAAATTTACCTTACGAGGATGATGTTAAGGAGGAAAATATACCTACCAAGGCTAGACCCTGTCAGATGAATTCAGAGTATTTAATACTTTGTAAAAAAGTGATAGCTTCTTTGTTAGAGAAAAAATTGACTGGACCTTCAAAATCAACATGGTCCTGCACTGCTTTTTTATGTTAATAAACACTCGGAACAAGAAAGAGGAGTCCCTAGACTAGTAATTAATTAAAAACCTATGAACAAAGTTCTAAAATGGATTAGATATCCAATACCCAATAAAAAAGATCTCTTAGATAGACTATATGATTCTATCATATTTTCTAAATTTGATTTAAAATCTGGTTATTGGCAGATCCAAATTAACCCTGCTGATCGTTACAAAACAGTTTTTAATGTTCCCTTTGGACAATATGAATGGAATGTTATGCCTTTTGGCCTTAAAAATGCTCCCTCTGAATTCATGAAAATCATGAATGAAATTTTCATGAGTTACAGTGGCTTTATTATAGTTTATATTGATGATATTCTGGTTTTCTCAAAAACTATTGAGATGCATTTTAAACATTTGGATATTTTTAAAAAAATTGTTATGAATAATGGATTAGTAATATCCAAACCTAAAATGATTTTATTTCAAACAAAAATCAGATTTCTTGATCATAACATTGAGAAAGGAAATATAATTCCGATCAATCGAAGTATATAATTTGGTTCAAAATTTCCTGATGAGATAACTGATAAAACCCAATTACAAAGATTTTTAGGAAATTTGAATTATATCTCTCCCTATTACAAGAACATTGCCCAAGACACAACCATTTTATATGACAGGCTAAAAAAGAATGCTCAGCCTTGGACCGAGGAGCATTCTAAAGCAGTTAGCCTATTAAAAGAAAAGTTATTTCGTTACCTTGTTTATCTCTGGCAAATCCTCATTGGGACAAAATAATTGAGACGGATGCCTCTAATATAGGTTATGGTGGTATTTTAAAACAAGTTGATCCCGCCAACAAACAAGAATTTTTAGTGAGATTTTTTTCAGGCAAATGGAATAATGCGCAAAAGAATTATGCCACTGTCGCAAAAGAGATTCTTGCTATAGTAAAATGTGTTTTAAAATTTCAGGATACAATAAACATTTTACTATCAAAACTTACTGCAAAGCAGCCAAGTTCATGTTTTCAAAAGACTTTAAACATGATGTTTCAAAACAAATGTTTGCCAGATGGCAGGCTCATTTAGCTCCATTTGATTTTACAATTATTTATAAAAAAGGGGAAGATAATCATCTCCCTGATTTTTTGACAAGAGAATATTTGTAATATTCTTTTCTTTTCAAGAATGCTTACCCGCAGTAAAGGTAGCCCCTCTCCTAGAGGAGGTAGAGGTCGTGGTAGTCCTCCCTATAGAGGAGGAAGAAGTCCTAGTTATACCATAGCTCAGTATGGTAATAAAAAGCTTATAGCAGCGGATTTATCTGAAGCCAGTCAAACTGAGCTCGAGGAATTTACAAAATGGAAACAGCTTCAGAAAAAAGAAACTGATATTGCTAGCTCTTCCTCAAAACCCTCATTTTCTTCAGCCGTTCAAAACACTACCCAAAAGGAAGATGATATGTTTCAAAATGAGGAGAAAAGAGTAATACTCTTACTCAATGAATCTGATAAGAAGTGGGAAGATAAACCTTGGATGCTCTATGACAGGTATCTAGGAGGACATGGTTATACTATGGAAACATATAAACCGCGACATTTTTATGAGACAATACTCTCTAGCAATGGTTGCACTTTTACCCATTTACTGGGACAAACAAGGAAATTTATAATTTCTCAAAAATTATAATTGCCCAAATAATATCCATAAATGACTGGGGAATATCCCCATTAGCAGAAAAAACTATTATCATAAAAGGGGCACTAGTTAAATACAATTACTGGGATTATATCCAAGCTTTTGATAAGGTATTCCTTTATGAAAATGATAAACGAAGTCATACTTGGTTTATTAAAATTATTTCCGAGATTTATAATCAAGATCTTTCGATATGGTTTATTAATTGGTGGAACTTTTATGGAACTTCAGAAAATATTCTCCCTCCTATTCTAAAAGAATACTTTGATAAATGGAAGATAATAATACCATCATGCCAAGAAGATAAAATAATTCCTAAAGGAATGAGATTTTTTATAGAATTCTCTATTCCGTGGATATGGAGAACTAGTCCTACAACAGGTTATAACCCGGGCTTCTTTTGTCTTATACGACGATCATATTCTCGTTTTTGGGACACCATGGTGAAAACCGATGATAAAGGGCAGTTAAACTGCACCCCTACAATAAATCTTATTGAAGAAAAAATTAACTCTTATACGAGTTTGAAAGAACTGGAAGATAAAGAAATCAGAGAAAAGGAGCAGAATAGATTCCTTGAGCTTTTAGAGGATGATGAATCAATGGACATCCATGAAGCTTCCGAAGAAGAGATAATAAGAGCATATATGGAAGGTCTAAAAAAGACTCTTAAATTGAAAAAAGAAGGGGATAAAAATTCCTCGAAAAGTGATATATCGATGGCCTCCAATAATAGCCATAATTCACTCAGCACCTTGCTACAAGATTCCCAAGACCCAGAAGATAATTCTGAGACTGATAAAATCACAACTTTCTTGCAAGGGGAAAAATAATTTGTATCTCCATTAAAAGTTGTTAAATTATTTGTCTGTACTGTAGGCATTTTATAATTCATTAGTGTGATATACTATTATTAAATAATGACGTAAGCACTTCCGTCTATATTTCTTACGTTTGTAACCCCACTTCTCTATATAAGGGGCTTGTGTTTTTCTTTAGAGGCAGGTTTTTACTACCCCTCTCTCTAGATTCTCCCTCTCTCTCTCTCTCTCTCTCTTGTAAAATATTAGGTTCTATAAATAAAATCTTGTTCTGAGCACAACTTGAATCTTTGTAAGTATTTTTAAATTCTGTACTCTTACTCTTATTTTTACATTCCAAGGATGAGCCTTATAGGCTAAATCCTTTGTGTTGAATTATGTCTGACTAAATCGATTGATCAAAAGCACCATGGTAATTATATTACAAGTGGTGATGGTGCTTTGGTACTCTGAGAAGATCCGGCTGATAGTTTAAACTTTTTTATAACCAATTATTATGGACTCTTGGGTCCTTTCTTTTTGCCTGCTTTGCCGAAGAAATGGCGTTTAAGGCCTTGTGAAGTGGACATTGAGTTCCAAAATAATTGGTAAATCTGTTGGTTTAATAAAAATCTTACTCTTATGAGTTTGAATCTATCTGGTTGGATGACCGGTGTTCCTTTAAACTACATAGTGATAATATATTAAGAGGGCACTCTAATGAAGCATAAGATATTCCTTTAAACTACATAGTGATAATATATTAAGAGGGCACTCTAATGAAGCATAAGGGGAGCTCAGCATACACCGGTCATCCAGCCAGATAGATTCAAACTCATAAGAGTAAGATTTTTACTAAACCAACAGATTTACCAATTATTTTGGAACTCAATGTCCACTTCACAAGGCCTTAAACGCCATTTCTTCGGCAAAGCAGGCAAAAAGAAAAGCCCCAAGAGTCCATAATAATTGGTTATAAAAAAGTTTAAACTATCAGCCGGATCTTCTCAGAGTACCAAAGCACCATCACCACTTGTAATATAATTACAATGGTGCTTTTGATCAATCGATTTAGTCGGACATAATTCAACACAAAGGATTTAGCCTATAAGGCTCATCCTTGGAATGTAAAAATAAAAGTAAGAGTACAGAATTTAAAAATACTTACAAAGATTCAAGTTGTGCTCAGAACAAGATTTTATTTATAGAACCAAATATTTTACAAGAGAGAGAGAGAGGGAGAGAGAGGGAGAATCTAGAGAGAGGGGTAGTAAGAACCTGCCTCTAAAGAAAAACACAAGCCCCTTATATAGAGAAGTGGGGTTACAAACATAAGAAATATAGACGTAAGTGCTTACGTCATTAATTTAATAATAGTGATATGACACTAATGCATTATAAAATGCCTACAGTACAGACCAATAATTTAACAACTGTTAATGGAGATACAAATTATTTTTCCCCTTGCAAGAAACTTGTGATTTTATCAGTCTCAGAATTATCTTCTGGGTCTTGGGAATCTTGTAGCAAGGTGCTGAGTGAATTATGGCTATTATTGGAGGCCATCGATATATCACTTTTCGAGGAATTTTTATCCCCTTCTTTTTTCAATTTAAGAGTCTTTTTTAGACCTTTCATATATGCTCTTATTATCTCTTCTTCGGAAGCTTCATGGATGTCCATTGGTTCATCATCCTCTAAAAGCTCAAGGAACCTATTCTGCTCTTTTTCTCTGATTTTTTTATCTTCCAGTTCTTTCAAACTCGTATAAGAGTTAATTTTTTCTTCAATAAGATTTATTGTAGGGGTGCAGTTTAACTGCCCATTATCATCGCTTTTCACCATGGTGTCCCAAAAACGAGAATATGATCGTCGTATAAGACAAAAGAAGCCCTGGTTATAACCTGTTGTAGGACTAGTTCTCCATATCCACGGAATAGAGAATACAAAAAAAAATCTCAATTCTTTAGGAATTATTTTATCTTCTTGGCATGATGGTATTATTATCTTCTATTTATCAAAGTATTCTTTTAGAATAGGAGGGAGAATATTTTCTGAAGTTCCATAAAAGTTCCACCAATTAATAAACCATATCGAAAGATCTTGATTATAAATCTCGGAAATAATTTTAATAAACCAAGTATGACTTCGTTTATCATTTTCATAAAGGAATACCTTATCAAAAGCTTGGATATAATCCCAGTAATTGTATTTAACTAGTGCCCCTTTTATGATAATAGTTTTTTCTGCTAATGGGGATATTCCCCAGTCATTGTATTTAACTAGTGCGCCTTTTATGATAATACCTTATCAAAAGCCTTGGTAGGTATATTTTCCTCCTTAAAATCATCCTCGTAAGGTAAATTTACTACAAGTTTCTTTCTATTTCAAAAAGCATTAGGATGATCTCCACAAATATCGGTGGAAAAAGAGTCAAATAAAATTTAAATTTTTTCCTTTAGTTTAGGATTTTGAAGACGATCTTCAATGGTTAAAACATTAACTTCTTGTTTTAAAAAACTCAATTGGTTTTCTTTTAAAAGTAAATGATCATACATTTGATGTAAAATTTTTAGATAAGGTTTTGTTATGAACCTAAAAGTAATGGAAGCATTATCATAAGTTGCAATAATTTTTTCTTTGTCTACATAAGTAAAAGGATATATCTTATTAAGGAATGGTGTTCCAAGAATAATTGGGTGGATAATTTGTTTTTGACTAGTAAAAACTCAATGGAATACATTTTCCATCAACACAAATAGAAGCTCTCGGAAGTTTAAATTTAATATTAAGTTTTTCTCCACCTGCATGAGAAAGTGTATGGGAAGTTTTTTCAAAATACCTCGTAGGAATTAATTCTTCTTGAATAACATTTAAATCTGCTCCACTATCTATAAGAGCAGTAAACTCTTTTGAAAAATAATTATCAATTTTTAAGATAATTTTGATATACCATTTTTTACTAACAACAGTCTCGAGAGTTTGAAGAAACTCGTTATCCATATTTATGGTGTTCATAGTTTCCTTAACCCCAAGGACTTTGTTAGGTATATCTGAATCTTTTTCAGAAATTTCAGGAATATCTTGGTTCCTTTTATTTTCTGAAGTCTGGTCTAAAAGACTTAACATTTCTAGATTAGAAATTCTGGTGTCTTGACTTTTAGTCTCATTTTTTAGATTTTTTATTTCTAACTTAAGATTTTCAATCTCAGAAAGGATGTCTTTTGAAGATGTAGGGTGAGAATTTACATGACGTGTTTTTAAGAGGTTATAAACTTCAGACATAGTATATGGTTCTCTGTAATTTGTATCGTAGTGAAGGTTAACCTTTGTATTGGAAGTACCAGATTCACTATCTATTTGGTCTATAATTTTGGACCTTATTTCGGCGTCTTTAATGGTTCTAAGTAACTCAACCCAATGATTATTATCTAGAACATTTATTTGATTTTCTTGAAACTGAGAGATCAGATTATAAAATTCATCATTATGTGTATTATTCTTTTCACATGATTTACCCTGAAGACAAGGCTCACATTCTGAGCTTTCATATTCAGAAAGATAAGAATCATTATCCATTATCTTAACCTCATTATCAGAACTTGAACTAGAATTTTCAAGTTCCTCATCAGAAACTAAAAAGAGTTTGTATAACTTACCTTTTATTCCATCATCAACATCAAGACTAGCAATTTTATTCTTAGTCCAGCAATCTTTAGCATAATGGCCAACCTTATTGCATTTATAACAGACAATTTGTTTGACTGACTTATTTTTCTTATAAGCTTTTCTAAAGGCTTTTTTATCAGCCTTTTTATCTAGTTTTTCTTTAGAATACTATTTCTTTCTTCTTTTCTGCTTATAACTTGGATAAGAATTATTAGAGTTCTTCTTCTTCTTATGCGAAGAAGCTGGCATATCCATACCAAATTGACTGCAAAATTCTCCAAGTTGATTTCTTTCAACCAAATTTTGACGTTTTATTGTTGATTTAATTTAATTTCATTGCATAGGTTTAGACCTTCTTGGGTACAAGTTCCTATAAGTTTACCATAAGTATAACTATCATAAGGGATAGATGTCAGATTTCCTCTGAGAGATTTCTTGACCTTTTCTACAAATAAATTTGGTAATCCATCCACAAATTTAGCTTTCCAATGTGTACTATTAGATTCTGGGAGTTCCATAACTCTACTAAGAAAAATGTCTTTATACCATCTAAAGTCAGTAAGTGTTTTACACCTAAGATTTTGTAGTAAAGTTCTTATATTCTCATGATTTTCAGAATATCTTCCCGTAAAATGTTCAACAATATTTATAGCTAGAGTATAAACTGCGTTTTCTTTTTCTTTACCCTCAACATTTGTTGTAGTGTTAAGAATGACATTTCTTCCTGTTGTGGATAAATAATTATCCCACCAATGTAACATCCCAATATTTTGAGACTTGGAAGTTTAAAGATTTTAAGTTCAAGTTCGAGAAATAATTTATATTTCGTAAATTGTGGAATTTCATTTAAATAACTAATTAATTTATGTGAGAATATTTTAAAGGATTTAAATAAGATTTCATTTAATTGCATACTTTACGTCTTAGCAATTTAATTTCATAGTCCGGAAATATTTTTATCGTCTTAAGTTTGTAGTTACCTCAAGTCGGTGTTTTTAGCTAAAACCGTCTTAAAACTTGTCTTATGGGCTTAACTTGTTAATGGACCCATTTTCCCTCTTTTTCCTCACAAAACCCTAACCCCACCATCTTCTACCTCCCTCATTCATTTCATTTTTCAGATTTGTAACAAACACCATTTTTATCACTTTTTCACCTCCAACCTTCAAATGCTCATAAAACCTTCATTTCTTATCCGATTGAGACAATTTTCGCGGCCACAGATTCCTCTTCTCGCCCTCTATCTTTCTAGGTAAGAATTTTTCCAAAATAATTCCGTCTTATATTCTGGCCGTGACCCTAAGGTCACGTTTTTCGAGGTTTAAGAGTGTTTGTTGTGTTTCTAGCGCGGACTTGGACAAAAGGAGTAGCTTGGAGCCGGATTCATGTTGGTTTAAGAAGTTATAAGGTGACAATTATGAGCAACTCGGCCTTATTGTTTATATTAGCACAATATGTGGTTTTAATGTTGTGTTTCATATGAATTATGAACTTGGATGATGTTAGGACTTAGTAACATGATGATTTACTATTTATATGTTCAATGTATGTTAAGTTTTATGAATTTATGTGGTCAGTTTCTGAATTGTGAAGATATGTAATTGCTTCCTCTGTTCATTCTAAATGCCACTACCTATTTGTACTCACTACTATGAACTACTACTGCCCTATCTTATTGCACTACGTTCCTACCCCATTTTACTCTACTGTACCCCCCTGCACTGTGTTCCGCGTCTGTTTTAGTATGTGTACTGGTCTGGTTTTTACGGGTCTGTTCAGGTCTGTACTGGTCTTGTTTTTACGGGTCTGTTCAGGTCTATACAGGTCTGATACGGGTCTGATATACGGTCTGTTTTATGGTCTAGTTCGAGTCTATTTTCGGGTCTGATATGGTCTATGTTCTGGTCTGTTTTCAGGTCCGTTCTGAGTCCGTTTTAGTCTGTTTTTACGGATCTGTTCAGGTCTGATATGGGCTATTTTCTGGTCTATTTCTGGTCTATTTTGGGTCCGTTTTCAGGTCTGTTTTGCGACAGTTCTTGCGTCTATTTCAGGTCTGATACGGGTCTGATATACGGTCTCTTTTCTGGTCTGATACGATCTGTTTTCAGGTCTGATACGCGTCTATTTCTGGTCTGTTTAAGGGTCTGATACGCGTCTGTTTTGTGCGTCTGTTCATGTCAGTTTTCTGGTCTGTTTTAGTCTGTTTACGGGTCTGATATGTGTCTTCCCGCTGTGTGTCTGCTGGTCTGCACCGCGGTGCTGCTGTGCTACCTAACGGTTGTTGCTGGACTGGCGCTGTTTTTGCTTACTCTGCCTATTGCTGCATCATGGTCATTGTTGCTGCGTTTTATTGTTGCTCTACTACTGTTATCATGTTTACTGCTCTTGTTTGTGCTCTTGTTTGTCAATGTTGTTATTCCTAATACTACTAATAGTTAATTATTATTATTATTACGTGCGTATTACGTACTACATACTTCCTGTAACATTTGTTTTATTAGTATTATTATATTATTATTTTATTATTTTATTATTATTATACGTACGTGTTTGCTAGCCTGCTTGAATTAATTAGTTTACGTACATTCTTGCTAGCTTGTTTACGTTTGAATATAATACGTTAGAAATCGTTACGAATTAGTAATGGGTTACGGTTTTATTAGAAGCATGTCAAAATAATTTAATTTAGTTAGTCGATTTTTCCCGTATAAAATCTAGGTGATATAATATGAAGTTTAATTTAATTAAATCGTGTTTATTTCCTTTATCGGTTGAACCGGTTAATTAGAACGTAATCAAGTACTTAGTAAAATATATTTTAGCTAAGTAAGATTTAGTAAGTGATTAGTGACTTGTCTAAAATTTGTTAGTTCTTAAGCGTCCGTTAATACTTATCATCGGACTAAGATATTTTAATGTATAGTAGTTGGTTAAGTTTAACTTAATCGAATTGGCCTTTCCCTTATACTTGAATGTGTGTTTGAGGTCCCCGAGGTTTGGGCGGCACTCTATTGGGTTCGGGAATGGAGAGAGGATAGAGACCCCCAGGTCGGGCAACCGAAAGGGAAACCGACTCTCCCTCAACTTAGTTCCCGGGATCAATTAAGTGTTGATTAGAAGTATAAAAAAGTAGAACAATAGATTAGTTTCTATATTTGGATGATATTGTATTGATGCGTATTAAGGTATGCCTTAAGCTGGCCTCTGAGCTTAATACGTGAGCTTGTTGTCATATATGGGGATATGCCTTAAGCTGGCCTCTGAGCTCTATATGTGTATGGTTGTCGTGTCTGGGATATGCCTTAAGCAGGCCTCTAAGCCCAGACATGTATATTTGTGATCGCGTTGGAACATGCCTTAAGTTGGCCTCTGAGTCTGACGAGTAGAGTAGCTGCACAACGGGGCAGTCAGGTCGTAACACCTTACCCGGAGTGCGGATGCTGATGCTAGGACATGCCTTAAGCTGGCCTCTGAGTCTAGTGTCTTGTGATGCAGTAAAGGGACATGCCTTAAGTTGGCCTCTGAGTTCTTTACTTATTGGGTGCTAGTCTATGCCTTAAGTTGGCCTCTGAGTCTAGTGTCTTGTTGATTAGCAGGTCTATGCCTTAAGTTGGCCTCTGAGTCCTTGCTTGTGAATTTGGTATTTAGGTTATGTCTTAAGTTGACCGCTGAACCTTTATACTTGCTGAATGATTGGTATTTAGGTTATGTCTTAAGTTGACCGCTGAACCTTATACTTGCTGAGTTTTATCTGCTTGCCTGGAGTTGGTACTGTGTCAGATATAGATGTTGATATTGATGAGTATGATACTTTAACTTTGGTTTTGTTCATCCAAGGCATTGGATGACTCTTTAGTCAGTTTCTAAATAGTTTGGACTGAAAGACCCCCCGACCGGGCAACCGGTAGGGAAACCGACTCTCTTTCCAAATGGTTTCCGAAGTTGGTTGAGAGCCTTGCATTAGTGATTGCATGATAGTATGAGATTCAGATAATGAGATTTGTATGCTTCACATGTTTTATATATGTTGGAGTATATTGTATGTGTATGTGTTACATGTCGTTACAAAAGGTGGCTAGGAGAACTCTAGTCACTCCCCACTGATTGTGGCGTACATGTTTACATGTATGTAGGTACATGACAGGTGGTTGGCAGAGGGTTGCATGGAGCTAGCGAGCGATGATCCTATTCATCGGTTGACTTCACGTTTACGTTAGCTAGACTTAGTTTATATTTCAGTTTTGAGTGCCTGTAGGGATGTGTCATCCCAGGCTGATTGTATATTTATATTTTACTTTCAGTTTCAATTTTAATTCACCTCGCATGTTAGTTATGTTAAAAAGTTTTAGTTCCGCTGCATTTTTAGTATTTTGTATGTTTATTATTTCCGCTTTCGCGAGGGGTTTTACAACCAACCTTTAAGTTGACCAGTGAATCCTGCGGCTATCATCTTAGCTATGTTAACATCATTATTACCAGAACTTTTACAAATAGTAGAATACATAAGCATTTTATGGATTTGATTATAAATTTGTTTGTCAGTATACCCGTCAATATTCCATTCGTAAATACACTTCCCACTGTAACTATTATTTAACTGGTATTCTTGTTCTTCATGCAGAACATCTATGGGGGAAGGACGATTATAGAAATATAGTCTTTGAGTGGGTTTATCAGCCCACTTTGTGTCAAGTTTATTAACCTCATCTTTTATAACTTCTTTGTTATCTACGTTGTTATAAAAACGGCTAGTAAAGTCCTCACTAAGACTTTTTATAGATAAGTTTTCCATTTTTTCTTTGAGAAAGTTTTGAACTTGTTCACTAAGTCTTACTTGCTCTGTTAATCTAACTTCCCATTCCGGTTTTTGTTTTAAAACAAAGTCCTTAATTTCAGGCGGTCCTTGGATACTGACGGCCGAAGAAGATACATATGAATTAGAAGAAGAGGAAGAAGAATTATTTTCTCCAGATGTCCCTTTTCTATTTAGAAGAAAACTGATATTATCCATTTTTTTATGTAGTGAACCAATTTGTTCTCCTATTATTTTTAAAAATAAATTTGAATAATTTTGTTGTTGTATTAAACTATTTAGATGAGTTGCTGTCATCACGGTTTCTTTGCCGTTAAACAAATTTGATAGGGCAAGAAAATGACAGTTTTCCATCTTAAAGGATTCTAAAGGAGGGTAAATATCATTTAGCTATTTGCCATCTGGTAAAGTATAACTTCTCTCTAAAACCGAAATGTATTGTTCTACATACACTGCACAAAACCATGGTACAAAATATGTAATTTGGTTATAAGAACTGCAAAAATCGTAAAACTCCTTTTGAATTATTGCCCTTTGATTATTATCAAAATTTTCTAAGAACCACGTCCTAAAAATTTCCCATTTAGGTAGATTAAATTCCTCTTTAATCATGTATCTAGCTTATATATATATATATATATATATATATATATATATATATATATATATATATATATATATATATATATATATATATATATGAGTAAAACAAATGAGTCCACCCCATAGTGTTGAGTCCTTGAGTCCTAATAACAGCCCTTAGATTAAAACAAATCAATGGTTGAGATTATAAGAGTAAAACACCAACCAAACATCAATTAATGCTTTGACTCACCCAGTTCTCTCTCATCCCACAAATTTTCATTTATTCCATCTCTCTAAAAAACCAAATAAATCATAAACCTAATAAAAATCCCTAAAACTGACTCCCACCACAACCACCTCCAAAACCACCACAACCTACCGCCGCACGCCTCCTGCCGCCTGTCGTGCACGCCTCATGCCGCCTGCCGTCACACGCCTCTTCTTTTGAGTAAGTATACAACATTTCCACCACTAAAGAAGTTGAGCATCCAATCATTACTTCCAACATAAATTGAATATAAGCATTGCTTCAAATGAGTCGTGGCTTTGGCTCCCATATCTTTGTTGATTTTTTTTTAAATTAAAAAAGATGACAAATTAGATAAATAAATAAAGTATAATGATTCATAAATGTGCATCCATGAGTATCTTTTTGATTCACACCTTTAACTTTTGTACTAACTTCAACGTCTTTGTTTTTTTTTTCAGATCTGAATGTTTGTTTGTATAGGTTTTTTGGTTTTATTTTACAGATCTGAAAAGTTTGTGACGTTTTTTTTCAAATATGGAAAAGGAGCGGTGGTTATTGCGGCGTGGTGATGTCGTGGGGTTGTGACGGTGGTTATTTCATGGGTTTTTTTTTCTTTTTTTTCGAGATTTGAGAAAATTAGTGGGTGGTGGTGGTGGGTCATGTGTGGGATGGGGGTGGTGGTGGTGGTGATGACGTGGGGTGGTAGGACTTTAAAATTATTTGTTCATATGTATTTTTACATTTTTTCAGATCTGGAGTTTTTTTGAATGGTGATGGTGGTTGTTGTTATTGGTGGATATTCTTGGTGGTGGTGGTTTTTGATTTTTCCAGATTTGTATTTTTGTTGGATGTTAGTGGTTGATCAGATGGAGTTACACTAAAATAAACATGGAGTTACACCAACCGAACAATGAAGTTACACCAACAGAACAATGGAGTTACACTCATAAAACAATGGACAGAATTAAGTCAATGGAGTTACACTAAAATAACTTTGGAGTTACACCAACAGAACCATGGAGTTACACTATTTGAACCATGGAGTTACACTATTTGAACCATGGAGTTACACTATACGAATCATGGAGTTACCATAGAGTTTCACTAATAATACCATAGAGTTGTACCAAAAGAACAATGGAGTTACATCAAAAGACCAATGGAGTTGTACTAAAAAACCACTAAAATAACCATAGAGTTACACTAAAATAACAATAGAATTACACTAAAATAACCATAGAGTTATATCAATAGAACAATAGAGTGACACCAATAGAACAATGGACTTTCAACAATAGAACAATGGACTTTCAACAATAGAACAATGGAGTTACACGCCTAAAACAATGGAGTTACTCGCCTAAGACATTGGAGTTACACGCCTAAAACAATAGAGTTACACGCCTTAAACAATATAGTTACAGGTCAAAATAATAGAGTTACAGGTCTAAAATAATAGAGTTACACGCCTAAAATAATGGAGTTACACGCGTAAAACAATAGAGTTACACGCCTAAAACAATAGAGTTACACGCATAAAACAGTTGATTTATACTTATAAATTTTTATATAAAAAATCGCATTAAAAAAATCAAAGTTATATTAGTACAATATTAGAGTTACACACCTAAAACAATAGAGTTACACACCTAAAACAATAGAGTTACACGCCTCAAACAATAGAGTTACAGGTCTAAAATAATAGAGTTACACGCCTAAAATAATAAATTTACAAGCCTAAAATAATAAAGTTACAGGCGTAAAATAATAGAGTTACACGCCTAAAATAATAGAGTTACACGCTTAAAATAATAAAGTTACACTCATAAGTTTTTAAAACTCAAAAATAAATAATTAGAAGTTAAAGTTATGGGAGAGAAAATTAATTAGCTAAATGAGAAATTGAAATTATGAGAGACAAATCATTAAATGCATGTTGGGTGAGTGTTTTTTTGTTTTAATCTCAGCCATCCAATCTCCAATATCTAATTGTTGTAATTTCATATATATATATATATATATATGTATATATATGTATATATATGTATATATATGTATATATATGTATATATATGTATATATATGTATATATATGTATATATATGTATATATATGTATATATATGTATATATATGTATATATATGTATATATATGTATATATATGTATATATATGTATATATATGTATATATATGTATATATATGTATATATATGTATATATATGTATATATATATATATATATATATATATATATATATATATATATATATATATATATATGAAATTGAATCACGTGAGGCACCCTTCTTAGGGTGAGGCGGCTGGACTCATCTCTTCCATTCAAATTATTAATAACATGTGGTTTAGATCAAACCACGTCATTTAAGAAAAAAAGCATATAGACTTTCACCATATCATTCCTCTATCCTTACTGTTAGAAAACTTATGCCTTGAATTTGTGTCGAAGACGGAAAGACAAGAACAACATTGAGAACAAAGAGGAAAGAAAGACATGCGATGAGTCACACGCATGACCGAATCAACATTGGAAATCCGTAGTGTGCAATGCTACGTTTGCTCAGAATATGATTATAGTGGTGGACTTTGTTTTGGGTTCTAAGTGTCACGCGTACGTCTTTCCTATTTGTTCTTGGTTAGTGATTAGGAAATTAATTATTAATTTCCTATTTTGATATATTTCTTTATTAGTCTAGATATTTTATCTTGGGTAGAATAACTATATAAAGACTCAAATTTTATTCTAGGTTGATTAGAGAGAGATTTGAGAGCACAATAAAGAGGGTCAATTTGTGAGGTTCCTTCCGGAGAAGAAAACTCAGTTTGTCTCAGGCCCTATTATTGAGGTTCGTCTGTCTTTGAAGATTGGAGGAGTTTGTTTAGATCTTGGTTGACCTCAAGATAATTTGTCCTTCGTCTTATTTGGGTAGTCTCTACCATATTTGTTGGTAAAATAGGGTATACTCTTGGCTCATATTGAGTGCGTGTGTATCGGTCTACTTGTTGGAGTAAATGTCCTCCACAGTGTGTGATTATTTGAGTAAATCTTTTACAGGATCACGCAAGGATACTTAGTATATTAATCAGTTGATTAACGTTTATCGGTAACGATTGGCTCACTAGAAGTTTGACGTTACTGTCATATGATGGCGATAATCAACTGATCCCTAAAGGTCACACCTATAGGATAGTACTGAAAAATGTGATTATATATTGATATAATTACATAAATGCTAAACTTAGCTAAATGTAGTTAATTAGATGATAAACATTTAATATGATTAAATAATAACTAGGAGAAATGAATTAAGTGTTAATTCTAATAAATATATATAAAAGTTATATTTATTAATTATATTTTAATATATGATAGAATGATATAATTGGGATTAATTAATTATAAGATAATTAATTAATATTCTCCGGGAATTAAATTTGTACACCGAAAAGTATTAAAATATACATGATATTTTAAGGAAGTTCGGAATAAGGAAACTGACTCAAAATATTATATTATAAAGAGGTTTCCTAATTGAAGTACAATACCAACACAAACAAAAACCCTATATATAGAGGGTTTCGGCCGTGAGGTTGGATAGACAAGAAGAAAATGTTTTTCCTCTCTTATTCTCCTTGATTAGTTTATCATCTTAATCCCAAAATAAATCCTCTAAAATAATTAATAGTAATTTAGAAGGAGCTTTGAGGAAATCTTTCTCAGTCGTCTTGGGTGCAATCTAAGGAGAACTTCTACCTTGAAGTTTGGGTTTATACTAGGTTGTTCTTAGGGCGATCTCATATAGGACCAAAGGTTATTTCTATGATCATTGTCCTATTATTTCTGTTCTATTGTTTTAATATCAATTCGTTTTTGATATAATCCTTGACAGTATTAATTAAGTTAATACTTTTATGAATAATTTAAGAAATTATTTCCTACAAGTGGTATTAGAGCCATTGTTCAAAATCGTTTTGATAATTAATTGAGAATTAAAATCCCACGGCACACATATTTTTCACGGTTTATAAAAAAAAAAGTTTTTTTTTTCCGGTCTGTTTTTTTTTCGTGATATGTCACGACTAAAATTTTTTTTGGTTCACGTTTTTTTTGGTTTCGCTTTTTTTTATTTTATTTTAATTGTTAAAATAATTATCATGTGATGATGCTCATAACAATGATATAAATCAATGATTATTAAAAGTTCAATCAAGATATTGTTAGAATCAGATTAATTTGTTTTAAATTGTTAAGATGAATGAATATTGTTCACATGAATTAAAAAAGTTAATCTTGATGACAATATTTTGGAAATCTTTAAAAACCCTAATATGATTACAACTATAACACAAAATTATGAGATGATTTTTGTGCTACTATGAGTGATTTTAAGAAAGTTCACGAATTAGTAAAGTTCCCAAAATCTATTTCTACCTTGAGTATACCATTTAAGGACGTAGTATAATATCTTATGAATATGTCAATTTACATGATATTATTTGATAATATGAGTAATTGCCTTTTTTTTCCAAAAAAAAGACAAAAAAAAAAAACGTGTAATATAGGACCGCAAGTTTTTTTTTTTTCCGGCCCTACCCTAAATTTTGTGATTTGTTGCTTTTGTTATTATTAATATTATATGATAATTTATATTAACTAAATTATAAATAAAGATTTATAATTAGAACAAATTTATAAAGATAAAACAAAAAAAAGGTATTAAAAAACCGTAAAATTGGATTTTAGGGTTATTTTATTTTTTTCGTTTTTATTTATATTATGAGATAATATTCATATTAACTAAATTATAAAAGATGTTTTTTAATTGTAACAATTTTTTTTTCGAAAAAAAAGGGGTATAACCGTGTGATTGCCGTGGGAAAGAAAGAAAATAAACGAAAATTATTTGATAAATTTTTCGGTTACTTAATCATTTATTTATTTTAAAAGGTTTATTATATCTAATTGATGATACTTACTAGATTCTAAAATTGTTTGGAATTTATTTGGATTATGGTTTACATGTGTGACATGTAATTTTAAATTAATGGTGGTTTGGGTAATATTGCATTATGAATATTTTATTATATTGTTAATGATATTGTTTTTCAATGAAGGTTGAATCTATTTTTACAATTGTTGTCAAGTATGTAACAACCCAATATTTCGGGACCTGGAATTTTAAAGATTTTAAGTTCAAGTTCGAGAAATAATTTATATTTCGTAATTCTTGGTATTTCATTTAACTAACCGATTAATTTATGTGAGAATATTTAAAAGAATTTAAATAAGATTTTATTTAATTGCGTAATTTTCGTCTTAGTAATTTAATTTCATAGTCCGGAAATATTTATATCGTCTTAAGTTTGTAGTTACCTTAAGTCGATGTTATTAGCTCAAATCGTCTTACAACTCGTCTTATGGGCCCAACTTGTTAATGAATCCATTTTTCCTCTTTTTCCTCACAAAACCCTAACCCCACCATCTTCTACCTCTCTCCTCCAATTCATTTTTCAGATTTAACAAAGAAGCAAAACACCATTTTTGATCTCCTCCTTCTTCAATCTTAAAACTCTCATAGAATCTTCGTTTCTTATCCGATTGAGGCGATTTTCGCGGCTACGGATTCCTCTCCTCGAGCCCATCGTTTTAAGGTAATAAATCTTGCAATTTGTGACAGTAGGATTTTCGGCCTGTTCACATAATTTCGAAATTCGTGATTTTTCTTCGATGTTTGTGTTGTTTTAGACGGTGTTTGTGTTAACCCGGAAGAGGGCTTGATGATTATTGAAGAAGATCTCGAAGATTTCAAGGATTTCGCTAAGTAAAGGTGACGATAATGAGAAACTCGGCCTTTATGTGTATATTAGCAAGTTTGTTGTGTTCTTGTGTTTAGTTTCTGATTTTGTTGAAATACAATGCTTAAAGGACTTAGTAACATGTTTAGGAATGTGTTATTGTGTTGAATTCAGGCTTGTTGATGTTCTTAAGATCATATGTTGTTTTTCTGAAATTTGCACATTTTGCGACGGATACTCGGTATAATCATTTGAGGATCGTTATGGGATTTGTATGCTGTTAGGATAGTGATATTTGATGTTTATAATGTTGGGCAAATCATACTTGTAGTGATTATTGAAGTTTATAGGTCGATTTGTGAAGTTTGAAATGCGTTTTTCGTTACAGGCTCTCTGAGCCGGTCGACCGACCAGCCGCCGGTCGACCGGCTGGGAGTGCGTTTGCGTGTTTTTCGTATTTTTGAGAAATTGGCCTTAAACTGCCAGCCGGCCGATCGGCTGGTAGCCCCTTTGTGTCATGCGTGTTTTTGCGAAAACTATAGGTAGATGGGAGCCCAGCCGGCAGACCGGCCGCCTGCCAGCCGGCTGGGAGTACAATTGGGATTGGGTTGCGATTTTAGTAAAGGCTAGGGAATGGAGTTCCCAGCCGGCCGACCGGCTGGGAGTCCGTGTGTTGTTTTGTGCAAAAGAGAAAGGGAAGGCTGAGGAGGTCACCAGCCGGCCGACCGGCTGCCTGCCGACCGGCTGGGGACCCCTGTAAGCTAATTTTGAATTGTAAATCGTTCGTAACTTTCAAACGGTTAATCGGTTTTGATTGAAACTTGTTTTGTGTACCTTTGACATGTATTTGAGGTCCCCGGAGGATGGGCAACATTATATTGGGTTCGGGAATGGAGTAAGGATAGAGACCCCCCGGTCGGGTAACCGAAAGGGAAACCGGCTCTCCCTCAACTTAGTTCCCGGGGTCAATTAAGTGTTGATTAGAAGTTAAAGGTAGAACTATAGAGTAGTTCATAGACTTGGATGGTATTGTTTTGATGCGTATTAAGTTATGCCTTAAGCTGGCCTCTGAACTTAATACGTAGGTTGTTTGTCGTGTATGGGAACATGCGTTGAGTTTTCGCCTCTGAGTTCCATACATGTCTGTTTGTCGTGTCTGGGACATGCGTTGAGTTTTCGCCTCTGAGTCCAGACATGTATGTATGATCGCGTCAGGACATGCCTTAAGTTGGCCTCTAAGTCTGACGAGTAGAGCAACTGCACGACGGGGCAGTCAGGTTGTCATACCTTACCCGGAGTGCAGGTGTTTGGTGCTAGAACATGCGTTGAGTTTTCGCCTCTGAGTTTAGTACCTTGTGATGTAGTAGGGGAACATGCGTTGAGTTTTCGCCTCTGAGTTCCTTACTTGTGATAGTGAATTGAATGCTAGTCCATGCGTTGAGTTTTCGCCTCTGAGTCTAGTGTTCTGTGATAGCCGGTCCATGCGTTGAGTTTTCGCCTCTGAGTCCTTGCTTGATATTGTGAACTTGGTATCTAGGTTATGCGTTAAGATGTCGCCTCTGAACCTTTATACTTGCTGAATGTTTGGTAATTAGGTTATGTCTTGAGTTGACCGCTGAACCTCTTACCTGATGTTATATCTGCTTGCCTAGAGTTTGGTACAGTGTCAGATATGCATGTTGAAGTTAAATGAATGTATTGCTTGAGTTGTAATCTGTTCATCCAAGGCATTGGATGACTCTTTTTATCGGTTTCATAAATAGTTGGATTGAAAGACCCCCCGACTGGGTAACCAGTAGGGAAACCGGCTCTCCTTCCTAACGGTTTATGAAGTTGGTTGAGAGCCGTGCACTAGAGTTTGCATGATAGTATGCGAACAGTGGTTGAGATGTCTATGCTTCACATGTTATATATGTTGGAGTATTCTGTATTGCTTTATGTGTTACGTGTTGTCACAAAAGGTGGCTAGGAGAACTCTAGTCACTCCCCACTGATTGTGGCGTACATGTTTACAAGTATGTAGGTACATGACAGGTTGGCAGAGGGGTTGCATGGAGCTAGCGAGCGATGATCCTCCATCGATTGACTTACACCTTTACGTTAGCTAGACTTAGAATTACATTTCAGTTTTTGAGTGCCTGCAGGGATGTGCCATCCCGGGCTGCTTTTATATTACGCTTGTATATTTATTTATGTTTCAGTTTTGTAGTAGGACACCTCGCTTGTTTAGTTATGTAAAAAGTTTTAATTCCGCTGCATTTTTAGTACTTTGCGTGTTTTATATTTCCGATTTCGCGAGGGGTTTTACAAAGTATAATCATGTAATCTAGTGTGGCTTTAATTTTTGGTTACTTTTCGGTAATGGTGGAAAGTAATCAAGTGATGTAATTTATGAGATCTCGCATCTCCGCTTTGTATTTTAATTTTTCTTTATTTTAGATTAAATGTAAATAGGATTTACGTTGTAATATCTTAGAACAAATAAGAAAAAGAAGAAGAGGAGTTTGATGCATCCGGGTCTCTATTTCCAGTTTACATCTCGAGATGAAGAACGGTGATCCATGAAGCTTCTAGGGTCCATGTGATTGGATTCCAAGTTGTATTTACTGTTTTTCATAGGATAAGCCACACTAGGATTTTAATGTTTAACGTTCTTATCTTTATTGCTTGAATGTTGCATATCATTATGTTCCGCCTAAACCAAACCACCTATATGCATGTAAAATGACTCATGTAGATTATTTTGCATTTTGGCATATGATGTTTTTTTTGCCATCACTCATTCCTACTCATATCAAATAGTTCACTTAAATGAGTTTAAAATAGTGATGGGATCTCAATCTTTATAAAATTGAGACTTTAGCCTTTCTAGATCAAACAACTATGAATTCCTTGTTCGTCGGTGGGCATATATGACCTGTTGTTATCTCCATATGGACCCCTTCTACCTCGGGTAAGTAGTGTGTTGTGACCTAGTTGAACTCAACACAATGATTCAATCAAGCTATTGAAATCATTGTGGACTAATAGATAAATTTAAGAAATTTGTCGACTAAGAGTTCTAATGTAGAACCAGTTAAAGGGTTAACTCACCAAATCGGGATTTGGGTCTTGGGATACATTATATAATTCTTTGAGTGAGATCGATTATATTATGTTGTATATCTTTGTTTAAAAAGATTTTAAATTCATTGATTTCTCATGTTTATTTATTTTCTCATTTGTAGATCATTTAATATCTGCCTTTTAAAATGACTGATCCAAATGCAACTCCGGGCCCTAGCACTACCCTCACCAGGAAGTCGTGGTTACGCTCTTTTATGGACCACGTCTCCTACAATCAGAACTCCCGCCATAAGAATGATGGGAGTAACTTTACCGATTGGGAGGCAGCATTACGGAATGCTGCCATTGCTGACGGTAAATTAAAGTATTTGGTTGAGCCAGTACCGGCTGAACCAACTGCAAGGACTGGAGCCCAACGAACTGCATATGATGAGTTCGTTCGTGAAGCTGGTGCAATTAAGAATGTACTTATTTATGCAATGGAAAGCAATTTGCAGCGCCGCTTCATTTCACAAGGTGCGAATAAGATTTTCACCACCCTTACCAATGAATTCTCGCAAGCTCCGAGAATCATGAGATATGACGCAACAGTCCTCTTCATGATGGGTTCACCCAATTTAGGGTAATTATAACATGAATGATATGAAGAAAAGTCTTCATGAACTCCACTCTCAGCTCGTGCAAGCTGAGAAGGATCTCAATTTGAGAGGGAGTGCTAAGAAGGACGTCCTTGTCATACAAACTAATCGGAAGGGAAAGGGAAAGGCAAAAGCTCCCTTAAATGTTAAGAAGCCTCAGTTTAAAAGAAAGCAGCCGAAGCCCAAGAGTGGACCTGGTGAGACCAGTAACTCAAAGGGCAAAACTAAGAGCAAAGGGAAAGAAGGAGAGTGCCACCATTGCCATGAGTCTGGGCATTGGAAAAGGACCTGCCCTAAGTACCTCGAGGATATGAAGGCTGGACGAGTGACAGCCACAGGTATACCGTCATTTATTCATATGATTGAAATAAACCATGCAAGTTCAGTAACATGTGTATTTGATACTGGTTGTGGTTCTCACTTGTGTAATCACTTGCAGGGTTTAAGGGACGTCCAAAAACTTGAGAAAGGGGACGTTGACCTTCGTTTTGGAAATGGAGCAAAGGTTGCAGCTGTCTCCATAGGAACTTATGTACTCAAACTACCTAGTGGTTTCGAGTTATTTTTAAATAATTGTTATCTTGTTCCTAGTTTGTCGAAAAACATTATTTCTATTTCTGTTTTGGATTCAGAAGGTTTTTGTTTTAATATTAAGCACAATTGTTGTACTTTTCATTAAACGATATGATTTATGGAAAAGTTGTTTCCGTAAACGGAATATATGTTTTAGACCAAACCACCGAGGTTTATCATGTGAATAATAAAAGGGCTAAAACAGGTGATAAAGAACAAACGTATCTATGGCATTGTCGAATGGGACACATCAATGAAAAACGCGTAGAGAAACTCATTAAGAAGGGGTCAATACCACCATTTCATTACGAATCAATTGGTACGTGTCAATCATGTCTCATCGGAAAGATGACTCGTATTTCCTTTAAAGGTATTGGAATGCGAGCTAGTGATCTTCTAGGACTCATACATACAGATGTATGTGGTCCTATGACAATCACAACAAGAGACGGCTATAGATATTTCATCACTTTTACGGATGATTTAAGTAGATACGGGTATGTCTATTTAATGAAACATAAAAGTGAATCCTTTCACAAATTCAAGGAATTCCAAAATAAGGTTGAGAACCAATTGGATAGGAAGATAAAGGCACTTCGATCTGATCGTGGTGGCGAGTATCTTTTGACTGAGTTTGATCAACACCTGAAAGACTGTGGTATTGTATCGCAGTTGACTCCACCTGGAACACCACAATTAAATGGTGTATCCGAACGGAGAAATCGAACTTTATTAGATATGGTTCGATCCATGATGAGTCACACGGTTGTGCCTGATTCATTATGGGGATTTGCTCTTCAATCAGCTGCTCTAATACTTAACCGAAGTCCGACTAAAGCAGCAGACAAGACTCCATATGAGACGTGGAAAGGAAAAGTTCCCAACTTGTCGTTTATTCGGGTTTGGGGCTGTGAAGCTTATGTCAAGTGGAGACACGAACACAAGCTAGGCCCACCATCGGTCAAGACTTACTTTGTAGGTTATCCCAAAGGAATTTTTGGTCACTACTTTTACTCACCTACCGAACAAAGAGTGTTTGTTGCGGCTAGTGCGAAGTTTTTAGAGAAAGAGTTTCTCTCGAACAAACAGAGTAGTAGAACTTTTGATCTGTCTGAGGTTCAAGAACCAGAAACGAACAGTGTGATGGCAGAAAGTGTTCCTTCCACATCATCTATGGTATCCATTCCAGAGGAACCTAGGAGGACGGTTCGAGTTTCTCACCCCCCCAGACCGATACATTGGTATGGTTGAGGAATGTGGTGCATAAAACCTATTACTCCTTGAGAGTAACGAACCAGCTACCTACAAAGGAGCCATGACATGTGCTGACTCTAAGCTATGGCTCGAAGCCATGCAGTCCGAAATAGATTCCATGCAAGAGAATCAAGTATGGGATTTGGTTGATTTGCCTGAAAAGGTAAAACCCCTACAGTGCAAATGGCTTTATAAGATAAACCCTTGCTTGTCCTCAAGAAAGAACTAGACTCGATCTTAACTAATGGAACGAATTCAATCTCAGAGCGAAATTTACATGTAAACCTAAACCAATGCCAAGTACAAAATGAGAAAGTATTCAAATCATGCAAACGAGTTATGAGGTTGTCAGACTTGCAAAAATAGAAACTATAGAGACTTTATACCATGGACTCTCGCGGTACGCTCAAGACACTCATGAAGCAAAGGGTGAGTATATGTAAAAGATAGGAGGAAGTATATTTGTAAAGACACTCACCTAACTACGACCCATGAAAACATGCCTGCAATCTAACATGAACAAGAATTCTACAACTATGTTTAAACATACTCATTAAATGACTCGGATACATGCAATTGGGGTACTGAAAGATATGTGAGGTGAAGGGTAAAAAGTGGTTAAGATGTTTTTGGACTTGTGGGGTTAGTAGCCAAGCTAGTAAAACCGATTCCCAACAACATATTTCACAACTTTTGATATTAACAAGGTGCTCTTTTGTAGCACAACTCTCACATTAAATACAAGAAAGGACTCCCAAATATTTTGGATGAAGTACGGGAGTGATAACACATAAAAGAAAGGGATTTCAGAACGAATTTTTGAATTCTGACCCTGTCAGTTGGTCGACCGACCGAAGGATGTGGTCGGTCGACTGACTTTACGTTTGATTTTTCCCTTTTTCTTTTCTTTCTTTCTTTTTCTGAATTTTTCTGTTCTTTTTCTTTTCTTTCTTTCTTTCTTTTCTTTCCTTTTTCCTCTTTTTGCTCAAGATAGCATACAAACCAAAATGCCTCAAAAAATAAACCAAAGACCACAAATACTAGCTTGGAAGGGTAGGCTAAGTATGAGATGTAGTTTTGGGGGAATAAAAAGGCAATTTTGGCTATGTAAGGCTTATGGGTAAATAAGAGAAAAGGGATCCCAAATGAACGTATCAAGGCTCACAAAACGAGATAGTAAACAAGTGTATAGCAATTCAAGTTCATGTTTATGCATATTGATGTAACATGTTCCAAGAGGCGTACTACTCACATCCTAGACAACTGGTTTAAAAATGAAACCAGGAAATAAGCTCTAAAACTCAGAATGTATAGTAGGTTGCCAAGGTATAAGTCAAGTCTCAAGAAAACAAGTTGACAAAAACTCGTAGATATGCATAAGACTTTTATACTAAAACAAGTTGACAAGGCAAGGTAAAGGCATAAACATGTAAGATAGCAAAATCATCCTTGAAATACTCTCGTTCCGACTCGACCTATATGCTAAAATAAACGTGAATTTTTTTGGAATTTTTGAATTTTTTTTCTGTTTTTTTGGATTTTTGTTTTGTATATGCAAAGAAAATAAAGAAAAGAACAATGCAAGACAGAAATGCAATAAATGTGTTACAAAAATGCAATGGAACAATGCATGTGACACGAAACCATCCCCCAAACCAACCCGCACAATGTCCCCATTGTGCATTAGCCTAAGTAAAGGTTTTATAAAATTAAAGGGAAAAAAATGCAAGAAAGTAAAACCAAGGAAAATGGAAAGAACTCACTGGATTTTTGAGCGCATGAGAAACATCCCCAAACCAGCGTGAGTTAGGAGGTTTCGGTGGCCAACAGTGCCATTCCAAGTACCTGAAAAAATCAAACAACGAAAGACCTTTTTCGGGGATTAAGCATGTTTTTGGGTGATAAATAATGAATTTGCAGGTTTAAAATAGAAGAAGAAGGAGCGGAAGTATAGGGGATAAAATAAGGAAAGGACTTCCCAATTACGTTTGCACGCTTCCCAAGAAAATCACGGACCCGCTGTAACAGGTAAACTGGTCGGTAGACCCCTCTCCCTGGTCGACCGACCAATTGCCAGTCAAACAGTACTTCTGGGATGCAGGGATCTGGTCGACCGACTGGTGTTGGTGGTCGGTCGACCTAGATTCCTGTATAGTAGCCTTCTTCTTCGCGAGATTAACTTGTATTAACCAAGTTAACTTTCCCCAAACCTGAAAATCATTATATATGCACCCAAAATATGCGCAAAAATCCAGAACCAAGTCTAATTGTCTTAACTACGCAACGAAAGCGAAATTGTTCGAAAAACTAAAGCAAGCAAAAAAGAAAAGTCTTAACGAAACAGAAAATAGTCTCAAGAAAAATAGAAACCAGCAAAAAGAAGAAGTCATCCGCGAAGGATGCATGATTTCTTCGACCAAGGGCTCTGACTACAGGCTACCCCTTCAGCTGTGGTGATTTGGGTAGATGAGTTTCTCTCCACCGTGTAGATAGGTGGGTCATCATCCATAGCTCTAGCCATCCATCTCCCGGAGTCGTCGACCCCCAAGTCGTGGGCCGACACCTTCCTGGGTTTCTTCTTCGGGCTCTTTTCTTCAGCCAAATGATCACTTGCGTGAGTGATCTCGTTCTCTACATCATTTGATTGAGTAAGTGGTGCTACTCGATCGAGAACATCTCTCTTTCTACCGCCTATAGACTTTGTCACTAGTGTCGCAATTTCTGGAGCATCCAAATTAACCTCCTGAGCAAGAGATTCACCTGCACATGCCTCAAAACACATCAAAGCCTCTGAAGGATCCCTTGTAAAGGATCCTTGTGCAGAACATTCACTAATATTATAAAAAACATCAGAAATGTCAACAAATGAATCCTGCACAAAACAAGGTTCACTAACGAAGGTTCAAACATGTCAGGAACATGTTCATTACTAACACCTACAAAAATAGGTTGGTCGGTCAGTCAAGGGATGAATTCCTAACGCGTCAGCTGTATCCAAATCCAAGTCAGTATCATCAACGGGGAGGGAAAGGGAATCAAATAACCTATCGTTCTCATCCTTAAGAATGCGTGACTCCTTAGTAACGGGTGTAATAGGATCACACTCGGTAGGAATATCCGGGTTACTAATATTAACGCCCTCATACCTCTCCGTATCTTCGCTGGCTTGGATTAGGTGCTTGAGAAGCTCCCATTGCTTCCCATAGGGTAAGTCTAAAAAGTCCCATCCACAATTTCTCTCAATCTCGATCAAGGTCTTACCAGTAACTCAATCATAAAAGATACGACTGTTGGGGCTGGTGTCCTTGACAATTAAGTACATTGACTTATTAAATCTCTTTAAGGATCACAAGGGCATACTTCAGTATTATTACCAGTTGATCCACGTTTATCAATAACGGTTGGTTTGCTAGATAAGTTTGACGTTATTGTCATACGGATGGCGGTGATCAACTGGTCCCTATACGTCACACTTATAGGACACGTTTGAGAGATGTGAAGGTATGAAAATACAGTCACATTTATGCCGGATATGACTAAACAGTTAGTCAGAGGTATTGACTATTAAATTAGTCAATAAGATGTTGAGATTATTATTTAATACGGATTAAATAATTTTAGCTAACACGGATTACATGATTAATTCGTAAATTAAATATAAACGGTTATATTTAATTAAATATTGTATTCGCGTATTAATATAAACAGTTATATTAATTTGGGTAATTATACAATATCGTAATTTTATCAGGCCATTATTAATACATCGACTGCATTAATACCTGATAACACGTATGCGATTTATAATAAAAATCCCGCAAATAATATTTAGCTAATCGGGTCGAATCACGAAAAGGAATAAGGTAAGAGTGGAGAAAGCCCACTCTCACCCCACCCAATTCGGCCGAACCCTATAGCTACATAAGGAGAGTCTTTCTCCTTTTGTTAGTGACGGTTGAATCATAATTCTTACAATTAGGGTTTTGAGAGCATTCTTCTCCCAAAACTCAGATCTCACATCTAAAACCTCAATAGCTCTCCCTATATTGCAAGGCAATTGGAGAGTATTTTCTAGCACACGCGGCATCATCTCAAATAAAGTCTTGGGTGCAAGTTATAGGAGGGAATTTACTTTAATTCCTGTTCTTAGGCCTATTCAAGCAAGGACCCAAGGTTGTATTCTTTTTGATGTTTTTATTTATCTTATGACAATATTCACAACTGTAAATTTCATTATAATCCTTCAAGTTTAGGGCGAATACATGCTATATTCCCCACAAATGGTATCAGAGCCAAGGCCATGAAATTTTTACTTTTGTGTTTTTCATAAGTTTTAAAATCTGAAAAAAAAAAAAAACGTGTTCTGCCTCTAAGTCGGTCGATTGACCCCCCGTTGCGGTCGGTCGACCGCCTCCTGCGTGTTTTTCTGTTTCGACAGTCTTTCTTTTGTGCGTAATCGATCTTGTTTTTCGATTCCTGTTTACATATTGTTAATTAATCGATATTCTTGACAATATGTGAACCCTTGTTGATGTTAATTTTGATTTACTTGTTTTAATCAAAGTTTAAAAGGTAAAAACTTGTTTTGATTTCAAAAGGTGCAGCGTTTTGCGTTTTCTGAAATTCGTTTTTACTGCCTGGTGGTCGGTCGACCACGTGTTTAGGTCGGTCGACCTCCCCCCTGTAACAGACTCGTTTTTTTATTTATCGAAAATAACCTGTTTTATTTTCACATGGCCTTTAGTAATATACTATATACGGAAATAGTATATTATTAATTTTGTGAAACGGTTCACCCTCGTATGATACATATTATTTTAAAACGGTTTAAGATAATAGGATTATGAATTTATTAAAATTGGGTGATTAAAACGGTATAATCACATAATTTTAATCCCGTAAGGTGGTTTGGTAAAAATTTATTAATCATAATAACAGTATTATGTCATGTATGAATTTTATTTAGTTGATGCATTTTATTTATCGTCTTGTTGAATGCCTTGTGAATGCTTTCTATAACGTATTTAATTTTGCAAACGGTTGTAACTTAGTGTGGCCTTAGTAGATTGTGTTACCGTAATGATGGAACACAGTCTTGCTTGTAATTTTGAGATCTTGAATCTCCGTTTTGGGTTTTTGCCATGTAATTACTTTTGTATTTAAATTAGAATGTAAATAGGGTTATATTTGTAATTTAAATTAGTAATTTTGTGAAGACCGAAGACGGAGACCGGATGCTCACTCCCGCTGCAAGGACCAAGATGGAACATCAAGACAAGCTTCTAGGGTCCAACGGTGGATTCCAAGTTGTTTTATGTTTATATTGGTAGGATAGGCCACACTAGGACTTTTATTTACGTTTATTGCATTTATTTTATGCATTCATCGATAATAGCTTGCATCATATTCCGCCTAAAACCAAACCACCTATTACATGCCTGAAAACTGACTCATGTAGAGGTTACGCGTTAATTTTCTGTGACAATACAGATGTCACATGTCAATTGCAAAGCCATCACTTTATTTCATTCATTCACGCATATGCTAGATATTAGTTCACTTAAAATGGATAAATAAAAGTTGATGGGGTCTTCCTCGTATAACCAAAGCAAGTTACGGAACTTGGGTACTAGATACTGGTTGTGGTTCTCATCTATGTAATCATGTGCAGGGCCTCCGAAACCAAGAACCCCTAATCAAGGGTGAGGTTGACCTGCGTGTCGGGAATGGAGCACGTGTTGCTGCAATCTCGAGGGGAACATACGTGATCCAGCTTCCAAGTGGATTCGAGTTATCTTTATATAACTGTTACTATGTTTCTTGTTTGTCCAAAAACATTATTTCAGTTTATGCGCTTGACAAACTCGGTTTTTCATTTGTAATAGAGAATAATAGCTGTATTTTCTCCTTACACAATATGATTTATGGCAAGGCAGTTTCCATGAATGGAATTTATGTTTTAGATCAAACCACCGAAATATTACATGTGAATAATAAGAGATTAAAGGTAGGTGACAAAGATCAAACTTACCTATGGCATTGTCGTATGGGACACATAAATGAGAAACGCGTAAAACAGCTCATACAGAATGGAGCTATCTCGGCCTTTGATTTCGAATCATATGGCACGTGTGAATCATGTCTCATCGGCAAGATGACTCGTATTTCCTTCAAAGGTGTTGGAATGCGCGCTGCCGACCTATTAGGACTCATACATACGGACGTATGTGGGCCTATGTCGATCAACGCACGAGAAGGCTATAGGTATTTCATCACTTTCACGGATGATTTGAGTAGATATGGCTATGTCTACTTAATGAAGCATAAAAGTGAATCCTTTGACAAGTTCAAAGAATACCAGAATCGGGTACAGAACCAGCTGGGTAGAAAGATTAAAGCACTACGTTCTGATCGTGGTGGTGAGTATCTTTCACACGAGTTTGATCAACACCTTAAAGACTGTGGCATCGTGCTACAGTTGACTCCACCTGGAACACCACAATTAAATGGTGTGTCCGAACGGAGAAATCGAACTTTACTTGATATGGTTTGATCCATGATGAGTCACACCGTTGTGCCTGATTCATTGTGGGGCTATGCTCTTTTGTCGGCCGCTCTAATACTTAACCGAAGTCCGTCTAAAGCTTTTGACAAGTCTCCATACGAATTATGGAAGGGAACGGTCCCTAACTTGTCCTTTATTCGGGTTTGGGGCTGCGAGGCTTATGTCAAGTGGAGACACGAGGATAAGCTCAGCCCGCGATCGGTCATGACATACTTTATAGGCTATCCAAAGGGGACTTTTGGTCATTACTTCTACTCGCCAACCGAACAACGTGTTTTTGTTGCGGCTAGTGCGACGTTCTTAGAGAAAGAATTTCTCGAGAACAAGTCGAGTAATAGAACCTTCGATTTATCAGAGGTTCAAGAACCAACTACCGAGCAACCATTGGAGGAAACAGTTCTTTCAACCGAGGCTGCGGTAGATATTCCTGAGGAACCTAGGAGGTCGGGAAGAGTCTCCATTCCTCCGGACAGATACATTGGTATGGTGGAGGAACATGATATGGATGACGTCTTACTTCTAGAGGGTAATGAACCCTCAACCTACAAAGGTGCCATGACCAGTTCTGACTCAAAGCTATGGCTAGAAGCCATGCAATCCGAGATGGACTCCATGTATGAGAACAACGTGTGGGATCTTGTGGACCTACCTGCAAAGGTACGCCCCCTTCAATGCAAATGGCTTTACAAAATAAAGAATGCCGTGGAAGGTAAACAAGATATCCACAAGGCAAGACTAGTTGCTACAGGTTTCACCCAAGTGCCAGGCTTGCACTACGATGAGATCTTTGCACCCGTAGTCATGTGGCTAGACTTGTCGCGAGTCTCCAAATTCACAATTTATAATCCACTACGAACTATAACAATAGCGAGGGTAAGTAGGGGTCGATCCCACGAGGAAGGTCTATGTTTAATGTGTGTTTGTGTAAATAATTCTAATGTAACCAATTGGGGGGTGTTTGCGGTTTTGAATCTAAATCTAACAAAAATAAATATTAAAAGATTCGAGTAAATGAAATTATAAAAAGAAGTCTTGGGTCTTACAATTTCCACAAATGATATAGGTTTGATCATTGACACTTTTAGACTATATTTACTCTTGAATACTTTGTTGTGAAAACATGATTTTCTACTTCTCCTTATTTTTAGTTGTTCACTGCGAAAAGCGCACATAAACAACCCTTATGGTGATGACAATCTAGTCCAAGCGTATCTAAATTTAATCATGCCATAGGTTATAACTAGAGAAGCCAACAAAGAAGAACAAATGCATACACAAGCGGTTCTACACTTTAATTCATATGATTATTATTCTCCTACAATTCAACAACGATGAAAAGCATACAATTGATGAACAATAGTTGCTACTAATGTCTAGGTAATTGAACAAAAGATTCAAATTCCTAAACTAGCAATAAATTAGAGATAATATAAAGTAGGTGATCAAACTAGTAAAAACTATCGATAATCATAATAATTAATTGAGAATAAAAATCAATATTCAAGAGATAAAAATATAGAGTAAAGAGTCTTACAAAACACTAATTCATTTGCTTCAATTGTTTGATCCAAGACGAATAAATTACTCTTCCATACAAATAAAACTAACTAAAATAAACTATAGAAGTTGTATTCTAATGATTAAAATGATGAAGAAGTATGTAAAGCATATGGAAGCACCCCCTAAAAGTGTCAACAACATCTTCTTATATAGGCCTTCAAAGGACAACTCCTTAATGTCTCTTAAATTATAGGTATTATTACCAAAATAAATGAGAATTAAGGATTTGTTGAAATTGCATTAAGTCCCATGTTGTGTCATAAACTAGAGTTGGAATCCAATGTTTGTGTCATAAAATATGAGTTGAATGCATGAAATCCATGGAATCCAATGTTCATTTTGATGTTCACTTGCTTGGACCATAGTAATTGGATCTTGACTTGCTTAAAAAAAAATATATTGAATGAGACATCTTTAGCCCAACAACCTCCAAAGAAGCCTACTCCATCTATATTAATAAATCAATCCAATTAACCCATAAAAACATGCAAATTCATTATCAACCCAATATCAAAGACATATGAATTAAAATCTCATAAAATGCTTCTCAACCCATCAAATAACCATCAAAATCACCTTTATTAAACCCTACTAAACTAGACTAATCAAACTACCCCACGCTTAGACCTTTACTCGTCCTCGAGTAAAACTCGAAGATAAGTCAAAGAGAACCCACACCTAGGCCTATATAGCGAAACGTGAGTAGCTTGCTTCAACTCAAAACACATCACACAACCGCTACTCGCTCCAATCATCACCACTATTTACTTCTTGCATCTCAAACAACCTCACTTTTTCTCCTTATATCTTTCCTCAAATAAGCATATGATCACAAGAATAATACACCTAACTTCAAAATAATGACCACACAAACATCCCCGTCATCAACGAACTTCCGACAACAAACTACATGTGAAATATGAACACGAAAAGCTCAATGTAGTATATGTCAAAATACATAATCAATCACCTCCCACACCCTCCTTATCTCTCCTAGGTAATAATAAACCTAACCCGAATCACCCTTCAAACCTCCTTATGTCGCCATCTCCAAGATAGAACAAGTAACGAAGTACCTTTTTTTCTTTTTTTTTTCTATATCTCTCATTTTGCCTAGATCGCCCGCCCTTGCGGGTTTTCAATCTAGCTTTTATTCCTTACACTACTCTCATGGCACGCAACTCAATTCTTCATTTTACCCGGAGCGCCCTTTCAGGTTTTCACTCCGTCCTCGGCCATTTTACCCAATCTTGCCTAGGCGCCCGCCCGTGCGGATTTTCACCTAGCCGGGTTATTATTTATTCTTTTTTTTTTCATTTTTTTTTTTGAACCATAAAAGAAAGTATATATACAAATGGCATTTCCCAACTACCCCACGCTTAGAATTTCACATTGTCCCCAATGTGAGGTACAATAAAAGTAAGGTAAGGAAAAGGAAAAGAAATATGTGGTGAAAGTATTATTTTTCCGGCTTTTTTTCTTTTTGGATTTTTTTATTTTTTCGGTTTTTTTTTTCGGGTTTGTTTGAGGTAGAAACGGGTGTAGTTTGGCAACAGGTGGTTCTTATCCCGACAACGACAACAATTCTCAGCAAAAACTCCCTCAAAGTATACAACAAGACCGAACAAACTCCCTCACAACTCCAATACTCCCTCGAAAATAAACAATTTTAACAATTCCAATCCCAATCCCAAAATCCTATAATTCACCAACATTTACTCAAAAATATAGACAAATTTGTCTCTGAAATACGAGAGTCAATTGGGCATTTGTCCTATTGTAAAATAGGATCTCATTTTCGAAACTTATAATGGCCTATTGCGAAGTTTTCGAATCCCCAATTGTCAGGGCTTCGTCAACTCGAAATTCCCACAAATTGGAACAATGGAATTGGGTACTATGAAGGACAAATCAAAGATTATAACCAAATTTGTGTGATTTAGAATGTATGAGCAATCTCGAATGAGGAACAATGGAGTTTTTGTTTACAAATGAGTCGATTTCGTTGCTGCAACTGTGTTTTTTTTTTGGTTTTTTGTTTTTTGTGGTGAAGGAAGAAGGAGCAAAAGAAGATGGAGAGTACCTGGTTGAACTCGAGGAGTATGAAGTGGGGTTGATAGGGTCTGTGGTGGCCGAGGAACGCTGCAAGTGAGTCAGGGGAAGAAGCCACGGCAACCGGTGGATCCAAGGAGAACGGCAGTGGGTCAGACGAAAAGGCCGCGGTAGGTGGTGCTGGCCGAGGGGTTGCGGTGCTGTGGCCGCGTAATGCTGCTCTGGCCGCGTGATGCGGCTCTAGCCGCACGATAGCGTAAGCTTGGTCTGTTTTGGCCGCGTGATGCGGCTTGGGCTGCACAAAACTGACTCTTATTTTGCTTCTTCTCTTTCTCGCGTTTCAGCCATTTTCCTTTCTCTGTTAATTATTTTCTTTTGTGTTTTTTTTTTTTGAAATTAAACTTAGCAAAAGAGTATTGGAGCTTGCACACTTCCGTCATCACCCATGTAACCGCATGTGGAAAATTCAAACTACCTTATTCAAAAACTAAAGCAAAAACGTTAAATAACAAAAAACCGGGTTGCCTCCCGTAAGCGCTGGTTTAATGTCCCGCACGACGAACATTGAAGCTTAAGAACCAATTAAGGGGTCACGCAGTACTACCCCTTCAATCAAAATAACAATCAAATTAAGATCGGAATATGTCAATGCCCGTAGGAGAAGATCATATAAGCTATCAAATGAGTGAGTTAAAACACTATAAAAGCTTATAATGATAACAAACCATAAACAGCTCATAAAGATATAATCATGAAAAATAACCTTTTCCGGTTCTATTGGCATATCAAAAATAACCACATATTCGTGGTATGGTTCTTTATGCACTTGGGACATCTTAGCCAACATGTTCTTCCCACTCCTAACAAAATTGTCATCTAAATCCCATAATATGTCACCCGAATATCCACCCAAAAAGTCATCATCAAATTGAGGGGGTATGGTAAAATCTATGTCGGGTTCAATATAGGACAAGGTGAACAAATCAAAGTCATGGCTATCTTCTTCATCACAAATTGGAGTACTCACATCAAAAGTAAGAGAATTAGAATCATCAAAGTTGCTCATATCATCATTTTGACTCGATTCAATAGTTGTTGGGGTATCAAGACAAGGAGTAAGATTTAAAGTTGAGTTAGTCATTTCAATTTGGTGGGAATTATCAATCAAAAGATCAAGCACATCCCATTTCTTTTCATGTTTCAACTTGAAAAATCCACCCTCGCTTTCTACTTGAACATCTATTTGAGTACTTTGATTAAAACTATGAAAGAGACCGACCCAAAAACCTTGACCCTTACATAAAGATGGATGTTCTACCAAGTATATCTCTAGCCTTTCAAAGTAGTGATGAAGTAATTCATCCTCTTGTTGGGGGAAATGAAAACACATTTTCTAATTAAGACACAAGACCCGTATTAAAAAAAAAAAAATTGACAAGAAATATTTACAAGCACACAAATAAAACAATTGCCTTCCCCGGCAACGGCGCCAAAATTTGGCTAGACTTGTCGCGAGTCTCCAAATTCACAATTTATAATCCACTACGAACTCTAACAATAGCGAGAGTAAGTAGGGGTCGATCCCACGAGGAAGGTCTATGTTTAATGTGTGTTTGTGTAAATAATTCTAATGTAACCAATTGGGGGGTGTTTGCGGTTTTGAATCTAAATCTAACAAAACAAAATATTAAAAGATTCGAGTAAATGAAATTATAAAAAGAAGTCTTGGGTCTTACAATTTCCACAAATGATATAGGTTTGATCATTGACACTTTTAGACTATATTTACTCTTGAATACTTTGTTGTGAAAACATGATTTTCTAGTTCTCCTTATTTTTAGTTGTTCACTGCGAAAAGCGCACATAAACAACCCTTATGGTGATGACAATCTAGTCCAAGCGTATCTAAATTTAATCATGCCATAGGTTATAACTAGAGAAGCCAACAAAGAAGAACAAATGCATACACAAGCGGTTCTACACTTTAATTCATATGATTATTATTCTCCTACAATTCAACAACGATGAAAAGCATACAATTGATGAACAATAGTTGCTACTAATGTCTAGGTAATTGAACAAAAGATTCAAATTCCTAAACTAGCAATAGATTAGAGATAATATAAACTAGGTGATCAAACTAGTAAAAACTATCGATAATCATAATAATTAATTGAGAATAAAAATCAATATTCAAGAGATAAAAATATAGAGTAAAGAGTCTTACAAAACACTAATTCATTTGCTTCAATTGTTTGATCCAAGACGAATAAATTACTCTTCCATACAAATAAAACTAACTAAAATAAACTATAGAAATTGTATTCTAATGATTAAAATGATGAAGAAGTATGTAAAGCATATGGAAGCACCCCCTAAAAGTGTCAACAACATCTTCTTATATAGGCCCTCAAAGGACAACTCCTTAATGTCTCTTAAATTATAGGTATTATTACCAAAATAAATGAGAATTAAGGATTTGTTGAAATTGCATTAAGTCCCATGTTGTGTCATAAACTAGAGTTGGAATCCAATGTTTGTGTCATAAAATATGAGTTGAATGCATGAAATCCATGGTATCCAATGTTCATTTTGATGTGCACTTGCTTGGACCATAGTAATTGGATCTTGACTTGCTTCAAAAAAATATATTGAATGAGACATCTTTAGCCCAACAACCTCCAAAGAAGCCTACTCCATCTATATTAATAAATCAATCCAATTAACCCATAAAAACATGCAAATTCATTATCAACCCAATATCAAAGACATATGAATTAAAATCTCATAAAATGCTTCTCAACCCATCAAATAACCATCAAAATCACCTTTATTAAACCCTACTAAACTAGACTAATCATCATGCTACGTTCCATTCGGATTATCTTAGCGATAGCCGCATTTCATGACTATGAAATATGGCAAATGGACGTTAAAACCGCCTTCTTAAACGGTTATTTGGAGGAAGAGTTGTACATGGTACAACCCGAGGGTTTTATTGATCCAGAACATCCTAAGAAGGTTTGCAAGCTTAAGCGTTCCATCTATGGACTTAAGCAAGCATCGCGGAGTTGGAATCATCGCTTCGACCAAGTGATAAAAGAGAATGGATTCGTTCGATCAGTCGAGGAACCATGTCTCTACATCAAGTCGAGTGGGAGCAAGATTGTCTTCCTAGTACTGTATGTCGATGACATACTCTTGATTGGGAATGACATACCTCTCCTTTCTTCGGTTAAAGCATGGTTGAAAAACCATTTCCAGATGAAAGATCTGGGAGAGGCACAAAGAATTTTGGGCATCCGTATCTACAGGGATAGATCACGACGGATGTTGTCTCTCAATCATGAGTCTTACATAGATAAGATTCTAGAGAGATTCAGCATGACGAACTCCAAGAAAGGGTTCCTTCCTATGACTACTGGGCTTCACTTGAGCAAGTCTCAAGAAGCTAAGACATTGGAAGAGAAAGCCCACTCTCACCCCACCCAATTCGGCCGAACCCTATAGCTACATAAGGAGAGTCTTTCTCCTTTTGTCAGTGACGGTTGAATCATAATTCTTACAATTAGGGTTTTGAGAGCATTCTTCTCCCAAAACTCAGATCTCACATCTAAAACCTCAATAGCTCTCCCTATATTACAAGGCAATTGGAGAGTATTTTCTAGCACACACGGCATCATCTCAAACAAAGTCTTGGGTGCAAGTTATAGGAGGGAATTTACTTTAATTCCTGTTCTTAGGCCTATTCAAGCAAGGACCCAAGGTTGTATTCTTTTTCATGTTTTTATTTATCTTATGACAATATTCACAACTGTAAATTTCATTATAATCCTTCAAGTTTAGGGCGAATACATGCTATATTCCCCACAACGACAAACCTCTCCAATACTAACAGGATAGTCAGACTGCGTAAGGAAAGAGGTCAATCTACTACAATAGATATGCAATGGTTCATGCTCGAGTTGTGGGAAAGGGGCGATGGTCATGACGGTAAAAGGAAAAGGGAAAACATAAACAAAAAAAACAATAAACACTAGCTTCACCTCCCTGGGAACGTCGCCAAAATTTGACACCCGTCGTTGAGGGGTGATAAAGATAAGATTTATAAAACCTCGGCTTAAGACTAGATAGCGTAAGTCAAGGGTCGAACCACAGAGAGGTGGGGAGTGTTTATTGTTTAAGGTCAACGTTTTTAGGGTAACAATTTAGGGGGTTTGAATTGGTTGTCACTAAGTCTAGAATAAAAGACAATAAAACAAGAAAATAAGAATGAAATAAAAATTATAATAAAAAGGATGCTAGGATGTTCGGGTAGTAAATAGCTACGATGGTGTAAATCCTAAGTCAACATGTGTTGCAGTCGCGTAAGGGGTGTAACATATCCTTTCGGTCTATGGTACCTAATAGCTCCTTTCGGCCTATGCTATTAGTTCCTAGGTCTCACGATTATTGGGTGTCAACAATAAGGGTGATTCCTAATTTCTAGGTCACATACCTTTCAGTCTTAAGTAACCTAGCCGTCTTAAAGCGTAAACCAATGCCCTTCCCGTATCTTTCAATCTTGGGTAGGTCATTACTAACATCCTACAAGTCTCCTTTCAGTCTCATTGCAGGTTATATGGTCAACGAAAGAAAACATAACTGAAAACATACGCGGTTTGGTCGACCGACCAGCTACTCCGGTCGACCGACTAAACACCTAGGTCGACCGACCAGTTAAGCCGGTCGGCCGACCCAAGTCTGCTACAGGTAGTCTTGGGTTTCGCACCATCTACGCATATTACTCCCTACATCCTAACATATGTGATTAGCTACTCATAGATATGGAAATAACAACAACAACAATAATAAACATAACATTCATGGCGATCATTATTCTAAACATGCGATAACAATAAAGGCTTTGGGATTCTAACTTAAACCGGATACAAGCAATTCTAGTAAAATAACAATAATGAAACTGAAATTAAGAAGAGAATTACCGTAAATAAGGATTAAGGCAGAAAAGGATAAGCTTTATTGAATCCCGTGGAAAGATTAATGAACAATGAACAAAACTTAAAGAAAAGTGTTTGAATAATAGGAAATAACTATTGTATGCTAATGATATGCTGAGACTTAATAATAAGATAGTAGATGATAAACTAAAACTGGATGAATAACCCTAATCCCGATATTAGCTTAAGTAGGCGAAAATAATAAGCCTCCTAATGACCTAATCACGCGATTGGGCTTTTGCGGAAGTCTTCTGAAACTACGCTCTGGTCGACCGACCTAGGTAGCAGGTCGGTCGACCTATTGTCGGGCTTCTGAAATCTCGCGCATCAGGCACTTGGTCGGTCGACCATAGTAGGCGGTCGATCGACCAAATGACAGATACAGTAATGCATTCTGACGAATTCTGCAGCGCGCGTCGATCTTAAAACAGCTGTCATTTCTTCGTTACTCATTATAATAAGGCGATTCTCGCGGCGTTGGAAAGCTAAGAGGATAAGATTTCACCTCCAACTTGAGTCACTCTATTATCAGCTCTAGAACTCGAGATATAGCCATTTGAAACAGGCTGCAATATCGTGGATCGGTTCTTTGCTTGCTTATTTTTTAGAGCTTGTAAACTATATGCACCTTTGCTTATGCTATCTTCAGGCCTTGAAATGTGCGCTAGGATTCGTTCCTTCGTGTCCTTAGCCATAAAAATCACTTGAGGACGGATTTGGTTTGAAATCGCCTCTTTTCCGCATAATTCTGCAAAATAGCATAAAAATACGAAAGTAGACAAAAGTTGGGAAATAAAGGCTAAAATATCGTAAATGAGCTCTAAAATGTGTGTAAAAATAGATGTAAAACATCATAAAATAGACACGCATCAGTATCCATTCCAGAGGAACCTAGGAGGACGGTTCGAGTTTCTCACCCCCCAGACCGATACATTGGTATGGTTAAGGAATGTGGTTCAGAAAACCTATTACATCTTGAGAGTAACGAACCAGCTACCTACAAAGGAGCCATGACATGTTCCGACTCTAAGCTATGGCTCGAAGCCATGCAGTCCGAAATAGATTCCATGCAAGAGAATCAAGTATGGGATTTGGTTGATTTGCCTGAAAAGGTAAAACCTCTACAGTGCAAATGACTTTATAAGATAAAGCGTGCACTAGATGGACAACCAGATGCTTATAAAGCACGATTGGTGGCAAAATGTTTCACTCAAGTACACGGGTTGCACTATGATGAGATATTTGCTCCAGTCGTAATGCTTAGATCTATTCGGATTATCTTAGCGATAGCCGCATTTCATGATTATGAGATCTGGCAAATGGATGTGAAAACCGCCTTCCTAAACGGGTTTTTGGAAGAAGAACTGTATATGATACAGCCTGAGGGTTTCATCGATCCTAAACATCCTAAAAAAGTGTGCAAGCTCAAGCGTTCCATCTATGGACTTAAGCAAGCATCACGGAGTTGGAATAATCGTTTTGATGACGTGATAAAACAGAACGGATTCATTCGAAGTGTCGAAGAACCATGTCTGTATATCAAGTCAAGTGGGAGTAAAATCGTATTCCTAGTATTATATATAAATGATATACTACTAATTGGAAACGACATTCCCATGCTTTCATCGGTTAAGACATGGTTAAAGAACCATTTTAAAATGAAAGATTTGGGTGAGGCATAGAGGATTCTAGGCATCCGCATCTATAGAGATAGATCGAAAAGGATGTTAGCATTGAGTCAAGAAGATTATATAGATAAGATTTTTGATAGATTCAGTATGACAAACTCCAAGAGAGGTTATCTTCCTGTTGTTCGTGGGGTGCACCTGAGTAAGAAACAATCACCTACAACACCGGAAGAAACTGAAGGCATAAGTCGGATACCTTATGCTTCGGCAGTAGGGTCGATCACGTATGCCATGATGTGCACACGTCCTGACGTGGCATATGCATTGAGTATGGTCAACCGTTACCAAAATAATCCGGGTGAAAGTCACTGGACAGCCGTCAAGAACATCCTTAAGTACTTACGAAGGACTAAGGATTGGGCACTGGTTTATGGTGGAGACATGGAGCTAAGTGCTAAGGGTTACATAGATGCTAGTTTCCAAACCGATCGTGATGATTCTAAATCTCAGTCGGGTTTTGTCTTTACTCTTAATGGTGGAGCAGTCAGTTGGAAGAGTTCCAAACAGAGCATTACAGCAGATTCTACAACAGAGTCTGAGTAATTGGCTGCTTCTAAAGCTGCAAAGGAAGCTATTTGGATGCGTTATTTCTTACAAGGACTAAAAGTAGTACATAGTGTGAAAGATCCAATCAGCCTTTATTGTGATAACAGTGGTGCAATCTTCCAGGCTAAGGAGCCTAAGTCTAGCAACAAATCTAGACATGTACTCAGAAAAGCTCATCTTATAAGAGATTACATGGAGCAAAAGGAGATAGCATTGTGCAAGATTGGAACGGATAACAACATTGCTGATCCGCTGACTAAGGCACTACCGCATAAAAAACATGAAGGGCACATCTCAACCATGGGGATAAAGCGTGTTCCAGAATTGTAATAAACATCGTTTGATTAATGTTTGATCATTTCAAATTACTACTTAATAAAATCATTGAATTTCTTTATATTGTATTACATGTGGATTGTACGATAATTTTTGAACACCACACAGTGAACTGTTTTACTTTATATGTCTGTTTTTGTCCGTAAACACCAATATGAGCTGATAACTCAGGTGATTATTTTGTTAGTTGAAGGATGGAAGGTTCAATATTCCATAAGTCAAGCGTCTAACTGATTAATAACAAATATGGGTATATGATATCGCATAGGACAAAGTGACCACAACATAGAGTCCTAAATGTTAAGATACATTAGGTGTCTGGTCGTGGATGGGACGTCTATCGTGATTCCTAAAGTCGGTTCTTTTGCCATTGTTTATTTCATGCGATATCGACAGTTTTTGGGTGGCTTTGGTTTCTGTCCTTGGTCGCACCGTAAAAGGAGACCAATCGGACTTTTACTGGGTCATTTCATGCTGTGCTTCCAGCAGGTCATAAGTCAAGGAAAAGATCCAGCCTTTATCAGGTTTTATATATATATTTCTCAGGGCCACTCGAGGAGTAGTAACTTAAACGCATGGCCATGCTCGAATATGATTCGTATCAGTTATGTTGCTCTCTAGTCGAGGAAACCACTCCTGATATGATTACTTGGGAGATACGACCTTGTAAGATAAGACTTTGCAATTTGTCTTCCATTGAGTGGGAGAATAATGCATGGATATGAGAATCGTAATCGCACACACACTTGTAGGACAAGTGGGAGATTGTTTGAGTAAATGTCCTCCACAGTGTGTGATTATTTGAGTAAATCTTTTACAGGATCATACAGGGATACTTAGTATATTAATCAGTTGATTAACGTTTATCAGTAACGATTGGCTCACTAGAAGTTTGACGTTACTCTCATATGATGGCGATAAACAGCTGATCCCTAAAGGTCACACATATAGGATAGTACTGAGAAATGTGATTATATATTGATATAATTACATAAATGCTAAACTTAGCTAAATGTAGTTAAGTAGATGATAAACATTTAATATGATTAAATAATAACTAGGAGAAATGAATTAAAGGTTAATTCTAATAAATATGTATAAAAGTTATATTTATTAATTATATTTTAATATATGCTAGAATAATATAATTGGGATTAATTAATTATAAGATAATTAATTAATATTCTCCGGGAATTAAATTTGTACACCGAAAAGTATTAAAATATATATGATATTTTAAGGAAGTTCGGAATAAGGAAACTGACTCAAAATATTATATTATAATGAGGTTTCCTAATTGAAGTACAATACCAACACAAACCAAAACCCTATATATAGAGGCTTTCGGCCGTGAGGTTGGAGAAACAAGAAGAAAACATTTTTCCTCTCTTATTCTCCTTGATTAGTTTATCATCTTAATCCCAAAATAAATCCTCTAAAATAATTAATAGTAGTTTAGGAGGAGCTTTGAGGGAATCTTTCTCAACCGTCTTGGGTGCAATCTAAGCAGAACTTCTACCTTGAAGTTTGAGTTTATACTAGGTTGTTCTTAGGCCCATCTCATATAGGACTAAAGGTTATTTCTATGATCCTTGTCCTATTATTTCAGTTCTATTGTTTTAATATCAATTCGTTTTTGATATAATCCTTGGCAGTATTAATTAAGTTAATACTTTTATGAGTAATTTAAGAAATTATTTCCTGCAGTTGTGACTCTTGAAAGAGAGTTGTTGGGATCTCGTACGGGGTCATTTGAAACTTCGACGGGAGTTTATTCTTTGGAGCTTTTGGGTTGGACTTGCTAGTCTAACAGTTTGTACCTTTGATGGAGGTAATTTGTGCTCGCTTAGAATGTTTGGTTTCGACTTGAGTTTTGTTGCCTTGGTGTAGGCATATTTGTGGTGGTCATGACACCTAGTATACTCAAGTGAGACATTTGTTTTGTTCGTGGCGTTTGTGTTCTTTTGGGACAGTTTGGTACGACGGTACATCTCTAGCCACTTAGTTTGAAGGAGATTTTGTTTTTGGAGTCTTGTGAATGTTGTTTTTGGTACACCGTTCCATCATAGTGACATTGGGTATCTCATATATTTGTGTTGGCGTTTGGTAGCTTTTGGTCTCTTTGGAGTTTGCTACGTTTGCCCTTCCTTTTGGTATGAAGATATATTGGTTACTTAGTACATTTGGTAGTTTCAGCTTACTACATTGGGTACTTCGTATATTGGTCACGTTTGTTGCACACTTGGTTCGTTTGTCCATTTTTTGGGAGTTGTGTTCAAGTCATAATGGAGACTATTGGGACAGATAGTGACTTGAGGATCGATTCCGTTGAAGCTGATTTGGGTTTGGTTCTTCTATGTTGAGTTCCCCTTTTGGGTGATTCGATCAAGTCAAGGTGGAGATTGTTAGAAAACTCGTGCCTTGAATTTGTGTCTAAGACGGAAAGACAAGAAGAGCACTGAGAACAAAGAGGAAAGAAAGACATGCGATGAGTCACACGCATCACCGAATCAACATTGGAAATCCGTAGTGTGCAATGCTACGTTTGCTCAGAATATGATTATAGTGGTGGACTGTTTTGGGTTCTAAAAGTCACGCGTACGTCTTTCCTATTTGTTCTTTGTTACCGATTAGGAAATTAATTATTAATTTCCTATTTTGATATATTTCTTTATTAGTCTAGATATTTTATCTTGGGTAGAATAACTATATAAAGACTCAAGTTTTATTCTAGGTTAATTAGAGAGAGATTTGAGAGCACAATAAAGAGGGTCAATTTGTGAGGTTCCTTCCGGAGAAGAAAACTCAGTTTGTCTCAGGCCCTATTATTGAGGTTCGTCTGTCTTTGAAGATTGGAGGAGTTTGTTTAGATCTTGGTTGGCCTCAAGATAATTTGTCCTTCGTCTTATTTGGGTAGTCTCTACCATATTTGTTGGTAGAATAGGGTATATGTAACACCCCCATTTACCTAGGAGCCTGAACTAGGACTTCCAGGGTAAATAAGGCTGTTACCATCCTGGTTAGACCAGGGTAGTAGATATACAAAGTGAAAGAAACACAGAACTTTAAAAAAAATAAATAGTTAAACTGAAACTGTTACATGTCTTAGTCCAAACTCCCAAAACAACTAAATTAAAAAAAAAAGAGTTCAACTATGAAACAAGACTAAGTGATCTAGGTAGCTAAGTAGGTCTAGTCCATGTCTCTCTTCCATGCCCGATCCTAGTCCCGCTGTCTCTGACCTGAAAGATCTACTCCCCATTCCGGATCATCGTAGGTGAACACGAATACACTGTCAACCTCGCGGTTGAGTAGGATAACACAATAATATAAATGCAAACAACAGTAGATGCAAATGATCATGGTATGCTCGAGCTCAATCTCATTCTCATTCTCAATCCCGTGTCTCCCAGCCATACCGAACCTCCCGGCAGACTATACTCGGCCGTCGCCGAACACCAGCATAACAGCTGAGGTCACCAGGTCTAGCCCTGCAGAGCTAGCCTGGGCCCAATAATATCTCAATCTGTAATCGTGCTCATGCCATGCTTATGAATGCAATAATAAGGAACCAATACTGTATATGCATCTCATAAATAATTACACTTGCATCCATAGCATCCAATTCACATATAAACATAACACAATACAAAAGTAGTTCCAGTGTAACCTACCTGTATAGTAAGTCTGCAAACTAAGCAACACCGTCTAGAAATACTCCACCTCGAACTCCGTTCCTATAATTATTACTTAATATTAAATTCTATTCATACATTTGCTAAACATAAACGGACTAACTACTGGCTTTCCAAAAATAGCACTTACTAAAAAAATAAACTAGGTTTTTCTCAAACGATTATGACTAAATTAATACCACAGTACTTGTATTGCTACCATAACATGACATAATGTAAATAAGACGTATAACAAAAGAAATCAATACCCAGTTACTAATAATATTCATAATGCCAAAATTATAATAATAGTACCAACATATTATTAATTATAAGTACATAGTAATAGTAATAATAATCATCATACCATTATTAGTAATACTAAAATACAATGATAATAATAATAATAATAATAATAATAATAATAATAATAATAATAATAATAATAATAATAATAATAATAATAATAATAATAATAATCAAAGGTGTTAAAGATAAGATTGATGAGTGCTTAACCAATCTACACCTCACGCTGCAACCAAAAACAAACGGCAGAAAAACGCAGCCTCTAACACCCATCAAACAAAACCACGACCATGACCAACGCCTGTACAGACAGCGCCGCCAGCACCAACCACCGTAACTGTCATCACCTGCGAGCCATGGCGGTTCCAGGGACTCCTGCCACGGCGGTCGACGCTGCAACCACGAACACCCCTGACCGTTCCCAGTTCTCTGTCCCAAAACAGAGCCTAGATTCACGCTAAAACCTCCCCACAACCACCTAACCTACTGGCAGACTAACCACCCTAGGCCACCACGACCACCACCCAAACACACCTCACCACTACCCTTAAAATAATACTCAAACTACCCAGCCAAAATAAGTACAGAACAACCATCGAAAGCATAGACAACCTCCTGCGTTCACAATCCCCTGTTTCGAAACGAAAACAACGAAATAACATATGCAACGAAACGCCTTTCGACGGTGGTTCAGGGCAGACAACGACGACACCATAAGGGGTTAAAAACGCTTACTACACACCCTAGACTCATAATATGCGAAAATCAGAATCAAAACATGGAAACTGAACGTAAGAAAAAAGATAAAAAAGAAGAAGGTTGTCACAAGAGATGATCGGAGGTGTGCGTGTGTACCTTATTCCCTGAGCAAAACGACCACCCTTAACCCCGGTTTACCTCCGTGCTCGACCCTTTGTTGCAAACTCCGAGGTGGCGGCAAGAGATATTGTGGATGTGTGGGTGTGGATAGGTCAAAAGTAGGGTTAACTTGTGAGATTATAAGTGACGGTAGGGAGGTAGTATTCCTTATGTTGATAACGTGAGATATGTGTAGTGCATGGGCCTTAGGGTTTGCACAAATTCCAAGGCCCAAAGTCATAATAATAAGACGGTTTTACTACTTATTTGTAGACTCGACCTCTTATTATAACATGTAACACGATAACTTATTATTAACTATTGATTATTAACGCTTAAATAAATAAAAACGTTGACATAACAACTAAACACCAAATTAAAAGACCATAACATAAATTAAAATATATATAAAATACGTAGTATCACAGTCTTCCCTCCTTAAAATGAACTTCGTCCCGAAGTTCACCATCCTAAGGTCAACCAACCGGTCATTAAGCATGTAACGAACACAGAAGTAAACACAGGAGTCATATACGTAACACGCAAGTCATATACGTTAAAAGTATTTATAACACGAATTGTCACATTCTACCCTCCTAAAAAGACAGTTACGTCCTCGTAGCATAACTTAAGGAAACAGCTCAGGATACTTCTCCCTCATGGAAACCTCGGTCTCCCATGTAGCCTCCTCCACGTTATGATTGGTCCATAATACTTTGACTAGCGCAGTCTCCCCATTCCTGGTTTTTCTCACCTTCCTGTCAAGGATCTCCTTGGGTCTCTCCTCATAGGTCAACTGTTCATCGACCTCGATGACCTCATGATCAAGGATATGCGAAGGATCACTGATATATCTTCTCAGCTGAGATACATGAAACACATTATGTACTCTGGCTAAAGCTGGAGGTAGAGCCAATCGGTAAGCTACCTCTCCAACTCTTTCCAGGATCTCGAATGGTCCAATGAACTTCTGACTCAGTTTGCCCTTCTTGCCAAACCTCATCACTCCTCTCATTGGTGATACTTTCAGTAAAACCTTCTCTCCCGCCGCAAATGTGATGTCACTCCTCTTCAGATCAGCATAACTCTTCTGTCTATCCTGCGCAGCTCTCATCTTCTGACGTATCACCTGGACCTGAGCTACCATTTCCTGAATCATCTCAGGTCCCAAAGTCACTGTATCAGCACGATCATCCCAACAGACTGGACTCCTACACTTCCTCCCGTACAATGCCTCGAAAGGAGCCATCCCGATGCTAGCATGATAGCTATTGTTATAAGAAAACTCTATCAGATCAAGTCTGTCCTCCCAAGATCCTCCAAACTCTAGTACACAAGCCCGCAGCATATCCTCTAGTGTCTGGATAGTCCTCTCAGTCTGACCATCGGTTGCTGGATGGAATGCAGTACTCATCTTCAAAGTAGTTCCCATCAATGTCTGTAACTCTTGCCAGAACTTTGAAATGAATCTCGAGTCACGATCAGAAACGATGTCCTTAGGGACACCATGAAGCTTCACCACATGCTTAACGTAAGCCTTGGCTAATTCAGCCTTACTCCAGGTCTCCTTCATCGGTATGAAATGGGCTGACTTAGTCAACCTGTCAACGATTACCCAAATCATGTCATTCCCTCTCGAAGTCCTAGGCAAGCGCACAATGAAATCCATCGATATGCTTTCCCACTTCCACTCAGGTACATCAAGGGGTTGTAACTTCCCTTGCGGCCTCTTATGTTCTCCCTTCACTCTCTGGCATACCAAACATCGAGAGACAAACTCAGCCACCTCCTGCTTCATTTTTGGCCACCAGAAAGCTTTCTTCAGGTCTTTGTACAGCTTATCCCCTCCAGGATGAACGGAATAAGGTGTAGAATGAGCTTCACCCAGGATCTTTCTTTTCAATTCCTCATCATCAGGTACACACCATCTCCCATCAAATCTCAAACTATCATCATCGTAAATCTCGAACTTAGAATATGGCTCGGTATCACTAGCTTTGTTCACTGCCTCACGCCATTTCTGAATTCTAGGATCACTCTTCTGTCTTTCTCGAATCTCAGCATATAACTCAGGCTCCATCGTCAAATCCCCCATGGTCTCACCTTTCCTTATCACTGCGATTCCCATCTGTCCCAACTCACGATACATACTCAATCTGGACATAGCTGTGCATAGAGCGTGAACAGACTTCCTACTCAATGCATCAGCCACGACATTAGCCTTTCCCTCCTTGTACAAAATCTCCATATCATAGTCTCCAATAAGCTCTATCCACCTCCTTTGACGCATATTCAGCTCCTTCTGAGTATAGATATATTTCAAACTCTTGTGGTCAGAATACACTTTAAATGTGGCTCCATAGAGATAATGCCGCCACAGTTTCAGTGCAAAAACTACCGCTCCCAGTTCCAGATCATGCGTCGGATAATTCTCCTCATAAGGTTTCAACTGCCTGGAAGCATAAGCGATTACTCTCCCGTTCTGCATCAGCACGCATCCCAGTCCCTTCTTGGAAGCATCAGTATACACTTCGAAATTCTTACTTCCTTCTGGCAATGCAAGGATAGGAGCTGTAGTAAGACGCTCCTTCAGATCTAAGAATGCCTTCTCACAGCTCTCATCCCAGACGAATCTATTCTCTTTCCTCATCAACGAAGTCATTGGTTTAGCTATCTTCGAAAAATCTTTCACGAACCTCCTGTAATAACCAGCCAATCCCAAGAAACTACGAATATCGGCTACATTCCTCGGTCGCTCCCATTTTGATACGGCTTCAATCTTGCTAGGGTCGACAGACACACCCTCCTTAGACACCACATGCCCCAGAAAGGCAACCTTCTCGAGCCAAAACTCGCACTTACTTAGCTTGGCATATAATTGATGGTCTCTCAAAGTCTGTAACACCAAGCTCAAATGTTTAGCATGCTCTTCTCTATTCTTGGAGTACACCAAGATGTCGTCGATGAACACCACCACAAACTGGTCCAGATAAGGACTAAACACCATGTTCATTAAGTCCATGAAGACAGCAGGTGCATTAGTCAAACCAAATGGCATCACTACGAATTCATAATGCCCATACCTCGATCTGAACGCAGTCTTGTGAATATCTGCATCTTTGATTCTCAGCTGATGATACCCTGACCTCAAATCGATCTTGGAAAACACACCAGCCCCACTCAACTGGTCAAAAAGATCATCAATGCGAGGTAAAGGATACCTGTTCTTGATCGTCACATTATTAAGCTCCCTATAATCCACGCACAGCCTCATTGTTCCATCCTTCTTCTTTACAAACAACACTGGTGCGCCCCACGGGGACACACTTGGTCTTACGTACCCCTTGCTTGCCAACTCATCCAGCTGCTTTCTCAACTCTTCCAATTCCTTAGGTCCCATGCGATAAGGTGCTTTGGAAATTGGCTCAGCCCCAGGTTTCAGATCAATGCCAAAATCCAAGTCCCTCTTTGGCGGTAACCCAGGAATTTCTTCTGGAAACACGTCTTCAAAATCTCTTACAATCTCGATCTCACTGGCTTGAGGTTTTTCCGCCGTCAAATCTCTCACATGACACAACAACATCTCATCACCCCTCTTCAGGCAAGTCTTCAGCGCATTGATGGTTATCAGCTTCAGTTTAGGCTTCACCGAATACCCTTTGTAGGATACCCTCACTCCCTTGGGTCCCCTCAAGGTAATCTTTCCTTGACAGCAGTCAATGTAGGCCTTATACTTTTTCAACCAATCCATACCCAGTATCACCTCAAAACCTCCCAAAGGAAACTCTATCAAATTCGACTCAAAACTTACTTCTCGTACTTGGATCATTACATTGGTGTAAACCCTATTACAAGCTATGGACTCCCCAGATGGTATGGTGACATGATCAGCTATACTACTATATACATTGAGTCCTATAGCCTTAGCATGCTCTACAGATATGAAAGAATGCGACGCACCGGAATCAAATAAAACAAAAGTAGGAAAAGAATGCACTAGAAATGTACCAGTAACTACATGAGCATCCTCCTCTGCAGCCTCCTTGCCCATCATAAACAGGGTCCCACTTTTCTTCGTCCCGCTCTGGTTCACAGATCCCGCACCGCTCTGGTTACTAGCTTCTGCTAAAGTCTTCTGGAAGTTACCATTGCCACTACCCTGATTTCCTTGATAGCGGTTCTGGTTGTTGTAATTGTTGTAGTTCCGCTGATAATTGTTCCCTCCAGATCGGTTATTCCCAGAATAACTCGCACTCGGTGTTCTGAATCCTCCACTTTGGTTTCCCCGCTGATAACTGCTTCCAGCACTCTGGGTACCTGACCAACACTCTATCTTTTTGTGTCCTGCTTTCCCACACTTGAAACATGTAGGAACTCCACCACCAGATCCAGACATAGCTCGATGACCCCCACGATTGTTGTTGTTCCCTTGAGCACTATTCGAGAAGAAAGAACGATACTGATTATTCGGCTTCTTAGTCCCTGAGCTTTCGGCTCCGGATTCTGCTTTCCTCTTATCACCCTTAGTCTTCTCCTCCTCCTTAATCTGGTCAGCCAGCCTTTCCGCCTGGCCAGCCCTCTCATATATATCTTCTACAGTGGTGGGCTTAGTGGCCAGCATACTCCTCTTGATAGTGAGAGTCAGCCCTTTCTCAAACCTGGCTGCTAACATCTCTTGGGTATAGCCTAAGTCAGCTACATTTTCTGCTAACTGCAAGAACTTACTGTGATATTCCTCCACAGTCATCCCTTCGGCCATTTGGAATGAGTCGAACTCTGCTCGCAGCTTCCCTTTTACATGTTCCGGCACAAACTTAGAGGATAAAATCCCCTTGAACTCCCCCCAGCGTACATACTCTAACCCGATTTCCTCTGCAGCTGCTTTGATTTCATCTTTACTGTTATTCCACCATAACCTAGCCGTACCCTTCAGATAAAATACAGCTTGGTCCACCTTCATTGATTCTGGTACAGACAGTAGTTCGAAGATACTCTCGAACTCTCGGCACCACTCCGCAAGTAGACTCGGTGCTCCTTCCCCATCGTACTTGGTGGGGTTATGCCTAGAAATATTATTACTCATCTTTATGGCATCAGACTGAGTATTTGCCCCAAGCTGAGCTAGGAGAGCAGCGTTAATAGCTACTAGGCGATCGAATTCCTCTTGCGATACATTAGCAGTGTTGGGTTCTCTTCTGGGAGGCATTTTGCTACACAAGTGACAAAATTTTATGAGCATCCTAGGTCTTGAAAATTTTTGGCTTGGTCTTGCTAACATACATACTTAGCATGTAACTTCCCATACGATTAAATCCTTATTAAAGGTCTACCTAAAGGCTTAGGGATCACATAACCGCATGCATATACCATTCTCACTTATAGACAACATTAAGATATAATTCATGTTCCCAATACTTGAAAATAACACATATACATGCCAATCATCATGTAATATCACTTTCATGCCTTACAGTATACATGTATATACTCATCCATTTTTTTTTTTTTTTTTTTTCTCATCATAACTTACCTCATTCCTTGGCGCTGAAAGGTTAGTACAACATACATATATTATAAAGATGTCTTGAGTCCTTCCATACTACCCACACTCGTCAACTCTCAAGGTAACCAGGTTAGACTGAAAGGGCCAGTGGCTTGGTTTGAGGGGGCCCCTAACTCATCCCAATCCTCTGGGGCTCCTAACAGTTACTAGCCTGGGGTTCATTTTATTTAGACACTCCTACGTTCATTATTTTCATTTTAGTTTAGGCCTGAGGATCGTTCGCTCTGATACCACTTTGTAACACCCCCATTTACCTAGGAGCCTGAACTAGGACTTCCAGGGTAAATAAGGCTGTTACCATCCTGGTTAGACCAGGGTAGTAGATATACATAGTGAAAGAAACACAGAACTTTAAAAAAAATAAATAGTTAAACTGAAACTGTTACATGTCTTAGTCCAAACTCCCAAAACAACTAAATTAAAAAAAAAAGAGTTCAACTATGAAACAAGACTAAGTGATCTAGGTAGCTAAGTAGGTCTAGTCCATGTCTCTCTTCCATGCCCGATCCTAGTCCCGCTGTCTCTGACCTGAAAGATCTACTCCCCATTCCGGATCATCGTAGGTGAACACGAATACACTGTCAACCTCGCGGTTGAGTAGGATAACACAATAATATAAATGCAAACAACAGTAGATGCAAATGATCATGCTATGCTCGAGCTCAATCTCATTCTCATTCTCAATCCCGTGTCTCCCAGCCATACCGAACCTCCCGACAGACTATACTCGGCCGTCGCCGAACACCAGCATAACAGCTGAGGTCACCAGGTCTAGTCCTGCAGAGCTAGCCTGGGCCCAATAATATCTCAATCTGTAATCGTGCTCATGCCATGCTTGTGAATGCAATAATAAGGAACCAATACTGTATATGCATCTCATAAATAATTACACTTGCATCCATAGCATCCAATTCACATATAAACATAACACAATACAAAAGTAGTTCCAGTGTAACCTACCTGTATAGTAAGTCTGCAAACTAAGCAACACCGTCTAGAAATACTCCACCTCGAACTCCGTTCCTATAATTATTACTTAATATTAAATTCTATTCATACATTTGCTAAACATAAACGGACTAACTACTGGCTTTCCAAAAATAGCACTTACTAAAAAAATAAACTAGGTTTTTCTCAAACGATTATGACTAAATTAATACCACAGTACTTGTATTGCTACCATAACATGACATAATGTAAATAAGACGTATAACAAAAGAAATCAATACCCAGTTACTAATAATATTCATAATGCCAAAATTATAATAATAGTACCAACATATTATTAATTATAAGTACATAGTAATAGTAATAATAATCATCATACCATTATTAGTAATACTAAAATACAATGATAATAATAATAATAATAATAATAATAATAATAATAATAATAATAATAATAATAATAATAATAATAATAATAATAATAATAATAATAATAATAATAATAATAATCAAAGGTGTTAAAGATAAGATTGATGAGTGCTTAACCAATCTACACCTCACGCTGCAACCAAAAACAAACGGCAGAAAAACGCAGCCTCTAACACCCATCAAACAAAACCACGACCATGACCAACGCCTGTACAGACAGCGCTGCAGCACCAACCACCGTAACTGTCATCACCTGCGAGCCATGGCGGTTCCAGGGACTCCTGCCACGGCGGTCGACGCTGCAACCACGAACACCCCTGACCGTTCCCAGTTCTCTGTCCCAAAACAGAGCCTAGATTCACGCTAAAACCTCCCCACAACCACCTAACCTACTGGCAGACTAACCACCCTAGGCCACCACGACCACCACCCAAACACACCTCACCACTACCCTTAAAATAATACTCAAACTACCCAGCCAAAATAAGTACAGAACAACCATCGAAAGCATAGACAACCTCCTGCGTTCACAATCCCCTGTTTCGAAACGAAAACAACGAAATAACATATGCAACGAAATGCCTTTCGACGGTGGTTCAGGGCAGACAACGACGACACCATAAGGGGTTAAAAACGCTTACTACACACCCTAGACTCATAATATGCGAAAATCAGAATCAAAACATGGAAACTGAACGTAAGAAAAAAGATAAAAAAGAAGAAGGTTGTCACAAGAGATGATCGGAGGTGTGCGTGTGTACCTTATTCCCTGAGCAAAACGACCACCCTTAACCCCGGTTTACCTCCATGCTCGACCCTTTGTTGCAAACTCCGAGGTGGCGGCAAGAGATATTGTGGATGTGTGGGTGTGGATAGGTCAAAAGTAGGGTTAACTTGTGAGATTATAAGTGACGGTAGGGAGGTAGTATTCCTTATGTTGATAACGTGAGATATGTGTAGTGCATGGGCCTTAGGGTTTGCACAAATTCCAAGGCCCAAAGTCATAATAATAAGACGGTTTTACTACTTATTTGTAGACTCGACCTCTTATTATAACATGTAACACGATAACTTATTATTAACTATTGATTATTAACGCTTAAATAAATAAAAACGTTGACATAACAACTAAACACCAAATTAAAAGACCATAACATAAATTAAAATATATATAAAATACGTAGTATCACAGTATAGTTTTGGCTCATATTGAGCGCGTGTGTACCGGTATACTGTTGTACTATTTTCTCCATTATAGTGAAGTTTGATCTCCTTGAAGGGTGGATGTAGCCAGTTATTTTACTGGTGAACAACGTTGATGCCCGTCGTTGAGGGTACCAAAGATAAAATTTATATTTCTAAACTTTAACTATAGATAGTGAAAGTCAGGGTCGAACCACAAGGAGGTGGGGAATGTTTATTGTTCTTAAGTCAATGTTTAAAGGTAACAAATTGGGGTTTGTTTGTTTGTTTGTCACTAGGTATAGATATAAAGACAGGAATAAAACAAGAAATAAGAATAAGATAAAACTTATGATAAAACGAATGCTAGGATGTTCGAATAATAAATAGCTATGATGCTATAAATTCTAAGTCAACATGGATTGCAGTCGCGTAAGTGGTGTAACATATCCTTTCGGTCTATGATACCTAATAGCTCCTTTCGGCCTATGCTATTAGTTCCTAGGTCTCACAAATATTGGGTGTCAACAATATGGGTGATTCCTAAATTCTAGGTCACATACCTTTCAGTTTTAAGTAACCAAGCCGTCTTAAAGCGTTAACCAATGCCCTTCCCTATCTTTCAATCTTGGGTAAGTCATTACTAACATCCTATAAGTCTCCTTTCAGTCTCATTATAGGGTATTATAATTAACGAAACAAAACGAACTGAAAACATGCGCGAGGTCAGTCGACCGACCAGCTAACCCAGTCGGCCGACCGACTACCTCAGTCAACCGACCAGTTAAGCCGGTCGGCCGACCGAGGTCTGCTACCGGCCGATTCTGTTTTTATACCATCTTCGCAAATTACTCCCTACATCCTAACATATGAAATTAGCTACTCATAAAACAGAAATAACAATAATAATTATTAAGAAAACAGAATTCATTGCGATAATAATCATAAACATATGATAAAAAACAAGGCTTTGGGATTCTAACCTAAACCGGATTCTAGCAATTCTTATTGAAATAACAATGAATAAACTGAAATGAAGGAGAATTATCACAAACGGAATTAGGGCAGAAGGAAAGAACTTTATTGATTCCCGTGGAAGAATGTTAATTACAATTAAGAACAACACTAAAACTTAAAAGAACAGTAACTTTGTTTTGAACTATAGATTTTGCTAAGAAAACAAGATGAAGACTGGATAATAATAGGTAAAAGATGAGATGATTAGCCCTAATCACGAGGTTTTATTAAGTAGGCGAAAAAACATAAGTTCTTTCATAACCTAATCACGCGTGCGCTTTGCTGAAATTCTTCTGAATCTGCGCATTGGTCGACCGACCAGGGGATGCAGTCGGTCAACCGGTTATCGGGCCTAGTGGACTTCAGTCTTCGTAAGTTGAATTCTGGGTTTGAGATAACAGGTGTCTTGGTCGACCGACCAGGGTAGTCGGTCGGTCGATCGGTTTTCCTGTGTGTCAGCCTAGAATTCGCCCTAAATAGACACGCATCACACGTAATTCTTTGTGTCAACATTATTTACATTCGTTATTTATTGTTCTTATCACCTTATCAATTAACTATTTGGGTAACGGGACGCCTCCGTTACAACACTTCCTACTAGCGTTGTCGCTATCAAGATGCTGCCACTGAACTTAGCAATTAATATCTTTTCATTTCTTTTTTTCTTTCATTTTATTTTAACAATTACGTAGTATGTGGTTAAGCTTGTTCATTTGTAATACTCCGTATTTTATCGTATTCTATTTTAATATGTTATATTATCTTACTTTGACGTGTGATAATTATTTGAACGTTATAGATCGATAATTAATTTATTGCATAAGTTTCTTGTATTGTGTATAAAATAGTGAAGTGTCGGGTACGGGTTTTAATATCGAGTCACGCTCTAGTTGTGCTTTAAGACTTAGGAATGCGTGCAAGGGTGTCGGTTGGGCCTCGAGGTGCGTGTTAATGGTGAGACAGCCCAACTCAACAGACACACCCAGCTGCTCAAACCACAACAATTTCTATCTGTTGCCTATATATATAAGCTCCTCGAAAACCTAACCCTAACCCTAAAACGCCTCTCACTCTCACATAATCTCACTGCCACCATATCAGGGAGTAAGGACAAGGGTTGCACGGTGGTCTAGGGGTGGTCAAAGGGTGGTCGTTTGCCTCTGAAACACGGTACTGTCACCATTATTTCCTTCCTTGCGCTTTGTCTGTCTCTTTTCTTTTCGTAATTATAAGTATGTAATCATGTTGTTTAAGTCTGATCTAATTATAATATTAATATATAATGTTAGTAGATGTATTTTGACCATAGATGTTAAGGTCTTTGTGTGGGGAATAAAGCATGTATTCACCCTAAACTTGCAGGATTATAATGAAAAATACAGTTGTGTTTATAGTCATAAGATTAAAAAGGATAAGAAAAGAAGTACAACCTTTAGTCCTTGTGCGAAAGGCCTAAGAACAGGAATTAACACAAATTCCCTCCTATAACTTGCACCCAAGACTTAGAATGAGACGTGGCCGCGTGTGCTAGAAATCCTCTCCAATTGCCTTGCAATATAGGGAGAGCTATTCAGGTTTTAGATGTGAGATCTGAGGTTTTGGGAGAAGAATGCTCTCAAAACCCTAATTTTGCCTTGAGAATTATTTGTCAGTGCAATAACAGTGTTTTACATAAGGAGAAGTCTCCTCCTTATATACTACACTTGGCCGAAATATTTGAATAGGGTAAGGGTGGGCTTTCCACTCTTACCTTATTCTAATTCATGATTCGACCCATTTAGCTTAAGTTATTCGCGCGATTTTAATTATAAATCGTAATATGTTATCAGATATCAATACAGTCGATATTTTAATAATGGTCTGAGAAAATACGATATTGTATAATTACCCAAATTAATATAACTGTTTATATTAATACGCGAATACAATATTTAATTAAATATATAACCGTTTATATTTAATTTACGAATTAATCATGTAATCCGTATTAGCTAAAATTATTTAATCCGTATTAAATAATAATCTCAACATCTTATTGACTAATTTAATAGTCAATACCTCTGACTAACTGTTTAGTCTTATCCGGCAAAATGTGACTGTATTTTCATACCTTCACATCTCTCAAACGTGTCCTATAGGTGTGACATATAGGGACCAGTTGATCACCGCCATCCGTATGACAATAACGTCAAACTTATCTAGCAAGCCAACCGTTATTGATAAACGTGGATCAACTGGTAATAATACAAAAGTATGCCCTTGTGATCCTTAAAGAGATTTAATAAGTCATTGTACTTAATTGTCAAGGACACCAGCCCCAACAATCTCCCACTTGTCCGTACAAGGGTATGTGCAATGACGTTATCACACTACATGTGGAGGACACAAGCTCCAACAAACTCCCACTTGTCCGTACAAGTGTAGGTGCGATAACCGAATCTCATATCCTTTTAAAATTTCTCCCACTCAATGTAAGACAATTTGCAAATCCGCATTCGCAAAGGTCGTATCTCACAAGCGATCTGTATCAAGATTGGTTTCCCCGACTAGAGAGTAACTTAACTGATAAAACGAATCTGTATTCGAGCATGGCCATGCATTTCAGTTACTACTCCTCGAGTGGCCCTGAGAAATGATAAAATCCTGATAAGGGTTTGGATATTTCCCTCAACTCGAATCCTGCCGATATCGCCCAACATGAAATAACCCAGAAAAAATCCTCTTGGCCCCTGTTACGGTGACCGTGGGAAAGAAACCAAAGTTACCCAAAATCTGTCTTAATCTCAAGAGACAGTTGAAGGTCAAAAGACTCGACTCTAAGGAACACTATGGAGGTCCTATCCACGACCAGGCACCCAATGTTATAAAACATTTAGGACTCCATAACGCTGTCACGGGGTGTCCTACGAGATATCCGTATAACTCGCCTTTGTGATTGGTCAGTCAGCCGCGTGACTTATGGCTCGTTGAACCCACCATCAACCAACGTCACAAAATGATTACCTGAGTTATCAGCTCAAGTGGGTAATCAAGGACCAAAACGATGTAATGTTAATCAGTTCACTTTGTGGTGTTCAAAATTGGCGTACAATTCCACATGAGAAACAAAACATTATATATCATAACAATAAGGTTGAATAGAGTACACGAGAAAATGAATTATTACATGAATTCATGAAAGAGTACTACAACTTAGGAACACATCCAATTCCCATGGAATGAATGTGCCCTTCATGCTTATCACGTGGTAATGCTTTTGTGAGAGGATCAGCTATGTTGTCATCCGTAGCGATCTTATCAATGAAAATCTCCTTTTGCTCCACGTAATCTCTGATTAGATGAGCTTTCCGTTGTACATGCCTAGCCTTGTTGCTAGACTTATGCTCCTTAGCTTGGAAGATGGCACCTTTATTATCACAATAAACGGTGATTGGGTCATTCGAACTAGGCACTACTGATAGTCCTTGTAAGAATTGACGCATCCATATTGCTTCCTTAGCTGCTTCCGAGGCGGCATAGTACTCGGACTCAGTCGTAGAATCTGCTGTAACACTCTGTTTAGAACTTTTCCAGCTGACAGCAGCGCCATTAAGAGTAAAAACGAATCCAGACTGAGATTTCGAGTCATCTCGATCCGTTTGGAAGCTAGCATCTGCGTAACCCGTGGCGCAGAGCGTCGAGTCGCCTCCGTAAGTCAATCCCCAATCTTTAGTCCTCCGTAGGTACTTAAGAATGTTTTTCACGGCCATCCAGTGTTGTTCACCTGGATGAGCTTGGAATCGACTTGTCATACTCAATGCATATGCAACGTCAGGACGTGTGCATATCATGGCATACATGATCGATCCTATTGCCGAAGCATAAGGAATCCGACTCATGCACTCTTTCTCTTCCAATGACTTAGCTTCTTGAGTTTTGCTCAAGTGAAGCCCAGGAGTCATAGGAAGGAACCCCTTCTTGGAGTTCGTCATGCTGAATCTCTACAGAATCTTATCTATATAAGACTCCTGACTGAGAGACAACATCCGTCGTGATCTATCCCTGTAGATACGGATGCCCAAAATTATTTGTGCCTCTCCCAGATCTTTCATCTGGAAATGGTTTTTCAACCATGCTTTAACCGAAGATAAGAGAGGTATGTCATTCCCAATCAAGAGTATGTCATCGACATACAGTACTAGGAATACAATCTTGCTCCCACTCGACTTGATATAGAGACATGGTTCCTCGACTGATCGAATGAACCCATTCTCTTTTATCACTTGGTCGAAGTGATGATTCCAACTCCGCGATGCTTGCTTAAGTCCATAGATGGAACGCTTAAGCTTGCAAACTTTCTTAGGATGTGCTGGATCGATAAAACCCTCGGGTTGTACCATGTACAACTCTTCCTCCAAATAACCGTTTAAGAAGGCGGTTTTAACGTTCATTTGCCATATTTCATAATCATGAAATGCGGCGATCGCTAAGATAATCCGAATGGAACGTAGCATGACTACGGGTGCAAAGATCTCATCATAATGCAGGCCTGGCACTTGAGTGAAACCTTTAGCAACTAGTCTAGCCTTGTGGATATCTTGTTGTCCTTCCACGGCATGCTTTATCTTGTAAAGCCATTTGCATTGAAGGGGACGTACCTTTGCAGGTAGGTCCACAAGATCCCACACGTTGTTCTCATACATGGAGTCCATCTCGGATTGCATGGCTTTTAGCCACAGCTTTGAGTCAGAACTAGTCATGGCACCTTTATAGGTTGTGGGTCCATTACCCTCTAGGAGTAAGACGTCATCTGTATCATGTTCCTCGACCATACCAATGTATCTGTCCGGAGGAATAGAGACTCTTCCCGACCTCCTAGGTTCCTCAGGAATATCTACCGCAGCCTCGGTTGAAGGAACTGTTTCCTCCAATGGTTGCTCGGCAGTTGGTTCTTGAACCTCCGATAACTCGAAGGTTCTATTACTCGACTTGTTCTCGAGAAATTCTTTCTCTAAGAACGTCGCACTAGCCGCAACAAAAACACGTTGTTCGGTTGGCGAGTAGAAGTAATGACCAAAAGTTCCCTTTGGATAACCTATAAAGTATGTCTTGACCGATCGCGGGCCAAGCTTATCCTCGTGTCTCCACTTGACATAAGCCTCGCAGCCCCAAACCCGAATAAAGGACAAGTTAGTGACCGTTCCCTTCCATAATTCGTATGGAGTCTTGTCAACAGCTTTAGACGGACTTCGGATAAGTATTAGAGCGGCCGACAAAAGAGCATAGCCCCACAATGAATCAGGCACGACGGTGTGACTCATCATGGATCGAACCATATCGAGTAGAGTTCAATTTCTCCGTTCGGACACACCATTTAATTGTGGTGTTCAAGGTGGAGTCAACTGTAGCACGATGCCATAGTCTTTAAGGTGTTGATCAAACTCGTGTGAAAGATACTCACCACCACGATCCGAACGTAATGCTTTAATCTTTCTACCCAGCTGGCTCTGATACCACTTGTGGGGAATAAAGCATGTATTCACCCTAAACTTGCAGGATTATAATGAAAAATACAGTTGTGTTTATAGTCATAAGATTAAAAAGGATAAGAAAAGAAGTACAACCTTTAGTCCTTGTGCGAAAGGCCTAAGAACAGGAATTAACACAAATTCCCTCCTATAACTTGCACCCAAGACTTAGAATGAGACGTGGCCGCGTGTGCTAGAAATCCTCTCCAATTGCCTTGCAATATAGGGAGAGCTATTCAGGTTTTAGATGTGAGATCTGAGGTTTTGGGAGAAGAATGCTCTCAAAACCCTAATTTTGCCTTGAGAATTATTTGTCAGTGCAATAACAGTGTTTTACATAAGGAGAAGCCTCCTCCTTATATACTACACTTGGCCGAAATATTTGAATAGGGTAAGGGTGGGCTTTCCACTCTTACCTTATTCTAATTCATGATTCGACCCATTTAGCTATAAGTTATTCGCGGGATTTTAATTATAAATCGTAACATGTTATCAGATATCAATACAATCGATATTTTAATAATGGTCTGAGAAAATACGATATTGTATAATTACCCAAATTAATATAACTGTTTATATTAATACGCGAATACAATATTTAATTAAATATATAACCGTTTATATTTAATTTACGAATTAATCATGTAATCCGTATTAGCTAAAATTATTTAATCCGTATTAAATAATAATCTCAACATCTTATTGACTAATTTAATAGTCAATACCTCTGACTAACTGTTTAGTCTTATCCGGCAAAATGTGACTGTATTTTCATACCTTCACATCTCTCAAACGTGTCCTATAGGTGTGACGTATAGGGACCAGTTGATCACCGCCATCCGTATGACAATAACGTCAAACTTATCTAGCAAGCCAACCGTTATTGATAAACGTGGATCAACTGGTAATAATACAAAAGTATGCCCTTGTGATCCTTAAAGAGATTTAATAAGTCATTGTACTTAATTGTCAAGGACACCAGCCCCAACAATCTCCCACTTGTCCGTACAAGGGTATGTGCAATGACGTTATCACACTACATGTGGAGGACACAAGCTCCAACACTTTGGCCGTCTAGGACCACCCACGAAGGCTGTTTAGTTCCCGTGTCAGAGTTGCCTGTGTCGTTTCAGAATAGGGTGTTTGTGCGCGTGTTTTCGTGTATGATTTTGAGGCAGTTCTTGTTCACGTTTTTTCTGGGTAATGTGGGTAATGGTTTGGTGATAGTCAGGGTGTGTTGGGGGTGGTTACCACGGTGGGTCGTGGTGGTCCATGTCGAATTTGTGTTAGGTTTCGTTTTAGTGTTTCGCGCGTGAAGTCAAGACGGGTTGTGCAGAGTGGGTTTGTAACAGTTCGTTATTGGTGGTTTTGGTCATGTCAGCGACCGCTATTGACCTCCCTCAAAGCACCGTGGCTCAGAGGCGAGCCTGGTGGTGTCATAGGTGGAGTCAGTGGTGGTAGTTGGTGCCAAAAGCGGTGTTTGACAGAGGGTTCACGGTGGTGGTCTGGTCTGAATAGTGTGATGTTCCCGTGAGGTTTCGTGTGTTTGCTTTTGTTAGAGTTTTGTTTTGTACTAATCATTGCAATCATTAACATAATTATTATTGTTATCTATCATTATCTTATTATGGGTGATTGTTATTATCATTATTATTGGCCAATTGAGTGTTATTGCTTACACTAATCTTGCTTTAGGAATTATCATTCTTATTTTTGTTTTATTATTATTAACAATGGTATTAGTTTTATGACATAATAAAACTATGTTAGTAGTAGTATTACTTTTATTATGGGTACGTCTTATATTTATGGTAATTCTTTTATTTTGCAATTTTATGCCAATGTGTTAATAATATTATTATCACTAGTATGAATCATGTTTTAGTAGTTTCGTGGTTAATTGATCAGATGCTATTTTTAGTAAGTACTATCTTTATTAAGTACTATCTTTAGTAAGTACTAGTTGTAGTAAGTTTATTTTGGCATGAAAATGAGCATGAGCAAGTAATAGAGTTAGTGGTGTTAATTGTACGAATAGCTTTTGATTTAAGTAATAATTATAGGAACTGAGTTCGAGGTGGAATACTTCTAGACGGTGATTGCTTGTTTGCAGATTTGTTACTCCAGGTAGGATACATTGTACCATGATCTATGATGTGTTATAAATGGATGTGCATATTGTATGTTGTGGATTCAAGTGTGATTATTATGAGCATTATATATATATATATATTGGTTGAACATTTTTATATTGCATTCATAAGCATGGCATATGCATTGGATACGGGATTGAGATTACGAGATATTATTGGGCCGAGGCTAGTTCTACAGGACTAGACCTGGTGACCTCTGCTGTTATGCTGGTGTTCGGCGACGGCCGACTATAATCTGTCGGGAGGTTCGGTATGGGTTGGTGCAAGGGTTTGAGAATGTGATGGTGGTTGAGCTCGAGCATGTCATAAGCATTCGCATATTATTACATTGTTGTATTCTATATATTGTGTTATCCTACTCAACCGCGAGGTTGACAGTGTATTCGTGTTCACCTACAATGATCCGGAATGGGGAGTACATCTTTCAGGTCAGAGACAGGTGGACTAGGACTGGGCATGGAGGAGAGACATGGACTAGACCTACCTAGCTTTGGATCACTTAGTTTTCATAGTTGAACACTTATTTTTATTTCAGTTGTTTTGGAAGTCTTTTTGGACTATGCCTTGTAACAGTTTTCAGTTTGATCATTTATATTTAAAGTACTGTGTTTGTTTCACTGTGATTATCTACTTCCCTGGTTTATCCAGAATGGTAACAATCCTATTTACTCTGGAAGTCCTAGTTCAGGCTCCTAGGTAAATGGAGGTGTTACAAAGTGGTATCAGAGCGAACGATCCTCAAACCTAAACCAAAATGAAAATAATGAACATAGGAAGTGTCTAATAAAATGAACCCTAGGCTAGTAACTGTTAGGTGCCCCATAGGAGTTGGGATGAGTTAGGGGCCCCCTCAAACCAAGTCACTGGCCCTTTCAGTCTAACCTGGTTACCTTGAGAGATGTAGAGTGTGGGTAGTGTGGAATAAAGGAAAAGACCCTATATTTATACATATTTTTGTACTAACGTTTCAGCAGCAAAGGAATGAGGTAAGTTATGATGTGGAATCCATTGGTAATACATGATGTGAAGCATGAGATTTACACTAAGTGATGATGGGCATGTTTATACTATTGTTTGACATATTGAGAACATGAGTTTATGCTTGAGTTGTGAATATGAGTGTGATTTGTAATAATACATGCATGCGGTTATATGATCCCTAAGCCTTTAGGTAGACTTATAATATGATGTTAAATAGGGCTTAACCGTATGAAAGAAGTTGCATGCTAGATTATGTATGCTAGAAAGACCCAAGTTAGGGTATAAGTTGACCTAGGATGCTCATAAATTTTGTCACTTGTGTAGCAACATGCCTCCCAGAAGAGAACCCAACGCTGCTAACACTTCGCAAGAGGAATTAGACCGCTTACTGGCTATTAATGATGCTTTATTATCCAGGATAGGAAGCAATGCTCAAACCGATGCAGTTAAGATGAGTAACAACATCTCTAGGCATAATCCAACCAAATATGATGGTGAGGGGGCACCAAGCCTGCTGGCTGAGTGGTGCCGGGAATTTGAGAGCATCTTCGAACTGTTGTCTGTTCCAGAGGCGATGAAGGTAGACCAGGCTGTGTTCTACTGAAAGGGTACAACTCGGTTGTGGTGGAATAACAACAAAGAGGAGATCAAGGCTGCTGCGGATGAGATTGGGTCAGAGTTTGTGAGCTGGGAAGGGTTCAAGGGGATTTTATCCTCCAAGTTCGTGTCAGAGCATGTAAAGAGCAAGTTGAGAGCTGAGTTTGATTCCTTCAAAATGACTGAGGGGATGACCGTAGAAGCATATCATAGTAAGTTCGTGCAACTGGCTGAGAACGTAGCTAATTTGGGATATACATCGGAGATGCTAGCTGCGAGATTCGAGAAGGGACTCACCACCGACATTAAGAAAAGGTTGCTGGCTGCCAAGCCCACCACTGTTGAAGATGTTTACGAGAGGGCTGGGCAAGCTGAACAAATTTCTGACATGATTAAGGAGGAAAATAAAGAGAGAGGTGACAAGAGGAAGTCCGAGTCTGCAACTGAGGGCTCGGGGAACAAGAAACAAAACAATCAATGACCGTTCTTTTTTCTCTAATAGTGCGCCAGGAGGCAATAGAAGTGGAAACCGATCCATGTCTGGGACAGGCGGTGCTAATCCTACATGTTTCAAGTGTGGTAAAATTGGGCACAAGAAAGCAGACTGTTGGTCGGGAACTCAGAGTGCGGGGAGCAGTTACCAAAGGGGTAATCAAAGCGGTGGATTCCGAACACCAAATGCGAGTTATGGGAATAACAGATCTGGAGGTAGCAGCTACCGGCGGAATTACAACAACTTTTATAACCAGAACCGCTATCAGGGAAACCAAGGTAGTGGGAATGGCAACTTTCAGAAGAACCTAGCTGAAGCCAGCAATCAAAGTGGAGTTGCATCTGTCAACCAGAGTGCAACGAAGAAGAGTGGGACCCTGTTTATGATGGGCAAGGAGGCTGCAGAGGAGGATGCTCATGTTGTTACTGGTACATTTCTAGTACATTCCACTCCTACTTTTGTTTTATTCGATTATGGTGCATCGCATTCGTTCATATCTGCGGAGCATGCTAGGATTATAGGCTTGAATGTATATGATAGTATAGCTGATTCTGTAACTATACCATCTGGGGAGTCCATAGCTTGTAATAGGGTTTATACCAATGTAATGATCGAAGTCGAAGCTGTGGGTTTTGAGTCGAACTTGATAGAGTTTCCTTTGGGTGGCTTTGAGGTGATATTGGGGATGGATTGGCTGAAAAAGTATAAGGCCTACATTGATTGCTATCAAGGAAAGATTACCTTGAGAGGACCTAAGGGAGTGAGAGTATCTTACAAGGGATATTCTGTGAAGCCTAAGCTGAAGCTGATCACTATCAATGCGCCGAAGACTTGCCTAAAGAGGGGTGATGAGATGTTGTTGTGCCATGTGAGATATTTAACTGCAGAGAAACCCCAAGCCAGTGAGATCGAGGTGGTAAGAGATTTCGAAGACGTGTTTCCAGAAGAAATTCATGGGTTACCGCCAAAGAGGGACTTAGATTTTGTCATTGATCTGAAATACGGGGCTAAGCTAATTTCTAAAGCACCGTATCGTATGGGACCTAAGGAATTGGAAGAATTGAGGAAGCAGTTGGATGAGTTAGCCAGCAAGGGGTATGTGAGACCTAGTGTATCACCTTGGGGAGCGCCTGTGTTGTTCGTGAAGAAGAAGGATGGAACCATGAGGTTGTGTGTCGACTACAGGGAGCTGAATAATGTTACGATCAAGAATAGGTATGCTTTACCTCGTATCGATGAACTTTTTAACCAGCTGAGTGGGGCTGGAGTGTTTTCCAAGATTGATTTGAGGTCAGGGTATCATAAGCTGAGAATCAAGGATGCTGATATCCACAAGACTGTGTTAAGGTCGAGTGTAACATCCCGTATTTTCGTAAAATCTAACTTAAGCGTTTTAAATTATTTTAAGTAATAAAATAATATTTTTAATAATTTATTGTGAAAGATTTTAATTTAATTAGTAAGATCTGTCTTAAGAACCTTAAGTCCTTAAGACAAATACAAACTTGGTAAACTTAAACTCATATCTTAAATATCCGTTCAAGTGTCCGACCCGTTTAATTGACTCGGAAAGGACAACCCATAAACCCCCCTTATAACCCTTTAGTCGACATCTTCATCCCCTTCACAACTCTTTTCACTGTAAAACACTTCCTCCTAAAACCTCCATTTTATTCATCCTCTTTTGATAATTTCTTCATCATCCGTTAATCAAATTGAGGTAACAATAGCATTTTCGAAATCCTCATTCAATTTCCAAGCCATCTATCACTTTCATTTTGCAAATCCTTAACTTCGAAAATGGGGCTGTTTTCCTTGAATTCCGTTTTTGAGTCCTTAAACCCGTTTTTCGTGTTTGTAGGTGAAGGATTGGACAACCCGGACATTGATAGCTACTTGGTAGAGGAGGATCTTTAGCCGGAATCGCTTGAAAGGTGACGATAATGAGAAACTCGGCCTTAATGTGAATATTAGCAAGTTTGATGTGTTCTTATGTTAATTTCTGATTTTTGTTTAAGTATAATGTTTAAAGGACTTAATAACATGATTAGGAATGTTTTATTGTGATGAATTCATGCTTGTTGATGTTCGTATGCTCATATGTTATTTTCTGAAATTTACACATTTTGCGACGGATACTGGAGATAATCGTTTGAGGATTGTTATTGGACTTGTTTGCTGATAGAATAGTAGTATTGAATGATTTATAATGTTAGGTAAACATCAATTGTAGCATTGCTTAAGTTTTGGTGTCGATTTATGAAGTTTGGAAATGGCTGGAAAATCCAGAATTTCGTATCAGGCTCTCTGAGCCGGTCGACCGGCTGGGAGTGTTTCTTTGTGTTTTTGCGATTTTTGAAAAAATTGGGCTTGGGACTGCCTGCCGACCGGTTGGTAGTCTCCTCGTGTTGTTGTGTTTGCGAAGAACATAAGAAAGAAAGGGAGCCCAGCCGGCAGACCGGCCGCCTGCCAGCCGGCTGGGAGTGCATGTGGGAGTCCTTGTGTTGTTTTGTTCTGAAAAGAAAGGAAGGCTGAGAGGGTCACCAGCCGGCCGACCGGCTGCCTGCCGACCGGCTGGGGACCCCTGTAAGCTATTTTTAATTCGTATTTCATTCGTAACTTTCAAACGGTTAATCGGTTTTGATTGAAATTCGTTTTGTGTACCCGTGATATGTATTTGAGGTCCCCGGAGGATGGGCAACATTATATTGGGTTCGGGAATGGAGTAAGGATAGAGACCCCCCGGTCGGGTGACCGAAAGGGAATCCGGCTCTCCCTGATGTTAGTTCCCGGGGTCAATTAAGTGTTGATTAGAAGTTGAAAGGTAGAACTATAGAGTAGTTCATAGACTTGGATGATATTGTTTTGATGCGTATTAAGTTATGCCTTAAGCTGGGCTCTGAACTTAATACGTAGGTTGTTTGTCGTGTATGGGAACATGCGTTGAGTTTTCGCCTCTGAGTTCCATACATGTCTGTTTGTCGTGTCTGGGACATGCGTTGAGTTCTCGCCTCTGAGTCCAGACATGTATGTGTGATCGCGTCAGGACATGCCTTAAGCTGGCCTCTGAGTCTGACGAGTAGAGCAGCTGCACGACGGGGCAGTCAGGTTGTCATACCTTACCCGGAGTGCAGGTGTTTGGTGCTAGAACATGCGTTGAGTTTTCGCCTCTGAGTTTAGTACCTTGTGATGTTGTAGGGGAACATGCGTTGAGTTTTCGCCTCGGAGTTCCTTACTTGTGATAGTGAATTGAATGCTAGTCCATGCGTTGAGTTTTCGCCTCTGAGTCTAGTGTTCTGTGATAGTCGGTCCATGCGTTGAGTTTTCGCCTCTGAGTCCTTGCTTGATATTGTGAACTTGGTATCTAGGTTATGCGTTAAGATGTCGCCTCTGAACCTTTATACTTGCTGAATGTTTGGTAATTAGGTTATGTCTTAAGTTGACCGTTGAACCTCCTTACTTGATGTTATATCTGTTTGCCTTAGAGTTTGGTACAGTGTCAGATATGCATGTTGAAGTTTATGAATATATTGCTTGAGTTGTATTCTGTTCATCCAAGGCATTGGATGACTCTCTTATTGGTTTCATAAATAGTTGGATTGAAAGACCCCCTGACTGGGTAACCAGTAGGGAAACCGGTTCTCCTTCCTAACGGTTTATGAAGTTGGTTGAGAGCCGTGCACTAGAGTTTGCATGATAGTATGAGATCAGTTGATGAGATGTTTATGCTTCACATGTTGATATATGTTGGAGTAATCTGTATTGTTTTATGTGTTACGTGTTGTCACAAAAGGTGGCTAGGAGAACTCTAGTCACTCCCCACTGATTGTGGCGTACATGTTTTCATGTATGTAGGTACATGCAGGTTGGAGCAGGGTTACGAGAGGGCTAGCGAGTGATGATCCTGTTGTCATCATATGACTTACCTTTATATCGCCTAGCTAGACTCTTAGACTTTTGATACAGTTGTTTTGGTGCCTGTAGGGATGTTCCATCCCAGGCTGATGTACATATTTGTTTTTGATACTTAGAACTGTTACTTATCTATTTTGGTTTTATTTCAGTTTCAGTTTCCGTTTCAGTTTAAGACTTCTCGCATGTTGTTTACTTTAAAAAGTTTTAATTCCGCTGCATTTTTAGTACTTTTGTATGTTTATATTTCCACTTTCGCGAGGGGTTTTACAGTTGGTATCAGAGCATTAATGCTCCCGACGCACTCATATGACCCCCAACCTTAACTTGACCAAATAAACAAATAATGAATGAGATATGGGTAGATCTAATGATTTATATTGTAGTCTATTTGTGAATGCTAATTGCTAAGCTAATACTTGTTTTCTCTTTTGAAGGATGGTGAGACCTACGGCTGCTGATAACATTATGCTGCAAGCAATTCACCATTTGCTTGAGACTCAGAGACAGCAAGCAGGGAATGTTCCACCTCCTCCACCGCCAGGCAACGGGGCTAATCGTCCTGGTAGTTTCTCATGGATAGCTTCGCAGATGTCCCGTAGCCACGTGAAGACTTATGGTGGCGAGGTCGATCCGGTAGCTCTTACCGAGTGGTTCAGAGAGATGGAAAAGAGCTTTACTATGTATTCGGTGGGTAGAGAGGATAGAGTGCGGCTAGCCACTCACTTTCTTACCCTTGAGGCCGATAGGTGGTGGGCGTTGACAGGACCTACTTGCACTCTTGATCCTTTGTTCGATTGGGATGCTTTTAAGGATAAGCTCGAGACGAGGTTTTATCCTAAAGAGCTCAGATCACAGCGACTCAAAGAATTTATGGATTTGAAGCAAGGCAAGATGTCAGTTCAGGAGTTTACCGATCGTTTCAATCAACTTGCTCACTTCGCATCGAGATTTGTCAGAGATGAGGCCGAGAGAGTCTACTTTTACCGTGGCAAGCTAGGACCGCGCATCGAGAGCATGGTTCGTCGTGACTCGACTTCTTTCGTGGAGGTATATGATGATGTTATTTGGGCCGAGAGTTTTATTCGTGCCATAGATGCTGAGACCCGTGCTGCTACTTCTAGTGTGACTCCTCGCCAGAGATCAGTGTACTAGGGGAAGAGACCATTTGTTCCTTCTACTTCTTCGCCTTCTTCTCAGAAGAAGCGGTGTGAGAGGTTCTCTGCTCCGGTTGCTAAGACCACATTTCACACCGACACTGCTTCTACTGTTTGCCGTCGTTGTGGTAAACCGCTTCATACAGGGTTTGATTGTTTCAAGAATGCCTATAAGTGTTATACGTGTAATGGATATGGGCATAGGTCCTTTGATTGTCCTGAGAAGGATACTATTCTTGGCAAGGCTGCCACTGCTGCTGCAGCGACTAGAGGAGGAAAGCCAAAGGGGAAGATCTTTGTGATGACTAGGGCTGAGGCTGAGGCTCATCCAGACATTGTTGCCGGTATCTTTTCTGTTCTTGGCGCTGAGTGCCTTATTTTGTTCGATACTAGAGCTTCTCTTTCTTTTATATCAACTCAGTTCGCCGACCGTTTAGCTCTTGAGTCTTCATTGGTTGAGGAGACTTCCATTTCCTTACCTTCTGGAGACGTGTTTTCCTGCTCTTCGTCCCATAGGGATGTTCCGATTATTATTGGTCAAGCCACATTTCCAGCGGACTTACTGAGATTTCCTCTCGAGGAGTTTGACATTATCCTCGGTATGGATTGGTTATCGCGATACCATGCTCGCTTCGAGTGTCGCGACCAGAAAATCTGCTTGAGGAGTTCTTCAGGAGTTCGTGTTTCCTATAGGGGAACTCGCCCTCAAAGGGGTGTTCGTGTTATCTCTTCGATGAAAGCATCTCATCTTCTTAGGAAGGGTTGCCAAGCCTTCCTGTTTGTTGTTACAGCGGCTGGCCATCTCTACCGAAGCTTGAGGATGTAGCCATTGTTCGAGAGTATCCAGATGTTTTCCCAGATGACTTGCCAGGGATACCGCCAGAGAGAGATGTGGAGTTCACCATTGAGCTTGTTCCAGGTACCGGACCGATTTCCAAAGCTCCTTACCGTATGGCTCCGCCAGAGTTGAAAGAGTTGAAGCAGCAATTGGAAGAGATGATCGAGAAAGGATTCATTAGACCGAGTGCTTCTCCGTGGGGTGCTCGCGTTTTGTTCGTTAAGAAGAAGGATGGTTCCATGAGACTTTGCATTGACTATAGAGAGCTAAACCGAGTGATCGTGAAGAACAGATATCCTTTGCCTAGGATAGATGACTTGTTTGATCAGTTGAGAGGTGCTTCTAGGTTTTCTAAGATTGATTTTCGATCGGGTTATCATCAGATTCCAGTGAGAGAGGCTGATATTGCGAAGACTGCTTTTCGTACCAGATATGGGCATTTTGAGTTCGTGGTTATGCCTTTTGGGTTGACTAATGCACCTGCTATCTTCATGGATCAGATGAACCGCACCTTTAGTGAGTATCTTGACACTTGTGTTGTGGTGTTTATCGATGATATCCTCATTTACTCTAAGACCGATGAGGAGCATGCTGAGCATCTTAGATTGATTCTTGGGATTTTGCGTCGACAGAAGTGGTTCACGAAGTTCTCTAAGTGTGAGTTTTGGCTTTCTAAGGTTGCATTTCTTGGACATGTGATATCTAGTGAGGGAGTTATGGTTGATCCCGCGAACATTGAGGCTGTTGTTGATTGGGAGAGTCCCAAGGATGTTGGTGAGATCCGTAGTTTCCTTGGATTGGCTGGTTATTATCATAGATTTGTTGAGGATTTCTCCACATTAGTTCGCCCGATGACTCAGTTACTGAAGAAAGAAGCTAAATTTGTGTGGACCGACAAGTGCGAGAGTTCTTTCCAGGAGTTGAAGACCAGATTGACTTCCGCCCCCGTGTTAGCTCTGCCAGAGATCGGGGTTGACTTTGATGCGTATTGTGATGCTTCGATGTTAGGGCTAGGATGTGTACTGATGCAAAGTGGTAAGGTGATAGTCCACTCATCTAGACAGTTGAGAGTTCATGAGGTGAACTATCCGACACATGACCTGGAGTTGGCTATAGTCGTTCATGCTTTGAAGATGTGGCGACATTACCTGATTGGATCCCATTGCCGCATTTTCACAGATCACAAGAGTCTTAAGTACATTTTTACCCAGAAAGACCTTAACATGAGACAGAGACGTTGGCTAGAGTTAGTTAAGGATTACGACCTTGAGTTGTTATATCACGAGGGAAAAGCCAATGTAGTTGCTGATGCGCTTGTGCCATGCGAGTATTGCCCGATGAGTTGTGCTCCGAGTTCCGGAAGCTGAGATTAGAGATGGTGAGTAGTGGTTTTGATTGGTTAGCTGCTATGACTGTCGAGCCGTCTTTATATTGGGAGATTCGTCAGAGTTTGCCTTCAGATGCCGATTTCAAGAAGTTCGAGGCTAAGATTTCGAGTGGTGTTGCACCTGACTTAGTGATTGATGCGGATGGTTTCCTTTGGTTCCGTGGTAGGATGTATGTCCCCGATGTGCCAGATTTGAGGAAGAGGGTTCTTGATGAGGCTCACTTGACACCGTATTCCGTTCATCCAGGAGGAGAGAAAATGCACAAGGATTTGAGGCTTATGTTTTGGTGGCCCGGTATGAAGAAAGAGATCTTGGATTACGTGAGTAGGTGCTTGACTTGTCAACAAGTCAAGATAGAGCATAGGAGACCAGGTGGTTTGCTACAACCGCTTCCCGTTCCTCAGTGGAAGTGGGAGTGTATATCTATGGACTTCGTTACAGCATTGCCTAAGACAGTTGGAGGCAAGGATGCGATTTGGGTTATTGTGGATAGGCTAACTAAGTGTGCCAGATTTGTGCCTATCAGAGAGACATGGGATATGGACCGTTTAGCCAGGGCTTATATTGCTGAGATAGTTCGCTATCATGGTGTCCCGAGAGAGATCGTTTCAGATCGAGATCCGAGGTTTTGTTCCAGATTTTGGAAGGCTTTATAGGAGGCTATGGGTAGCCGTTTGTTGATGAGCACCGCATTTCATGCCGCGACCGATGGTCAGTCCGATAGGACTATTCAGACACTAGAGGATTTGCTCCGCGCTTGTGCCCTTGATTTTCAGAGTTCTTGGGAGCAGTGTTTGCCGTTGGTAGAGTTTTCTTACAACAACAGTTACCATTCTTCCATTGGTACGTACGAGGCTCTTTATGGTAGGAAGTGCCGTAGTCCGATCTGTTGGGATCAGGCGAGCGACGTGCACGACCTAGGACCGGACCAGTTAGCTGTTACTATCGATCAGGTTCAGCTTATCAAAGGTAGGATGAAGGCCGCGCAGGATCGGCAGAAATCCTATGCTGATGTTCGCCGTAGACCCTTAGAGTTTGAGGTGGGTGATAGAGTCTTCTTGAGAGTTTCACCGATGAAGGGAGTTAAGAGGTTTGGAGTTAGGGCAAGTTGAGTCCTAAGTATATTGGGCCTTTTGAGATCGTGAAGAGGATTGGTGCTGTTGCTTATCGTTTGGACTTGCCTCCTAGTTTGGGCAAGGTTCATAGTGTCTTTCATGTTTCTCAGCTCCGTAAGTATGTTAGTGACCCGAGTCATGTTCTGCCCAGAGAGATCGAGAACTTGGAGCCGAGTCTTGCTTTCGAGGAGCGTCCCGTGAAGATCCTAGACCGTCAGGATAGGAAGCTTAGGAGCAAGGTGGTGCCGCTAGTGAAGATCCTTTGGCGTTGCGGTGATGTTGAGGAGCAGACATGGGAGACCGAGGCATCGATGCGTATCGCGCATCCTTCTCTTTTCGATTAGGGTAGAGTTAGTTAGAATTTATCTCCGTTCGAGTTTCGAGGACGAAACTTTTTGAAGTTGGGGTGATTGTAACATCCCGTATCTTCGTAAAATCTAACTTAAGCGTTTTAAATTATTTTAAGTAATAAAATAATATTTTTAATAATTTATTGTGAAAGATTTTAATTTAATTAGTAAGATCCGTCTTAAGAACCTTAAGTCCTTAAGACAAATACAAACTTGGTAAACTTAAACTCATATCTTAAATATCCGTTCAAGTGTCCGACCCGTTTAATTGACTCGGAAAGGACAACCCATAAACCCCCCTTATAACCCTTTAGTCGACATCTTCATCCCCTTCATAACTCTTTTCACTGTAAAACATTTCCTCCTAAAACCTCCATTTTATTCATCCTCTTTTGATAATTTCTTCATCATCCGTTAATCAAATTGAGGTAACAATAGCATTTTCGAAATCCTCATTCAATTTCCAAGCCATCTATCACTTTCATTTTGCACATCCTTAACTTCGAAAATGGGGCTGTTTTCCTTGAATTCCGTTTTTGAGTCCTTAAACCCGTTTTTCGTGTTTGTAGGTGAAGGATTGGACAACCCGGACATTGATAGCTACTTGGTAGAGGAGGATCTTTAGCCGGAATCGCTTGAAAGGTGACGATAATGAGAAACTCGGCCTTAATGTGAATATTAGCAAGTTTGATGTGTTCTTATGTTAGTTTCTGATTTTTGTTAAAGTATAATGTTTAAAGGACTTAGTAACATGATTACGAATGTTTTATTGTGATGAATTCATGCTTGTTGATGTTCATATGCTCATATGTTGTTTTCTAAAATTTACACATTTTGCGACGGATACTTGAGATAATCGTTTGAGGATTGTTATTGGACTTGTTTGCTGATATAATAGTAGTATTGGATGATTTATAATGTTGGGTAAACATCAATTGTAGCATTGCTTGAGTTTTGGTGTCGATTTATGAAGTTTGGAAATGGCTGGAAAATCCGAATTTCGTATCAGGCTCTCTGAGCCGGTCGACCGACCGGCCGCCGGTCGACCGGCTGGGAGTGTTTCTTTGTGTTTTTGCGATTTTTGAAAAAATTGGGCTTGGGACTGCCAGCCGGCCGACCGGCTGGTAGTCTCCTTGTGTTGTTGTGTTTCCGAAGAACATAAGAAAGAAAGGGAGCCCAGCCGGCAGACCGGCCGCCTGCCAGCCGGCTGGGAGTGCATGTGGGTTGGTGTACGAAATTGTGAAGGCTAGGGAAATGGATCCCCAGCCGGCCGACCGGCTGCCTGCCGACCGGCTAGGAGTCCTTGTGTTGTTTTGTTCTGAAAAGAAAGAAAGGCTGAGAGGGTCACCAGCCGGCCGACCGGCTGGGGACCCCTGTAAGCTATTTTTAATTCGTATTTCATTCGTAACTTTCAAACGGTTAATCAGTTTTGATTGAAATACGTTTTGTGTACCCGTGATATGTATTTGAGGTCCCCGGAGGATGGGCAACATTATATTGGGTTCGGGAATGGAGTAAGGATAGAGACCCCCCGGTCGGGTAACCGAAAGGGAAACCGGCTCTCCCTCATGTTAGTTCCCGGGGTCAATTAAGTGTTGATTAGAAGTTGAAAGGTAGAACTATAGAGTAGTTCATAGACTTGGATGATATTGTTTTGATGCGTATTAAGTTATGCCTTAAGCTGGCCTCTGAACTTAATACGTAGATTGTTTGTCGTGTATGGGAACATGCGTTGAGTTTTCGCCTTTGAGTTCCATACATGTCTGTTTGTCGTGTCTGGGACATGCGTTGAGTTTTCGCCTCTGAGTCCAGACATGTATGTGTGATCGCGTCAGGACATGCCTTAAGCTGGCCTCTGATTCTGACGAGTAGAGCAGCTGCACGACGGGGCGGTCAGGTTGTCATACCTTACCCGGAGTGCAGGTGTTTGGTGCTAGAACATGCGTTGAGTTTTCGCCTCTGAGTTTAGTACCTTGTGATGTTGTAGGGGAACATGCATTGAGTTTTCGCCTCTAAGTTCCTTACTTGTGATAGTGAATTGAATGCTAGTCCATGCGTTGAGTTTTCGCCTCTGAGTCTAGTGTTCTGTGATAGCCGGTCCATGCATTGAGTTTTCGCCTCTGAGTCCTTGCTTGATATTGTGAACTTGGTATCTAGGTTATGCGTTAAGATGTCGCCTCTGAACCTTTATACTTGCTGAATGTTTGGTAATTAGGTTATGTCTTAAGTCGACCGCTGAACCTCTTTACTTGATGTTATATCTGCTTGCCTTAGAGTTTGGTACAGTGTCAGATATGCATGTTGAAGTTTATGAATATATTACTTGAGTTGTATTCTGTTCATCAAAAGCATTGGATGACTCTCTTATTGGTTTCATAAATAGTTGGATTGAAAGACCCCCCGACTGGGTAACCAGTAGGGAAACCGGCTCTCCTTCCTAACGGTTTATGAAGTTGGTTGAGAGCCGTGCACTAGAGTTTGCATGATAGTATGAGATCAGTTGATGAGATTTTTATGCTTCACATGTTGATATATGTTGGAGTATTCTATATTGTTTTATGTGTTACGTGTTGTCACAAAACGTGGCTAGGAGAACTCTAGTCACTCCCCACTGATTGTGGCGTACATGTTTTCATGTATGTAGGTACATGCAGGTTGGAGCAGGGTTACAAGAGGGCTAGCGAGTGATGATCCTGTTGTCATCATATGACTTACCTTTATATCGCCTAGCTAGACTCTTAGACTTTTGATACAGTTGTTTTGGTGCCTGTAGGGATGTTCCATCCCAGGCTGATGTACATATTTGTTTTTGATACTTAGAACTGTTACTTATCTATTTTGGTTTTATTTCAGTTTCAGTTTCCGTTTCAGTTTAAGACTTCTCGCTTGTTGTTTACTTTAAAAAGTTTTAATTCCGCTGCATTTTTAGTACTTTTGTATTGTTTATATTTCCGCTTTCGCGAGGGGTTTTACATCGAGGTATTGGCATTATGAATTCGTAGTGATGCCATTTGGTTTAACTAATGCACCTGCTGTTTTCATGGATTTGATGAACAGAGTGTTTAGTCCATATCTGGACCAGTTTGTAGTGGTGTTTATCGATGACATTTTGGTGTATTCGAAGAATAGAGAAGAGCATGCTAAGCATTTGAGCTTAGTGCTGCAGACTTTGAGGGATCATCAATTGTATGCCAAGCTAAGTAAGTGCGAGTTTTGGCTCGAGAAAGTTGCTTTTCTGGGCCATATGGTGTCTAAGGAGGGTGTTTCTGTTGATCCTAGCAAGATTGAAGCTGTTTCGAAGTGGGAACGACCGAAGAATGTGGCAGATATTCGAAGTTTCTTGGGGCTGGCTGGTTACTATAGGAGGTTTGTGAAAGACTTCTCGAAGATAGCTAAGCCTATGACTTCATTGATGCGGAAGGAGAATAGATTTATCTGGGATGAGAGCTGTGAGAAGGCATTTCTAGACCTGAAGGAGCGTCTTACTACAGCTCCTATCCTTGCATTGCCAGAAGGAAGCGAAAATTTTGAAGTCTATACCGATGCTTCTAAGAAGGGTCTGGGATGTGTGTTGATGCAGAATGGAAGGGTGATTGCGTATGCTTCTAGACAACTGAAGCCTTATAAGGAGAATTATCCAACGCATGATTTGGAGCTGGGAGCAGTGGTTTTTGCACTTAAATTGTGGCGACATTATCTCTATGGAGCCACATTTAAGGTGTATTCGGACCATAAGAGTTAGAGTACATCTACACCCAGAGAGAGCTGAATATGCGTCAGAGGAGGTGGATCGAGCTTATTGGAGAGTATGACATGGAGATTTTGTACAAAGAAGGGAAAGCTAATGTGGTGGTTGATGCATTGAGTAGGAAGTCTGTTCACACTCTATGCACAGCTATGTCCAGACTGAGTATGTATCGTGAGTTGGGACAGATGGGAATCGCAGTGATAAGGAAGGGTGAGACCATGGGGGATTTGACAATCGAGCCTGAGTTATATTCCGAGATTCGAGAAAGGCAGAAGAGTGATCCTAGAGTTCGGAGGTGGCGTGAGGCGGTGAGCAAAGCTAGTGATGTAGAGCCATATTCTAAGTTCGAGGTTCACAGTGATGATAGTTTGAGGTTCGACGGGAGGTGGTGTGTGCCTGATGATGAGGAATTGAAGAGAAAGATTATGGTCGAAGCTCATTCTACACCTTATTCCGTTCATCCTGGCGGGGATAAGTTGTACAAGGACCTGAAGAAAGCGTTTTGGTGGCCAAAGATGAAACAGGAGGTAGCTGAGTTTGTTTCTCGGTGTCTAGTATGTCAGAGAGTGAAAGGAGATCATAAGAGGCCGCAAGGGAAGTTACAACCACTAGATGTACCTGAGTGGAAGTGGGAGAGCATTTTAATGGATTTTATTGTGCGCTTACCGAGGACTTCAAAGGGAAATGACATGATTTGGGTGATCGTTGATAGATTGACTAAGTCAGCCCATTTCATTCCAATGAAAGAGACTTTGAGTAAAGCTGAGTTGGCAAAGGCTTACATTAAGTATGTGGTGAAGCTTCATGGTGTTCCTAAGGACATTGTTTCTAATCGTGATTCCAGGTTCATCTCTAAGTTTTGGCAAGAGTTACAGACGTTAATGGGAACCACTTTGAAGATGAGTACAGCATTTCATCCAGCGATAGATGGTCAGACTGAGAGGACTAGTCAGACACTGGAGCATATGCTGAGAGCTTGTGTACTCGAGTTTGGAGGATCTTGGGAGGACAGACTTGACTTGATAGAGTTCTCTTACAACAAAAGCTATCACGCTAGCATTGGGATGGCTCCTTTTGAGGCATTGTATGGGAGGAAGTGTAGGAGTCCAGTTTGTTGGGATGATAGAGCTGATGTAGTGGCATTGGGACCTGAGATGATTCAGGAGATGATATCACAGGTCCAGGTTATTCGTCAGAAAATGAGAGCTGCCCAAGATAGACAAAAGAGTTATGCTGACCTGAAGAGGAGTGACATCACATTTGAGGCAGGAGAGAAAGTTTTACTGAAAGTGTCACCCATGAGAGGAGTCATGAGGTTTGGCAAGAAGGGTAAGTTGAGCCATAAATTCATTGGCCCATTTGAGATTTTGGAGCGAGTTGGTGAGGTAGTTATCGATTAGCTCTACCTCCAGCGTTATCCAGAGTGCATAATGTGTTCCATGTTTCGCAACTAAGGAGATATATCAGTGATCTTTTGCATGTTCTTGATCATGAGGTTATTGAGGTCGACGAACAGTTGACCTATGAGGAGCGACCCAAGGAGATCCTTGACAGAAAAGTAAGGAAAACCAGAAATGGGGAGACCGCGCTAGTGAAAATCTTGTGGACCAATCATAATGTCGAGGAAGATACTTGGGAGACTGAGATTTCGATGAAGGAGAAGTATCCTGAGCTGTTTAATTAAGGTATGTTACGAGGGCGTAACTTTCTTTTTAGGTGGGTAGAATGTGACATTCCGTGTTCTAAAGTACTGATAGTAGTTTTGATGTTATAGAATGTCAAAACTTTATATTGTTATGTGCCTGATGACTAGTTTGTTGGGAACCATGTAAAGGTAAACTTCGGGACGAAGTTCATTTTAAGGGGGGAACACTGTAATACTCCGTATTTTATCGTATTCTATTTTAATATGTTATATTATCTTACTTTGACGTGTGATAATTATTTGAACGTTATAGATCGATAATTAATTTATCGCATAAGTTTCTTGTATTGTGTATAAAATAGTGAAGTGTCAGGTACGGGTTTTATTATCGAGTCACGCTCTAGTTGTGCTTTAAGACTTAGGAATGCGTGCAAGGGTGTCGGTTGGTCCTCGAGGTGCGTGTTAATGGTGAGACAGCCCAAGTCGACAGACACACCCAGCTGCTCAAACCACAACAATTTCTATCTGCTGCCTATATATATAAGCCCCTTGAAAACCTAACCCTAACCCTAAAACGCCTCCCACTCTCACATAATCTCACTGCCGCCACATCAAGGAGTAAGGAAAAGGGTTGCACGGTGGTCTAGGGGTTGTCAAAGGGTGTTCGTTTGCCTCTGAAACACGGTACTGTCACCATTATTTCCTTCTTTGCGCTTTGTCTGTCTCTTTTCTTTTCGTAATTATAAGTATGTAATTATGTTGTTTAAGTCTGATCTCATTATAATATTAATCTATGATGTTAATAGATGTATTTTGACCATAGATGTTAGGGACTTTGGCCGTCTAGGACCACCCACGAAGGCTGTTTAGTTCCCGTGTCAGAGTCGCCTGTGTCGTTTCAGAACAGGGTGTTTGTGCGCGTGTTTTCGTGTATGATTTTGAGGCAGTTCTTGTTCACGTTTTTTCTGGGTAATGTGGGTAATTGTTTGGTGGTAGTCAGGGTGTGTTGGGGGTGGTTACCACGGTGGGTCGTAGTGGTCCATGTCGAATCTGTGTTAGGTTTCATTTTAGTGTCTGTCGCGTGAAGTCAAGACGGGTTGTGTAGAGTGGTTTTGTAACAGGTCGTTATTGGTGGTTTTGGTGATGTCAACGACCGCTATTGACGTCCCTGGAACCACCGTGGCTCAGAGGCGAGCCTGGTGGTGTCATAGGTGGAGTCAGTGGTGGTAGTTGGTGCCAAAAGCGGTGTTTGACAGAGGGTTCACGGTGGTGGTCTGGTCTGAATAGTGTGATGTTCCCGTGAGGTTTCGTGTGTTTGCTTTTGTTATAGTTTTGTTTTGTACTAATCATTGTATTCATTAACATAATTATTATTGATATCTATCATTATCTTATTATGGGTGATTGTTATTATCATTATTATTGGCCAATTGAGTGTTATTGCTTACACTTATCTTGCTTTAGGAATTATCATTCTTATTATTGTTTTATTATTATTAAAAATGGTATTAGTTTTATGACATAATAAAACTATGTTAGTAGTAGTAGTTTTTTTATTATGGGTACGTCTTATATTTATGGTAATTCTTTTATTTTGCAATTTTATGCCAATGTGTTAATAATATTATTATCACTAGTATGAATCATGTTTTAGTAGTTTCGTGGTTAATTGATCAGATGCTATATTTAGTAAGTACTATCTTTAGTAAGTACTATCTTTAGTAAGTACTAGTTGTAGTAAGTTTATTTTGGCATGAAAATGAGCATGAGCAAGTAATCGAGTTAGTGGTGTTAATTGTACGAATAGCTTTTGATTTAAGTAATATTTATAGGAACTGAGTTCGAGGCGGAATACTTCTAGACGGTGATTGCTTGTTTGCAGATTTGCTACTCCAGGTAGGATACACTGTATAATGATCTATGATGTGTTATGAATGGATGTGTATATTGTATGTTGTGGATTCAAGTGTGATTATTATGAGAATTATATATATATATATATATATATATATATATATATATATTGGTTGAACATTTTTATATTGCATTCATAAGCATGGCATATGCATTGGATACGGGATTGAGATTACGAGATATTATTGGGCCCAGGCTAGTTCTGCAGGACTAGACCTGGTGAACTCAGCTGTTATGCTGGTGTTCGGCGACGGCCGACTATACTCTGCCGGGAGGTTCGGTATGGGTTGGCGCAAGGGTTTGAGAATGAGATGGTGGTTGAGCTCGAGCATGTCATAAGCATTCGCATATTATTACATTGTTGCATTTTATATATTGTGTTATCCTACTCAACCGCGAGGTTGACAGTGTATTCGTGTTCACCTACAATGATCCGGAATGGGGAGTACATCTTTCAGGTCAGAGACAGGTGGACTAGGACTGGGCATGGAGGAGAGACATGGACTAGACCTACCTAGCTTTGGATCACTTAGTTTTCATAGTTGAACACTTATTTTTATTTCAGTTGTTTTGGAAGTCTTTTTGGACCAAGCCTTGTAACAGTTTTCAGTTTTATCATTTATATTTAAAGTACTGTGTTTCTTTCACTGTGATTATCTACTTCCTTGGTTTATCCAGGATGGTAACAATCCTATTTACTCTAGAAGTCCTAGTTGAGGCTCCTAGGTAAATGGGGGTGTTACATCATTTCTTTTTTTCTTTCCTTTCATTTTAACATTTTAATATCTTTCCTTTCCTTTCCTTTCATTTTAACATTAATATGTGGTTAAGCTTGTTCACACTAGTAGAAAAATATTTATTTGCGGCTCTCTATTTGAGGCGGTTTTGCGCAAAAGCAGCAAATAGAAAATTTCTTTTAATAATTTAAAAAATGTATAAAACTAATTGCGGCGTTTTTAACTTACTAACGCCTCAAATAAAACATTTGATGCATTTTCATCATCACACGCCGCAAATAATGACCCTTCTCAAAATCTAGAAATTTCCACCCTAAATCAATTCATTCGCAATACTGTAACACACAACACTCTTCCCTCATTCACCCTAAATCATTCATCATCTCCAAAATCTGTAAATCCGAAACTTTACCACCATGATTCACCTCCCGAATTTGAAGTCTGTAATGTCTTTGTGTCTTCATCAGCGCACCACAACTCACCTTCCCAATCTGATCGAGACCACTCCTCTTCCTCACTCGTTCGATTTCAACCAGATATAGTGTGCCTATTACCGCGCGTTTCCCATGTCTGGTGGTACTCATCTGCGACCACAACTCGCCCTTCATGCTAGGTAAACTTCCAGTTGAATAATTGTATTAAATTATTTAGGGTTTATGAATTAATGAATTGGGTTTTTTTAATCTTGTGTTTCTCTTTAATTAAGCTTTCGATTCATCATTGTTATTGGGAAGAATATTAGAGTTTTTGCTTGCTTTATTAAAGTTTCTATTCATTTTGTGCTTTGGTTTACTCAGGTTTTCTGTTTTGATTATGTTTTAGTACCTGACATTTTGTCCTTCCCAATTAAGGGGTTGTTAGTTTACTTATGGCTAAGTTGTTGGTGTGAGGCGAAATGTTTGTGTTTGAAGGGTTGTGTTCTATATCTCTTGGATTGTTGAGTTCTCTATATGCAGAATTATATCTTTTATTTTGACAACACCGTGTGCTCTTTTTAGAAGGCGTGCTGTGTTTTGATATTCAGGTTATATGGTCACTCTATAAAACAACACGGCTTAATTTCAGAGTTATTACTAGCAGGTGCAAAATTTTGGTGTGATGAGCTACATATTAAATTCGAGTGTATATTTTCTTGTTATTAAGAGGACAAGGTAATACCTTGCTGGTTAGGTTTCTGTGAAGGATGAACGAACATACTCCATTCTCTTCGCAACAAAAAAGAAAACAAAAACAAGATAGTTGTTTGGATAGTTGTTGTACTTGTTAATAGGTGTGCAGTTGCCAACTATTTTATGCTAGTTCGTTTCTTTCGGTTTCACCTATCATAATTTGGATAGTTTTTGTACTTGTACTTGTTCTATATAGAGTTTTATCGTATCATCTGATGCCTATACATTTTGTTAAACTTCATGGGGACAATTTTAAATGGTATTCAGACTAGCAGCTAAAGTCCGTTGATAATCAATGGCGTAAATCATTCTTTCATGTCAATTAGCAATGTTAAATGGTATTCAGACTATTCAGAAATAGGATTTGTGCAAAATCTTCATAACTCATATTTTGGCTTCAGACTAGCAGCTAAAGTCCGTTGACAATCAATGGCGTAATGTGTTTACCTGGTCTTGTCGATAAAGATATATCAACACAACTGAATACGAGTATTAGTTTTTCTCATTGACTTGTTCTTATTTTTGTTTTATTCTCAAGAGAGACGGAGGAGAAACCAGGATGGTGCAAAGATCCTCATCTACCCCAATGTGCAGCGTAAGTGAACTAGTTCCACTAAACTGGTGCTGTATGTTGTAAATATTTCTGTGCAGGACATAATTTTTATATTGATTGAATCAGATTTGTTGAGATTATGGCTCCTGTGTTCTCTTGAGAGGCATGGCGTTGTGTCTGGCATATGATTCAGGTACATGATTTAATTTGATAAGATGTCGGATATATAATTTATGATCACTTCGGATACTTCCTTGGTCTTAATCTTAATTTTAATCTCACATTGCTAATTGACATGATAGATAACTGTGGTTGTGGTTAGATAACAGTGGTTGTGGTTAGCTTATGTCAGGTTTGTAAAAGTGGATCCGTTTCTGTTTTGGCCTAAAGATTTTTGGTGTGTTAATATGTGAAGTTGGGTTGTGTGACTGTCAGGTTGGGTTCCATTTTTAGCACATTTGGTTTGGAACAGCTTTGACATGTCTAGTCACTTGTATAGTAGGAAGAGTTCTTGTCTTTGCCACTATTATACATTGTTTCATTCTAAAGCATTCAACCCCGTATTGGAAGGAGGAATAAACAGCCAGCTACTAAACGTTTACTTGGTATGTATTTGGCCAGGTTTTCACAAAGTATTTTTGCTTTTAAAAATTGGAAACATGGCCAAACACCTATTTTTTCACATGATAGCATTGTTTTTTTCAAAGCCAAAAAAAGCCAGTTAGTTTGTGTGCAGTTTGTGTGTGTGCAACATGTAGTTGCTTGATCAGATTTAATATAATGTCCCACTAGACCGGCTTGTGAACTAAGGTTGCTGATATGTTTTACATGCAGTAAACATTGGCTTTTACTCGCTATTTCTCCACAAACGTATACCATATACGAGTTTGACTCAGCAACCCTTAAACAAGGTCGTAAGTTGTATATGAAGATGGTAGTTCTCAAGCAAGTAATTGTAGTTTAAGCTTTTCTTATTTATGTTATCTAGCCTACAACATGAGCGTCACTTATATAACTTCACTTGTAATTTTTTTTTTAGCTCCCTAAAAAGGTACAAAATGTCGGGTGGTGAAATAAAGGTGAAAGGGAATGAGAAATTGTGGAAATCTATAAAGGTGATCGATTGATAAATTTCAGAATACTTTAAGCTCATTTTTTATTATTTATTATTAGCTCGTATTTCAATTACGACTATCTTGTTTTAGTGCCCTCAACAAAACGAGCGCTTCAAGTCTGGCTATTTTGTTATGCGTTTCATGTATGACATAGTGAATATTTGCACAACTATAACTGATTTGGAGAAGGTATGTGTCATTATCTTCCATTTATGTAGTTGGTCGGGTAGAAATGAGCTATGTCTCATTTTCTTCCATTTATGTAAATGGCCGGGTAGAAATGAGCTAGCTAAAGAAACTCGGACCGGAAGATAGATTTTTTTGCTCATACTTTTTGTTATGTTATATTTAGGTTTTTAGCTCGGAAGGAAAGGAGTCGTACTCGGATTGTCAGATCAATGAAGTGCAGGATAAGTGGGCTACGTACTTCACTAGTCGATGTATTACTTAGTCCTTAAACCTGAGAATCATTGTAAGAATTTGCTTTCTAGATGATTATGAGACATCATTTTCTACTTTTGATGATTTTGTTGACGTTAGTGGTGAAGACAATGTTGATGGTATTGGTTGTAACTTGTAAGAAGTGTATTGAATGAACTTGTTATGGTTATATATATAATGGTATTCCGGTTGACTTTGGAAGTTTCTGTATATAGGTGTATTGGGCAAAAACAGCCCATTAAAATTATTATTTTTTTAAATAAAATACTATTTGCGGCTCCTTTGCAAAAAAGCGCCTCAAATAAATGAATTTATTTGCTGCTCACTTTCAAAAAAACGCAGCAAATAAATGTACTTATTTGCTGCTCCACCTTCAAAAAACGCAGCAAATAAGGATATTTATTTGCTGCGTTTTTTGAAGGTGGAGCAGCAAATAGCCATTTATTTGCTGCGTTTTTCTACAGCCGCAAATAAATATTCTATTTGCTGCCCCCTTATTTGCTGCTACACTAAAAACGCAGCAATTAGGCCTTTATATTGAGCAGCAAATAAATATTTTTCTACTAGTGTCATTTCTTTTTTTCTTTCCTTTAATTTTAACATTTTAATATCTTTTCATTTCTTTTTTTCTTTCCTTTCATTTTAACATTTTAATATTTGTACTTTGTTCTGAACACTAATAAATCTATACCAGTTTATTATGCATTAAAATTTTAATATTTTTACATGTACGGTTTGAACATTTATAACTTGGTATGCTTGGTGTATAAAATTGCTCACCAATGCATTTGTAAATTCATAGTGGGTTTTGATAATACACGAAATAAAAAATTAAAATATTCGTGAATAAACAAACAATTTAAGTCCAAGTTTCACGAAATAAAGACTCGGTTTCACAAATAAAAAGGTTCAAGATTCACGAAATAAGAAATTAAACATTTTGTGAGTAAACAAACATTTTAACTCTAAGTTTCGCACGAAATAAGGTCCCGGTTTCACAAATTAAGGTCCAAGATTCACGAAAAAAGAAATTATACATTTCGTGCGTAAACAAACATTTTAAGGTCCAAGTTTCACGAAATAAGGTCCCGGTTCCACAAATTAAGGTCCAAGATTCACGAAATAAGAAATTAAACATTTTGTGAATAAACAAATATTTTAAGTCCAAGTTTCATGAAATAAGGTTCCGGTTTCACAAATTAAGGTTTAAGATTCACGAAATAAGATATTAAACAGTTTGTGAGTAAACAAACATTTTAAGTCCAAGTTTCACGAAATAAGGTCCCGGTTTCAAAAATTAAGGTTTAAGATTCACGAAATAAGAAATTATACATTTCGTACGTAAACAAACATTTTAAGTTCAGGTCACGAAATAAGGTCTCGGTTTCACAAATTAAGGTCATTGGAAGCGTAATTGCCCCAAATACTTAAGCGATCTCAAAAATGGGAAGGCCACCGCCGTAGGTAAAAAGTCTCGTTTAAATTCATGTCATTTATCAACTTATGTATAGTGACACAAATTTGTTGATATTTACCCTTTTTAATTGTTTTAAAGGGCCACCTCCTAATAACAAAGGCAAGGAGAATGAAGCATGAAGTTCCTTACATGGATGGCTATGGTAGCATCCAATTGATTGAAGACTTAAGAGCTTGGCTCTAATTTTCATTATTGTCTTCTTTCATATTTTGCATTTTATTTCCTAGAACAATTTATTTTCTTGTAAGACAAGGATTTGAATCCTAAACAATGATTGTATTTTGGATATTAGTGACTTGGTTTTCAACCCAAGTCGCTACTTTTGTTCTTAATCGAATTATTGATTCCTAAAATAAATTGTATAACTTGTCGAACATGAATCAAAGGGATCTCTATAAATCACTAGATAAAAACCATGAAACGTTCATTGTAAAATAACATTGATACGATCAATATAAAGAATCAAAGCGTTGATTAATTAAAAACGAGAAATACACCTCTAAGAGAAAAATATTCAATCAAAATGAATATTAGTTCATTATAAGATGATAATTTTAAGTGAAAATGAGAATGAATTCATCACACCTATAAAACTTTTCAAACATTCATATACATTGGTTATATCGAAAATTGTTATCCTTATACAAATAAAGGTTATTTTTAAGAGGATAGAGTGGGAGAAAATATTTCGCCCGCAAACCAATGATATAAATGTAGGATCTTAAAGAAGAATCCTACATGGGAGTCTTAAGAAGAACCCTAAATGAATGAATAAAAGAAACTTCGAGAGGACACTGAAGAAACTACGGGAGGACACAAGAGGAAATGTTCCTTATGTTCATTGTTTCTGAGAAAGAATAATAGAAACCCCGTATGAAAAAAGGGAAAAACGTTTCCTTAAATAATGATTTTTCTAAAATTATAAGATAAAAGAGAAGAAATCATCTCAATTCTCTCGATGGTAGTTATAAGGGAACATCATGTCATATTCGTCTCGAGGAAACGAAGACATGAAAGAAATGATGTTGATTGAATGGAAGTAGACCACTATAGGGATAGTGATACTGGTTCAAGTAGAAGCAAATGAATAACATGCGTGAAGTGAAAGGTTCATTTAAGAAATATCAATCACTATAAAGAAATGAACGAACCATTCAGAGAGAATGGAGATTCTTTAGAGTGTAAAGAATAAGAAGTTCTCAAAATTCTAGATGAATAAAATGAAATATATCATAGGATGATGGAGCTTCACGGGAAGGTACCCATTAGAAATCAAAATGATTGGCTACATTATTCATATTGATGAATATAAACCAAATGCGTTTGATTAAATAGCCAAGATAATTGAAAAATGTTGGAGTGATGAAATCACAAATAACTACAAAATAGATTTAAGTACATAAGTGACTAGGTACTTTAGAGCGATAATTTGATTCCTCTGATATACCAATACGTCACGAGTTATAAGATAACAGTGGGAGCTTTCCTCAGGAAAGGAAACTCAAGATCTAGAATGAATTCTAGATATGTACTCAAATAAGATCATATTGTGAGAGAAAATATGAGTTGGAAGGAGATCAAAATTTGTAGGTTATGAAACATGAATAATAGGATTATTCGAAAATTCAAAATAATACAAATTTATGATCATGCATCAAATGCTATGGAGCAGTGTTGACTGATCTTACATGACAATGTCATTTGAGTTATTATTAACTCACAATGAAAGATACTTTGTCAAAATCCAAATGGGTTGTAAGAGACAACTTTGAACCCCATAAAGTGAACTGGATTGACTTAGTATAGCCCCTGGTCGCTTACATGAGGTGACATCTCAAAGCGACTGGAATGTGAGGCGACTGATGGCAAGTTCAAATGCCATAGAGTCATATGTGATGACTAGTTGATCACATAGACAGACTGTCAGAGACACTCTGTCGGGCAGAGTGACCGCTTATAGAGTTCAGGAAATTTTATGATAGCCGGGTCGTGGCAAGAGCTGCTATAGTATTCTTATGAGTCAATTCTTAGACTAAAGACTACTCTCCCAAGATGGTACAGTTTTGGCATAACCTTGATCCATTCTCTACGACTTTGCGTAACTGGAGTCAAATGAGATTGCTTTGGGTTGTGACTGACTGTGGCTAGCTAAAGGAAGTAGTATGATAGAAATTGTCCACCCCTTGTCAGGGTTGTTCAAATCTCAAGGCCACTCGAGGAGAAGTTAACTGAAAATGCGTGGCCACGCTCGGAAGGTATCTATGGTAGATAATTCCGGTCAAACAGTTATTCTATAAATCGAGGAAACTACTCATGATATGATCGAATGCAAGTACGACCTCAGAGAGACACCTTGCATTGAGTGGGAGATTGTAATAGGATAAGAGAATTGGTGACGCACACTTGTCGAGGACAAGTGGGAGATTGTTGGGAAATATGTCCTCAACAATAGTGCGATCACATAATTAAATCTCATGACGAGAATGCGTAAGGGATGATACGAAATTATATTAGTCAACTGACCAACATTAATCGGTAATGATTGGCTAGCTAGAGTTTGACATTACTGTCGTGTGACGGTGGTGGTCAGTTGATCCCTTTAGGTCACACCTATAGGACAATTCCCTTAATTAATAACATGATCAAATGTATATTGATACGAGTTGATCATATTCCTTAAACTCGTATATGGAGAAATCAGAGGTTAAATCTTATTGTAAGATTTATGTTTATAATTGAAACGTGTCAATTAATAAACATTGAAGGATATTTTATTATATCGTAATTAGACTGAATCGGGTTGTATGTTAATACAAGGGTTGTAAATCGTATTGACGATTAATGATGATAACCATTTTATATTGTTGTAATTTCGAATTACTTGTCAAAATTATTAAATATGATTTATTTAATTTACAAATGATATTTATTTGATAAATATGCATTTTAAATTAAAATCAATTGTTACTTATTTTAGTATGACACTCTAGATGTCACACATGTACAATTGACAAAATGACAATTATAAAATGAGTCCATATTAAGGTAAGGTGCCGGTTTTTAATGGGTTGGTTAAGGAATGATTATGGGTGTTAATTGACCCATAAAACACAATCATTAAAGTGTCTTGGAAACACTACCTATGGCCACCCTAAGAAGCATGGGTAAGGCAAAATGTCCCCTTGTTGCTCTTCCCATAGTCGGCCACCCACACCCCAAAACACTACCCACTTAAATATTGTGACAAGCTCACAAAAACTAATTCATTCAAAGTTTTGGCAAATTTTCTAAGTAAGAAAAATATATTCAAACCTCTAAAAATATTATGAGATAATAATAATACTAATAATAATAAGTTATAATATTAGTGTTATAATTCTAATTAGAGATTAGAATTTTTGTTAAGGAAAATCGGTTCTTGTACTAGCTTCTTCAAGTCTCGATTATTAAGGGGTGTCTTGGATGCATCTTCAAGGAGGTGTTCTAATTGAATACTGAGGAGGATCATCCTTGCTCCGGTTTCGTCGTATTGTAAGCATTCTATTCTTATATTTTCCGCATAAGTACTAGCATGCAAAAGATCTAAAATATAATAATTAAAATGTTAATTATCAACTTTTTAGTATGACTAATATTATTAGGTTTCGAGTAATTATAACCTAACAATTGGTATCAGAGCAAATCGGTTGTTTGCATGCTTTTCGTTTATATTTTTTTACGAAGTTATTAGATAACAAAATAAAAATTGAAATTTTATTTCGTATATGATATGGCCGAAATTTCTAATGCATGAATACCTACTGATTCTAAATGTATTTTAGGATATTTGGAATATATTTTGCATATATATATTGTTCATAGGTATTTTATTTCGGTTTTTATTAATTTTTAATGGTAAAATGTTTATTTTTGGGAAAAATAGCAAATATTAACTTCTGGCCGAAATTTTTCAGTATAGGTTTACATGTATTTCCTATGATATGAATATGAATTTTCGTAAATTATGGAGTTAAAATACATGGTTTATGAATTTTAAATGTTAAAATGCCATAAAATGAATAAAAATGGGTTTGTATAGTTATATTTCGAATTTGACTATAAAATGTTTTGAGTATGTCACTTGCAATATTTAAAATGTATATTAAATTTTCCAGAAATTTTTATAATATATTGCATGTTTATTGATTTTTAGTGTAAAAATCGGATAAAAGCGACATAATTTCGACTTTAATAGTTTAAGTTGGAATTTGGCCATAAAATTTTCACACGATGTCATATACATTATTTCCAGCATGTATAAAAATTTCGAGATTTTTATTTGATGTTATGCTTGTGAAATAATTTTAAAGGTTAAAATTGTACGATATATGACATAAATCGTTAAAATTAGCAAAAGTTGTTAAAATGGCTGAAAAATTTAACCCATAAAAGTCATATTTGATATGTTCATCACCATATTTTTCCTTAGAGCCATAAGTTTCTGCTTTATTTAATTTTTATTTGTTAAATGTTATATTTAAAAATTGAATAATAAGAGTCATTAAAATTAAGATTTTGGATTTTGGGCAGTGTGCTAATTAATTTTCTGTCCATTTCAGTTCTTAATGTGTTTTGGAAAGCGTAAAAAATTTATTAGTATTTTATATGTATTTATGAAGGTAATTATTTAATTTTCCGACTCAAAATAATCGATTTACGTGTTATTTACGAAATAAATAATAAAACCGTGTAAGTACTAATATCAATAAGGTTCTGAAATTTTAAGAAAATTCTAGAATATTCAAAAATTTGAATTTTGAATTTTTCCGAAATTTTATGATTCTTTTTGGATTTTATATTATTTTTTTTCCCGTAAAACCGAGTAATACCGAACAATATTACAATATTAAGTTAAGTCATGTTCAAAGTTTAAGTAAGACTAAATTTTGAAACCTAAATGAGTTGGGATGATTAACTTAAGAGTGAATTCCGATTCACATAATGCCTAGTGTTTTTAATCGTTAAAGCACGCAATTCCATAAAACCGAGGTATACGATAACTATGTATATAAATGATATTAATAGGACGATTTGGCTTAGGTTTTGCATGTTAGTTCATATTCATAAGCATTGCATATTTTAATTATGATTGTCATGATTTTATTTACGTAATTTTGGATTATGTAATTTACTTAGTATAGCCTTAGTTTTTAATCGATATTTCCCGTAATGTAAGGGGTTATCGGTTCGGATGTAATTAATGTGATCTCGTATCACTTTATTTATTGTTTTCTATTTTTATAATGTATAAAGTAGACTAGAATAGTTGTAATCTTTGTAAAATCCGTGAGCCTTGAAGACGATGCCATTCGGAAAAGAGTTCCGACCAAGACGGTGTTTACCTCGGGATGTGTGCCTCGTGAAGTTCAAGGGACCAAAGGAGTTGGTTTCCGAATTTGTACTTTCATTATTTTCTTTTCTAGGAAAGGCAATACTAAGGTTTATTATGCTTTAAGTTTTTATGCTTTTATTTTGCTTTATATGTTTGCATGCATAGCCAAATCGTCATATCATGTCATGCATTTTATTCGATTTAGTCGACCTAGTCAATAATTTATCGATAATTCACCGACTTAGTTCACTTAAACGGAGATAGATAATAATTTTGACTAGATCTCTTACAAATAAATATTGAGACTTAGCCTTACCAAAAAGTATGGACCCATGACTCCCTTCTTCACAAGACAGTGGGCTCGGCTACACCGGGGTACTAAAATTGTTACGTTGGGTAAGTGGGGTAATAAGATTACACCTTGAAATTCGGTTGATCTCAACGAAGGTATTCGTAACCGTAGTTGCAATAAGTTCGGGCTAAAGACAATTTTTTTTTAGAAAATTGTCGACCGAGAGTTCTAAGGTTGTAATACCTCGATTTTTGTCACGTTTAGTTATGGGGTTTATTTTGTTACGATGTTAAATGCGGTTTTAGTACTTCCTTTGTATATAAGTTTTATGCTGCGTTTATGCGTCTTATGGGGTTTGATGCATGCCATTTCTTTAGTCTTTTATACTTCTTTTGCATGCTTTTTTATGCTCTTTTGCCAAACACCTTACTACTTTTAGCCCCGAATTGCCTACTTTGAGCCTTCTTGTATTAATTGCAGGAATATATTCGGAAGTATGTATTCGGAGTCGAAGTTTGTCCTCAAATTTGCATTTAGGAGGTCAGGAGAAGTGAACCACCCTTTGTATCAAGTCAAGGAAGCGCATTTTTTGAAGTCAACGTCCAAGTCAAGCCCAGAACCAGTCGATCGACCACTCTTGGTCGATAGTAAAAGTCGATCGACCACTTTCTCAGTCGATCGACCAATCTTAGTCGATAGGAAAGTCGATCGACCACTTGTTCAGTCGATCGACCAGTTTCTTTCTGCCGAAGCCCATTTTGACCTAAGCCCATTAGGTCGTGAAAAGATGATCAGAACATTTCGTTTTTAAGCAGCCTTTAGAGTTTTCTTTAGAAACTTTTTACCTTAATCTTAAATCTACTCTCCTAATTTTTCCTCAGATAAAACTTTTAGTCAGTTGTTTTTATTTTATTTTCATCTTCAAGCTTGTAAGATCTAACCTTCCGGAATTCAGTACTCAACACTTTTTATTGGTAATTTTATTCCTTGCTCTTACTTTCTTTTATCTTTATTCATCTCTGCTTATCTCGCGATCATGTTTTCCTCTTTAGTTATTTCTTTCATTTCAATTGTTAATCCCTTTATGCATAGCTAATCCCTTCGACTAGGATATAGGTGATTGTGACACCCCAAGAGTTTGAGAGGAAAGTTGTCCCACATTGGTAGAATGTGAGGCTTGTGATATGTTTATAATAACTTCCACCCACCACTTAGTAACAAGGCCTTGTGCTTTTGGGCTTAAGTGAGGACAATTAATGGGCCCAAAAGTGTGCACCTATCTTATTGGGTTTGTGTTACGACCGTGGTGGGTCGGGTTGTTACAAATGGTATCAGAGCGACCCTGCGACCGTGTGGTGAGCCTGTGGTCAGGAGTACCCGGGTCACACATCTAGCGGGGGAGGATTCTGGCCCTGGTTGTGGTCAAGTTTGAGGCACAACGAGGACGTTGTGTTCTTTAAGTGGGGGAGTTTGTGACACCCCAAGAGTTTGAGAGGAAAGTTGTCCCACATTGGTAGAATGTGAGGCTTGTGATATGTTTATAATAACTTCCACCCACCACTTAGTAACAAGGCCTTGTGATTTTGGGCTTAAGTGAGGACAATTAATGGGCCCAAAAGTGTGCACCTATCTTATTGGGTTTGTGTTACGACCGTGGTGGGTCGGGTTGTTACACCCCCATTTATTTAAGAGCCTTTAGCAAGACATTCTCAAATAAATAGAGCTGTTACCATCTCGGATTGACCGAGGTAGTGAATAACAAAGTAAAACAAACCAAAGTACTTTATATAAAACTGATTAAATATGAACTTTTGATATTACAACTACTACGCAAAGAATAAAAGTACAACTGATGACATCTAAATATGTGATCTAACTCTAAGTAGGTCCAAGCCATGTCTCTCTCCATGCCCAAGCTCCTAATCCATCTGTCTCAGACCTGTAGAATCTACTCCCCATTCCGGATCATCGTAGGTGTACACGAATACACTGTCAACCTCGCGGTTGAGTAGGATAACACAAAAATAAATAATGCAACAATTATGATATGCAAATGCAATGATATGCTCGAGCTCAATCTCAATCTCAATCACAATCTCAAACCCGAAACACCCAGCCATACCGAACCTCCCGGCAGACTATAATCGGTCGTCACCGAACACCAGCTCAATAGCTGATAAGACACCAGGCCTGGTCTGCAGAACCACCCTGGGCTTTATATCAGAACAACGTCTGATTCACATCTTTCTCAGTAACCAATGCATATGCCATGCTCATGAATGCAACAATAATAATAGTCATGCTTTATGAATGCAACAGTAATAATAATACACCATAACCATATATCATTCTTATATCATTCATGCTCATCATCCATATCATACACTCATCATCCACTCATAACATATAACAGTAGTATAGTGACAGTGTATCCTACCTGGATAGCAATATAATCCACTAGCCAGCCAGCAAGTAGCAGAATTATGCCAGTTCAAAACCGTCACCTAACAATATAATATTCAAAATTACTCACTACTATAATTACGTAAACATTATCTGTCCACTTAAATCAATTTAAATAATTAAATTAATTAATTAATTAATCAAAACAATTACGCCTAACGAAGCCGTACTAAACGTGACTCAATTTAATTATCTTAGTAAGTCGATTAACAAGATATCGTCACAAGACCCAAAATATGAATAGTCATCAAATTAGTCGTGATAAATACTAATAACAACTAATAGTACTATTGATAATAATAATAATACTAATATAAACATTACCAACAATAACAATAATATAATTAGTAGTAATAATATTTAATGTTAACATATAATAACATATCAACTTAATATAATACAACTACTACTAATAATAAACACAGTAGGGTTGATAGGATTAATAATAATAATAATAATAATAATCATAATGTTAATATCAACATACAAAGCAGCCCACGACAAGAGACCCACACGACACAAGTGACTCATGACAGCCCCCTTAAAACAGCCCCCATCGACACCCTTTATGCCGCCATAACCACCACCAACCATAGTGGCTGCCACCCTTGCACCACGGTGCACCACCAGGCACTGCCCACAAACCCGGACTCGAATAAATAGGCCATCGATTTCCCAAACAACAGCCGCGGCAGCAACAACCATTCGCAGTTCAGCAGTGAAATATGCAGACGGTTTATTCGTTGCAGCCTATTTCCCGACACCACCACCACCAGCCTGGTCCCCGACAACCTCCACCACTGGACCCAACCTCACCTATGTACTACCAACTACAACTTCCACTCTTTGGACACCACTAGGAGCCACCACAACGACCACCACGACGACTGTAAACAGCCTGCACACCACGGTTTACTCTGTTTTTCCAGCAACTGTTCGAGTTTTTCCTCCCCTGTAAACACCCCTCCAGCCACCAGCACCACTACCCTAACCACCACCTAATATCACCCTCGAGTTCTCTTATCTCCCACGACTCTCCTAGTGGTAGCCACCATCCCTCGACACCACATTAGCCACCTGAATAACACCCTCAAACACTCCCCCTCACAAATCCCTGTTTTGAAAACGACAGCAGACCCTACCCCTTTTTGGTGGTGCTCCGGCCACCACGCACCACCCCACAACCACCAACACACCCTAAAATAAACACCCTACTACCTATCACATAAATTCGTACCAGAATTCAAAATTAAACAATAACGAAAGCAGTTATGCAAAGATGTATGTACGATTATGATAATATCTATATACGGGTACTACGATAGATGATTTTATGTACTACAACGAATGCAAATATAACTTACTATGACGATGGTGAGGACGATGATGATTGTCTCTCGTTTCTCCTCAATTCCCACGCTTCTCTAAGCTAGATTAGGGTTCTTTGTGTTTGTCGAAGTTGGGAGGCACAATGTCGAGGTATGGTATGTTTGTCGATGTAGGGTTTGGGTTTGTCGATGGGTAGATGAGGGTTAGGGTTTGTCGATGGGTAGATGAGGGTTAGGGTTTTGATCATCCGGTTCTCCTAACTTACTCGAGCCCAATCCCATCGCATTTTCGAAAGATTTAAACTCGACTCGTAACTTAAATAACGAGTACGTAAAAAAAATGATTTATACAAATTAAATTGCGTAATTAAAACTAGTAAATATAATTTAAATTAATTTTAAGAATATGCAAAGAATATAGCATTTAAATAGAATTACGACTTAAATAAGAAAAAAAAGAAATTAAGTATAGATGAGAAACAATTATAAAATATAAAATATATTAAATTATAAAGTTATTATTAAAATTAAAGAAATACTAATGAAATGCCGTTTCATGAAATAATCATCAATTATGAAATGATTATGAAGTACGAAATAATCGTAGAAATACGATTTATAAAATAATAATAAATTATGTAAAATATTATTTTATAAACATTCCGTTTGAAATACGTGTATAAACATGGTTTGACTGCCGTTGACCAAGGCTAAAATACGGGGTATTACAGTCTTCCCTCCTTAAAATGAACTTCGTCCCGAAGTTCACCACCCCGTAACCGTAACGCAACATATAACAAGCATGAGACAATCACAAGTAGCACTTATATAGGTTTCAAAACGCGAGATGTCACATTCTACCCTCGTTAAGAAAACTTTGTCCCCAAAGTTTAACGTATAACTAACTTAAAGGATACTTCAGAAATTACAATATAATACATAACAGAAGTGATCAGCATTATCAAGTATATTCAACAATCACGACATACCAATTTGTCATATCATAAATCATTAAGATTTTACAATCCTATCCTCCTTAAAACATGGTTACGTCCCTGTAACCCCATTATAAAATTCCACATCCATGTTCACGCAGACCATTGCAACAACAATCCCGAGTCAGCTGATAAGTTAATTACTCTATACTGGCAGTTAACATTCGACCTTTAAAGCAACAAAACATACTCGTCGACTTCATGCTACACAGAAAATCAGGGCAACTAACACCTATATACCCTTGGAAATTTCAACACGACAGAACACATTCACACTAATGTAGACAAGCAACTGACTCATAGTTCATACTGGACAAATTAAACCATTTCATGCTCATAGTCATATTATAGAAGCAAAAATAATGTTTATGCACACAAGTTTTAGAAAGACATTAGGCAACTATTTAATTACTATAATTAAACACGGAGCAATAACATATTCACGAGATATACACCAACCATAGACTAGTAAATCAACTTAGCATTTTTAGGTACAAATAAGTTAAAAAAAAAAATCACATAGGTACATTTCTCATCTACTCAAATTACATCATTTATCATTAAACCGGTGATAAATATAACTTGCAAAATAAGAGGTCTATCATATAATAAAGTTCATATTCATATCATATGCCTACTATTCATGCCACTAATGCCATATCAGGATATCACATGGTTGCATCACATAACTCATATTTGATTAAACTTTTATATTGAAAACTTACATAACTTACAATTTCAACAATTATACATCACGCTGGAACTTCCAAAAATTATAATTAAATAACCGTCCAGCCACTTTGTGAACCATAATAGTTTTTGAGAAATATAATGAATTCACTAATCATAGGAAAAAGAATCAATTGCACAACATAAGGGAATTATTTATAACAATTTATACACTCATTTGGTCTCAAAATATAATTCGTATTAACATGAAACCAAAAGCATTGGAAAGCTAAAACAGAAGGTTATGATACGTAAAATTTCCACATTCATATAGAGAACACATTTTAAATGGTAGTCGTACAAACAAGGTAAAATTCTGAAAATTTATTACAATGTTGGTGACTTTATTATTTCACATTATTACTTCACATCGTCATATTAAAACACAACCATTCTCAAAAACATGTTGACGCATATTTCGAAGCATAAAAATGATATTGCACCACATTAACATTTATTCATTATTTCAAACCGAAAATACCATCTAGAAAACGGTAAAGATTGCGAAGCGAAAGAGTAGAGTCAACTAAATAACTCATTAGTTATATACGTATAAACAATGCATTAGTTTCTACCACCGTAACAAACACAACTTATTTCAGTACGTAAATATATCCTAGAAATTGCTAAGGTGCTACTTATCATCAACTCATTACACATATCATTATACTATATCTCTACCTAAGGGTTCAGGGATCATATAGCTGCATGCATATCACCAGACATGGATTAATATAACATACGAATATGATCATTCTTATTCAAATGCCAAACAATATATTACATAATTGCGATAGTCATTTAATAACCAGATATCATATAGACATTTCGAATCACCAAAATCATATGATCATATCGCTCCAAATTATTGTTCAATAAATATACATACATCCTCTGAAAGTTTCGATTCAATCATTCAGATCAATCAACATTTTAATATCAGTCGTATTCTTCTAATGCACATCATCATACTAGTCAAGCTTATATTCCAACTCATATTCAAATTTTTCATGTTCACAATACTTGGAATCAAATACCTCAACTAACATTCGATATCAACCTTATGGTTCACAATACACATTACCAACGAGATTTCACATTCTAACTTACCTCGTTCCTTTCCTGCGAAAACGTTAGTACAATATAAATTCGGTCTTTTCCTTTATTCTACACTACCCCCTTAGACATCTCTCAAGGGTGACCAGGTTAGACTGAAAGGGCCATTGGCTTGGTTTGAGGGGGCCCCTAACTCATCCCAATCCTGGGGCTCCTAACAGTTACTAGCCTGGGGTTCATTTTATTAGACCCTTCCTACTTTCATTAATATTCATTTGGTTTAGGCCTGAGGATCGTTCGCTCTGATACCACTTTGTAACACCCCCATTTATTTAAGAGCCTTTAGCAAGACATTCTCAAATAAATAGAGCTGTTACCATCTCGGATTGACCGAGGTAGTGAATAACAAAGTAAAACAAACCAAAGTACTTTATATAAAACTGATTAAATATGAACTTTTGATATTACAACTACTACGCAAAGAATAAAAGTACAACTGATGACATCTAAATATGTGATCTAACTCTAAGTAGGTCCAAGCCATGTCTCTCTCCATGCCCAAGCTCCTAATCCATCTGTCTCAGACCTGTAGAATCTACTCCCCATTCCGGATCATCGTAGGTGTACACGAATACACTGTCAACCTCGCGGTTGAGTAGGATAACACAAAAATAAATAATGCAACAATTATGATATGCAAATGCAATGATATGCTCGAGCTCAATCTCAATCTCAATCACAATCTCAAACCCGAAACACCCAGCCATACCGAACCTCCCGGCAGACTATAATCGGTCGTCACCGAACACCAGCTCAATAGCTGATAAGACACCAGGCCTGGTCTGCAGAACCACCCTGGGCTTTATATCAGAACAACGTCTGATTCACATCTTTCTCAGTAACCAATGCATATGCCATGCTCATGAATGCAACAATAATAATAGTCATGCTTTATGAATGCAACAGTAATAATAATACACCATAACCATATATCATTCTTATATCATTCATGCTCATCATCCATATCATACACTCATCATCCACTCATAACATATAACAGTAGTATAGTGACAGTGTATCCTACCTGGATAGCAATATAATCCACTAGCCAGCCAGCAAGTAGCAGAATTATGCCAGTTCAAAACCGTCACCTAACAATATAATATTCAAAATTACTCACTACTATAATTACGTAAACATTATCTGTCCACTTAAATCAATTTAAATAATTAAATTAATTAATTAATCAAAACAATTACGCCTAACGAAGCCGTACTAAACGTGACTCAATTTAATTATCTTAGTAAGTCGATTAACAAGATATCGTCACAAGACCCAAAATATGAATAGTCATCAAATTAGTCGTGATAAATACTAATAACAACTAATAGTACTATTGATAATAATAATAATACTAATATAAACATTACCAACAATAACAATAATATAATTAGTAGTAATAATATTAATGTTAACATATAATAACATATCAACTTAATATAATACAACTACTACTAATAATAAACACAGTAGGGTTGATAGGATTAATAATAATAATAATAATAATAATCATAATGTTAATATCAACATACAAAGCAGCCCACGACAAGAGACCCACACGACACAAGTGACTCATGACAGCCCCCTTAAAACAGCCCCCATCGACACCCTTTATGCCGCCATAACCACCACCAACCATAGTGGCTGCCACCCTTGCACCACGGTGCACCACCAGGCACTACCTACAAACCCGGACTCGAATAAATAGGCCATCGATTTCCCAAACAACAACCGCGGCAGCAACAACCATTCGCAGTTCAGCAGTGAAATATGCAGACGGTTTATTCGTTGCAGCCTATTTCCCGACACCACCACCACCAGCCTGGTCCCCGACAACCTCCACCACTGGACCCAACCTCACCTATGTACTACCAACTACAACTTCCACTCTTTGGACACCACTAGGAGCCACCACAACGACCACCACGACGACTGTAAACAGCCTGCACACCACGGTTTACTCTGTTTTTCCAGCAACTGTTCGAGTTTTTCCTCCCCTGTAAACACCCCTCCAGCCACCAGCACCACTACCCTAACCACCACCTAATATCACCCTCGAGTTCTCTTATCTCCCACGACTCTCCTAGTGGTAGCCACCATCCCTCGACACCACATTAGCCACCTGAATAACACCCTCAAACACTCCCCCTCACAAATCCCTGTTTTGAAAACGACAGCAGACCCTACCCCTTTTTGGTGGTGCTCCGGCCACCACGCACCACCCCACAACCACCAACACACCCTAAAATAAACACCCTACTACCTATCACATAAATTCGTACCAGAATTCAAAATTAAACAATAACGAAAGCAGTTATGCAAAGATGTATGTACGATTATGATAATATCTATATACGGGTACTACGATAGATGATTTTATGTACTACAACGAATGCAAATATAACTTACTATGACGATGGTGAGGACGATGATGATTGTCTCTCGTTTCTCCTCAATTCCCACGCTTCTCTAAGCTAGATTAGGGTTCTTTGTGTTTGTCGAAGTTGGGAGGCACAATGTCGAGGTATGGTATGTTTGTCGATGTAGGGTTTGGGTTTGTCGATGGGTAGATGAGGGTTAGGGTTTGTCGATGGGTAGATGAGGGTTAGGGTTTTGATCATCCGGTTCTCCTAACTTACTCGAGCCCAATCCCATCGCATTTTCGAAAGATTTAAACTCGACTCGTAACTTAAATAACGAGTACGTAAAAAAAATGATTTATACAAATTAAATTGCGTAATTAAAACTAGTAAATATAATTTAAATTAATTTTAAGAATATGCAAAGAATATAGCATTTAAATAGAATTACGACTTAAATAAGAAAAAAAAGAAATTAAGTATAGATGAGAAACAATTATAAAATATAAAATATATTAAATTATAAAGTTATTATTAAAATTAAAGAAATACTAATGAAATGCCGTTTCATGAAATAATCATCAATTATGAAATGATTATGAAGTACGAAATAATCGTAGAAATACGATTTATAAAATAATAATAAATTACGTAAAATATTATTTTATAAACATTCCGTTTGAAATACGTGTATAAACATGGTTTGACTGCCGTTGACCAAGGCTAAAATACGGGGTATTACAGTGATCCTTTGACGATGTGACGATGTTCGTTTAGGTTTAGACTAGTTCGTAATTGTATGTCTCTGTTGTTAATTGTAGCATTTTGATAGCGATTAGTCAATTTATGCGCATGATTGATTAGTTGATTTGGTAAAACCCCGACCTAAGATCGAAAGCCTGGTGAGGGTTAGACCTGCTACAAATATTAGAGTGCCCTAGTAAGTTGCGAGAGCCCGCTAGAAGCATTATAGGGCGAATAGCGATCTGAGAGGACCTTTTCACTACCCCTTAGACCGATAATTGCGACTGATCTGCGACCTAAACCCCTTATCGTTACACAATCATTGGTGAACCGACTATCCTAGTTTTCTCTCCCTTATATTTTTATACTCTTTTCCTTACGCTTTTCTTTTCTACCTTTCCTGCACCACTGTTAGTTTAGTTAAAACAAACAATCAAAACCCCAATATCTGGTTACCTTGGCAGACTTTAGTTTAGCTTTTAGAATTCATATCTGTCTCCCTGTGGATACGATCCCGACTTCCTTACTACATTAGTTAGGCCAGTGGTTTATTTTTGATAGGGTTGCGACAGCCGTGTCAAATTTTGGCGCCATTGCCGGGGAGGCGGTGATATTTTATTGGCTTTATTTTAGTTTGTCTTTTGTCTCAAGGGATCCATATTCCTTGAGGCAGTTCTCATCCTTTCCTTTAGTTTCTGTTTATGCCCAGGTCCAACAGGTCCGAACTCATACCGTTTGATCCCGAACCTGAGAAGACTTTTCGCGCTTTACGAAACTTCTGGAAGGAAATACGTCAAGCAGAGGATTTGCAAACTCTTGATTCCATCTACGAAGAATTTTCTAATTCTCACGAAGAAGGACCCTCCGAGTTCGATACCTTTGCAGAAGAGACTTCAGAGTTCGTAGCTGATATTCCTGTACCAGTTACAATGCCGAAACTGTGTACTCATTCTGAGCCCTCACCCGATTCCATTCCCAAGGGATTTCAACTCCCTACTGCTACTAATGGAAATTTTGATATTCGCCCATCTTACATAAATCTGGTGGAGCGAAATCAATTTCGGGGAGTGAGCGGCGAAGACCCAGGAAAACATATGGAGACTTATACTGACTATTGCTCAACCATACCCCTCACAGCTGGAGTTACGCAAGAACAAGTTAAGGAGGTTCTTTTTCCCTTCTCCTTGTTAGACGGAGCTCGTGAGTGGTATCGAGACCTTGACAAGGAAGCTGCGGGAGTGACTGACTAGAATTCTCTCGCCCTGGCCTTCTACAAAAGGTACTACCCTCCACAAAGAACAAATGCCCTAAGGGGGCAAATCACTAGTTTCAAGCAGTTACCCACTGAGACCCTTTATGAGGCATTTGTCCGTTTCAAGAAACTTATCCGATCTATTCCTCATCACGGGTTCGAGAAATGGTTTTTGTGCAACCAATTTTACAATGGGTTGTACGATGACCATCGTGCTATTTTGGATGCTTCATCCAATGGGAGGTTTCAAAAGAATGTAGATGACGATAAGGGGTGGAATGTGATTGAAGAGATGGCAACTCATACTGCTGAGTACGGAAATCCTAGGGGTGGTGCTAGGCCGAGTGTTGGAGGGAATGACAATAGTGCCCTTGTAGCCCAGTTACAAGCCATGAATGCTAGGTTTGACCGTTTGGAGATGGGTCAAGGCTCGGGAAACCAACAAACTGTGAATGCCATGGTTCAGCAAGAAGTAACTTGTGATAGGTGTGGAGTAGGGGGACATATCGCAGCTGAGTGTATGTCCGAAAAGGAGCAAGTCCTAGCTTTTCAAAGCTATAGACAGAGTGGTCCCTTCTCTAACACTTACAATGAAAGAACAAGAGAACACCCTAACTTCTCTTGGCGAAATCAGAATGTTTTGAATCCCACAACTTTACCACCTCCACAACAATCCACATACATACCACCTCACCGTTCCAACCAACAACAATCTTTTCAACAACCATCCTTCCAAAAACCACCATCCTTTTCACCACCACAACCACAACAACCGGTATCTCAGAATGTTGGTGAGATTGCAGAATTGAAGAGTATGCTACAATCCCTTATGGGTCACGTGATGAAGAGTGACCAAGCTAAGGAAGCATCTATCAAAATGCTTGAAACTCAAGTTGCCCAATTGGCATCTAACCAATCGACAAGGCAACCCGGTTCCTTACCTTCGCAACCCGATAAGCCACGCGATTCGGTTAATGCGATCCACTTGCGAAGTGGATCATCTTATGAAGGTCCTCAAATGCCAACCGATGATGGACTAGAAGTGTTAGTAGAGGATGTTGCTGAGTCCGAGAACGAAGAGGAAAATAGCACGCACGAAGATGCTGATACAGACAGAGGACGACGACCGATCGACCAAAATCAGTCGATCCAAAAGTCGATCGACCAAAATCAGTCGATCCAAAAGTCGATCGACCAACCTTCTGGTCGATCGACCAAATCGCCTCCTGCAGAAAGTCGATCGACTGCTCCTGACGCTGAAAGGATCGTTTCTGATGCCACAAGGCTTGCTGATCCAGTTTCCGATAAGGGAACCGCTGTTTCTCGCATCCCAGTGACCGTTCCATTTCCGAGCAGATTACGGAACACAAAAATGGAGCAACAGTTTGGTAAGTTCATGGAGGTCGTCAAGAATTTACAGGTAACTGTTCCTTTCACCGAGTTAATCACTCAGGTACCCTCCTATGCTAAGTTTATGAAAGACATATTGACTCGTAAGAGAAGCTTTAACGAGGTGGAGACTATTGCTTTTACCGAAGAGTGTAGTGCACTCCTACAAAGTAAATCTCCACCAAAGTTGAAGGACCCGGGTAGTTTTTCGATTCCTGTTACTATAGGTACCCTTGTAATAGACAAAGCTTTGTGTGATTTGGGGGCAAGTGTTTCTGTTATGCCCTATTCGGTCTGTGAAAAGTTGAACATGGGTAGTCTCAAAGTCACAAGTGTGACTCTTCAAATGGCTGATAGATCAGTAAAGAGACCCCTAGGTGTTTTAGAGGATGTCCTTGTTAGGATAGGTAAATTCTTTATACCCGTCGACTTCATTGTCCTAGATATGGCTGAGGATACCCAAATCCCAATAATTTTGGGTAGACCCTTCCTACACACAGCAGGAGCCATTATTGATGTCAAATAGGGGCGTTTGACTCTTGAGGTAGGGGATGATAGAGTGACCTTTAATCTAGCTAACACACTAGCTAAACCTATGATCGAAGACACTTGCTATGCCATCGACATTATCGATGAATCCATGTTTGATTTTTGGTCGGGTTCCCTAATTGGGGACCCGTTAGAAGTTTTAATGGTTCTTGATAGTTTTTCAGAGGACGCGCATGTTGACTTTACCATGATGAAGAGGGCATTAAAAGGAAGACAATACACCCTCGAGAAAGGTGAGACGGTTGATGCGATAATGAAAACCTCTTATACTGTAGAGGTAACAAAACCAGAACTCAAACCCCTCCCTTCCCATCTCAGGTATGTTTTTCTTGATGATCTTGAACTTTATCCTGTCATAGTTAGTTCTAAACTTGATGCTGGCCAACTCGCTGACTTGTTGGTTGTTTTGAAAAAAAAAAAGAAAGCTATGGGATACAGTTTAGATGACTTGACAGGTATTAGTCCTGATTTCTGCATGCATCGAATCAACCTGGAAGAAGGTCACAAACCTCGTGCGCAAGGTTTACGCCGGCTAAATCAGAATATGCAGGATGTGGTAAGGAAAGAGGTGATGAAACTTCTCGATGCAGGTATAATTTATTCTATTTCTGACTCTAATTGGATAAGCCCAGTTCACGTAGTTCCTAAGAAAGGAGGGACTACTGTAATTAGAAATGATAAGAATGAATTAATACCAACTAGGACTGTGACTGGGTGGCGGATGTGTATTGACTATAGGCAGTTGAATACCGCCACTAAGAAAGACCATTTTCCTCTCCCTTTCATTGACCAGATGCTAGAGAGATTGGCATCCCACAAGTTTTTCTGTTATTTGGATGGGTATTCGGGATTCTTTCAGATTCCCATTCACCCTGATGACCAAGAAAAGACTACTTTTACTTGTCCCTATGGTGTTTATGCATATCGCAGGATGCCATTTGGTCTCTGTAATGCCCCTGCCACCTTTCAAAGGTGCATGATGGGAATCTTTTCCAAGTATATCGAGTCAATCATGGAAGTCTTTATGGATGACTTCAGTGTGTATGGGTCTGATTTTTCTTCTTGTTTATCTAACCTTGATAAAATCTTGCAGAGATGCATTGAGGTTAACTTGGTTTTGAACTGGGAGAAATGTCATTTCATGGTGAACGAGGGTGTCGTTCTTGGTCATTTGGTTTCAGATAAGGGTATACAGGTAGACAAAGCAAAAGTGCAGGTGATAGAGCAATTACCTCCTCCCATTAACGTCAAGGGGGTTAGAAGTTTCCTTGGTCATGCCGGGTTTTATCGCCGGTTTATCAAGGATTTTTCAAAAATTGCTAAACCACTTACACGTTTGCTGATTAAAGATGTGTCTTTTGATTTTTCTGACGAGTGCCTTAATGCTTTCAACAGTTTAAAGGAAGCCCTGATCACCGCGCCCATAATCCAAGCACCGGATTGGGAGCTCCCTTTTGAGATAATGTGTGACGCGAGTGATTACGCGGTTGGCGCAGTGCTAGGCCAAAGGAAAGGAAAAGCTCTGAGTGCAATCTACTATGCAAGTAGAACATTGGATGAGACGCAGGTCAAGTATGGTACCACAGAAAAAGAGATGTTAGCCGTGGTATATGCATTAGAGAAGTTCAGGTCTTATTTGCTGGGATCAAAAGTGATCATTTTCACTGATCACACAGCCCTGAAACAACTCTTGGCGAAGAAGGATGCCAAACCGCGGTTGCTGAGATGGGTACTCCTGATTCAGGAATTTGATTTGGAGATTCGGGACAAGAAAGGTTCTGAAAACCTTGTTGCTGACCATTTGTCTCGATTGGAGTTACAAAATGAGGGAGACACTCTTCCTATCAATGATTTCTTTCCTGACGAGAGTTTGCTTGCTTTATCTATTTCTGAGATCCCTTGGTATGTTGACTTTGCCAACTTTATTGTAGGTAATCTTCTACCCCCGGATTTGAGTTTTCAACAGAGAAAGCGATTCCTCCACGATGTGAAGCGTTATTTTTGGGATGACCCCTTTCTTTTCAAAGAATGTGCTGATGGACTGTACAGGAGATGCATCCCACAGTGGGAAACAAAAGCTATTCTGGAGGCTTGTCATTCCTCTTCTTATGGCGGCCACCACGGTCCATCCCGGACCGTGGCTAAGGTACTTCAATCTGGTTTCTTTTGGCCTACCATGTTTTATGATGCTAAAATGTTTGTTTCCTCTTGTGATGCTTGTCAACGCACTGGTAACATTCCCAGGAGGCACGAGATGCCTCAGGTTGGCATCTTGGAAGTTGAGGTTTTTGATGTTTGGGGAATCGATTTTCAGGGTCCTTTCCCGTCATCTAAGGGAAACAGGTATATCCTCGTAGCTGTCGATTACGTGTCAAAATGGGTAGAGGTCGTTGCTTCGGTCTCTTGTGATGCTAAGACTGTCGTGTCATTGTTTAAAAAGATCATATTCCCACGATTTGGTGTGCCACGTATTTGTGGGGAATAAAACGCGTATTCACCCTAAATTTGCAGGATTATAATGAAATATGCAATTGTGAATATCGTCATAAGATTAAAAAACATGAGAAAAGAAGTACAACCTTTAGTCCTCGCGCAAAAGGCCTAAGAACAGGAATTAATGCAAATTCCCTCCTATAACTTGCACCCAAGACTTAGTTTGAGACGTGGCCGCGTGTGCTAGAAATCCTCTCCAATTGCCTTGCAATATAGGGAGAGCTATTGAGTTTTAGATGTGAGATCTGAGGTATTTGAGAAAAGAATGTCTCAAAAACCCTAATTTTACTTTCAGATAATTAAACAGTGCACCAAGAGTAGTCGATATAAGGAGAAGGACTCTCCTTATATACTACAAGAGGCCGGCCGAATTGGATGTCGGGTAGGAGTGGGCTTCCCACTTTTACCTTATTCCAATGCGTGATTCGACCCATTTAGCTTTAAGTTGTTCGCGGGTTTTATTTATAAATCGTAACATGTTATCAGATATTAATACAGTCGATATATTAATAACGGTCTGATAAAATACGATATTGTATAATTACCTAAATTAATATAACTGTTTATATTAATTCGCGAATACAATATTTAATTAAACATAACCGTTTATATTTAATTTACGAATTAATCTTGTAATCCGTATTAGCTAAAATTATTTAATCCGTATTAAATAATAATTCTCAACATCTTATTGACTAATTTAATAGTCAATACCTCTGACTAACCGTTTAGTCATATGCGGCAAAATGTGACTGTATTTTCATACCTTCACATCTCTCAAACGTGTCCTATAGGTGTGACGTATAGGGAGTAGTTGATCACCGCCATCCGTATGACAATAACGTCAAACTTATCTAGCAAGCCAACCGTTATTGATAAACGTGGATCAACTGGTAATAATACAAAAGTATGCCCTTGTGATCCTTAAAGAGATTTAATAAGTCATTGTACTTAATTGTCAAGGACACCAGCCCCAACAATCTCCCACTTGTCCGTACAAGGGTATGTTCAATGACGTTATCACACTACATGTGGAGGACACAATCTCCAACAAACTCCCACTTGTCCGTACAAGTGTAGGTGCGATAACCGAATCTCATATCCTTTTAAAATTTCTCCCACTCAATGTAAGACAATTTGCAAATCCGCATTCGCAAAGGTCGTATCTCACAAGCGATCTGTATCAAGAGTGGTTTCCCCGACTAGAGAGTAACTTAACTGATAAAACGAATCTGTATTCGAGCATGGCCATGCATTTCAGTTACTACTCCTCGAGTGGCCCTGAGAAATGATAAAATCCTGATAAGGGTTTGGATATTTCCCTCAACTCGAATCCTGCCGATATCGCCCAACATGAAATAACCCAGAAAAAATCCTCTTGGCCCCTGTTACGGTGACCGTGGGAAAGAAACCAAAGTTACCCAAAATCTGTCTTAATCTCAAGAAACAGTTGAAAGTCAAAAGATTCGACTCTAAGGAACACTATGGAGGTCCTATCCACGACCTGGCACCCAATGTTATAAAACATTTAGGACTCCATAACGATGTCACGGGGTGTCCTACGAGATATCCGTATAACTCGCCTTTGTGATTGGTCAGTCATCCACGTGACTTATGGCTCGTTGAACCCACCATCAACCAACGTCACAAAATGATTACCTGAGTTATCAGCTCAAGTGGGTAATCAAGGACCAAAACGATGTAATGTTAATCAGTTCACTTTGTGGTGTTCAAAATTGGCGTACAATTCCACATGAGAAACAAAACATTTTATATCATAACAATAAGGTTGAATAGAGTACACGAGAGAATGAATTATGACATGAATTCATAAAAGAGTACTACAACTTAGAAACACATCCAATTCCCATGGAATGAATGTGCCCTTCATGCTTATCACGTGGTAATGCTTTTGTGAGAGGATCAGCTATGTTGTCATCCGTAGCGATCTTTTCAATAAAAATCTCCTTTTGCTCCACGTAATCTCTGATTAGATGAGCTTTCCGTTGTACATGCCTAGCCTTGCTGCTAGACTTATGCTCCTTAGCTTGGAAGATGGCACCGCTATTGTCACAATAGACGGTGATTGGGTCATTCAAACTAGGCACTACCGATAGTCCTTGTAAGAATTGACGCATCCATATTGCTTCCTTAGCTGCTTCTGAGGCGGCATAGTACTCGGACTCAGTCGTAGAATCTGCTGTAACACTCTGTTTAGAACTTTTCCAGCTGACAACAGCGCCATTAAGAGTAAAGACAAATCCAGACTGAGATTTCGAGTCATCTCGATCTGTTTGGAAGCTAGCATCTGCGTAACCCGTGGCGCAGAGCGTCGAGTCGCCTCCAAAAGTCAATCCCCAATCTTTAGTCCTCCGTAGGTACTTAAGAATGTTTTTCACGGCCATCCAGTGTGGTTCACCTGGATGAGCTTGGAATCGACTGGTCATACTCAATGCATATGCAACGTCTGGACGTGTGCATATCATGGCATACATGATCGATCCTATTGCCGAAGCATAAGGAATCCGACTCATGCGCTCTTTCTCTTCCATTGACTTAGCTTCTTGAGTCTTGCTCAAGTGAAGCCCAGGAGTCATAGGAAGGAACCCCTTCTTGGAGTTCGTCATACTGAATCTCTCCAGAATCTTCTCTATATAAGATTCCTGACTGAGAGACAACATCCGTCGTGATCTATCCCTGTAGATACGGATGCCCAAAATTCTTTGTGCCTCTCCCAGATCTTTCATCTGGAAATGGTTTTTCAACCATGCTTTAACCGAAGATAAGAGAGGTATGTCATTCCCAATCAAGAGTATGTCGTCGACATACAGTACTAGGAATACAATTTTACTCCCACTCGACTTGATATAGAGACATGGTTCCTCGACTGATCGAATGAACCCATTCTCTTTTATCACTTGGTCGAAGCGATGATTCCAACTCCGCGATGCTTGCTTAAGTCCATAGATGGAACGCTTAAGCTTGCAAACTTTCTTAGGATGTGCTGGATCGATAAAACCCTCGGGTTGTACCATGTACAACTCTTCCTCCAAATTACCGTTTAAGAAGGCGGTTTTAACGTCCATTTGCCATATTTCATAATCATGAAATGCGGCGATCGCTAAGATAATCCGAATGGAACGTAGCATGACTACGGGTGCAAAGATCTCATCGTAGTGCAAGCCTGGCACTTGGGTGAAACCTTTAGCAACTAGTCTAGCCTTATGGATATCTTGTTGTCCTTCCACGGCATGCTTTATCTTGTAAAGCCATTTGCATTGAAGGGGACGTACCTTTGCAGGTAGGTCCACAAGATCCCACACGTTGTTCTCATACATGGAGTCCATCTCGGATTGCATGGCTTCTAGCCATAGCTTTGAGTCAGAACTGGTCATGGCACCTTTATAGGTTGTGGGTTCATTACCCTCTAGGAGTAAGACGTCATCTGTATCGTGTTCCTCGACCATACCAATGTATCTGTCCGGAGGAATAGAGACTCTTCCCGACCTCCTAGGTTCCTCAGGGATATCTACCGCAGCCTCGGGTGAAGGAACTGTTTCCTCCAATGGTTGCTCGGTAGTTGGTTCTTGAACCTCCGATAACTCGAAGGTTCTATTACTCGACTTGTTCTCGAGAAATTCTTTCTCTAAGAACGTCGCACTAGCCGCAACAAAAACACGTTGTTCGGTAGGCGAGTAGAAGTAATGACCAAACGTTCCCTTTGGATAGCCTATAAAGTATGTCTTGACCGATCGCGGGCCGAGCTTATCCTCGTGTCTCCACTTGACATAAGCCTCGCAGCCCCAAACCCGAATAAAGGACAAGTTAGGGACCGTTCCCTTCCATAGCTCGAATGGAGTCTTGTCAACAGCTTTAGACGGACTTCGGTTAAGTATTAGAGCGGCCGACAAAAGAGCATAGCCCCACAATGAATCAGGCACAACGGTGTGACTCATCATGGATCGAACCATATCAAGTAAAGTTCGATTTCTCCGTTCGGACACACCATTTAATTTTGGTGTTCCAGGTGGAGTCAACTGTAGCACGATCCCACAGTCTTTTAGGTGTTGATCAAACTCGTGTGAAAGATACTCACCACCACGATCCGAGCGTAGTGCTTTAATCTTTCTACCCAGCTGGTTCTGTACCCGATTCTGGTATTCTTTGAACTTGTCAAATGATTCACTTTTATGTTTCATCAAGTAGACATAGCCATATCTACTTAAATCATCCGTGAAAGTGATGAAATACCTATAGCCTTCTCGTGCGTTGATCGACATAGGGCCACATACGTCCGTATGTATGAGTCCTAATAGGTCGGCAGCGCGCATTCCAACACCTTTGAAGGAAATACGAGTCATTTTGCCGATGAGACATGATTCACACGTGCCATATGATTCGAAATCAAAGGGCGAAATAGCTCCATTCTGTATGAGCTGTTTAACGCGTTTCTCATTTATGTGTCCCAGTCGACAATGCCATAGGTAAGTTTGATCTTTGTCACCTACCTTTATTCTTTTATTATTCACATGTAATATCTCGGTAGTTTGATCTAAAACATAAATTCCATTCATGGAAACTGCCTTGCCATAAATCATATTGTGTAAGGAGAAAATACAGCTATTATTCTCTATTACAAATGAAAAACCAAGTTTGTCAAGTGCAGAAACTGAAATAATGTTTTTGGATAAACTAGGAACATAATAACAGTTATATAAAAATAACTCGAATCCACTTGGAAGCTGGATTACGTATGTTCCCTTCGAGACTGCAGCCACACGTGCTCCATTCCCGACACGCAGGTCCACCTCACCCTTGATTAGGGGTTCTTGGTTTCGGAGGCCCTGCACATGATTACATAGATGAGAACCACAACCAGTATCAAGTACCCAAGTTCCGCAACTTGCGTGGTTAATCTCAATCATGTGAATAAAAGAAGAAGAAGACATACCAACAGGAGTAACACGGCCTGCTTTAATGTCCTCGCGATACACGGGGCATGAGCGCCTCCAATGCCCAGTCTTGTGGCAATGGTGACATTCCATGCTTGTATCTTTGCTCTTTGTCTTGCCTTGTGAGTTACTCGACTCACCAGGCCCACTCTTAGCAAATCCTGGTTTCTTGAACCTGGGCTTACCTACTGCTAGGTCGCCCTGAGCTTTAGCCTTCCCTTTACCTTTCCCTTTACTGGAGATCATGAGAACATCCTGCTTAAGACTCCCACTCAACTTAAGATCCTTCTCAGTCTGTACGAGAAGGGAGTGGAGCTCATGGGGAGTCTTCTTCATGTCGTTCATGTAGTAGTTGGCCCTAAAGAGGGCGAACCCATCATGAAGCGAATGAAGCATGCGATCAACGATGATGTTCTCACTGATCTTGCAGTTTAGGGACTCCAGTTTCTCGATATTCTCAATCATGTTGAGAATATGTGGGCTAACAGCTTGGCCCTTCTGGAGTTTCGCCTCAAAGAAGCGACAGGTATGCTCATAAGAAACGATTCTCGGAGCCTTGGAGAATTCGTTAGTGAGCGTGGTGAAAATCTTCTTTGCACCATGGGTTATGAAGCGTCTTTGCAAATTGGATTCCATTGCATAGATGAGTACGTTCTTTATCGCACCCGCTTCCATAACGAAATCGCTATGAGCGCGAATTTCGTTGGCTCTAGCTCCAGTTCCTGGGTGTGGCGGAATGGGCTCAGTTAAGAACTTAAGCTTTCCGTCAGCAATGGCAGCATTCCGTAGTGCTGCCTCCCAGTCAGAGAAGTTTGACCCATCATTCCTCAGTCTAGTTGACTGATTCATGGAGTCCATGAAGGCTTTTAGCCAGGATTCACGTGCTAGCTTGGCACTTGGCATTGGGTCTTCACCAGCCATTTTAGTTTTACAGCAGTTTTAATGAACGTGTTCTACACTGAAAAGAAAGATAAAACAAAACCATATAAGCAACTTATTGTTGTGATTTAAGTCTATATTAAATTGAATTTAAACTCGTAGACTCATGCATTTATATAATTGATCTCCCTCAAGAATTATATAAACGATCCCAAGACTCAATTTCCGTATATTGATAAGCCCACAGTTTGGCTAATTCCAATCGTTGGAACTCTTGGTCGATAGATTTCCGTATATCTTATCTATTAGTCCATCTCAGTCACTGGAATATTATCGAGTGACCATGATGTTGAGATAAAATAAATCATCTGTTCCCACTTACCCGACGTAGAAGGGGTCATATTATGCCTACCGACGAAAAAGGGATTCATGGGAGGCTGATTTATAAAGACTAATCTCAATTTTTGGTTATACGAGGAAGACCCCATCCACTTTTATTTATTCATATTAAGTGAACTAATATCTAGCATATGCGTGAATGAATTAAATAAAGTGATGGCTTTTAAATGACATGTGACATCTGTATTGTCACAGAAAACTAACGCGAGACCTCTACATGAGTCAGTTTTCAGGCATGATATAGGTGGTTTGGTTTTTAGGCGGAATATGATGCAAGCTATTATCGATGAAAGCGTAAAGATAAATGCAATAAACGTAAATAAAAGTCCTAGTGTGGCCTATCCTACCAAAATAAACATAAAACAACTTGGAATCCACCGTTGGACCCTAGAAGCTTGTCTTGATGTTTCATCTTGGTCCTTGCAGCGGGAGTGAGCATCCGGTCTTTGTCTTGTCTTTGGTCTTCGCAAAATTACTAATTTAAATTACAAAAGTAAACCTAGATACATTCTAATTTAAATACAAAAGTAATTACATGGCAAAAACCCAAAACGGAGATTCAAGATCTCAAAATTACAAGCAAGATCGTGTCCCATCATTACGGTAACACAATCTTCTAAGGCCACACTAAGTTACAACCGTTTGCAAAAATTAAATACGTTATTGAAAGCATTCAAGGCATTCACAAGACGATAAATAAAATGCATCAACTAAAAACAATTTATACATGACATAATACCGTTATTATGATTAATAAATTTATACCAAACCACCTTTTAAGATTAAAATTAAGTGACTATACCGTTTTAATCACCAATTTTAATAAACATATAATCCATTGTTTTAAACTGTTTTAAAAACAATATGTATCAAACGAGGGTGAACCGTTTCACTAAATAATATACTATTTCCGTATACAGTGTATTATTTAAGCCATGTGAAAATAAGAAAACAAGTTATTTTCGAAAATAAACACCCCGAAACGAGAGCACTTGATCGAGTAACAGGGGCACTCGATCGAGTGTCAGGGTCACTCGATCGAGTGCAGCATGGCTCGATCGAGTGGCTCGTAAAATTGCAAATCGCTGCACTTTTAAATTAAAACGAGTTTATAACTGGGATTTAAAACTTGTAAATCATATATAAATAACAACAAAAGATTTACATATTGCTAAAATATCGATTAATTAACAATATGCAAATTATAATCGAAAAACAAGATCGATTTTTCACAAAAATCACACGCACAAGCCTGGTACGAGGGCACTCGATCGAGTGCAACAGGGACTCAATCGAGTGCCTAGGCAGATTGCACGGTTTTCAACAATTTTAAAACTTATGAAAGACACAATTGTAAAATTTTCATGGCCTAAGGCTCTGATACCACTTGTGGGGAATAAAACGCGTATTCACCCTAAATTTGCAGGATTATAATGAAATATGCAATTGTGAATATCGTCATAAGATTAAAAAACATGAGAAAAGAAGTACAACCTTTAGTCCTCGCGCAAAAGGCCTAAGAACAGGAATTAATGCAAATTCCCTCCTATAACTTGCACCCAAGACTTAGTTTGAGACGTGGCCGCGTGTGCTAGAAATCCTCTCCAATTGCCTTGCAATATAGGGAGAGCTATTGAGTTTTAGATGTGAGATCTGAGGTATTTGAGAAAAGAATGTCTCAAAAACCCTAATTTTACTTTCAGATAATTAAACAGTGCACCAAGAGTAGTCGATATAAGGAGAAGGACTCTCCTTATATACTACAAGAGGCCGGCCGAATTGGATGTCGGGTAGGAGTGGGCTTCCCACTTTTACCTTATTCCAATGCGTGATTCGACCCATTTAGGTTTAAGTTGTTCGCGGGTTTTATTTATAAATCGTAACATGTTATCAGATATTAATACAGTCGATATATTAATAACGGTCTGATAAAATACGATATTGTATAATTACCTAAATTAATATAACTGTTTATATTAATTCGCGAATACAATATTTAATTAAACATAACCGTTTATATTTAATTTACGAATTAATCTTGTAATCCGTATTAGCTAAAATTATTTAATCCGTATTAAATAATAATTCTCAACATCTTATTGACTAATTTAATAGTCAATACCTCTGACTAACCGTTTAGTCATATCCGGCAAAATGTGACTGTATTTTCATACCTTCACATCTCTCAAACGTGTCCTATAGGTGTGACGTATAGGGACCAGTTGATCACCGCCATCCGTATGACAATAACGTCAAACTTATCTAGCAAGCCAACCGTTATTGATAAACGTGGATCAACTGGTAATAATACAAAAGTATGCCCTTGTGATCCTTAAAGAGATTTAATAAGTTATTGTACTTAATTGTCAAGGACACCAGCCCCAACAGTATTGTCATAAGTGATCGTGGCATGCACTTTAGGGATAACAAGTTGTCAACTCTTTTCACTAAGTATGGTGTTTCACATCGTCGAGGTGTGGGATATCATCCCCAAACTAGCGGGCAGGTTGAGGTCTCCAATAGGGAGATCAAGGAGATCCTAGCCAAGGTAGTGTCTAAGTCAAGAAAGGATTGGAGTATGAAGTTGGATGATACCCTCTGGGCCTATCGTACTGCTTTCAAAACTCCAATTAGCACATCACCTTATCGACTAGTCTATGGTAAATCGTGTCATCTACCTGTGGAGTTGGAATTCAAAGCTTGGTGGGCAGTGAAAGAGCTCAACTTTGATCCTAAGTTGAGCGGTGAAAAGAGACTTTTGCAGCTTGATGAACTGGAGGAGTTTAGGCTTAATGCCTATGACAGTGCACGAGTCTACAAAGAAAAGACAAAGAGGTGGCATGACAAGAAAATCCTCATTCGTGATTTCAAAGTGGGAGAAAAGGTGCTATTGTACAATTCCAGACTTCGCCTATTTCCAGGTAAGTTAAAGTCTAAATGGTCTGGTCCTTTCACCATAACTAACGTGTCTAAGTTTGGTGCAGTAGAAGTTGAGAATGCCGCAGGGGAAAAATTTAAAGCCAACGGACATCAAGTCAAACACTATCGAGATCAAGGGGAAGTGATTGGAGTGGTTGAGGTGTTGTACCTTGAACCACTTGACGTTGCCGAGTTTTGAAGAAAGTTAGAGGTCGTGCGGGACCCTTATAAATCAGCGCTTCCCGGGAGGCAACCCGGCTTGTAATTTGAAGTTTTGTTTAGTTTCGAACTTTTTAGACTCAGACTTTAGTTGTTTTTAAGAACTTTTTGTGGTAGTAGTAGAGTTCTAGGTGTTTTTTATTGAAGATTTGCAGGTGTTTAAGCAACGGAAGTTTTACGGGAATGTTGAAACAGACGAAAATCAAAGAAAAGAGTTCAAGATGGTCGATCGACCGTTTTTAGTCGATAAGAGAAGTCGATCGACCAAAAGTGGTCGATCCCAAAAGTCGATCGACTGTCTCTGGATTCGCACGAGTCCTTTTAGTTGACTTAGCCGATCGACCGTTTTCAGTCGATACCATAAGTCGATCGACCGTTTTTCAGTCGATAACATAAGTCGATCGGCTGGGTTTTTCGCGTGAGGTACTTTCTTTGTTTCATTTTCAGATTTCTTTTTACCTCCTTCTTCAAACACCCCCCTTCTCTTCTAACATAAACCCTAACTCTCTCTCTCAACCCTTATTTCTTTTTTTTTCCCTTCTTCAAATCTACTCTAGTTAGGCTATTTTTGCTAGCTTTTGGGTTTTTGAACTCAAATTTTTCAGATCTAGCCTTGTAAGGGCAATTTGTTGAGGTAATTTTTCTTCCTCTTCTCTTTATTTTTCCTTGTTTCCTCTCTTTCAGATTTGTTCTTTTCTTTTTCGTTTTCTTTTCTGTCCTTCGATTTTTCGGTTTTTCCTTTTGCTTGTTTTTAGTTTTTTCGTTTTTAGGATTTCAATTCTGTTTTTTTTAATTTCCGTTTTCAGTTTTTTTTTAATTTCCGTTTAGTATGATTCTTTGTTGCTGCTGATTACGAAGTTCCTTTCTGTTTATGTTCATGGTACTCTTCATTGTAGTATCCCTAAATTTTTACTCACAAAAAAAATAAGGGTTTTTAATTGAAAAATCAAAAACCCTAATTTAGATGATTGATTTGGGGAAATTAATGAACATATTGTTGATTCAATTAACTTTGGGTTACTTTTTGTTATCCTATCTCCTAGTGCAGATTTGACATGGAAGGAAACAAGCGAAGAAGGGAATCAAGGCGGAGCGGAAGCCATGATGAGGGGAGCAGCAGCTCACACTCCCAAGGAAGTTTTCGGACTGCTGTGGTCACACGGGAACCAGTGGATAGCCTACCGGGCTATCCCGAGGTACAATTTTACGTTCCTGCGCAAAGAACTCGTTTTGAGAACCTTTTAGGAACAACTATTACCCCCACTCGTTTTTTGCATCGACCAAGCCTTGAGGCCATAGGATGTTTTGAGACCGTAGCTGAGATCCTTAACGGAACTGGAATGGGGGGTTTGACTAGGATGTACGAATTTACTTACCCAGTGCTTACTTTGGAATTCTTTAGCTCTTTTGTTTTTAGAGCCAGTGTTTTTGAGAGCAACCCGGGCAGCCCCTGTGTATCATTTCGGCTCATGAACCAAACCTTTGTTTGGCCCTTGAGCACTTTTGGGGCACACCTTGGCCTGGTTAGTGCGGGTTATACCTCACCGCCTAGGGCATTGTATGGCCCTTTTTGGGCAGCCATCTCAGAGGGACCAAGCACCGACTCCAAACGTCGTGGTGCATCCGTGCATCTTCCTCCCCTAAGGTATGTACTCCGTCTTATGGCCAACACAATTTTTGGGAGAAAAGAGTCAAATAATATAAACACTTGTGAACTTTCTCTTCTAGCCGGTTACCTGAACTTTGATCAACGCCTTCCGTTCGTACTTAATGTGGCCTACCTCACGGCCAACCATTTTCACCAGCTTGGACTTGGCCATTTAGCCACTTTGACCTGTGGTGGGCTAGTGACACACATTGGCCGCCAGCTTTTTTCCGACTTCCCTAGAGGCCACCTGCCCTTAGGACATGAGTTACCTCAAGGCCCTAGTACTAACACTTACATGGACATTCCATACATGGAATCCATCCGTTGGCTCACTCATGACCGAGTTTGGAAGATTTCTGGTCGACCTACCGTGTCCTTGCCTTGTACCTATTTACCACAGGTCACCCCCTTGACTACAGTGACAAGCCGTACTCGACCTCCACTACCCTCCTATCTCATTGACACCTCCGGCGCTGGCCCTGGGCGTCGCCCTTCACCTAGGCACCCTCCTTCAGCTCCACCTTCGGCTTGGGAGGCCGGTGCGAGTTCTAGAGGCCGACGTCCTTCACCTCAGGCTCCTTCTACCTCCCACGTACAGGCTGAGGAGCCTCGTTTTGACCCTCATGAGCATCGATATGGGTATGCCGCTTTAGATGTCCCTGCTTTTTCCTCTGCTCCTGTTTACCCCACTAACTACACTAACCCACCATCTTTTACGAACCCCATTACTATTGATCGAGGGGTTCGCGATAGTATGATCACTGGTTTGTGCAGAGCAGTAGCACAGATAGAGTTGCATCAGTCCTTGACGTAATTCCCCATCTATGAGCGGTACGCTAGGGAGGGATGGTTGCCACCAGCTGGGTGGCCACACCCTTACTTTTACCAGTACCCGCAGGGAGGTTATGTTGCAGCAGAGGAGGAGGAGGAGGAGGAGGACTAGTTGCTAGTCGGTTTGGGGAGGTCTTGATACAGGTTGTGGTATTCCTTTTCTCCTTTATTGTTTTTTTTTTTTTTTTTTTTTGCATTTCGTAGTTCGCATTTCCCGTCCCCCTTAACTGCTGCTGTTGTGATGCTGTTCAGTACAACGAGGGCGTTGTACGAGTTTGGTTTGGGGAGGGTATGTGTTTCATTGCATTTCTTCACATGGTTCCTTGCATTTAGTTTATTTTTGTTGCATATAAAAAAAAAAAAAAAAAAAAAAAAAAAATCATGTTTGTTTTTGCATTCTAGATCGAGTCAGTTGGAGTTTCTCAGTGCTTTTAGACCGTTGGTTTGCTTAAGCTAGGTTTTTGTTTCATTTCATATAGCACGTCCTTTGGCATTTTTCTCGAATCTCGTTTCACAGCATGTTGGATTATGGACTAGACTTGATTTACTGGCAACCTACAAAAACTTTCTAAGGATTTAGAGCCTTTTAACCGGTGACATTCATGACCGGTTCATCTAGGAAAGTGAGTAGTTACTCCTTATAAGACACGTAACATCAAATTGCATAAACATGAGTTCGGTCTTCTTTATACCTGTATGCATTCGGGTTTGAGGTTTGTTGGTACATGTGGCAGAGGTCCCTTTTTATTCTTTTTACCCATAAGCTTCACAAAGCCAAATTGCCTATTTTTTGTCCCATATAGCTACAATCCATAATTTTACCCACCCTAGCCGAGCTAGTAATGGTAGCATTTTGGGAATGTATCGTTTTGCATTTTGGTTATTTCTTGTCGAAAGAAAGAATGGTGAAAAAGAAAAAAAAGGGAAAGAAAGAAAAAAAAAAACAAAAAAAAAAAAAACAAAAACAAAACAGAAAAACAGAAACAGAAATTCAAAGAAAAAATTTTGGAATGAAAAACAACCAACAAGAAATTTGTGAAAAGTTGAAGAAGTAGTTTGTCATCTTCCGCTCCCATGTTTAATTGGTATCTTATGGGGAGCTAATAATTTGTGGTTTTGTGAGTTGGGTGCATCCATTTTGCACAGCGGTTGTATTGATAATTTCGAGTACGAAGATTGGGATGATACACTTTGTTTGGTTCGTTTTGTTGCTAGCTTGGCTACTAACTCCTCTCTACCAAACTCTTTTTAACCCCTTCCTACCCATTGCCTCACTTTACCCATATGAATACCCTCGACATGTATCATGGTCATCAGTTTGGTTGGAATGCATATGTACGGTTGTAGAGACTCTATTCATGTTAAATTGCATGCGTGTTCTTATAGGTCGCAGTTAGGAGAGTGATCTTAATTCTTTCTATCTTGCACTATATTATACCTTGTGTTTACAGGAGTGGTTGAGCGACCCGTGAGAGTACGGTCTTGATAAGTCTAACCAAGTCTAAAGTCCAATTGGTTGAGAAACATGCATAGATTCGTTTGCCATAGCATTTGTCGTTTTGAGATGATCCCTTGCTTAGTTTTTGTTGTCCACGGTTTACTTGTTCATGTTTGACTCTTAGTCTTTGTTTTTACATTTTTGCTTGGGGACAAGCAAAGGATCGGTTTGGGGAGGTTTGATGCATGCCATTTCTTTAGTCTTTTAGACTTCTTTTGCATGCTTTTTTATGCTCTTTTGCCAAACACCTTACTACTTTTAGCCCCGAATTGCCTACTTTGAGCCTTCTTGTATTAATTGCAGGAATATATTCGGAAGTATGTATTCGGAGTCGAAGTTTGTCCTCAAATTTGAATTTAGGAGGTCAGGAGAAGTGAACCACCCTTTGTATCAAGTCAAGGAAGCGCATTTTTTGAAGTCAACGTCCAAGTCAAGCCCAGAACCAGTCGATCGACCACTCTTGGTCGATAGTAAAAGTCGATCGACCACTTTCTCAGTCGATCGACCAATCTTAGTCGATAGGAAAGTCGATCGACCACTTGTTCAGTCGATCGACCGGTTTCTTTCTGCCGAAGCCCATTTTGACCTAAGCCCATTAGGTCGTGAAAAGATGATCAGAACATTTCGTTTTTAAGCAGCCTTTAGAGTTTTCTTTAGAAACTTTTTACCTTAATCTTAAATCTACTCTCCTAATTTTTCCTCAGATAAAACTTTTAGTCAGTTGTTTTTATTTTATTTTCATCTTCAAGCTTGTAAGATCTAACCTTCCGGAATTCAGTACTCAACACTTTTTATTGGTAATTTTATTCCTTGCTCTTACTTTCTTTTATCTTTATTCATCTCTGCTTATCTCGCGATCATGTTTTCCTCTTTAGTTATTTCTTTCATTTAAATTGTTAATCCCTTTATGCATAGCTAATCCCTTCGACTAGGATATAGGTGATCCTTTGACGATGTGACGATGTTCGTTTAGGTTTAGGTTTAGACTAGTTCGTAATTGTATATCTCTGTTGTTAATTGTAGCATTTTGATAGCGATTAGTCAATTTATGCGCATGATTGATTAGTTGATTTGGTAAAACCCCGACCTAAGATCGAAAGCCTGGTGAGGGTTAGACCTGCTACAAACATTAGAGTGCCCTAGTAAGTTGCGAGAGCCCGCTAGAAGCATTCTAGGGCGAATAGCGATCTGAGAGGACCTTTTCACTACCCCTTAGACCGATAATTGCGACTGATCTGCGACCTAAACCCCTTATCGTTACACAATCATTGGTGAACCGACTATCCTAGTTTTCTCTCCCTTATATTTTTATACTCTTTTCCTTACGCTTTTCTTTTCTACCTTTCCTTGACCACTGTTAGTTTAGTTAAAACAAACAATCAAAACCCCAATATCTGGTTACCTTGGCAGACTTTAGTTTAGCTTTTAGAATTCATATCTGTCTCCCTGTGGATACGATCCCGACTTCCTTACTACATTAGTTAGGCCAGTTGGTTATTTTTGATAGGGTTGCGACAGCCGTGTCAGGGTTCGAACTAGGGTTCTCTAGAGTAGTGTCTTGGGTCCTCATGGGGTTCGAACTAGAGACCTCTAGGGGAGTGGTGTTGGGCCTCGATTTCCGTGCACAAACACCACAGCCCGCGATATATTCACAACCCTAATCTAATTCCTACGCTCACCCTCACCACAAACCCCAGCATGCCGCCATATAAGAGAGTGTTGTACTCGTATTTATGAACCATTCTCATCAAAACAAAACCCTAGATCTTGCTGCCGCCACCACACGGAAAGGAGAGAGAGTGCTTACTGCCAGTTTGGTCGTGTCGAACCCCGTCGTTTTGGTCAGAAAAGCAGGTATGTGTAGTCTTGTTTGTCGTCTGTTTGTTAACGTGTTGGTCTGCTCTTGTTTGTATGGGTTTAGTTTGATGCCGGGTTATAATCGTGGGTTTGTTTTTCTGTTACCTTAGTCACGGTGGTCAGGAGAGTAGTGGGTGGTCGGTCTCGGTGGTTACGGAGATCGGGAGTGGTGTAAAAAGGTATGTTCGATGTAGCTGTTGTCGGGGTTGGAGTCTCGGGTCTGGTTGTGTCTTCTCAAAGGGGGGTGTAAGGGGGGTGGTACCACTGTTGACTCGGGGGAGGTCGACACAGTGGCACCACCATGGTGTGTCAGTCTGGTGTCAAAGGGGACGTGGAAGGTGGTGGTGTGTGGTGGAAGCCCTGGTGGTTGCGTCGATGTGGAGTTTGTTCAAGGTGGTCTGAGTTGGGGATATGGGTCTGGTCTGAGTTCAGAGGCCTGGTTCGGTGTTGTCGGCGTTTGTCGTAGGGTGGGGTTGTGTTGTGGTGGTAGTCGGTGGTCAGTGGTGTTGGAAGGTAGCGGGTACGGGCGTTCGAGTAGGTGGTTCTTGGTGGTTGTCGCGGGTCTATGTCGTGTATAGGGGCAGTGGGTTTTCGAGTCCTTCTAAGTAATTTCTCATGTTTTTACTACTTTTATTATTATTATTATTACTATTATTATTATTGTATTATTGTTATTATTTCTATGATTAAACTATTTTAATAGTATGTTGATAGTGATATTACTATTATGTAATAAAAGCCGTCTTTCGTTCCTTTTATTTATTTGTTATCAAGTAATTAAGTTTATGAGTCGGGAAATCGTTAAGATAGGGAAATTTCTATTTTTGGAAACTTTCTATTATAAGGGGTTTCTATTTTTGGAAACTTTCCATTTAGGGAAGTTTCTATTTATAATAAGTGTAAGTTGATTGGGGTTCGGGAAGTACATTAATTTGTTACATATACGTGCTTAGGTAGCGAGTTTCGTGTGGAACACTTCTAACGAGCTTGGACGTATCTACATTTCCTGCTATTTCATGTAGGGGAACTACTGGTATACAATGATGTGTAATCTGTTCTTATCTGATATCAAGCATGTTTGTTATTTATTATCATGTGATCGTTATATTGTGTTATTTATATCATTCTGTGATATACTACGAGTTGATGAGATAATGGGTCTTGTGATTGGTGCGGAGATAATGGGTCTTGTGATCAGTGCGGCGATAATGGGTCTTGTGATCGGTGCGAAGTTAATGGGTCTTGTGATTGGTGTGGAGAATAATGGGTCTTGTGATTTGGAGTGGAGATGAGCGACTTCTATTTATAGTAATGTGGTTTGTTTACAGTTTTTCTCTACTCAACCTCGTGGTTGACCCTATGTATTCGTGATCACCTGTGATGAACCAATTTATTGGGGAGCAGATTGATAGGTGTTGAGACTATGGGAGCTAAGGGAAGGGAGAAGCATGGACCCGATCCTGCCTAGAGTCTAGATCACCATAATAGTTGTTTTACGAGTTGTACTCTTATTTCTTCAAGACAAACTTTATATTTCAGCTGTATGAACTTTTTCCTTGAGATAACTTTATCAATTTAAAGTACTGTTTATCTTCCTTTGTATCTACTGCCTCGGGAAGCCGAGATGGTAACATCTTTATTTATCTAGGGAGTCCTAGTACAGGCCCTTAAATAAATGGGGGTGTTACAAAGTGGTATCAGAGCGAACGATCCTCAGGCCTAACCTAATGAACACAATGAATGTAGGAGAGTCTAAATAAAATGAACCCCGGGATAGGACTGTTAGGAGCACACTAAAGGAAAAGTATGAGTCTGGGGCCCCCTCACACCGAACCATTGGCCCTATCAGTTTTACCCGGGAACCCAGAGTGAATATACGAGAGAAAAGGGTAGGTTAAGAAAAGATTGAAGTAATGGTATACTGTGATAAGTATCTTATGAGAATTCTGAGTATAAGTGACTGTTTGGAAAAGCTGGAAGGGGCATGAGCATGAAAGAATCTTTAATTGTTTGAATAAAGAGGTGTATATTAATATGGATATGTGAAGTGATTTGAAACATGTTAGTAATTCTTCTCTCATCATGTCTAGTGATATGCGGTTATGTGATCCCTGAGCCATGTTATAGAAGAGAACTACTTTATATGATAAGTGTTTATAGACTTTAATGCTTAGGGAACATAGCCCTAATCCAAATGGGTACCCACATGCGTCGGGACTCATTTCTTTTCTTGTGTTATAGTATGCCTCCGCGAAGGGACAATGCCGCTAACATCACACAAGAAGAATTGGACCGTTTAATAGCTAAGAACGAGGCCCTAAAGGCCAAACGCATGGACTCCGCAAAAATGAGCACAATCATCGCGAGGCATCACCCTACCCAATTCACTGGGGAGGGGGAACCTCATCTGCTGGGTGCTTAGTGCCGGGAATTCAGTAACCTATTCGAGTTGGTGGATTTCCCTAAAGAATTGAGGGTTGACCAAGCAGCCCACTATCTGAGGGGTATGGCTGGAGACTGGTGGACCGGGAACAAGGGAGAGATCCGGGAGGCAGCTCGAGAGGATGGGACCGAGTTTGTTGCTTGGATCGCATTCAAAAGATCTTGTATGAGGTGTTTCTACCAGAATTTCAGAAGAGCAAGCTGAGAGAGGAGTTTGATACATTCAGGATGTCGGAGGACATGACAGTAGATGCTTACTACAGGAAATTTATCCAGTTAGTGAGCTATGTGGGAGACATGGGGTTTGATGATGCCATGCTGGCAATGAAGTTCGAGAGAGGGTTATCAATTGCCATCAAGAAGAGACTGATTGCGGCTCCGCCCACCACAGTCCGTGACATCTACTTAAGGGCTGGGGCGGCGGAGAGGCTTTCAGAGATGATCAAAGAGGACAAGAAGTCCAAGTCTGAAAAGAGGAAGGCTGAAGCAGTAACTGAGGGTTCAGGGTCGAAAAAGCAAAGCACTAACAAGTTCAGTGGGTACTTCGGGAGTAGTGCCTCTGGTGGTGGGAGAAACCAGAGTGGGGGCAATTTCAGGAGTGGGGGTTCTGGCAGTGGTTCGGTGGGAATAGTTTGTTTCTGCTGTGGAAAGACGGGGCACAAGCAGGCAGTATGTCGCTCTTCTGGAGGAAATCAGTCCGGGGGTTATCGTACGCCTACATCCGGATACCAGGGATCCCGCACTCAGTCCTATGGTAGCAGTGGCTATCGCACACCCACGACAAACTATGGTGGGGGTGCGAAATCTGGAGGGAGCAGCAATTATCAAAAGAACTATAAAAAACTATCAGAACCGCTCGTACCAGAATCAATACCATGGGAATGGGAGCACTCAGAAGACGGGAGCAGAGGGGAACCAGCAGGCTGGAACATCTAGTGCCAGTCAAAGTGGAGTCAAATCCAGTGGCAAGCTCTTTGCCATGGGAAAGCAGGCCGCTAAGGATGATGCTCACGTGGTGACCGGTACTTTTCTTGTGAACTCTAAACCTACTTTCGTACTTTTCGATTCCGGTGCCACCCATTATTTTGTGTCTAAAGAACATGTTGGGGTTTTGGGGCTTGAGAGGTTTGAGTGGGTCGCAGACTCCGTGACCATACCTTCAGGGGAGTCAATCACCTGTAATAGGGTTTATCGAAGTGTACCCATCAAAATCGGGGAAGCAATTTTCTATTGTGACCTCATAGAGTTTCCGCTGGGGGGTTTTGAAGTAATTCTAGGGATGGACTGGCTGGGGAAGTATAGGGCTTTTATCGACTGTCATCAAAAGAAGATTTCCTTGAAGGGACCTAAGGGTGTGAGGGTGTCTTACAAGGGGTATCGAGTCAAACCTAAAATCAAATTCATTTCAGTCAATACCCTTAAGTCTGGCTTGAGGAGGGGAGATAGTCTGATCTTATGCCAAATGTGGGATTGTGAGGCCGAAATTCCCAAGACTAATGAGATACCTGTGGTACGGGAGTTTGAGGGAGTATTCCGAGACGACGTTCCTGGGTTACCGCCGAGGAGGGAAGTGGAATTCTCCATTGACCTAAAACCAGGGGCGGGACCAATATCTAAATCACCGTACCGTATGGGACCGAAGGAGATGGAGGAGTTGAAGAAGCAGTTGGATGAACTAGCTGAAAAAGGGTTCATTCGACCTAGTGTGTCGCCCTGGGGAGCACCCGTTTTGTTTGTAAAGAAGAAGGATGGGAGTTTGAGACTTTATGTTGACTATCGAGAGCTGAACAACGTGACCATCAAGAACCGTTATCCTTTGCCAAGAATTGACGACCTGTTTGATCAGCTGAGTGGAGCCGGGGTTTTCTCTAAAATCGACTTGAGATCCGGGTATCACCAGTTGAGAATAAAGGATGAAGATATCCCAAAGACCGCTTTTAGAACGAGCTATGGCCACTATGAATTTGTGGTTATGCCATTTGGATTGATTAATGCTCCAGCTGTGTTCATGGACTTGATGAATCGAGTTTTCAGTCCATATCTGGACAAGTTCGTGGTGGTATTCATAGATGATATCCTGGTATATTCCAAGAATGCAGAAGAGCACGAGGATCATTTGAGGAAAGTACTTCAGACCCTAGAGGAGCATAAACTCAATGCTAAGTTGAGTAAGTGTGAGTTTTGGTTGGAGAAAGTCGCATTTCTGGGGCATGTCATTTCAAAGGAGGGGGTGTCTATTGATGCAAGTAAGATCGAGGCTGTGACTAAGTGGCAAAGCCCGAAGAATGTGAATGAGATTCGAAGCTTCCTGGGATTGGCTGGTTATTATCGAAGGTTTGTCAAAGATTTTTCAAAGATAGCAAAGCCGTTGACATCGTTGATGAGGAAGGAGAACCGTTTCGTCTGGGATGAGAGTTGTGAGAAGGCATTCCTAACCCTTAAGGAACGCCTGAAAACAGCTCCTATCCTTGCTTTGCCAGTTGGGAGTGATAATTTCGAAGTGTATACTGACGCTTCGAAGCATGGATTGGGATGTGTACTAATGCAGAATGGAAAAGTGATCGCGTATGCTTCTCGCCAGTTGAAGACCTATGAAGAAAATTATCCGACTCATGATTTGGAATTGGGCGCAGTCGTATTTGCACTTAAATTGTGGCGCCATTACCTTTATGGAGCCACTTTTAAGGTGTTTTCAGATCATAAGAGCCTGAAGTATATCTACACCCAGAAGGAGTTGAACATGAGACAGAGAAGGTGGATAGAGTTGATTGGAGACTATGATATGCAGATTGTCTACCACGAGGGCAAGGCGAATGTGGTAGCTGATGCCCTAAGTAGGAAATGTGTTCATGCCTTGAGTTGTGCCAAGTCGAGAGTGAGGTTGCATGGTGAACTAAGGGAGATGGGAATCTTCATGATCCGGAAAGGGGACGCTCTTAGTGACTTGACAGTGGAGCCTGAATTGTATGGGGAGATTCGGGAGTTGCAAGGGAGTGATGCGAGAATCCAGAGGTGGCGCGGGATGGTTGAGAGTGAGGTTGGAGAAGCTACATCCAAGTTCAGTATTCATACCGACGGTAGTTTGAGGTTCAGTGGGCGATGGTGTGTACCAGATGTTGAGGAGCTAAAGAAGAAGATCCTGACTAAGGCTCATGCTACTCCTTATTCCGTTCACCCAGGGGGTGATAAATTGTATAAGGACCTTAAGAAGACGTTTTGGTGGCCGAATATGAAGAAGGAGGTCGCAGAGTTTGTCTCGAGGTGTTTGACGTGTCAGAGAGTGAAAGGGGAGCATAAGAGACCTCAGGGGAAAGTTCAGCCGTTGGATGTGCCAGAGTGGAAGTGGGAGAACATTTCGATGGATTTTATCGTGGGGTTGCCTCGGACTCAAAGGGGCAACAACATGATTTGGGTGATTGTGGATCGTTTGACTAAGTCAGCTCACTTTATTCCAATGAAAGATACCTGGAGTAAAGCCGAGTTGGCTAAGTCATATGTTCAGAATGTGGTCAAACTGCATGGCGTACCCAAGGACATTGTTTCAGATCGAGACTCGAGGTTCATATCCAGATTTTGGCAGGAGTTGCAGGCAGCTTTGGGTACCCAATTGAAGATAAGTACTGCTTTTCATCCAGCTACTGACGGTCAGACTGAGAGGACGATTCAGACGCTTGAGGATATGTTGAGAACTTGCGTTCTCGAGTTCGGAGGATCTTGGGAGGATCGACTGGGGTTGATCGAGTTTTCTTATAATAACAGCTACCATGCCAGCATAGGGATGGCCCCTTTCGAGGCTTTGTATGGGAGGAAGTGTCGGAGCCCTGTGTGTTGGGATGATCTAGCCGATGTTGTAACTTTAGGGCCAGATATGATCCAGGAGATGGTGGAGCAGGTGCAGATTATTCGACAGAGGATGAGGGCCGCCCAGGATAGACAGAAGAGCTATGCAGATCTGAAGAGGAGTGATATTTCCTTCGAGGCAGGAGAGAAGGTACTGCTGAAAGTATCTCCGATGAAGGGTGTCATGAGATTCGGCAAGCGTGGCAAACTGAGTCAGAAATTTATTGGACCGTTTGAGATCTTGGACAGAGTTGGGGAAGTGGCATACAGATTAGCGTTGCCTCCAGCTCTATCCAAGGTCCATAATGTGTTCCATGTGTCCCAGTTGAGGAAGTATGTGAGTGATCCATCACATATGCTTCAGCACGAGGTGATTGAGGTGGACGAACAGTTGGCGTATGTCGAGACTCCGAAAGAGATTCTGGACATGAAGGTACGGAAGACTCGCAATGGGGAGACGTCCTTGGTGAAAGTCCTGTGGACAAATCATAATCAGGAAGAGGCTACGTGGGAGCCTGAGGCATCTATGAGGGAGCGTTACCCACATTTGTTTGATTGAGGTAAGTTACGCGGACGTAACTTTTCTTTAAGGGGGGTGGAATGTAACATTCTGTGATTTTTAGTAAAATTTTTGTGATGCTTTTTTTCCAAGTTCGTTGAGTTGGGTTGTTTTGTCACCTAAGTGGGGATGAACTTCGGGACGAAGTTCAATATAAGGAGGGAAGATTGTAATACCTCGATTTTTGTCACGTTTAGTTATGGGGTTTATTTTGTTACGATGTTAAATGCGGTTTTAGTACTTCCTTTGTATATAAGTTGTATGCTGCGTTTATGCGTCTTATGGGGTTCGAACTAGGGTTCTCTAGAGTAGTGTCTTGGGTCCTCATGGGGTTCGAACTAGAGACCTCTAGGGGAGTGGTGTTGGGCCTCGATTTCCGTGCACAAATACCACAGCCCGCGATATACTCACAACCCTAATCTAATTCCTACGCTCACCCTCACCACAAACCCCAGCATGCCGCCATATAAGAGAGTGTTGTACTCTCATTTATGAACCATTCTCATCAAAACTAAACCCTAGATCTTGCTGCCGCCACCACACGGAAAGGAGAGAGAGTGCTTACTGCCAGTTTGGCCGTGTCGAACCCCGTCGTTTTGGTCAGAAAAGCAGGTATGTGTAGTCTTGTTTGTCGTCTGTTTGTTAACGTGTTGGTCTGCTCTCGTTTGTATGGGTTTAGTTTGATGTCGGGTTATAGTCGTGGGTTTGTTTTTCTATTACCTTAGTCACGGTGGTCAGGAGAGTAGTGGGTGGTCGGTCTCGGTGGTTGCGGAGATCGGGAGTGGTGTAAAAAGGTATGTTCGATGTAGCTGTTGTCGGGGTTGGAGTCTCGGGTCTGGTTGTGTCTTCTCAAAGGGGGGTGTAAGGGGGGTGGTACCACTGTTGACTCGGGGGAGGTCGACACAGTGGCACCACCATGGTGTGTCAGTCTGGTGTCAAAGGGGACGTGGAAGGTGGTGGTGTGTGGTGGAAGCCCTGGTGGTTGCGTCGATGTGGAGTTTGTTCAAGGTGGTCTGAGTCGGGGATATGGGTCTGGTCTGAGTTCAGAGGCCTGGTTCGGTGTTGTCGGCGTTTGTCGTAGGGTGGGGTTGTGTTGTGGTGGTAGTCGGTGGTCAGTGGTGTTGGAAGGTAGCGGGTACGGGTGTTCGAGTAGGTGGTTCTTGGTGGTTGTCGCGGGTCTATGTCGTGTATAGGGGCAGTGGGTTTTCGAGTCCTTCTAAGTAATTTCTCATGTTTTTACTACTTTTATTATTATTATTACTATTACTATTATTGTATTATTGTTATTATTTCTATGATTAAACTATTTTAATAGTATGTTGATAGTGATATTATTATTATGTAATAAAAGCCGTCTTTCGTTCCTTTAATTTAGTTGTTATCAAGTAATTAAGTTTATGAGTCGGGAAATCGTTAAGATAGGGAAGTTTCTATTTTTGGAAACTTTCTATTATAAGGGGTTTCTATTTTTGGAAACTTTCCATTTAGGGAAGTTTCTATTTATAGTAAGTGTAAGTTGATTGGGGTTCGGGAAGTACATTAATTTGTTACATATACGTGCTTAGGTAGCGAGTTTCGTGTGGAACACTTCTAACGACCTTGGACGTATTTACATTTCCTGCTATTTCAGGTAGGGGAACTACTGGTATACAATGATGTGTAATCTGTTCTTATCTGATATCAAGCATGTTTGTTATTTATTATCATGTGATCGTTATATTGTGTTATTTATATCATTCTGTGATATACTACGAGTTGATGAGATAATGGGTCTTGTGATTGGTGCGGAGATAATGGGTCTTGTGATCGGTGCGGAGATAATGGGTCTTGTGATCGGTGCGGAGTTAATGGGTCTTGTGATTGGTGTGGAGAATAATGGGTCTTGTGATTTGGAGTGGAGATGATCGACTTCTATTTATAGTAATGTGGTTTGTTTATAGTTTTTCTCTACTCAACCTCGTGGTTGACCCTGTGTATTCGTGATCACCTATGATGAACCAATTTATTGGGGAGCAGATTGACAGGTGTTGAGACTATGGGAGCTAAGGGAAGGGAGAAGCATGGACCCGGACCTGCCTAGAGTCTAGATCACCATAATAGTTGTTTTACGAGTTGTACTCTTATTTCTTCAAGACAAACTTTATATTTCAGCTGTATGAACTTTTTCCTTGAGATAACTTTATCAATTTAAAGTACTATTTATCTTCCTTTGTATCTACTGCCTCAGGAAACCGAGATGGTAACATCCTTATTTATCTAGGGAGTCCTAGTACAGGCCCTTAAATAAATGGGGGTGTTACAAAGGTAGAACCGATTAAAGAGTTAATCCAACAAATTATATCAATAAGGTTTGAATCGGCTACACCGTACCCGGATTAATATGGATTTGGGTCTCGGGATTGTTTACTTAATTGGGTAAGAGATCATTAAGTAAATAACTAAACTTGTTTAAAATTAATTACGAGTTTTAAATGATGATGTTTTAATTCCTTCTTTTATTGTAGTTTAATTTTTCAACATCGTCAATGACAACCAACGCTGCACCTCTCACTAATGTATAATGGCTTCGATCCTTTATGGATCGTTGCAAACTCGATCCTTGATTAAGTAATTAAACCATTTTTTTTCATCCCAACTAACTAATCATTGCACATTCTCCTAAACTGACACAATTTACTTTGTATCACGATTACCACTCTCCCATTTTTCCAATTTCTAATTTTGAAACTTCCTCCTGTGACGACCTCTTCGTCTTCTTCAAACCCTGCGAAACAAACCATGCAAACCTCTATTGTTCTTCATCTCCATTATTATTTTATGCAAACCTGGTCTGCGAAAATTTCGGCAAAGACACCCACACTAACCGTCGACCCGACACTCAAACCGAACCCACCGAGCCCATGTTCGGGTCTCGAAACGAGTTGTAAGTCGGGTTTTGTATACGCTGGCAACACCCTATATCGCGTCAAGCTTGAACCACCACGCAAAACACCCGTCGCCACCTTAACCCTACCTACCGAGGACTTCCCTGACCTGAAAACCATCATCACAACCACTAACATCCGTCTCATGGTCCCCACCACGAGCAAACCCATCAAAAATAGATAACTCGCGTCTCTCCTCTACTGTTGCCAAACCCGCGGAAACCCCTCTGTACCACTAGCCACCACCAAAGCACTCATCTGGTCACTCTCAACCCAGAAATCACCACCCATCTGTTGGGAAATATGTCCTCAACAATAGTGCGATCACATAATTAAATCTCATGACGAGAATGCGCAAGGGATGATACGAAATTATATTAGTCAACTGACCAACATTAATCGGTAATGATTGGCTAGCTAGAGTTTGACATTACTGTCGTGTGACGGTGGTGGTCAGTTGATCCCTTTAGGTCACACCTATAGGACAATTCCCTTAATTAATAACATGATCAAATGTATATTGATACGAGTTGATCATATTCCTTAAACTCGTATATCGAGAAATCAGAGGTTAAATCTTATTGTAAGATTTATGTTTATAATTGAAACGTGTCAATTAATAAACATTGAAGGATATTTTATTATATCGTAATTAGACTGAATCGGGTTGTATGTTAATACAAGGGTTGTAAATCGTATTGACGATTAATGATGATAACCATTTTATATTGTTGTAATTTCGAATTACTTGTCAAAATTATTAAATATGATTTATTTAATTTACAAATGATATTTATTTGATAAATAGGCATTTTAAATTAAAATCAATTGTTACTTATTTTAGTATGACACTCTAGATGTCGCACATGTACAATTGACAAAATGACAATTATAAAATGAGTCCATATTAAGGTAAGGTGCCGGTTTTTAATGGGTTGGTTAAGGAATGATTATGGGTGTTAATTGACCCATAAAACACAATCATTAAAGTGTCTTGGAAACACTAGCTATGGCCACCCTAAGAAGCATGGGTAAGGCAAAATGTCCCCTTGTTGCTCTTCCCATAGTCGGCCACCCACACCCCAAAACACTACCCACTTAAATATTGTGACAAGCTCACAAAAACTAATTCATTCAAAGTTTTGGCAAATTTTCTAAGTAATAAAAATATATTCAAACCTCTAAAAATATTATGAGATAATAATAATACTAATAATAATAAGTTATAATATTAGTGTTATAATTCTAATTAGAGATTAGAATTTTTGTTAAGGAAAATCGGTTCTTGTACTAGCTTCTTCAAGTCTCGATTATTAAGGGGTGTCTTGGGTGCATCTTCAAGGAGGTGTTCTAATTGAATAGTGAGGAGGATCATCCTTGCTCCGGTTTCGTCGAATTGTAAGCATTCGATTCTTATATTTTCCGCATAAGTACTAGCATGCAAAAGATCTAAAATATAATAATTAAAATGTTAATTATCAACTTTTTAGTATGACTAATATTATTAGGTTTCGAGTAATTATAACCTAACACCATCAACCCAGGTCAGTCGAAACCCATATTGTCTAGGTTTGGGTCGAAAAGACTATACGATAACGAAGTAAACCATACTCGGATTTAAGTGATAAAAGTGATATATAATCGTATTAAGTATTAAACCAAAACACGATCGAAAGCAATGTAGACTTACAATGATGATGATGAAGACAACGGGATTGGTAAGTTGTGATTATGAAAGTATGGAGAAGTCGAAGGAAGGTTGAGGCGGTGGACATGAGTATGTCGGTTTAGGGTTTGAAAGAATGGCCCATAATTGGTGGTTTGAGTAATAATAATAATAGTAATATGTACTCCAAGTTACATGGAACATAGTAATATAATAAAAATAATAATAATAATAATAATAATAATAATAATAATAATAATAATAATAATAATAATAATAACAACAACAACAACAACGTAGTATTGTGCGTACGGAAATATAATAATAATGTGTCACTACTATTATTATTATTATTGTGCATACGGAAAAATACGGAGTATTATGAAACAACGTATTATTATAACTATAAAATACGGAGTATTACATCTCCTGTTTTCTAATCCTTGTACGTTAATGTCGAGTTGTTTTGTTCCATTTCAGGAGGTCCGCGAACTCTATCTGAAGGTTCAAAGGAATGCAATTGTCGTTCATGCGTGGTACGCTGAGGCTCTATCGAACATCAAGGACGTGATGAAGGGCCGCTCCGTTCCAGACCGGTTCTTCCCATCCCAGTCAACTCAGGACTTATGGCAATGCAAAGAGCTCCACAGATACTGTGATGAGGTGGAAGAGATTAACGAACATATGAAGATATCCGTTGCTAACGCACCGGTAACGGTGAAGCAGCTGGGTGACAAGAGTGATGTTATTGTAGTTAGCGAGGATGAACATCAGGTTGCGACTGCTCAGTTATCTGGAGTGTTGTCCGACTTGAGAGAAAGCGGTTTGATGGAGGTTGATCCCCACGCCACAACTAGGGAAGTTAGTCTGGATGGGCGTGACACCGACGTTGCATCCCATGATACGCCAACACAACGGCTGGAGGAAGACGCGGTAGTGTGCACAGGCAACGAGGGTTTGCTGGCCACACACAAAGAAACCTCATCTCACGAGGATTTTAGCAGCTTGGTCCCTTACGACACGACTGAAATGGCTCAAATCATGTCATATATGAAAGCGGGGCAACATGCGTCGGAGGTAGAGGATGACCTGGAGGGCGCAAGATATGGCCCGTTGAAGGTAGCACATTACCTAGTTGCTATGAAGAATGGGAAGGGGGCAACTGAACCAGGGGTGGGGAGTACATTGGCCGATGAAATTTCTGAACCTAACAGTGATGTTATCCACCATCCTTTCTTACTCCACTCACCACATGAGCTACCATGCATGGACATCGTCCCGGAAAACATGGGGTGCTCAATTGATTGCGGGCAACCTAACCCTAATCACCGGGTTGCGTCAGAATTTATCAGCAGTCACAAGGATAAATTCTCGTCTGTCTTCAGTCTAAGGAAGATCGTCATGGATTACGCATTTAGCTCCACTGCTTCACACGAAAAGTGGTAAGTGAACACCACGTATGTTATTCCTGTAAATATTGTTCAATGTAGCTTTACGGTGGTAGTTTTATTTATTATATGGTTCGTTTTGTAGGGAGGAATTGGTGAAATATTCTGATGTCCACATGGTTAATCGAGAGGACATTATGTCGCTGCTGCCTGGGAGCCAAGTTGAAAATAGTATAATTGAATGTTGGGTTTTGCTGCTGAACCACATGATGAATTCAAGTTCGGCAGCAGCTGCAAGCAGCCGATACGATGCTTCTTCGGTCTCACCCATACAGTAAGAGTTAATGTCAATTCTGCTGTAATTCTATAGAATTACATGTGGAATTCAGTAGTTCCTACTGTGGGACTCCATAGCTTTGACAGTGTGACACCTTGCATTAGGTGTGAAATCCCATTGTATGATGTAAGGAACTTCATTCACTGATACCACGATGGAGTTCCACATATACTGGGTTGGAGTTTCACAATGACTCATATGAAGTTCCACATGTAGTAGAATGGATTTCCACATGTATTAGAGTGGAGTTCCACAATCACTCATATGGAGTTACACATGTCACACTATGGAGTTCCATAATAATTCATATGGAGTTACACATGTTCCTTTATGGAGTTCCACAATCACTCCTATGAAGTTACACCTGTCACACCATGATGTTATTTGATCATTTCTCCGGGTTACACATGTTCCTCTATGGAGTTCCACAATCACTGGTATGGAGTTACACATTTCATAGTATGGAGTTACACATGTGCTTTGAAGGAGTTACACCTTTATTAGGATGGAGTTACCCATGTATTAGGATGGAGTTCCTTAAGTACTGTTATGAGTTTCACATTATCATGATATGGACTTACACGATAACTTTAAGAGTGAATCTCCTTAGGGTCTAACACTTTTTTACGTTTACCTTTATGGTCAGATCACTGCTTTAAAACTATGGAAAGCAAAAGACGAAGGGGGACGAGTAACCCTGACTTCTGAGCTGTTCTCAACATGGGACACTTGGATTGAGTGTTGTTTCCCCCTTTTGATATTGCAGATGACATGGTATTGTACTGTCAACTCTTGCCACTAATCATATTAAATACGAACAATATATCGATGTGACATAATTTGCTTGATTGGTATGCAGGTCTTTATTCCAGTTTTGACTAGTAATAATGATCACTATTGCTGTGCATGCATCAACTTCATTTTGCAGCAGGTGGAGTTTCTTGATAACCGATCATATATACGATAAAGATTTTGAGAAGCTACCGTATGCCGGAATCGCACGGATCGTTGTGTGCCATCTTTTTTCGGGTTTTTTTTCATTTGTACGTAATCTTTACATAACCTTATTGTGTTGTTACACGTGTGATCAGGCTGATGTGAGGGGCAAGTATCTCGAGCACAGATAGATCAAGAGAGGGGCGAGGGCCAGCGAGGTTAAGCTGGTGAACGTGCCTTTTAAAATACAGGGGGTAGAGTTTAGTAAGAATGACTGCGGGGTATACTCACTACTACAATTGAGCACTTAGGCCACGGCTAAATTCGTGGCGCAATTACTAATTTCTCGTGGCTAAAGCTCTTTGCCACGGAAATACCTTCCGTGGCCCAAGTGGCCGTGGCTAACAGATAGCCACGGAAAAAGCAAGAACGTGGCTAAAATTATATTTTTAGCCACATATTATCACGTGGCTAATAATTCCGGTGGGCAAAAATTAATTCTCGTGGCAAACCGAGGTGTCCACCGTCGATAACGGTGTATAATCTCCTCGCCGCGGGTGCCCTCACGAAGAGGTAAACGGCTGACCAAAGAGTTGCTCAATTCCCATGGGTTGGGATCGAACCCCTAACCTCATGATTAAGGGATGAGGTGAGCAACCACCACACTACCAAATACATCTGGTTACATATATGAAATCTTGTCAAGCTTTAATCCTTGGTTGGCTAGTTATCTCGACTCGTTACTTACAATCTCACCTGAGCGAGCTTAACTGTGGAGTTCTTATGATTAGCTACCGAAATTGAAACTTAAGCTTGTTGATATAGTTAACACTTTGAAACCTTTTTAAATTATATTATTTTCTTTCTAAATTACCTTCACTAATATTTTTGCGAAAAAATATTAAATGATTTACATATTTTTGCGAAAAAATATTTTTTTTCTCAAATTACTCGAGTTTTCAATGTTGACCTCCCGACTAATGATGCTCGGGTCATGTTTTGCCAAAGTCAACAAAACCATTTTCTCCAAACTATTTAATCCAATTTTCCTTATATTTTTTCCCAAATATATTTTTTTTTATTTTTTTTCATTTGTCGGCATTTTTATTTTATTTCTCTTTTATCCATTTTTACATATATTTTTCCACACAAATACTATTTGTAAGATTGTGTAATTGTAACGAAAAAAAGTTTAATCACTTTTTACTAAATAATGATCACTTTTGAATAATGATTACATATGGGTATCAATGACCGAGTTTTATTATTAAAAAAAATGATCAAGACATTATTAACTCGAAAATAATCAGTTTTTGCCAAAAAACACAGAAAAGATCGTACAAATTTTTGTTTTCTCTAAATTGATTTCTTTTCATTATTCTTGATATTTCATTTTGTCAACAAAATTTCACATTATTTACACATGTAAATCTATTATTTTAATTTCCATTTTACTTTTCGGTGTGATACGCTCATTTTCTACATAATATGTTTTTTTTTTACATAATATGTTTTTTTTTACATTTTATTCAATGATTTGCTGGAAATCATTTTGAATTTAATTTTTTAGACTACTTTTTTTATTTAATCATATTTTAAATCTAATTGTCTTTTTTTTCTCCTTAAAAACTTCCCCAAGTTTTTTTCCAATTTAACATCTCGAATTCAAGTTCTTCTAGAAATATTTTACAAATAAAGTTGTAAATCAATTTTCTAATGAAAAATTTAACAATATATTAGTTTCAGACTTCTCAATGATAGGTGTTAATAAGTTAATTATTTAACTGGACATACTTTATCTTTAAATGTAATGCGGTCTCTAAATAATGTTATTCAATATTATAAAATTTAACAAAAAAAGAATTAATTATTTATTAAATTATCGATGTTATGAAAAAACCACTAAATATTATTCTAGTCTGTAAAAAACTAAAAAAAATTAAGACGATGGTAATTTTCTTTACGTGTGTATCATTTTATAGAAGTTATTAGACTAAATAAACAAATACCAAATATTTATTAAAGTAATCAAAATATTTTCAAAATTTTACATTTAAATTTTTCATATTATGTATATTTGATTAAGTTTAATTCGGCTTTTGTATTTTCCTTTTATTTTTTATAAAACCAAATTTTAACGTTTACCTTAACATGAAATATCTTTATGCAAGTCTGAAGAAAATATTAGCCACTGGTGTTTGTTACTAGTTTCGTGGCTAAGCAAATATGTTGCCACATACAATATGTAAGCCGTGGCTAAAAAATTTTGGCCACGGAATGATCTGTGGCTAAATATATATTTGCCATGGGTTTGACATTGTTCGTGGCAAAAATGATTATTAGCCACGACTGTAACCTAAATTGTGGCGCAAATGACTAAACAAAATTTTTCCCGTGGCTAAGCAAAATTATTTAGCCACGAATTATAAATTCCCGTGGCATAAATCGTGGCGCAAGTGTCAATTTTTTGTAGTGACTTGATGCTACACATGATGTTGTACTGTGGTTCACCTTTTGAGAGAGGCCTAGGGGACATGGAAAAGTTATACCACGCGGAAATTGGAGGTATCCTTATTCTCAGCGATATTAACAAGTGTAGGGATGAGGTGTTAGCCAGGGCTGCTTCCTTCAAGCAGTGGTTCATGAGTACTCCAACTTATTTCAGAACCCCATCCCATAAAACTAGAGTCAAGAGAAAGATGGGCGCTGAGGGCGGGTCTCAGGTGACATACAAGCGTCGGTGTTCACCCATGTCCTCTGATGGGTCGCTATCAGCGTTGAGCAGCTGCCGCCGGGGTAAGGGGGACGGGCTGGGTTCCACCCTCGATTTTAAGGAGGTCTCCGGTGTCGGCGTTCTGGTCGTGTCTAACTTCCTCAAGAGCAATCAGACGCTACCGAGGGATATAAGCGACCTGCGGAGGTATGTGGCTGACTACCGCTTCTTAGATGATGATAACATGGTGGAATCGTAAGTATACATCCATGTACTTAGATATACATATTTTAAGTTTCTATGATGGGACACTGACACCAACCTGTTTCTCGCAGCAATATTATTGCTCGATACGGTCCCGATGTATAAATTCGGAGGGACGACTTGGTATCCATGTTAGAACATGATAAAACCATATTATTATAAAAGATAGATTAAGAACTTCAGTTCAGTGGTCGCATAGATTTGCAATAATCATGTCGAAGGGGTCGTAGATTTCGGCATTAGCAGCGGCCTCAGCATCAGCGATTAAGTCACTATGAACTTCAGCAACGTCGAAAGGACGACGAAAGAGTTGTCTGTCTTGGCGCATGGCCACCCAGAGATAAGGGCCACCACCTATAGCGCCAAACGGTCTGGCTAGCCAATCACCACGGCCATGACCGTTACGGTTGAACATTTGTTGCAGCTTAAATGTAGAAAGACAGTGGGCTTCCGTCATTCCAAACTCCACCAACACGACCCCCGAGAACTGACCATCTCTGTTCCATATGGACTGTAACTTGGAAACCTTGTATCCACGTTCACAAAGTCGATTCCTCACAACACTAAAACTCTTTGTTACGTAATTATTCTCGTCGTAATGGCCTGGCATATTTGCCATTATGCAGCAAAATGGTTTAACATATAGAGGAGACATAGTCAGTAATTATATTTTTGGTTGTGTTTGATTGTATGAATGGTATTGTGCTAGGTTTCCTAATATTTATAGGGTGAAATGTGGCTCATCTTTCTTTTATTAAAGTCCCTTTCTGACCATCATTGAATGCATGCATTTTCATTGATTCCATGTTTTTTATTTGTTTGTGCAGTCTACTATTGATGGCAGTTATTGTCTGCCTCATTTTTGACCAAAAAAAGCTTGAAATTAAATGCCGAACATTTTTTTGTTAATAATGTTGTCGTTGTCCTTTTGCTTTGCAGCGTGGATGTATGTCCAATTACCGGGAATGTAAGGGGGATCCAAGAGCAGATAAGGTGCCATCGCTCAAGCTTTGTCAGATTAATTTTGATTGGGTGCACACTTCCCCAAGGGACGATGAATCTAGACTGTTCACATTGGTACACATGTTAATGTACGGGGGGAGACCTTTCAAGCCTGATGATCTTAACAACAAGAGACAACGGCGGTACATATTAGTCCAATTGGTAGCCTCCCTTATACTAGCGGACATAAATGAAGAAAGAGATATAGTAATGAAGAGGATCGACATATAGGTATCATCGAAATTCAAACATTGGACAGAGTTGCATGCTCGTCGAAAATCTACAAAACGCATTAAATTGTCAAAGTGATATATTATTGTAATGTACTATATTTAGTGTACATTTGTAGAAACACTAATCTACATGTACATATTTGTAACGTTCCTTAATAGTCCCATAGCAAATGTTTGGAGTTTCACAAGCAGTTGTATGGAGTTCCTCAAGTATTGGTATAGAGTTCCACATCTTATGCTACAGAGTTTCACATCCATAAGTAATAGTACTAAATAGCTTAGAGTTATCCAATTAAGCTTTTTAGAGTTCCACTACTGTTTAGCCCAAAATTCACCAATTGCACTATTGGGCCCAAAGACAAATAAGAAGTATAAGCAGCCCACCACAAAAGCAGACCAGACGCAGAAAAAGAGGTGTTGGAGTAGGGGAATGGGTCAAAACCCTAAAGGGATATCCCCCTATATTCCCTCCTACATTCCAGGACCAGAGCAGAATCAGTTGAGCAATAATCCACAGCTATAAAAGGAGAAGCTAGGGCATTCTTTTATTCATTCATGCATACGTTGTAACATAGCTACTTACGCAAAAACTTGTAATCCATCTCAAACAGCGAATATCTTCGATCATAGTAAAAATATTGGTGGGATTCCGTTCCCCCCGCGGTTGTTTCCCTCATTGGGTTTTTCCGCGTCACCAAAAACCTCTTGTGTCACTCTTTATTTCTCTCGTTTTCTATATTTGTTTTCTACGTAAAATCCGAATATTTGTTGGTACTTTGACCCGCATCACAAAAACTTGACCCGGTAGAAATTTTACCAAAACAATTTGGCGCCCACCGTGGGGCATAGTGCGCATTCCAATATTTAAAATCGTTATCTCGTCACAACAAGCATGTCTGGGACCAAAGCTAACCCTTCCAGTTCTCAGAGCATGCCAGCCCAGTCTAGTGGGATCAACCCTACTATGTCCGTTGGTCTCACAGGACCACCCCCGGTCGTAAGTCAGACCACAGCCTCAAGGGTTGTGGTCCCATCCAGCAAACCTCCTCAGGTTCCCAGATCACCCCCTGTGTCTGCTTCCCCAAGGCAGAGCAGAGAGAGCAGCCCCAGTAGGAGTGGAGAAGCCCAGATTCCCGGAGTAGGCCAGCAGCCGCGGGCTCCCAGTACAGATCCGATGCAGATGGTGATCCAGGGAATGAGTGCTCTGCAGGAAGCCATAGAGGGCCTAAAGAAAGACAATCTGAACCTGAGAGAGCAGATCGCTGCAGTCGCACGACCAGAGCAGCCGTTCAGAATGTTACAGCCAGGGCCTGGACAGACCTTCAATCCCTTCGGGAGAGGAGGGCTGAACAGGTCAATTCCCCAAGAGATCGTCACCAAGCTGGATCTAGGTGTTATCACCCCGAGCAGCGGCCCAGAGATACTGGATCTGGACTCATCTGTGTTCAGAGCATCACAATCCAGCCCAGTTCAGCCTGCAGGTAATCCTACACCTTGTTTCCCCCCTGGGACAAATCCTTTGACTTTTTCAGGTACACCTCCGCAGCCTACGCTTGGTTGGACGCCAGAGGTCCCAGTAAGGCCAGAACCAACGAGCCAGTCCAATGCTGGAGGATGGGCAGGAGGAGCACCGGCGCAGTCAACAGCAGGTTCGCTTCCAGGACCAGGTTTCAATCCATCCATAGCAGCCAACCAGCCAGCCGCAGGCCCTTGGGGAGGAGCCCCTCCAGGCTTCTTCCCTCCGCCTGTCAACCCGACTCCAGGTTCCTGGGGAGGAGCCCCTCCAGGCTTCTTCCCTCCGCCAGTCAATCCGTTCCCCGGAGCAGGCAGTCTCTCATACCAGCGCTACCAGGAGTTGAAAGACATGATCATCAAGATACCTGGTATGCCAAGGCCCATGGAGAAAGCCTCCCAGGACAGTTACGCAGATTCACCATTCATTGACAATATTGCCTTGATCAATGTGCCCAAGGGGTTTGTGCCACCGACTATGACACTGTACGATGGTACGGCCGACCCCCTGGACCATATCAATCAGTATAAACAGAAGACGATGGTGGTGACCGCAACCGGAGCACATAAGGAGGCCTGCATGTGCAAGGGATTCGGATCAACCCTGTCCGGAGCAGCCCTGCACTGGTTCGTAAGATTGCCCAACCGCATCATCTCTTCCTTTGTAGATCTGGTTAATGCCTTTAATCAACAGTTTGCCAGCAGCATGAAACCAGAAAAGCAGACCAGTGATCTATACAGAATTGTTCAAGGATTCGAGGAAACAACTCGAGATTACCTCACCAGATTCAACAAAGAGAAGGTTGCCATTCCACATTGTGATGTACCCACTGCCATCGGAGCCTTCCGCAGAGGGTTACATCACGATTCAGACCTGTACAAGCAGTTGACAATGCACCCATGCACTGCCTTTGCTGATGTACAGGCCCAGGCAGTAGCGGCCATGAGGATGGAAGAAGACGCTGCCTCCAGAAGAAGTGCCTATGACACAGAACCTGTGTCTAGGAAGGCGCCAGTAGAAAAAAGAAGCGAAAGATCAAAGCCCTACAGCAAGCCAGTAAAAATGATGCAGATCCACCTCCGAAGGTCAGCGAGTATGGCTTTACCACCGGAATGGCTAGCTTGCTGAAGGCCTTAAAAGAACTCAAGGGAGTCAGATGGCCAAAGAAGAAAGAGGAGCGACCCAACGACCGCCGTGATGCTAGCAAAAGATGTGAATTTCATGATGACATAGGTCATACTACGGATGAATGTTATACCCTCAGGAAGGAGGTCCGATTCCAGTATGACCGAGGCAACTTGGATCATCTGCTCCCAGAGAAGTCCACCAGAGTCAATGCAGCAAGCCAGGTGCAGCCCTCACCAGCTCCTCCTTGCAATAGAATTGTCAACGTCATCACTGGAGGATCAGAGCTGTGTGGGCTCACCTACTCAGCAGCCAAAAGACGTGTAACTGCAGCTAAGGGAGACAAGCCAGAATCATCATGCAGAATAGCAAGGCAGGACCTCCCAGCAGTGACCTTTGACGAAACAGATGCAGAAGTTGTACCAGAGCAGCACCATGATGCCCTAATTATCACATTGAACATCGGCAATTGTGAGGTCAGGAAAGTCATGGTGGACACCGGCAGTTCCGTCAACCTACTAATGCTGGATGCACTAAAGAGCATGGGATTTGACGAAAAGGACCTGACAAAGAAAGCCGTTCCTCTGGTCGGATTCAGTGGAGAAATAGCGCATACTCTGGGGGAAATCACCATCCCCACCTACGCCGGAGGGCTGAACAAACAGGTAAGATACTTAGTTATTGATGGTCCATCTACTTACAATGTTATTCTTGGCAGGCCCTGGATCCACGAAATGCGAGCAATCCCGTCAACGTATCACCAGTGCCTGAAATTCCCTACACCGTGGGGAGTCCAGGAGATACGGGGAGACCAGGAGGAGGCCAAGGATTGCTACAAAGTAGCTCTCAAAAGGACCACCAGGTGTCAGAGCATAGCAACTACAGCAACTGCACATCCAGGAGGAGTACATCGAGCCCCAGCAGGCAGAAATCGATGAGGTCCACTTGGATGAGCAGCACCCAGAGAGGACCGTGTCCGTAGGCTCAGAGTGCTCGTGAGATCTGCGCCAGCAGCTCCTCCAGCTGCTCCGAAAGAATGTAGATTGCTTTGCCTGGTCCCACAAAGACATGATTGGCATAGACCCAGAGATCATAACACACAAGCTCAGCATAGATCCAGGATTCAGACCAGTGCAGCAGAGACGCATGAAATTCACAGCAGAAAGACACCAGATCATAAACCAGGAGGTGGATAACCTTCTGGAGGCAGGAAAGATTAGGGAAGTCAAGTACCCAGAATGGCTATCTAATGTAGTGGTGGTACCAAAAAATAATGGTAAGTGGAGGGTCTGCGTGGATTTCACAGACCTGAATAAGGCCTGCCCCAAGGACCCATTCCCCTTGCCACATATAGATGCTATGGTGGACGCCACTGCAGGCCACAAAATGTTGACTTTCCTAGATGCCTGGAGCGGGTACAACCAGATCAAAATGGACCCGACAGACCAGGAGAAGACAGCATTCAAGTCCGAAAGAGGCATTTACTTCTACAATGTAATGCCCTTCGGACTTAAGAATGCTGGCTCTACATATCAGCGGCTCGTCAATATGATGTTCAAAGACCAGATAGGACGCAATATGGAAGTATACATAGACGATATGGTGGTCAAATCCAAGCAATCGGCGGACAACACCCAGCATATGGAGGAAACATTCAACACCCTCCGGAAGTACAAGATGAAGCTAAATCCAGCTAAGTGTACCTTTGGAGTTTCCAGTGGGAAATTCCTGGGGTATATGGTAACACAGAGGGGGATAGAAGCCAGCACAGAACAGATCAAAGCAGTTCTGCAGTTGGAATCACCCCAGAAGCCCAAAGATGTGCAGCGTCTGACGGTAAGAGTAGCAGCCCTGAGCAGGTTTATCTCCAGATCCTCAGACCGGTGAAGATTATTCTATGATATTCTTAGAAAAAGCCAGAAGTTTGATTGGACACCAGAGCACGAAAAGGCATTCCAGGAACTAAAGCAGTACCTGAGCAGCCCACCCCTGCTGTCCAAACCAGAGCAGGGGGAGGTACTGCTCTTGTACCTATTAGTGACCGAAGCAGCAGTAAGCGCAGTTCTGGTCCGACAGCACGAAGGAGCTCAGCATCCGGTATACTACGTCAGCAAATCATTACTGCCAGCAGAAGCAAGGTATACCTCACTTAGGAAGCTAGTACTGGCATTGGTCACAGCATCCTATAAGCTGCGTCCATACTTTGAGTCTCATACCATCTCAGTGGGTTACCAATCACCCACTCAAGACGGTTATGAGAAAGCCAGAACTATCAGGACGAATGGCTAAGTGGTCTGTGCACCTCAGTGGATATGATCTCCAGTTTGAACCACGCACAGCCATAAAGTCACAAGCCCTCGCAGACTTCGTCTCCGACTTCAGCCCAGCACTCCAAACCCAAGCAGAGCAGAAAAACCTGCACCTACACCAAGATGTCAAGTCAGGCACCTGGGAGCTACGAGTAGATGGGGCATCAAACGCCAGAGGGTCAGGAGTTGGGTTGATCCTTAGATCATCAGAAGGTGACTTGATCACCCAAGCAGTCCGATATGAGTTCAAAACCACCAACAACGTAGCTGAATATGAAGCTCTGGTCCTGGGGCTACAATTAGCCCTGGACATGGGGATCAGCTGCATCAATGTATACAGTGATTCGCAATTAATTGTGAATCAAGTCAATGGAGCATACAAAGCAAGAGACCCCACAATGGTGGCCTACTTGTGTGTGGCAAAGGAGTTAATCGGCAGATTTGCAGAATTCTGCATCCAGTAGGTACCCCGGGAGCAGAACGCAGAAGCAGATGCACTAGCAACCCTGGGATCAACCTTCAAACCAGCGGACGTAGCTAATATACCAATCACCCATGTTCTCAAACCAGCCATTCCTGGTCCAGATTCGGACCAGGAAGAATTACCTATTTACAGCAACAACCCCGACCAGGGATCAGAGCAGGATTGGCGAAAGCCATACCTGGACTGGTTGCAACATGATATCTAGCCCAACACTAAGAAAGAAGCACGCTGTTTCAGGATGAAGGCTTCCAGGTTCCTACTAATTGATGGAACCCTGTTCCGGAAATCGTTAGCAGGGCCATATTTGCGCTGCCTGGACCAGACTGAGGCACATACAATCTTGCATGACCTCCACAGCGGAGACTGTGGAAACCATGCAGGGGGAAGAAGCCTGTCCAATAGAGCACTCAGAATGGGATACTTCTGGCCCACAATGCGCAAGGACGCAAATGAGTATGCAAGGAAATGTGACGCCTGTCAAAGGCACGCACCTGTCAATCACCAACCAGCAGAGCCTCTGTACCCGGTCATATCCCCATGGCCTTTTATGAAGTGGGGGATGGACATTGTGGGACCCCTCCCCAGAGCACCAGGAAACAAGATGTATATGCTGGCCATGACAGATTACTTCTCTAAATGGATCGAAGCAGAATAATTCACCCAGACCACCGAAGCACAGGTCATCTCTTTTATTAAGCGCAATATATTCACCAGATTTGGCATACCTTCAGAAATAATATGTGACAATGGTTCCCAATTCATTGGGAAGAAAACCGAGGCTTTCTGTGCTGGGTGGAATGTATCACTCCATAAATCTACCCCCAGGAACCCCCAGTCCAACGGACAAGCTGAGTCTAGTAATAAGATCATCATTGAAAATATGAAAAAGAAACTACAAGAAATGGGAGGGAAATGGGCAGAGGAACTCCCTCTGGTCCTATGGGCTGACAGAACTACTCCAAAAGTAGCAACAGGTCAGACCCCCTTCAGCCTTGTCTTCGGAGCAGAAGCGGTAATTCCTTCTGAGGTCAAAATCCCAACCCACAGGTACGGGTGTATAACTGAGGACCAGAACCAAGTAGAAATGACAAGTAGCCTGGACACTGTTGATGAACTCAGGACCAGTGCCTACGTCAGAATGGCCTCATACAAACAGATGGTGGATTGAAGCTACAACAAAAATGTCAGGATTTGAACCCTGCAAGTAGGAGATCTGGTCTTGAGAAAGGTGTTCCAGAACACCAAAAACCGACAAGCTGGAAAGTTTGCCTACAACTGGGAGGGCCCATACCAAGTTGAGAGCATAGTTGGTAATGGGGCCTACAGGCTAATGACAATGGAAGGGGAAATGATACCCAGATCATGGAATATACATCACTTAAAAAAGTATATCATTTAGAGGTGCCTCTACCAGATCAGAGAAGCTCCTTTAGACCTCAGGTTCTACTCTGTATAAAGTCTACTCTGGTTCAGTTTAAAATATTGTTTTCCCTTTATATTTTTTAACCCAAGTTTAGAATGTTGTCTTACCTTTATAATTTTTTAGTAATTCAAAACCTTGCAATTTCAAACCTTGGTGCATTTTTTAAACTTTTACATCTTTTAAAGGGAAGGATTTTATTACTTGTTCTCTGGACCAGAATTTGCTTATCTTAGTGGACTGACCTAAAGAGGAAATCTGCACTGATCGCAGGAGAACCTAAGCCTGGCACCCCAGTATAGGGATGGGTATCTAAACACCAGGCCAGCACACCAAAAAGCGATGGCCAAAACATAAACGAAACATGCATGTACAAAAGAAAAAACGCCAGAAAAAACGGCAGAAAAGCAATAGACAAAGCAAAACCCCATACAACGGGGAATCATACGATTAAAAGCTGCCCAAGGCAGCCCAAAAGGAGAATTGTTTTTACTGGTCCACCCAGACCAGCAGCAAGAAAATTACAACAGTTAAGCCCACGCAGGGGCACCCAAAGTTCACAAGTACAAAATATTAACGCCCATATCAGGGCCCAGCAGATAAATTTTTAAAGGGAGAACCTACTCATCAGGAGTAGGTCCAGCAGCAGCAACATCAGCACTGGTGGGGCCAGAGGACACCTCCTCTCCAGCATCTGGGGACTCCACCATGCCCTCTTCCTCATCATCCGAAAGTAGATCCATGTTCAGGCCATCCGGGAAATCTGCAGCAAAGGCCTCCTCCAGAGCAGTTAAGTCCCAGGCAGTATGATTACCCTCCTGGAACTCCTTGACACATTTAATCCGGGTCTCAGCAGCAGAATAGGAAACAACATCAATCAAAGCTCTCTGCAGACCAGCCTTTTTGTGCTCCAGGGCCTCCACCTTCAGAACCAGGTCAGCCTCAGAGGCTAAAGCCCGCTCCAATTTAGACTGAGCTGTGGCCAACTGGTCCTGGGACGTCCTCTCCAGGGCCTTGAGCTCCTCCTCCAGGGCCTTGAGCTTCTCCTCTTGGGCCTTGAGCTTTTCCTCCTGGGCCTTGAGCTTCTCCTAGCCGGCAATCACCTCCCGACGGAAACGCTCGACAGCCTTTCGCAGATTCCCTCTTAAGACCTCCTTGGAGCTGAGCTTCACCGCCATCTCCTCCATCCTCTCCAGAGCAGCATCATGAGCCACCTTCATACGCTGAAGATCAGCCAGCACCGCCTCACTCTGTTGATTGGTACACAATGCCAGCTCCAAAGCCTGAGCACACCAAACCAAATAAGATACAAAAAAAAAAAAAACAATATAAAACTCCAAAAAACCAAAGAAAAGAGCCTACCTCAAAAGAAACCTCCGCAACATGCCTAGTCAGGTCCTGAGAAGGACGCTTCTTCAAAATAGAGGCAGAGGCAGGGAACAGCAAAGAGTTCAAGGTAGGCCAGAGCTTGGTCTTGGATCCTCCAAAACCTCCAGGAATCTCTAGCTGCAGAGGAGGAGAGGAGGACTATCCAAAGAATGTCTGAGGCAGTTGTTCCAGTATAGGCTTGAAGCCAGGAGTAGGAATGGTGGGAGGGACCTCAAGAGGAGACGGATCAACAAAAGAAGTTTCAGGAACAGGCTCCTGGACCAGATCAACAGTGTCAACTTCAATCTGGGCAGCCTTGGACCCAGCTCCAGCAGGGCTCCCCTCAACAACGTCTATTCTCTTTTTCTTTGAGGACCCCGCGTCCCCAGGAGCTAACCTTTTCCTCCGCAGCTGCATCACCCTACTCACATCAACTCTGGGCTTGCCTGAAAAGGTAACAGCATAAATCAGAACAGACTAAGCACAAACCTACCCAAAGAGAACAACCATATCGAAAATATCATACCTTCCTTCTTCACCGCCGGAACGGCAGAATCCCGGATCAGCTTGGAGAAAGATCTCTCCTCCGTAGGAAGGTCCAGGAGCTTGGCCTTTGAGGCAGCAGGATCCGCAGACTCAGGGAGTTTGGCCAGGCTATGCCTTGGAAAAACAAACCAGCCGTCAGTACAGATATGAACATCGAAAGAAAGCCAAAACAGGAAAATAAACCCAGAGTATACCTTCAACCGGCTGCCATGCAGAAAAAATATAGTCTGGAGAGGAAGGCAATGTGTCAATCTTGACAAAGATTAAACGGGTGAACCATTTACTGTCATCCGGAGTAGTGGGAAAGACGATCGCAGAAGGCATATTATCGTGACCACGAATTGTGCACTGGGAATGGCCCAAGGAACGTGGGTTAAACCACTGGCCCAGATCCGCCAGCCCAATATTCAAGCCACGCTCCCGGTTCAGAGCACATATGCTAAGTAGAATACGCCATGCATGAGGGGCGATCTGGCACATAGCCAATTTTGTTAATTTTAGGAAGTCAACAACTAAATCGGGAAAAGGGAACCTCAAGCCCAGGCGGAAGGGATACTCATAAAAACAGGTTCACCCCTCCCTCTCAAAGTCCGCCTTCTCACCGGCGAGGGGGAAATGGTAGACAACCCCGTCCGGGAAGCCGAACCTGACCTTGATCAGGGCAGCGTGGGATTCATCAAAGGCAGAGTCACAGAGATGCTTAGGAGCCAGCAGCTTCTGCGATGAAAAGGGCCCAGAGTAGACTCCCAGAGCAGGGGAGGACCCAGATGAGCAGCCAGTAGGAGTAGCAGCGGAAGAGCAAGGAGCAGACATTATGTAATTTCGAGAATTGTGGTAAAAAGATTTTTACTGCGATAAGAAAGAGCAAGAAAAGCAAGAAAGAGAAAGAAAATTCGAAGAGTAAAAGTAAAAAGAAGAACGGTTAAAGGGGATTTATAGGGAAATAGGCGGTTAAAAGTGGAGGGTAAAATTTGAATTCAAAAGTTAAAGAGTAAATGCAAGTGGGAAGTTGAAATAGTTGAGGGGACATACCATTAATGGGTGGTTGAAAAAACAGCCTAGTGGGTAGCCTACGTGAGCAGCGTCAGCAATCCCTAACTACCCATATGAATTCCAGAAGCATGCTTGGAAGCTGAGTAAAATTCCAGCCCAATTGAAGCCAAGTCAGGCTGAAATTTGGGGGAAATTGTTTAGCCCAAAAATCACCAATTGCACTATTGGGCCCAAAGACAAATAAGAGGTATAAGCAGCCCACAACATAAGCAGACCAGACGCAGAAAAAGAGTTGTTGGAGTAGGGGAATGGGTCAAAACCCTAAAGGGATATCCCCCTATATTCCCTCCTACATTCTAGGACCAGAGCAGAATCAGTTGAGCAATAATCCACAGCTATAAAAGGAGAAGCTAGGGCATTCTTTTATTCATTCATGCATACGTTGTAACATAGCTACTTACGCAAACACTTGTAATCCGTCTCAAACACCGAATATCTTCGATCATAGTAAAAATATTGGTGGGATTCCGTTCCCCCCGCGGTTGTTTCCCTCATTGGGTTTTTCCGCGTCACCAAAAACCTCTTGTGTCACTCTTTATTTCTCTCGTTTTCTATATTTGTTTTCTACGTAAAATCCGAATATTGGTTGGTACTTTGACCCGCATCACAAAAACTTGACCCGGTAGAAATTTTACCAAAACAACTACCACTCCTATGGAGTTACACTTGGGGTCCTTTGGAGTTACACAATTCATCATAATGAATTCTACAGTTTGTTCTTTGGAGTTGCATAAATTATGTTAAGAATTTACTCATGTGGAGTTTCACAAGCAGTTGTATGGAGTTCCTCAACTATTGCTATAGAGTTTCACATCCATATGTAATAGTATGTCATGCTATAGAGTTCTCCAGTTAAGCTTTTAAAGTTCCACAACCACTCACATGGAGTTACACATGGGGTACTTTGGAGTTACACAATTCATCATATGGATTTCAACAGTTTGTTATGTAAAATTAACAGTGTCATTACATGGAGTTACACAGGTGGTTTTATGGAGTTACACAACATAATGCTATAGAGTTACGTACATTATGATAAGGATTTACATACATAATGTTATAGAATTCCACAGTTAAATATGTGGAGTTTCACAACTAATGCTACAGAGTTCCACAATTTATGGTGTGGAATTCCACATAGAATACTACAGAGTTTCTCACTTACATCTTTCACACTAAGCCAAAATTTTCATTGGCGGGAAATCTAACTTTTGTACCCGCCAAATTTTATTTCAATTTTTTTACATTGGCGGTATAACTTTCACACTACCCCGCCCAATTCATTTTCACTGTGTGTTTATGACAATATATAAACTCGGCACTACTTCATTGTTATTTAAATCACAATACCACATCCCCTTTCAAAAGATAAACGCAAAATAATAATATTAATGGCAAAAACCCAGTTTTTATCAACGATGAAGCTTGGCTTTCACAGCAAATAGCAGAAGCTGACACAGATCTCGCAGGCCCTACAGCGGAACACCCGTTGGTGAAAGCATCTCTTGAACATTAACGCAATTACTGGATCAAGAGGCGTGACGCACTCCGGTTAGTAAACCAAGCTGCATCATCTTCAGCAAGTTCGTACCCTCGACGACCTGATACTCGCCGCTTGGCTGAAGCGAGAAACATGTTACGTCGTGAACTCCCAGTCTTATCTCAACATGCAATGCAAGTGTAAGTACACATTACGTCCGTTATTAAAAAGTATGAAGAGAATCACCCCAGACGTTAGCAATGCTCCAGAGATGCGTGGTTGGTGGCAGTTTGAAAAGGGTTTTTTACGGTTAACCGGGATTGTCCCCGTGTGTTTTACGTCGGCCAATGAGCCATGAACGACGGGATGTATTAGTTATCTCTGATATTGAATGTGACTGTTATGCGTTAGTTTTACGATTTAATAATAAACGATCGAATTACGTTATAATTGTTTGCTATGTGTCAAGTATGTGAAGTGAACGCTTTTAATTTGTGGAACTCCATAATATCAGAAGAGCGGAAATATTTAATATAATTCATGAAACGAAATATGTTTTTATAAGATAACACAAATATAGGAACTAGGCACAATACGTAGCCTAGTCGGAGTCATCTCCATCTTCTTCCTCCTCCTGTGACTCATCCTCGTCTGATGTTGTACCGGGACGCGACAACGGACGCTCAACAAACGGGTTTGGACAGTTTATTTTATCATGGCGTGCCATTTGCGTGCAATTGTTGCACATTCGTTTAGGTTTAGAGCTCTGTTCAACAGCTTTAGTCCGAGTAGACGTAAGTCGGGTCCGACTCCCCTTGTTTCTCGCTTATTTCGGAGGCAATATTGTTATGTCTTTGCTGGTCGTGCATCCAAGCAACTGCTCAATTTCTTATTGCTTGGTCATTACCTCTTCAAAAGGGGCTAGTTTTTCTCTATTATCTCGGATTAATTTGGTCAATGCTTCGATATCAGCTTTATCTCTACCTCGCAGCACTCCAACCATCTCGTGCACCTTGACCACAACTTCGTCATCTCGATCTGACAGGCATCAATTATTTCCATGCCACCATTTTCGATACGGACTGCCTGCTTTGTCCATCGTTGAGACACATATTCATCCGGAATTTACTTGATATCGTTGCTTGAGTAAATCCAAATGATGCGTCTACATATTATTCCAGCTCTCTCGAACATTCTGCAAGTGCAAGCTGTCTCAAACAAACCTGTATAAAACAACGGTTAACATATGATTCCAGGTCTCTCGAAAATTCAATGCAAAACATGTAAAACTTGTAGAAAATAATTTCTTAAATTACTTATAAAAGTATTAATCATATTAATACTGTCAAGGATTATATCAAAAAAGATTCAATAAAACCTCAATTGCAAGAATTAAACAGTCAAGAATATAAAAATAACCTTTAGTCCTATATGAGATCGGCCTAAGAACAACCTAGTATAAACCCAAACTTCAAGGTAGAAGTTCTCCTTAGATTGCACCCAAGATGACTGAGAAAGATCCCTTCAAAGCTCCCCCTTAATTACTACTCCCTCCATTCTTTTTATATCACCCAACTTTTGTTTTGACACTATTCACAATCGAGTATTCAACGTCGGTTTTCTCTCAATCCGTTCACGAAAATATATTCATGTGAGATCTTTTTTGGATTGTCTTGATAAGAGGATTAAGAATATCAAACTTTTATAATTTTTAGTAGTATGTAGCTAAAGTTATAATCAAAACAAAATGAACATCGGCAAACGTGAAAAATGAAATGGGGTGATATAAAAAGAATGGAGGGAGTATTAATTATTTTAGAGGATTTGTTTTGGGATTTTAAGATGATAAACTAATCGAAGAGAATAAGAGAGAAAACAACTTTTTTTCGTCCTTGTACCACACGGCCGAAATCCCTTCTTATAGGGTTTTGGTTTGTGTTGGTATTGTACTTCTATTAGGAAACCTCCTTATATTATAATATTCTAAGTCAGTTTCCTGGAAACCTCCTTATATTATAATATTCTAAGTTAGTTTCCTTATTTCGAATTTCCTTAAAATATCATACATATTTTAATAATTTTCGGTGTACAATTATAATTCCCGGAGAACATTAATTAATTATCGTATAATTAATTAACCCAATTATATTATTCTAAAATATCATATATTAAAATATAATTATTGATACCCGTCGTTGTGGGTATCAAAGATAAGATTTATAATTTCCTAGCTTTAACTATAGATAACGAAAGTCAGGGTCGAACCACAAGGAGGTTTGGAGTGTAAATTATTTTATGTCTATGTCTTACGGAAACCATTGGGGTTTTGAATTGTGTTTTGGTTTCTACTAAGTCTAACAAATAAATAAGAACAAGACAAAATTGAAGATGTGAAAAGACTATAGTAAAAGAGATGTTACGATGATTGGTTCGTTGTAGCTACGATGGCATATGGTCTAGGTCAACATGTATGGCAGTCGTTTAAGGGGTATAACAAATCCTTTCGGTCTATGTTATCTAATAGCTCCATTCGGCCTATGCTCTTAGTTCCTAGGTCTCACAAATATAGGTGATTCCTAATATCTAGGTCACATACCTTTCAGTCTTAGTAACCTAGCTGTCTTAAAATGTTAACTAATTCCCTTCCCTTATCTTTAGATCCCGGGGTGGTCATTATTAAGCATCCTACAAGTCTCCTTTCGGTCTCGATATAAGATATTGTTATTAACATAAGAAAATAGGTCTGATCATACACGGAGTTGGTCGACCGACCAGCTATTCCAGTTGGACGACTAACTACCTCAGTCGACCGACCAGATAAGCCAGTCGGTCGACCAAGGTCTGCTACAGGTCGCCCTAATTCATGCCATCTACGCCATTACTTACCTACATCCTAACATATGATATTTAGCTACGCATAACAACAGTAAGAACAACGACTACGATAATAATAACGATACTCATGGCGATGAAAGCGATAAACATTCAATTAACAAACAAGGTTTCGGGAATCTCTCTAACCGGTATAATGATAATGAGAATAAACAAAACTGAATTAATAAAGAGAGATTACCGCAACAAAGGAATTCCAGAACTAAATGATTGAATTCAATTGAATATGTGGAACAGAAAGTTTGTGTGAATAAACTAAAATAACTAAAGAGAATTCTAAAGACTAAAAGTAAAATTAGAGATACAGAAACTTGGTAGAAGACTTGATAGGTGAATAGATCATTTGCATAATGACGGGATTAAGCTTTTATAAGAATTCCTGAAAGTCTCCTCCTTGACCTAATCACGCTGTGGGCTTTAGGCTCTTTTCTGAAATTTCCAAATCCCGTGCCCTGGTCGACCGACCGACGATGCTGGTCGGTCGACCAGTTATCGGGCCCGTTGACCTTTCTAATCTTGAAATTGGAATTCTGAACTTTAGTCGTCAGGTGTCTTGGTCGACCGACCACTGTGTTAGGTCGGTCGACTGAGAGTGCTGCTATGTCAGCTCATCTAACTTCAGAAATTTGTCTTTCGGTCTTTCAAATGCGCTTCGGACTTCATTCCTTCTTTATGTCTTCGTTCCTTAAGCATGCAAAAATATCGAGGGTAATATTTGGCTCGAAATCGCCTCATTTCCGCATAAATCTGCAAAATAGCACAAAAACACGAAAGTAGACGAAATAGGGAAATAGTAACCAAAAACTCGTAAATGAGCTCTGAAATGCGTGTAAAAATATATGTAAAACATCATAAAATAGACACGCACCAAATTCCCCAAACCAAACCTTGCTTGCCCTCAAACAAGAATTAGACTCGATCTTAAACCTATGGAACGATTTCAATCTCAGAGCAAAATGCACATCTAAGCCTAAACCATTTTAATGCAATGTCAATAATGAAATAGTGAATGAATCATGCAAAACGAATTATGAACTTGTCAAACTTGCTAATCTATCAACCGTAGAGACTTTTCACAATGGACTCTCGTGGGTCGCTCAAATCGCACAATAAGCACAGGGTGAATGTATGTAAAAGATAGAAAGAAGTAATTTTGTAAAGACACTCACCTAACTTCGACCCATGAAAACATGCCTGCAATCTAACATGTAAAGAAACTTTACAACCGTGCATATACATACTAATCAACTGACTTCGACACATGTTGAGGTAAGGAAAGATATGTGAGGTAATGGGTAAGAAAGGTTAAGATGTTTTCAGATAAGTGGGGTTAAACAACCAAGCTAGCAAACCGGGATCCAAACAACGAATTTTCACAACTTTCAACCCAATGAACTTAAACACGGTGCTATTTTGTAGCACAAATATCACAAGATTTCAAGGAAAAGAATCCCAAGTCATTTGAATGAAGTACGGGAGTAATAAAATATCAAAGAAAGGTATTTTTCTGAACAATTGCAAGTTTCTGTTTCTCTTTTTCCTTTTCCTTCTTTTTCTTTCTTTCTTTCCTTTCTTTCTTTTCTCACATCAACACACAACAACTAGAGATTACTCAAAAAGTTCCCGTGACCACAAATACTAGCTTGGTTAAGGTAGGCTAAGTATGGGATGTACTTTTAGGGACAAAAATGCAAATTTGGTAATGTGAGGCTTATGGGTGAAATAAGAAAAAAAGGACCTCAAATGCACGTGTCACAAATCACAAAACAAGATAGCATACAAGTATAAAGCAGATTATGTTCATGTTTATGCATATTGATGTAGCATGTTACAAGGGGAGTACTACTCACATTCCTAAACAACAGGTCATGAATAACACCAGTAATAAGGCTCTAAAGCTCACAATGTATAGTAGTTTGCCAAAGGTAAAAGTCAAGTTTTCAAGATTAACAACTAGCTTGACAAAAACTCGTGGATATGTATATGATTCTATACTAAAACATGTTGACAAGCAAGACTTAGGCATAAACATATGAAAATGCAAAGTCATCATAGAACTACTATCGTTCCGACTCGACCTATATGCTAAAATAAACGTGTATTTTTTGAAAATTTTCAATTTTTTTGGATTTTTTTGTGTATATGCAAGGAAAAAGAAACAACAATGCAAAACGGAAATGCAATAAATGTGAGACAAAATGCAATAAAAACATATGAATGCGACGCAAAACCCTTCCCCAAACCAAATCGCACAATGTCCCCATTGTGCAATAGCATGAGCAAAGAACATGGAAAAATGAGAATTTGCGTAAAAAGAAAACAAGGGGGAACAAAGAAGGAACTCACAAAACTTAAGCGCGGATGGAAACCTCCCCAAACCAGCGTGAGCTAGGAGGTTTCGGTGGCCAGCAGCGCCACCTTGTTGTTGGAGGAAGTGTCCTCGACAATAGTGTGTTGACATAATTAAAACTCATTTGAATGAAACACAATTGGGAGTGTTACTCTTTTAAAGTCAACTGATCAACATTTACCGATAATGATTGGCTGTCTAGAGTTTGACATTATCGTCATATGATGGTGGTGATCAGTTGATCCCTTAAGGTCATATCTTTAGGGAATTCCGTCTCAATGGAATAATTAATTAATATTGTATTGGATACAAATTAATTAATAACTGGAAATTTTGGAAATAATTTTATATGACGAATATTTTATAATGGGATTATAATAATAATAAAAGTCAAAGTAATAAAATGATTTTATTACTCGGTTTTATTTATTCGTTTGGGAAACGATTAAATTGAGAATGAACACGGTTGATCATAAAATTACAAAGAGTTGTAATTGAAATTATTATATTACATTTTATACAATAATAATTTCGAAAAGTTGGAATATTTATTTAAATGTAATAAATTTGTAAATTATGAATTTTAATAGTTAAAATTGCACAATTAACAAATTGGGTCATGTGTTATGAGACATGTGTGACATGTTACAATTTAACACAATTGACAAAGATAAAATGGGTCCATTTTAGACCCATTTTCAGCCGTGTATGAGTGTAGTGTGTGGGTTGAGTGTGTGCTAAGTGATTGTGTGTGTAAGTGTATGTGTAAGGGTGTAAGAATATGTAAGGCATATTGCTCCCTTTTTGTAAGAGCATAAGAGGCATGCATTGGCCATCTTTGGCTCATGATGGCCGGCCTATTGCCCTCTCAAGAGAGCAATTGTTGCTCTATTTAAGCAACACTTAGACACCACATAATGTAAGGTTTGTGTGGATACTTGCAATCACATACATACTACAACCTCCTTCATACTCATGGTACTTAGAAATAGTTTTTCTAAGTAAGAAATTATTTCCTATACTAATAATATTAAGGGTAATATTAATTGTATTTCTAGTATACTAATACTAATTTTCTAGTAACAAAATTGGTGTTAGTTTGAGATCGGGTCCTTGATACGTACCTTTAGGAGACGATTTTTGTTAGATCGTTACAAGAGGATTTCGGTTATTTGAAGACTCACATAATAGGTGATTATTGAGTATAAACCTTCTAAAACCAATGTAAGGACAATTACTTCTTATGATATCATCATGCATGCATAAGATCTTATTAAGTTTTATGACCTAAACTTAATTAAACATAACTCACATTAGATTTGAGTATAAAATCAGGAACTTAGTTTCCTTCAATTGGTATCAGAGCATTACGGTTGTTTCATGCATGATCGGATTCATGTTTTATGTTAAAATCGGTTTAACATACACATTTCGAAAATTTCGAAATTATTGTGTTTATTATGATAAATCACAAAATAATTTTGCATGTTAAAGTTTCTGTTTCTAAAATGGTTTTAGGACATAAAAATAATTTTATGGATTTTTATTGTTCATTTTTATGTTTATTTTTCCCGAAAATACAAGTAATTTATGAACAATAATGCAAATTCAAGTTAGATCATGATCAAATATTAGTAGAGACTAAACATTGATTCCTAAAGTAAGTTAGGATGATTAACTTGGACATAAATGAGATTTATGTAATTTTGGATGATTTTAATAGTTAAAATCGCGCATATCCGTAAAAACCGTAAACAAATATGAGATATTTGCTCCCATAAGGCGATTTGGCATTAAAATTGAGCATGTGCAAACATATTTTATTTATTGCAATTTATTTAATATGATTGTCATATTTTGAATGTTATTTATATAATTTGGAATTATGTAAATTTTCTTAGTATGGCCTTAGTTTTAATCAATATTACCCGTAATGAAAGGGAATATTGATTCGGTTGTAATTTATGTGATCTCGTATCACGGGTTTGTAATTTAAATTTTTCAGTTTTACAACAGAATAGTTGTATTATTTTATTGTAATTCCGGAGATCCAAAAGACGGTGCCATACGGAAAGGAGTTCCGACAAGACGGTGTTTTTGGATGGCGTGCCAATGAAGTTCAAGGGACCAAGGAGTTGGTTTCCGAATTTGTAATAGTTAATTAGTTTTTACTATTACTCGGAAGGCCATACTAGGATTTTATTGCTTTGTTGCTTTTATTTTTGCATTATTAATATGTTTGCATGCATAGCCAAATCGCCATAAACATGCATATTAGTTTAGATCGTTATAAACGACCGTGTCAATTATAATTATCAAGTTCACCAATTTAATTCACTTAAAGGAAATAGATAATAAATTGACAAGACCTCTATATTAAACAAAACAATTGAGGATTAGCCTTACCAAATAGTAGAACCCATGAGCTTCTATTTCGTGGGGTGGTGCTAGTCCAGTGGGCAGTACGAACCCCATTACGTAGGATAAGTGGGGCGATGGGGTGGATTCAGTCCAGTGGGCGGATCGCATCCCGATGCATTTGAAATTTGGTTTGTACTCAACAGAAGTGTAGAGGACCAGTGGTCAATGTGTTCCGGGCTAAGATGAATAAATTATGATTTGTCATCAACCAAGAGTTCTATGGTAGAACCGGTTTAACCCACCAAACCATATCTTTGGGTCGGAGTTCCAGTGGTTCACGATTTCGGGGTATGGGTTTGGGTCTTGGAATCATTTATAAAATTGGATAGAGGTCATTTTATAGATGCAATAACTTGTCAATCTCATTTACAAGTTTACAAAACGATAAATGTTAATTTTTCCTTCATCTATTGTAGTAATTGAAAAATGGATGCTTTCAATAATCTCATCCCTATCACCATTGATAACTGGCAAAAATACTGTGAAGATGATCCGACTAGAGAATTGCACTTTACGATCGACAACAATGGAAAACTTTGTCTAGTAACCACTTCTGCTCCGACTAAACAAATCGTGATGACTGATCATGATTATGATAATCTTGTCTCTCAAATGAACTCAATGTCTTTAGAGACAAAAGGGGATGAGGAGATGAGTGGGAGCACAAGTGGAACACCTCTTTCCATTAAGAATGGAAGGAAGTTTAAAAGGATGAAGAGAGGAAAGCGACCCATGAAGGGAGTAGCTAGTGGGACTACTACAACCAGAAAGAGGGGTGCTAAACCTTTTGAAATTTGTCACCGTTGTTTTGAGTTTGGCCATTGGAGGCGTAACTGCCCCACATATTTGGAGGACATCAAAGATGGAATAATCACTCCAAAGAGTAAGACTCTATGTGAAATATATGTAATTGACATTAATTTCACCTCCTCTATAACATGGGTATTAGATACTGGTTGTGGATCTCACCTTTGTAATCATTTACAGGGGCTAAGAAATGTGGAGAAGCTAGACAAAAGTGACGTGGATCTCAGACTTGGAAATGGGGCTAAGGTAGCCACTTCTTCAAAGGGAACCTACGTATTACATTTAGCTAGTGGTTATGAGTTGTATTTGAAGGATTGTTATTATGTACCTTCTTTATCTAAAAACATCATTTCGGTTGCCATGTTAGACATGGAAGGTTTTTCATTCATGATCAAGAATAATTTTTGTGAAATACATCGAAATGGCTTGGTGGTAGGCCAAGCAAATTCCGTAAATGGGATTTATGTACTCAACAACTCAAAATCTATTGATGTCCATAACGTGCAAACAAAAAGACTAAAATCAAGTGATCCAAATGAATCGTTCATTTGGCATTGCCGTCTAGGTCACATAAATGAAAATCGCATTAAGAGATTAGTATCGACTAATATCATCAAACCATTCGATTACATATCATATGGAGTAAGCGAATCATGTCTTCTTGGTAAGATGACTCGATCACCTTTTAGTGGAAAAGGTGAGAGAGCAAGTGAATTGTTAGGACTAATACATACCGATGTGTGTGGTCCAATGGCAATCACCGCAAGAGGAAATTATGACTACTTTATTACTTTTACTGACAATTTAAGTAGATATGGGTATATCTACTTAATCAAATACAAAAGTGAAGCATTTGAAAAGTTCAAAGAATTTCAAAATGAAGTAGAGAACCAAACCAATAGAAAGATCAAAGCACTTCGATCAGATCGTGGTGGCGAATATCTAAGCAATGAATTTGATTCTCATTTAAAAGATTGTGGCATAGTATCACAACTTACTCCACCAGGAACACCACAACTCAATGGTGTTTCTGAAAGGAGAAATCGAACCTTATTAGACATGGTTCGATCAATGATGAGTCTTACAGATCTCCCTGATTCATTTTGGGGATTTGCACTCCAAACCGCAATACACTCCTTAAACAGGAGTCCGACTAAAGCTGCAAATAAAACTCCATATGAGATATGGAAAGGGAATGTCCCGAATTTGTCATTCATTAAGATATGGGGTTGCAAGGCTTATGTTAAGAACAAGTCTTCCGATAAACTTGCACCCAAATCTGACAAATGCACATTTGTAGGATATCCACTCAATACTCGTGCATACTACTTCTATAATTCTCAAGAAAACAAAGTGTTTGTGTCTCAAGAAGCTGTCTTCTTAGAAAGTGACTTCATTTCTAAAAGACAGAGTGGGAGAAAATTTGAACTTGAAGAAATTCAAGATCAAGAGCCACAAACAGAAGTAGAGATAACGCAAGAAAACATTCCTTCGTCATCAAATGCTGTAGTTCATGCTCCAGTACCTAGGAGGTCTGGGAGGGTGAGTCACCAACCTGAAAGATATATTGGTGTCATTGAGATAGGAGATGCTTTAGACGTTTTTCTAATGGAAAATGATGAACCATCCACCTACAAAGGAGCTATATCTAGTCCAAACTCAGCTTTTTGGCTTGAAGCCATGAAATCCGAAATTAAATCTATGGAAGATAATCAAGTTTGGAACTTGGTTGATTTGCCTAAGAACGTTAAACCGCTTCAGTGCAAATGGATCTTCAAAATCAAGAATGGCATAGAGGGACATGATGATGTCTACAAAGCTAGGCTTGTAGCAAAAGGTTTCACTCAAATTCATGGTCTACACTATGATGAAACTTTTGCTCCTGTTGCTATGTTGAGATCAATTCGGATTATGTTAGCAATTGCCGCATTTCACGATTATGAAATATGGCAAATGGATGTTAAAACCGCCTTCCTAAATGGGCATTTAGAGGAGGAGGTGTACATGGTACAACCTGAAGGTTTTAAGTATCCTAAAAATACTAACAAAGTATGCAAGCTAAATAGGTCCATTTATGGGCTTAAGCAAGCATCAAGAAGTTGGAATCATCGATTCAATCATGTGATAAAAGAGAATGGGTTCACTCGAAGTGTCGAAGAACCTTGTTTATACATGAAGTTCAGTGGGAGCAAAGTTGTGTTCTTAATCTTGTATGTAGACGACATACTCCTTATTGGTAACGATGTTACCATGTTGACTTCAGTCAAGGAATGGTTAGGAAAGCATTTCCAAATGAAAGATTTGGGAAATGCACAACGCATACTGGGTATAAGGATCTTTAGAGAAAGATCCAAGAGAATATTGGCACTAAGCCAAGAATCTTATGTGGATAAGATACTTCGTCGTTTCAACATGGAAAATTCTAAGAGAGGACTAGTTCCTATGGGGAGTGGGATTTCCTTGAGCAAAACTCAATCACCCACTCCTGATCAAACAGAACATGTTGAACGAATGAAGGACATACCCTATGCGTCAGCTGTTGGGTCAATCATGTATGCCATGACTTGTACCCGTCCAGATGTGTCATATGCTTTAAGCATGACGAGTAGATACCAAGCCAATCCAGGTGAAAAACACTGGATAGCCGTTAAGAATATCCTTAAGTACTTGAGAAGAACTAAGGATCTGTTCTTAGTATTTGGAGGAGAAGGTGAGTTTAATGTAAAGGGTTACACCGACTCAAGCTTTCAAACAGATGCGGATGATATGAAATCCCAGGCTGGCTTTATCTATATGATCAATGGTGGTGCGGTAAGCTGGAGAAGCTTCAAGGAGCAGTTGTTGCAGATTCTACTACAGAGGCTGAGTATATTGCAGCATCAGAGGCTGCAAAGGAAGCTGTGTGGATTAGGCAGTTCTTGGAAGGACTAAAAGTAGTCCCTATAGCCAAAGATCCAATCACAATTCTTTGTGATAACAGTGGGGCTATCTTTCAAGCAAAGGACCCTAAGTCTAGCAATAAGTCCAAACATGTACTCAGAAAATTTCATGTAATTAGAGACTTTATTGAAAGGAAGGAAGTTGCGGTTTGTAAGGTTGGGACAGAGGATAATATTGCTGATCCTTTAACCAAGCCTTTATCGCAGGCTAAGCATGGCCGACATGTAGCATCCATGGGTCTTAAACGCATGCCAGATATGTACTAGATTATGAGGATGAAATAGTGTTATTTTTTCGAGTTGTTCATAATTCATTTATCGTAATAGAGTTTAAGTACTCAAAACTAAGGTCATAAAATTCAAATGGGATGGTAAGACCATATTGAACCCCATTAAAGTGAATTGAATTATCATGACCTCGCCCCTAGTTGCTTAAGTGAGGTGACATCTCAATGCAACCGGATGTGTGATGCGATTGATGGCGAGTTCAATTGCCATAGAGTCATACGGGATGACTAATCGATCACCTAGGCATAGACATGTTAAGATACATTTGCCGGGCTAATGACCGCTGATAGAGCTCTGGCGTACTCTTATTAAAAGACTGCCTGGTCGTGGCGGGAGCATCTATCGTGTTTCACATGAGTCAGTTCTTGGACTAATGACTGTTCTCAGAGGTGGCACACTTTTCAGATTAACTTTGATTTATGTCCTAACACCTTCGTAACTGGGGTTTATAAGGACATATTTTGGGTTATGATGGGCTGTGGCCAGCCGGAAGGAATGAGTCGATTGGGAATTGTCCATCCCTTGTCAGGGTTGAGAAATATCTCTAGGCCACTCGAGGAGAATAATAACTAGAAATGCGTGGCCACGCTCGGAAAGTATCTATGGTAGATAATTCCGGTCAGTAGTAATAAACTCCAGATCGAGATAAACCACTCTAGATTTTAATCAATTGCCGGCACGACCTGAGAGGACGCCATGCATTGAGTGGGAGATAGTAATAGGGCAAGAGAACTGGTGACACACACTTGTCTCGGACAAGTGGGAGATTGTTGGAGGAAGTGTCCTCGACAATAGTGTGTTGACATAATTAAAACTCATTTGAATGAAACCAATTGGGAGTGTTACTCTTTTAAAGTCAACTGATCAACATTTACCGATAATGATTGGCTGTCTAGAGTTTGACATTATCGTCATATGATGGTGGTGATCAGTTGATCCCTTAAGGTCATATCTTTAGGGAATTCCGTCTCAATGGAATAATTAATTAATATTGTATTGGATACAAATTAATTAATAACTGGAAATTTTGGAAATAATTTTATATGACGAATATTTTATAATGGGATTATAATAATAATAAAAGTCAAAGTAATAAAATCATATTATTACTCGGTTTTATTTATTCGTTTGGGAAACGATTAAATTGAGAATGAACACGGTTGATCATAAAATTACAAAGAGTTGTAATTGAAATTATGATATTACATTTTATACAATAATAATTTCGAAAAGTTGGAATATTTATTTAAATGTAATAAATTTGTAAATTATGAATTTTAATAGTTAAAATTGCACAATTAACAAATTGGGTCATGTGTTATGAGACATGTGTGACATGTTACAATTTAACACAATTGACAAAGATAAAATGGGTCCATTTTAGACCCATTTTCAGCCGTGTATGAGTGTAGTGTGTGGGTTGAGTGTGTGCTAAGTGATTGTGTGTGTAAGTGTATGTGTAAGGGTGTAAGAATATGTAAGGCATATTGCTCCCTTTTTGTAAGAGCATAAGAGGCATGCATTGGCCATCTTTGGCTCATGATGGCCGGCCTATTGCCCTCTCAAGAGAGCAATTGTTGCTCTATTTAAGCAACACTTAGACACCACATAATGTAAGGTTTGTGTGGATACTTGCAATCACATACATACTACAACCTCCTTCATACTCATGGTACTTAGAAATAGTTTTTCTAAGTAAGAAATTATTTCCTATACTAATAATATTAAGGGTAATATTAATTGTATTTCTAGTATACTAATACTAATTTTCTAGTAACAAAATTGGTGTTAGTTTGAGATCGGGTCCTTGATACGTACCTTTAGGAGACGATTTTTGTTAGATCGTTACAAGAGGATTTCGGTTATTTGAAGACTCACATAATAGGTGATTATTGAGTATAAACCTTCTAAAACCAATGTAAGGACAATTACTTCTTATGATATCATCATGCATGCATAAGATCTTATTAAGTTTTATGACCTAAACTTAATTAAACATAACTCACATTAGATTTGAGTATAAAATCAGGAACTTAGTTTCCTTCAATTGGTATCAGAGCATTACGGTTGTTTCATGCATGATCGGATTCATGTTTTATGTTAAAATCGGTTTAACATACACATTTCGAAAATTTCGAAATTATTGTGTTTATTATGATAAATCACAAAATAATTTTGCATGTTAAAGTTTCTGTTTCTAAAATGGTTTTAGGACATAAAAATAATTTTATGGATTTTTATTGTTCATTTTTATGTTTATTTTTCCCGAAAATACAAGTAATTTATGAACAATAATGCAAATTCAAGTTAGATCATGATCAAATATTAGTAGAGACTAAACATTGATTCCTAAAGTAAGTTAGGATGATTAACTTGGACATAAATGAGATTTATGTAATTTTGGATGATTTTAATAGTTAAAATCGCGCATATCCGTAAAAACCGTAAACAAATATGAGATATTTGCTCCCATAAGGCGATTTGGCATTAAAATTGAGCATGTGCAAACATATTTTATTTATTGCAATTTATTTAATATGATTGTCATATTTTGAATGTTATTTATATAATTTGGAATTATGTAAATTTTCTTAGTATGGCCTTAGTTTTAATCAATATTACCCGTAATGAAAGGGAATATTGATTCGGTTGTAATTTATGTGATCTCGTATCACGGGTTTGTAATTTAAATTTTTCAGTTTTACAACAGAATAGTTGTATTATTTTATTGTAATTCCGGAGATCCAAAAGACGGTGCCATACGGAAAGGAGTTCCGACAAGACGGTGTTTTTGGATGGCGTGCCAATGAAGTTCAAGGGACCAAGGAGTTGGTTTCCGAATTTGTAATAGTTAATTAGTTTTTACTATTACTCGGAAGGCCATACTAGGATTTTATTGCTTTGTTGCTTTTATTTTTGCATTATTAATATGTTTGCATGCATAGCCAAATCGCCATAAACATGCATATTAGTTTAGATCGTTATAAACGACCGTGTCAATTATAATTATCAAGTTCACCAATTTAATTCACTTAAAGGAAATAGATAATAAATTGACAAGACCTCTATATTAAACAAAACAATTGAGGATTAGCCTTACCAAATAGTAGAACCCATGAGCTTCTATTTCGTGGGGTGGTGCTAGTCCAGTGGGCAGTACGAACCCCATTACGTAGGATAAGTGGGGCGATGGGGTGGATTCAGTCCAGTGGGCGGATCGCATCCCGATGCATTTGAAATTTGGTTTGTACTCAACAGAAGTGTAGAGGACCAGTGGTCAATGTGTTCCGGGCTAAGATGAATAAATTATGATTTGTCATCAACCAAGAGTTCTATGGTAGAACCGGTTTAACCCACCAAACCATATCTTTGGGTCGGAGTTCCAGTGGTTCACGATTTCGGGGTATGGGTTTGGGTCTTGGAATCATTTATAAAATTGGATAGAGGTCATTTTATAGATGCAATAACTTGTCAATCTCATTTACAAGTTTACAAAACGATAAATGTTAATTTTTCCTTCATCTATTGTAGTAATTGAAAAATGGATGCTTTCAATAATCTCATCCCTATCACCATTGATAACTGGCAAAAATACTGTGAAGATGATCCGACTAGAGAATTGCACTTTACGATCGACAACAATGGAAAACTTTGTCTAGTAACCACTTCTGCTCCGACTAAACAAATCGTGATGACTGATCATGATTATGATAATCTTGTCTCTCAAATGAACTCAATGTCTTTAGAGACAAAAGGGGATGAGGAGATGAGTGGGAGCACAAGTGGAACACCTCTTTCCATTAAGAATGGAAGGAAGTTTAAAAGGATGAAGAGAGGAAAGCGACCCATGAAGGGAGTAGCTAGTGGGACTACTACAACCAGAAAGAGGGGTGCTAAACCTTTTGAAATTTGTCACCGTTGTTTTGAGTTTGGCCATTGGAGGCGTAACTGCCCCACATATTTGGAGGACATCAAAGATGGAATAATCACTCCAAAGAGTAAGACTCTATGTGAAATATATGTAATTGACATTAATTTCACCTCCTCTATAACATGGGTATTAGATACTGGTTGTGGATCTCACCTTTGTAATCATTTACAGGGGCTAAGAAATGTGGAGAAGCTAGACAAAAGTGACGTGGATCTCAGACTTGGAAATGGGGCTAAGGTAGCCACTTCTTCAAAGGGAACCTACGTATTACATTTAGCTAGTGGTTATGAGTTGTATTTGAAGGATTGTTATTATGTACCTTCTTTATCTAAAAACATCATTTCGGTTGCCATGTTAGACATGGAAGGTTTTTCATTCATGATCAAGAATAATTTTTGTGAAATACATCGAAATGGCTTGGTGGTAGGCCAAGCAAATTCCGTAAATGGGATTTATGTACTCAACAACTCAAAATCTATTGATGTCCATAACGTGCAAACAAAAAGACTAAAATCAAGTGATCCAAATGAATCGTTCATTTGGCATTGCCGTCTAGGTCACATAAATGAAAATCGCATTAAGAGATTAGTATCGACTAATATCATCAAACCATTCGATTACATATCATATGGAGTAAGCGAATCATGTCTTCTTGGTAAGATGACTCGATCACCTTTTAGTGGAAAAGGTGAGAGAGCAAGTGAATTGTTAGGACTAATACATACCGATGTGTGTGGTCCAATGGCAATCACCGCAAGAGGAAATTATGACTACTTTATTACTTTTACTGACAATTTAAGTAGATATGGGTATATCTACTTAATCAAATACAAAAGTGAAGCATTTGAAAAGTTCAAAGAATTTCAAAATGAAGTAGAGAACCAAACCAATAGAAAGATCAAAGCACTTCGATCAGATCGTGGTGGCGAATATCTAAGCAATGAATTTGATTCTCATTTAAAAGATTGTGGCATAGTATCACAACTTACTCCACCAGGAACACCACAACTCAATGGTGTTTCTGAAAGGAGAAATCGAACCTTATTAGACATGGTTCGATCAATGATGAGTCTTACAGATCTCCCTGATTCATTTTGGGGATTTGCACTCCAAACCGCAATACACTCCTTAAACAGGAGTCCGACTAAAGCTGCAAATAAAACTCCATATGAGATATGGAAAGGGAATGTCCCGAATTTGTCATTCATTAAGATATGGGGTTGCAAGGCTTATGTTAAGAACAAGTCTTCCGATAAACTTGCACCCAAATCTGACAAATGCACATTTGTAGGATATCCACTCAATACTCGTGCATACTACTTCTATAATTCTCAAGAAAACAAAGTGTTTGTGTCTCAAGAAGCTGTCTTCTTAGAAAGTGACTTCATTTCTAAAAGACAGAGTGGGAGAAAATTTGAACTTGAAGAAATTCAAGATCAAGAGCCACAAACAGAAGTAGAGATAACGCAAGAAAACATTCCTTCGTCATCAAATGCTGTAGTTCATGCTCCAGTACCTAGGAGGTCTGGGAGGGTGAGTCACCAACCTGAAAGATATATTGGTGTCATTGAGATAGGAGATGCTTTAGACGTTTTTCTAATGGAAAATGATGAACCATCCACCTACAAAGGAGCTATATCTAGTCCAAACTCAGCTTTTTGGCTTGAAGCCATGAAATCCGAAATTAAATCTATGGAAGATAATCAAGTTTGGAACTTGGTTGATTTGCCTAAGAACGTTAAACCGCTTCAGTGCAAATGGATCTTCAAAATCAAGAATGGCATAGAGGGACATGATGATGTCTACAAAGATAGGCTTGTAGCAAAAGGTTTCACTCAAATTCATGGTCTACACTATGATGAAACTTTTGCTCCTGTTGCTATGTTGAGATCAATTCGGATTATGTTAGCAATTGCCGCATTTCACGATTATGAAATATGGCAAATGGATGTTAAAACCGCCTTCCTAAATGGGCATTTAGAGGAGGAGGTGTACATGGTACAACCTGAAGGTTTTAAGTATCCTAAAAATACTAACAAAGTATGCAAGCTAAATAGGTCCATTTATGGGCTTAAGCAAGCATCAAGAAGTTGGAATCATCGATTCAATCATGTGATAAAAGAGAATGGGTTCACTCGAAGTGTCGAAGAACCTTGTTTATACATGAAGTTCAGTGGGAGCAAAGTTGTGTTCTTAATCTTGTATGTAGACGACATACTCCTTATTGGTAACGATGTTACCATGTTGACTTCAGTCAAGGAATGGTTAGGAAAGCATTTCCAAATGAAAGATTTGGGAAATGCACAACGCATACTGGGTATAAGGATCTTTAGAGAAAGATCCAAGAGAATATTGGCACTAAGCCAAGAATCTTATGTGGATAAGATACTTCGTCGTTTCAACATGGAAAATTCTAAGAGAGGACTAGTTCCTATGGGGAGTGGGATTTCCTTGAGCAAAACTCAATCACCCACTCCTGATCAAACAGAACATGTTGAACGAATGAAGGACATACCCTATGCGTCAGCTGTTGGGTCAATCATGTATGCCATGACTTGTACCCGTCCAGATGTGTCATATGCTTTAAGCATGACGAGTAGATACCAAGCCAATCCAGGTGAAAAACACTGGATAGCCGTTAAGAATATCCTTAAGTACTTGAGAAGAACTAAGGATCTGTTCTTAGTATTTGGAGGAGAAGGTGAGTTTAATGTAAAGGGTTACACCGACTCAAGCTTTCAAACAGATGCGGATGATATGAAATCCCAGGCTGGCTTTATCTATATGATCAATGGTGGTGCGGTAAGCTGGAGAAGCTTCAAGGAGCAGTTGTTGCAGATTCTACTACAGAGGCTGAGTATATTGCAGCATCAGAGGCTGCAAAGGAAGCTGTGTGGATTAGGCAGTTCTTGGAAGGACTAAAAGTAGTCCCTATAGCCAAAGATCCAATCACAATTCTTTGTGATAACAGTGGGGCTATCTTTCAAGCAAAGGACCCTAAGTCTAGCAATAAGTCCAAACATGTACTCAGAAAATTTCATGTAATTAGAGACTTTATTGAAAGGAAGGAAGTTGCGGTTTGTAAGGTTGGGACAGAGGATAATATTGCTGATCCTTTAACCAAGCCTTTATCGCAGGCTAAGCATGGCCGACATGTAGCATCCATGGGTCTTAAACGCATGCCAGATATGTACTAGATTATGAGGATGAAATAGTGTTATTTTTTCGAGTTGTTCATAATTCATTTATCGTAATAGAGTTTAAGTACTCAAAACTAAGGTCATAAAATTCAAATGGGATGGTAAGACCATATTGAACCCCATTAAAGTGAATTGAATTATCATGACCTCGCCCCTAGTTGCTTAAGTGAGGTGACATCTCAATGCAACCGGATGTGTGATGCGATTGATGGCGAGTTCAATTGCCATAGAGTCATACGGGATGACTAATCGATCACCTAGGCATAGACATGTTAAGATACATTTGCCGGGCTAATGACCGCTGATAGAGCTCTGGCGTACTCTTATTAAAAGACTGCCTGGTCGTGGCGGGAGCATCTATCGTGTTTCACATGAGTCAGTTCTTGGACTAATGACTGTTCTCAGAGGTGGCACACTTTTCAGATTAACTTTGATTTATGTCCTAACACCTTCGTAACTGGGGTTTATAAGGACATATTTTGGGTTATGATGGGCTGTGGCCAGCCGGAAGGAATGAGTCGATTGGGAATTGTCCATCCCTTGTCAGGGTTGAGAAATATCTCTAGGCCACTCGAGGAGAATAATAACTAGAAATGCGTGGCCACGCTCGGAAAGTATCTATGGTAGATAATTCCGGTCAGTAGTAATAAACTCCAGATCGAGATAAACCACTCTAGATTTTAATCAATTGCCGGCACGACCTGAGAGGACGCCATGCATTGAGTGGGAGATAGTAATAGGGCAAGAGAACTGGTGACACACACTTGTCTCGGACAAGTGGGAGATTGTTGGAGGAAGTGTCCTCGACAATAGTGTGTTGACATAATTAAAACTCATTTGAATGAAACCAATTGGGAGTGTTACTCTTTTAAAGTCAACTGATCAACATTTACCGATAATGATTGGCTGTCTAGAGTTTGACATTATCGTCATATGATGGTGGTGATCAGTTGATCCCTTAAGGTCATATCTTTAGGGAATTCCGTCTCAATGGAATAATTAATTAATATTGTATTGGATACAAATTAATTAATAACTGGAAATTTTGGAAATAATTTTATATGACGAATATTTTATAATGGGATTATAATAATAATAAAAGTCAAAGTAATAAAATCATATTATTACTCGGTTTTATTTATTCGTTTGGGAAACGATTAAATTGAGAATGAACACGGTTGATCATAAAATTACAAAGAGTTGTAATTGAAATTATGATATTACATTTTATACAATAATAATTTCGAAAAGTTGGAATATTTATTTAAATGTAATAAATTTGTAAATTATGAATTTTAATAGTTAAAATTGCACAATTAACAAATTGGGTCATGTGTTATGAGACATGTGTGACATGTTACAATTTAACACAATTGACAAAGATAAAATGGGTCCATTTTAGACCCATTTTCAGCCGTGTATGAGTGTAGTGTGTGGGTTGAGTGTGTGCTAAGTGATTGTGTGTGTAAGTGTATGTGTAAGGGTGTAAGAATATGTAAGGCATATTGCTCCCTTTTTGTAAGAGCATAAGAGGCATGCATTGGCCATCTTTGGCTCATGATGGCCGGCCTATTGCCCTCTCAAGAGAGCAATTGTTGCTCTATTTAAGCAACACTTAGACACCACATAATGTAAGGTTTGTGTGGATACTTGCAATCACATACATACTACAACCTCCTTCATACTCATGGTACTTAGAAATATTTTTTCTAAGTAAGAAATTATTTCCTATACTAATAATATTAAGGGTAATATTAATTGTATTTCTAGTATACTAATACTAATTTTCTAGTAACAAAATTGGTGTTAGTTTGAGATCGGGTCCTTGATACGTACCTTTAGGAGACGATTTTTGTTAGATCGTTACAAGAGGATTTCGGTTATTTGAAGACTCACATAATAGGTGATTATTGAGTATAAACCTTCTAAAACCAATGTAAGGACAATTACTTCTTATGATATCATCATGCATGCATAAGATCTTATTAAGTTTTATGACCTAAACTTAATTAAACATAACTCACATTAGATTTGAGTATAAAATCAGGAACTTAGTTTCCTTCACTTGTAGACCTGAAAAGGAATAAGAAGACCAAAAACCCTTTTCGAAGATTAAAAGCGGTTTGGGTGATAAAAAGAGATTACAAGGTTTGGAAATAGAAGAGAAATGGAAAACATAAAAGGATAAGGAGAAAGACTCCCTAATCTTGCTTGTACGCTTCCCGAGGCAGATGAGAACAGGCAGTAGCAGCTGTCGTGGTCGACCGACCACAGCTTTTGGTCGACCGACCAAGACTCGGGGTACAGTGGCCTTCTGGGTTGTAGATGTTGGTCGACCGACTGATGCATCTGGTCGGTCGACCAGGATTCCTGTACAGTGTCCTTTTTCTTGTCGGAATTAACTCGTTTGGACTGAGTTAATCCTTTTTCAAACTTGTAAACAGCATATATGCGCCCAAAACATGCACAAAATCCTAAAGTACCAAGTCTATTGTCTTAAACAAAAACAACGAAAGCAAAAAGTCTAAGTCTTACGCAAACTAACAACTAAAAAGTCTTAAAACAGAAATAAAAAGTCTTAAACAGAATTGCAAAACTCATCCACGAAAGATGCGGAATATCTCGGAGCACGGCTTCTTACTACATGTCGTGGCCTCCACAGTGCTTGTCTTGATAGCCAAGCATGTCTCCACCCCGTCACAAAGCATATGTGACGGTCCGCCATCTCTAGCATTTTCTTTCCTCTCTTTGTCCTCTTTGTCCACTTCATCGGGATCATCATCCGATCCATAGCTCAATATCCCAAGACCTCCTCTTTGCACCACGGCCTATTTGACGGTAGGCTCCCCTCCTTGCTCCTTTTCTTTCCCCAAACCGAATCCTGCATATGATGAAACAAGAGTGTCCTCCATATTGCTCCCAATCTGGGGCGGAGGTGTAATAACAAGCATCGGTATAGGTTCCAAAGTAGGAGACTCGGTAACGACCATGTACTTCCTTTCGGAAGTCAACACATTACAAGTAATGGGGGTCATGACATCCTTCTTCCTATAGGATTGCCCAAAGATAATGGAGTGTTTGCCTACCTTGAAAGTCAATGTCCCACTCCCCACATCGATAATTGCACCAGAAGTGTGCAAAAACGGTCGCCCTAAAATGATAGGTATGTGGGCATCCTCGGGGATGTCCAACACAACAAAGTCGACCGGGAAAAGAATCGATCGATGCGAACGGGAATGTTTTCTAACATCCCTATGGGTTCCACCGAGTTACGGTCCGCCATCTGGACCGTCATACTAGTCACAGAAAAGGTACTCATTCCTAGTCTCTTAGCTTGTAATAACCCGTATTATTATTTAATTTATATAAATTGTGACGGGTTATTCGTTAAATAAGCTTATAAGCCTTCGAATAGTTTTATGCTAAGGGTTTTAAACCAAGCTAGGGTTTGTGTTGACATTGGGATTCGAACTCGAGACCATGGAATGCTTATATGGGCCTCGAATTGTGTGCATAATCCTTAGCCCATAACTCACGTTTTTCCTCTATATTTCATAATACCTCATGCAACCGTGACTTTCACAAGTCAGAAAAACCTAAACCTAGTATCCCATACCTCATACAATCACACCCATACTACAGCCGTCATAGCAAAGAGTTCGTAGGAGACTTTCACGGTGGCCTTAGGGCAGCCTTAGGGTGGTCGAAACTGATCGGAAGTAGGTATGCTCAACACGTTTTCCATTCCTGGGTTCTGTCGTATGTTTTTGTGTATTGATTTAGTCGTATATGTGGGTTTGAGGCGTCTGTTGTTTACGTAATTATAATCTATGATCTTGGTAGTCGTGTTTTGACCTGAGTCGTGACTGTGTCGACCACTGGGGAGTGCCTAGCAGGGTGTTTGATGTTGCCGTTCACGGGGGGGTCTGTAGTCAGGGTATAATCAAGTTTGCACGTGTATGGTTTTTATACTGCCTTCGACACTTATTCTTGTCACACGTTTGGAGGGTGAGGGAGTAGTGAGACTGGTGGTGGTCAAGGGAGTGTCGGGGTGGTCGTCGTTTTGGGTTTAGTCGGCTAAGGCAGTGGCTGTGGGGGTGTTCGTGGACTCTGTTCACTCACGGGTTGTTACGGGGTCTGGGTTTCATGAGTTCCTGTGGTGGTTTGGGAGTGGTACCACCGTTGACTCGGGGGAGGTCGACACGGTGGTACCACCGTGAGTTTATAGCCTGGTGTCAGGGGGTAGTCTTGGCGGTTATCACGGGTGGTGGTTTGGGTTGTAGGGTTGTCGACAGCCTTCTCGAGGTAGGCTGGTTGGATGACAGGGTGAGGGACCAGACCAGGTTTAGGGGGTTGGTTCACCTCGCCGGCGACGGACGACCCAACTGCCGGCAGGCGCGGGTGTCTAGGGTGGTTCTGGGTAAGGTGGCTGGTGGTTGTTGGTGGTTGTGGGGGTGAGTTGCGGTGGTAAAAGAGGGGTAAACGGGTTGGAGTCGTGTTTTGTTATAAGACTTGTTGGTGTGCGTTTATTATCTTTTTCTATTAATATCGTTTTTATTATTATTATTATTATTATTATTATTATTATTATTGTTGTTGTTAGTTTATTCATCATCATTGTTATTGGTCAATTATTATTAAGGTGATTTTACAATTATAGGATAATAATGTTATTCATATTAGTATCATTATTATTAAGTATATTTGGGGCAAATGTTATAATTGTATATCATGCTTAATAAAATTTAAGTTCTTATTATTGTTTTATTACCCATCATGTTATTAGTAATTGTTGTGGTTGATATTGTTGTTAATATCGTTACTAGTATTATCAATAATAATATCTTATCAAATGTTATGGCTGTGTTTCATGTGCCATTATTATTATTATTCCATATTGTTTATCATTATCATTATTCACATTTATTTGTAAGAGTAGTGGTGTTGTTATTATTTTACCATGGGTGGTATTTGTATGATATATACTAGTTATGTTATTACTGTCTATATATAGTAAGTCTATAATTAGTAAGTTAATTGACAAGTGATGATTGATATGAATGAGGAGTTCATGATAATTGATGTGAGTTTGGATAGGGTCAAGTAATTTTAGTAATGCGAATGTGTGGGTAGAAATTGATATTCAATACTAATTATAGGAACTGAGTTCGGTTGTTCAAGGTGGAACATTTCTAGCAGTTGTTCGGTTGTCAATCCGCAATTGAGGTAGGGGAATATATTATGATTCATGTTTTGACATGAAATGTGTAAGTGATGCTTATTACAAGTTTGATATAATTTATTATTACTGTACTGTGGATTGTATTATTATTATTGATCACTGTGGAAATCCGGAGGTGTGAAATGGGTCTTGTGATATGGGACTTGTGATATGGCCATGGGAGGTGTGGTGTGAAGGGAGGTGTGGTGTGATGGAGGTGTGATGTGGTGGAGTTGTGGTGGATGATCGTATGATATGGAGATAAAGGAGGATACGGCCCTACTGTTATTTATGTTTTATCTGTTTTACCTACTTAACCTCGCGGTTGACCCCGTGTATTCGTGTGACACCTACGATGATCCGGAATGGGGAGTAGATTTTACAGGTCAGTGACAGATGGATTAGGAGCTTGGGCATGGAGAGAGACATGGCTTGGACCTACTTAGAGTTAGATCACACTTAGATACCTTCAGTTGTACTTTTACTTTATTTTATCAAAGTTGGACCACGTAGCTGTTGTACTATCAAGTTTAAATTTAATCAGTTTTTATATAAAGTACCTTGGTTTGTTTACTTTGTTATTCACTACCTCGGATATTCCGAGATGGTAACAGCTTTATTTATTTGAGAATGTCTTGCTAAAGACTCTTAAATAAATGGGGGTGTTACAAAGTGGTATCAGAGCGAACGATCCTCAGGCCTAAACCAAATGAATAAAAATGAACGTAGGAAGAGTCTAATAAAATGAACCCCGAGATGAAGCTGATCCAAAAAGGAACGGGATGAGTTAGGGGCCCCCTCACACCAAACCCGGGCCCTTTCTGTTCTGTCTCGGGAACCCAAAGAGAGTAATTGAAGAGTGGGGTAGACTATAGTGAACCAGTTATACTGTACTAACGTTTTCGCAGAAGAAGAATGAGGTAAGTAATATGTGAGTTATGAATAATGATGTGTGTTGGGACGATATGTGTGATATGAAATGTGGATCAATCCGGATGATGGAATTGAAATTTGAGGAGTTTTAGCGGTGTAATTGTTGAACTATGGTTAGAGTAATGAGATCATAACATTTTGGTGCATGGAATGTTCATAGCGTCTATGGTTATTAAGTGACTATCGTAGCTATGTAATATATTGGTTGATATTTGGATATGAAAGATCAGACTCAGATTGTTATAGTAATCCATGTTTAGTGATATGCGGAATGTGCTACCCTAAGCCATGAATGTATATAGTTAGGTGTTGCGTGTATCGTACTTAAAATTTCATGCCTGTTATACGCATTTAAATTCGTTATGAAGACAGGCATCAATAAGGGATACGTAGTAGTCCCTAGATTATATTCCGTACTTGGATAAGTTGTGATTGTGCGATAGGAGGGACTAATTGATTTTGAAACACATGTACAACTATCAAGCTATCTAGTTGATCTTATTTCAGGTTCGAAACCTTTACTGTATTTTGATGACAACTACAATTGAAATGAGGAATGAATGTTAATATGGTACAGATTGATGTCTATGTTTCAAATGTTTGTCAATGTGTTTGGTATAAGAAAGGTTGAGTGTGGATGTAGTAATGTGTAGTTGCAAAGGAACCAAAATTTTAATAATTTTTTTTTTAGAATGTTGTCTGGTTTGTACGGGCTGTCATTTTATACGTGTTCAATAATTGTGTATAAAAAAAAAATTATGCATGATAACCTTCTGATTTGGCTTTACAATGCTTTTGATTTCACGATAATAAGGAGTTATATTTGAGGGAAATAAATCTTTTAGTTGACAGTGGTCAGATTGTTACTGTCCGGTTCTGTTTTGACCCATGTTTTTGTGAAAGAAGTCATTTGAAACATGTTTACTTTTATGTACAATTCCAACTCCACTGTTTAGAATATTTTTTCGCGTTTTCCAAATTGTTAAGCTATGTAAGAACTTATCGAGTTGTTTAATTGTGATTGTTTTGCAAGCTGTCAAATAATCCGATGAATTGTTGTAAAGTTCCTGTCCAAACCAATTAAGTTATGAGTTATGTAAATCTTATATAAAAGTTTAATCAAATGTGAACTATGCGTTGTGACCATGTGATAACCTGTTATGACATTAGTAACATGAATAGTGGGCATATAATATGATTCTGAACCTCACGATATGATAGTGTAACCTGGTTTACCTCGTTAAGTTTAAATATAAAATCGTTTCAATTATACCAACGCTCTTACTGCCTAGTTTTACGACTTCCTAATCGTTATGTGTTGTTTGGATGTGATGTCAAAATCATATTTATCTGAGAAGTACCTTGCCATGTGAGAGAATGGAGTTAACTTGCAAGCTTATAAGCATGATATAACGATTTAATTGTTATACGTAATGGTGATTGTTTGAACAATGCGAATCGTATTGACGTTCTCTCGTATATTAATGGTTTATCTTTGTTTAGTTCTATGAGTCCGTAATCTTTATAACTTCTTCAAGTATATTGTTATACTATACAGTGAATCGCATATTGCCATCTTCCAAATTTGTTCACAATGTATTGAATTATTAACTAGTCGACAGGTAATTTATGGAAGTACTCGTTTTATGAATTCGTTTATTTATTTATTTAATTCTTTATTTATCTACTTATATTTCTATCGGTAAAACTTTTATAATTCAGGAACAATGTTTTATTAAAGAAAAGTCAGAACGTCTCCGGGTAGTCTCGCTTCAGATTACAGCTTGTAAATTCGTCTTTTGACTTGGGATTTTAAATCGTCACCAATTTACCGCTTCAAGGTTTCAAAAGTTTTAAAGTTGTATTTCAAAGTGATGATTACCCATGATGGCGCTTGATCTTTTAATAATTATGATAATTGTTTGCAATATGACAAATTCTTTACTTACGGTTGATGAAAGCATGCCCGAATGCTTAATGGTTGCGGTTTATATAAACCTTTATGTTGCAAGACATGTATTTTATTAGTCTCATGATAAATGATGTTAGTTGAGTTATACCTAAGTGATCTTGATAACTATTCAATACCTGGAAAGGTTATACGGCCTTGTGAGTCTACGAATTGTGTATATCCTGTGAGATATGTCAATGCTCCATGTTTAATTATGTTAATAAATTTCATTCTATGCCTTTTCTATAATATGTTTACGAACATGAAATGTTTTAAACGGTCAAGTATGGACTATGAGCTCTGGGTTGTTTACGCTGTTGTGAATATATGGACTTTGTGTTAAAAATTTTAGTGGTATGTAAGTGTTGACTACTCTGAATCTGTTTTACTACGTAACACGGTTTCTATCTATCATAATACTCTTGTCATTGCTCGAGGTTATATATGTTTACGTGATTATTGCTACGAGTTTCTCACGAGTAGTTATTTGAGTTGAATATTAGTATTTGTTCTTTTATGTCGGTTGTTAATATTTTCTTTTGATGAGAATTGGTTGCTGGTTGGAGTTATGAGTTATTAGGCCGTTGTGCCACAGTGTGCTTTCGGTCATGTGTGACCTTCTTTATTGAGTCATATTCTGGGTTTGAAATCGCCATTGAAATGGAAGTATTGATTGCGTGTCTATTCCGTTGGTTCACTCACCTCTTGACCTTGGTCTTGGATTCGACGATGAGTGCGATACTTGGTTACTTGGAGTAAGATGGTATGAGACAAAGTGATGAGTAAGATGGACTAATGAGCTGAGATTGTATCATGAGGTTACAGGGACGTAACCATGTTTTTAAGGAGGATAGGATTATAAAATCTTAATAATTTATGATATGGCTAGTTGTTATGACATGACTAACTGATATGTCGTGACTAATTGAATATATTTGATCACCCTGATGCGTTTGTTATGCACCATATCGTGATTGTTGAAGTATCGTGTGTTACAGTGTGTGTTAAACTTTGGGGACAAAGTTTACTTAAGGGGGATAGAATGTAACATCTCGCGTTTCTTAAGCGTCACTTGTGATTGTTCATGCTTGATAAGTGTTTCTTTACCGTTATGGGGTGGTGAACTTCGGGACGAAGTTCATTCTAAGGAGGGAAGACTGTAATACTCCGTATTTCACCTTAATATTATTTATTATATTAGCGTGTTGATATTTCCTGGGCATTTATATTCAAGGCATTCATGTTCCAAGTTAATGTTTTGGTTAATGTTTTGTTAATGTCTGTGTTCCAAGTTCGCATGAGTAAGTTTGGTTATCACCTGACTGTGGTTGAACTTCGGGACGAAGTTCATTTTAAGGGGGGAAGACTGTAATAACCCGTATTATTATTTAATTTATATAAATTGTGACGGGTTATTCGTTAAATAAGCTTATAAGCCTTCGAATAGTTTTATGCTAAGGGTTTTAAACCAAGCTAGGGTTTGTGTTGACATTGGGATTCGAACTCGAGACCATGGAATGCTTATATGGGCCTCGAATTGTGTGCATAATCCTTAGCCCATAACTCACGTTTTTCCTCTATATTTCATAATACCTCATGCAACCGTGACTTTCACAAGTCAGAAAAACCTAAACCTAGTATCCCATACCTCATACAATCACACCCATACTACAGCCGTCATAGCAAAGAGTTCGTAGGAGACTTTCACGGTGGCCTTAGGGCAGCCTTAGGGTGGTCGAAACTGATCGGAAGTAGGTATGCTGAACACGTTTTCTATTCCTGGGTTCTATCGTGTGTTTTTGTGTATTGATTTAGTCGTATATGTGGGTTTGAGGCGTCTGTTGTTTACGTAATTATAATCTATGATCTTGGTAGTCGTGTTTTTACCTGAGTCGTGACTGTGTCGACCACTGGGGAGTGCCTAGCAGGGTGTTTGATGTTGCCGTTCACGGGGGGGTCTGTAGTCAGGGTATAATCGAGTTTGCACGTGTATGGTTTTTATACTGCCTTCGACACTTATTCTTGTCGCACGTTTGGAGGGTGAGGGAGTAGTGAGACTGGTGGTGGTCAAGGGAGTGTCGGGGTTGTCGCCGTTTTGGGTTTAGTCGGCTAAGGCAGTGGCTGTGGGGGTGTTCGTGGACTCTGTTCACTCACGGGTTGTTACGGGGTCTGGGTTTCATGAGTTCCTGTGGTGGTTTGGGAGTGGTACCACCGTTGACTCGGGGGAGCTCGACACGGTGGTACCACCGTGAGTTTATAGCCTGGTGTCAGGGGGTAGTCTTGGCGGTTATCACGGGTGGTGGTTTGGGTTGTAGGGTTGTCGACAGCCTTCTCGAGGTAGGCTGGTTGGATGACAGGGTGAGGGACCAGACCAGGTTTAGGGGGTTGGTTCACCTCGCCGGCGACGGACGACCCAACTGCCGGTAGGCGCGGTTGTCTAGGGTGGTTCTGGGTAAGGTGGCTGGTGGTTGTTGGTGGTTGTGGGGGTGAGTTGCGGTGGTAAAAGAGGGGTAAACGGGTTGGAGTCGTGTTTTGTTATAAGACTTGTTGGTGTGCGTTTATTATCTTTTTCTATTAATATCGTTTTTATTATTATTATTATTATTATTATTATTATTATTGTTGTTGTTGTTAGTTTATTCATCATCATTGTTATTGGTCAATTATTATTAAGGTGATTTTACAATTATAGGATAATAATGTTATTCATATTAGTATCATTATTATTAAGTATATTTGGGGCAAATGTTATAATTGTATATCATGCTTAATAAAATTTAAGTTCTTATTATTGTTTTATTACCCATCATGTTATTAGTAATTGTTGTGGTTGATATTGTTGTTAATATCGTTACTAGTATTATCAATAATAATATCTTATCAAATGTTATGGTTGTGTTTCATGTGCCATTATTATTATTATTCCATATTGTTTATCATTATCATTATTCACATTTATTTGTAAGAGTAGTGGTGTTGTTATTATTTTACCATGGGTTGTATTTGTATCATATATACTAGTTATGTTATTACTGTCTATATATAGTAAGTCTATAATTAGTAAGTTAATTGACAAGTGATGATTGATATGAATGAGGAGTTCATGATAATTGATGTGAGTTTGGATAGGGTCAAGTAATTTTAGTAATGCGAATGTGTGGGTAGAAATTGATATTCAATACTAATTATAGGAACTGAGTTCGGTTGTTCAAGGTGGAACATTTCTAGCAGCTGTTCGGTTGTCAATCCGCAATTGAGGTAGGGGAATATATTATGATTCATGTTATGACATGAAATGTGTAAGTGATGCTTATTACAAGTTTGATATAATTGATTATTACTGTACTGTGGATTGTATTATTATTATTGATCACTGTGGAGATCGGGAGGTGTGAAATGGGTCTTGTGATATGGGTCTTGTGATATGGGACTTGTGATATGGCCATGGGAGGTGTGGTGTGAAGGGAGGTGTGGTGTGATGGAGGTGTGATGTGGTGGAGTTGTGGTGGATGATCGTATGATATGGAGATGAAGGAGGATACGGCCCTACTGTTATTTATGTTTTATTTGTTTTACCTACTCAACCTCGCGGTTGACCCCGTGTATTCGTGTGATACCTACGATGATCCGGAATGGGGAGTAGATTTTACAGGTCAGTGACAGATGGATTAGGAGCTTGGGCATGGAGAGAGACATGGCTTGGACCTACTTAGAGTTAGATCACACTTAGATACCTTCAGTTGTACTTTTACTTTATTTTATCAAAGTTGGACCACGTAGCTGTTGTACTATCAAGTTTAAATTTAATCAGTTTTTATATAAAGTACCTTGGTTTGTTTACTTTGTTATTGACTACCTCGGATATTCCGAGATGGTAACAGCTCTATTTATTTGAGAATGTCTTGTTAAAGGCTCTTAAATAAATGGGGGTGTTACATAGCTAGACTCAAAGAAGGCATCACACTAATACTAGCCCCTAGGTCACAAAGTGCCTTCTTGATTGGGAAGGTACCTATGTTACATGGGACTGAAAAGCTACCTGGGTCTGCGAGCTTATGAGGTGCAATGACATGAGTTAACAAACTAGAAGACTCTTCGGTTAACGCAACTGACTCAACCATGTCTAAAGACCTCTTTCTAGTAAACAATTGACGCATAAATTTCATGTAGGAAGGGACTTGTTGGACTAGTTCAAGGAAAGGGACTTGTACATTGAGGCTACGAATAACGTCTTTAAACTTATCGAAGGATACCTGTTCCTTCGTCGGGATGAGCCTCTCTAGATATGTAGGAGTAGAGCCTTCAACATTCACGACTCTCTTCAAGAATTTCGGGGCGTTATCACCTCGAAACAGGAATTACTTCAAATTTTCAGGCATCTCAGGCCTGAACGGATCTGCATCATCAGCCACAGTGGTCAGTCGACCATTGTCTTCCGTCGATCGACCGGTCTCTGCTACTTCTGAATTTCCAGTAGCTACTGGATCAGCTTCTGACTTCTCGACATTGGTCGACCGACTGACAGCACTGGTCGGTCGACCACTTCCACTTCTACTCCCACCATCGTTTTTCTGGTTCTTCTTTTCCACAGCCTTAGGACTTCCTACCATTGTCCCACTCCTCAAGGATATGATATTGAGGGTCTCTTTCTTTTGGTCGGGCTGAGTCGGAAGTTGCCCCAGAGTTCGTGAATTGTTCTTGCTCGCAATTTGAGCAATTTGAGACTCTAACATCTGGACCTCATTAGACTCCCTAGTTGCTGGTATCGAATAAGTGCTCACCCCCTTTAAATAAGCATAAGGTTTTCTTGCTTTATCATGTTTTCCAACCTGCAAACATCACAAAACCGTCATAATTATGAATTTCTACCTTTGTTGCAAGCGCGGGAGTTAGGTCCTTGATAAATCTTGCCACTCTTAGCTCTTTTTTCTCCTAAAGATCGCACACGATTGACATCTTTTTGAATTCTTTAATATAATTGGTCACAGACATGCTTCCTTGCTCTAAAGATTCGAGCTTTAAGTAATTTTTTTGCTCGTAATCTCTAGACAAAAATCATTTCATTAGATACTTCATCAACTTAACCCACGATTCGATCTTTTATTTTCTTTCGTTTTTCCTCTGTTTTTTTAGATTCTCGTACCACAAAAAAGCGTGCTTTGTAAGTTTCTATTTGTAACACCCCGATTTTCCAAAAGTCTTAACTAGACCTTCTTTAGCAAGTAAGGGTACTAACATCTCGGGTACCCGAGGTAAGTATATATATCAAATGAACAATAAAAGAACAAATACGTTATGTTAATAAATACAAGTCTTGCAACGATACAACTAAACGACAACATCAAGGACGACTCTGTACCAACTCTCACAGGATTACCTGGTAGGGACTGGTCCCCGCAACCTTACTACTGCTCACCATTTGGCAGCAATGTCTAATGGTTATGTCAAATGGTTCACCGAGAGACAGCGAAGACAAAACAACACAGACACCACCAAAAAGTGTATAGGTTCACATCATTATATATAAGAGCAGATAATGAAACACAGGTAAGAGTACTACAATTAAAATTCAAATACCAATAGGCATCGACTACACATACAACGTGTAGCCCTTCCAGATTCACATCCTCTTCGTGACGGGAGCCACGAAGGACGACCATGGGGTTGGAATCTATCTCCCGACAATGGTTCCAAACAACCTCATAACATCGTAAGCACGCATCACCAACACTAGCAACTACAATGACTCAATACTGTGTTGGAAACTAAGTTCCTGATTTTATACTCAAATCTAATGTGAGTTTTGTTTCTTTAAGTTTAGGTTATAAAACTTAATAAGATCTTATGCATGCATGATGATATCATAAGATGTGATTGTCCTTACATTGGTTTTAGAAGGTTTATACTCAATAATCACCTATTATTTGAGTCTTCAATAACCGAAATACCCTTATAACGATGTAACAAAAATCGTCTCCAAAAGATACGTATCAACGACCCGATCTCAAACTAAGACTATTTTTGTTACTAGAAGCCTTATATAAGCACATGAGCTTGCTTGAGCAAGCATCATGGCCGGCCAAGGCTCCCAAAGGAGAGCCAAAGCATGGCCTTCTTACTCTTACACAACTGCATAAGATATTCCTTACATGTTCACTTTGCCTTACACACTCAACCATCTTAGATACTTACACACACAACCATCACATACATACTACACTTACACGGCTAAAATGGGTCTTATCATGGACCCATTTTATCTTTGTCAATTGTGTTAATTTGTAACATGTCACATATGTCTTATAACACATGACCCTATTTGTTAATTATGCTATTTTAACTATTAAAATCCATAATTTACAAATTTACTACATTTAAATAATTCTTCTTATATTTCGAAATTATTATTGTATAAAATGTAATATCATAATTTTAATTACAACTCTTTGTAATTTTATGATTAACCGTGTTCATTCTCAATTTAATCGTTTCCCAAACGAATAAATAAAAACCGAGTAATAAAACGATTTTATTACTTTGACTATTATTATTATAATCCCATTATAAAATATTCGTCATGTAAAATTATTTCCAAATTTCTGTTGGAGCTTGTGTCCTCCACATGTAGTGTGATAACGTCATTGCACATACCCTTGTACGGACAAGTGGGAGATTGTTGGGGACGGTGTCCTTGACAGTTAGTACAATGACTTACTAAATCTCTTAAAGGATCACAAGGGCATACTTCAGTATTATTATCAGTTGATCCACGTTTATCAATAACGGTTGGCTTGCTAGATAAGTTTGACGTTATTGTCATACGGATGGCGGTGATCAACTGGTCCCTATACGTCACACCTATAGGACACGTTTGAGAGATGTGAAGGTATGAAAATACAGTCACATTTATGCCGGATACGACTAAACAGTTAGTCTGAGGTATTGACTATTAAATTAGTCAATAAGATGTTGAGATTATTATTTAATACGGATTAAATAATTTTAGCTAACACGGATTACATGATTAATTTGTAAATTAAATATAAACGGTTATATTTAATTAAATATTGTATTCGCGTATTAATATAAACAGTTATATTAATTTGGGTAATTATACAATATCGTAATTTTATCAGACCATTAGTACTGTATCGACTGCATTAATATCTGATAACTTGTGTACGATTAATAATAAATACCCGCGAATAATATTTAGCAAATCGGGTCGAATCACGCACTGGAATAAGATGAGAGTGGAAAAGCCCACCCTCACCATGAACCCGTTCGGCCGACCCAAGTGTATACAATAGGAGAGTTGTTCTACTTTTGCCAATAGCTGTTACATCATAATTCTCATAATTAGGATTTTTGACAGCATTCTTCTCCCAAAAACTCAGATCTCACATCAAAACTCACAAAAACTCTCCCCATATTGCAAGGCAATTGGAGAGTATTTATAGCACACGCGGCATCATCTCAAACCAAGTCTTGGGTGCAAGTTATAGGAGGGAATTTACTTTAATTCCTGTTCTTAGGCCTATTCAAGCAAGGACCCAAGGTTGTTATTTATTTTCATGTTTTTAATTATCTTATGACTATATTAGCAACTGTAAATTTCGTTATAATCCTTCATGTTTAGGGCGAATACATGTTCTATTCCCCACAAGTGGTATCAGAGCCAGGGCCACGAAATTTTTACTTTTGTGTTTTTCATAAGTTTTTATTAAAAATTTTGAAAATCGTTTTCTGTCGCCGTGTGGGTCGATCGACCTCTTGTTGCGGTCGGTCGACCGACTCCTGCATGAGTTTTTTCTGTTTCAACAGTTTTCTTTTGTGAGCAATCGATCTTGTTTTCGATTCTTGTTTACATATTGTTAATTAAACGATATTTTTAGCAATATGTGAATCCTTGTTGTTTAATTTGATTTACACGTTTTAAATCAAATGTTAAAAACTTGTTTTGATTTTAAAGTGCAGCGATTTGCGTTTTCAGAAACTCGTTTTTTCCAGTTTTGTGGTCGGTCAACCTTGTTGCTGTTACAGGAAGTTTTTAGACTGAAAGATGGTCGGTCGACCCCATGTTGAGGTCGGTCGACCCCATGTTGAGGTCGGTCGACCTCGTCTCTGTAATAGACGTTTTATTTTTCCGAAAATAACTTGTTTTTATTTTCTCTTGGCTGGCCTTTAGTAATATACTGTATACAGAAATAGTATATTATTTTTGTGAAACGGTTCACTCTCGCATGATACATATTATTTTCACACGGTTTAAGATAATGAATTATAATTTTATTAAGATTAATGTGGTTAAAACGGTATAATCACATAATTTTAATCCCGTAAGGTGGTTTGGTAAAATTTGTTAAACATAATAACAGTATTATGTCATGAATGAATTTTAATTTTAGTTGATGCATTTTATTTATCGTCTTGTTGAATGCTTATGAATGCTTTCTATAACGTATTTAATTTTTGCAATCGGTTGTAACTTAGTGTGGCCTTAGAAGATTGTGTTACCGTAATGATGGAACACAGTCTTGTTTGTAATTTTGAGATCTTGTGTCTCCGTTTTGGATTTTTGCCATGTAATTACTTTTGTATTTAAATTAGAATTTAAATAGGGTTATATTTGTAATTTAAATTAGTAATTTTGTGAAGACCAAACACGGAGACCGGATGCTCACTCCCGCTGCAAAGATCAAGATGGAACATCAAGACAAGCTTCTAGGGTCCAACGGTGGATTCCAAAGTTGTTTTTATGTTTATTTTGGTAGGATAGGCGACACTAGGACTTAATTTACGTTTATTGCATTTATTTTATGCTTTCATCGATAATAGCTTGCATCATATTCCGCCTAAAACCAAACCACCTATAAGATGCCTGAAAACTGACTCATGTAGAGGTTACGCGTTAGTTTTCTGTGACAATACAAATGTCACATGTCACTTGCAAAGCCATCACTTTATTCCATTCATTCACGTATATGCTAGATATTAGTTCCCTTAAAATAGATAAATATAAGTTGATGGGGTCTTCCTCGTATAACCAAAAATTGAGACTAGTCTTTATAAATCAGACTCCCATGAATCCCTTCTTCGTCGGTAGGCATAATATGACCCCTTCTACGTCGGGTAAGTGGGAACAGATGATTTATTATATCTCAACATCGTGGTCACTCGATAATATCTAGCGACTGTGATGGACTAATAGATAGTATTTACGGAAATCTATCGACCAAGAGTTCCAACGGTGGAATTGGCCAAGCTGTAGGCTTATCAATATACGGAAATTGAGTCTTGGGATCGTTTATATAATTCTTGAGGGAGATCAATTATATAAATGCATGAGTCTACGAGTTTAAATTCAATTTAAAATAGACTTAAATCACAACGATGAGTTGCTTATATGGTTTTGTTTTTATCTTCTTTTCAGTGTTATTCACGATCAATTTAAACTGCTGTATAACAAATGGCTGGTGAAGACCCAATGCCAAGTGCCAAGCTAGCACGTGAATCCTGGCTAAAAGCCTTCATGGACTCCATGAATCAGTCTACTAGACTGAGGAATGATGGGTCAAACTTCTCTGACTGGGAGGCAGCGTTACGGAATGCTGCCATTGCTGACGGAAAGCTCAAGTACTTAACTGAGCCAATTCCGGCATACGCAGGAACTGGAGCTAGAGCTAACAAAGTTCGCGCTCATAGCGACTTCGTCATGGAAGCGGGTGCGATAAAGAACGTACTCATCTATGAAATGGAATCCAATTTGCAAAGACGATTCATCTCCCATGGTGCAAACAAGATTCACCACGCTCACTAACGAATTCTCGAAAGCTCCGAGAATTGTTTCTTATGAGCATACATGTCGCTTATTTGAGGCGAAACTCCAGAAGGGCCAAGCTATTAGCCCACATATTCTCAACATAATTGAGAATATCGAGAAACTGGAGGCCCTAAACAGCAAGATCAGTGAGAACATAATCGTTGATCGAATGCTTCATTCGCTTCATGATGGGTTCGCCCTCTTCAGGGCCAACTATTACATGAACGACATGAAGAAGACTCCTCATGAGCTCCACTCCCTTCTCGTACAGACCGAGAAGGATCTGAAATTAAGTGGGAGCGTGAAGCAGGATGTTCTCATGATCTCCAGTAAGGGTAAGGGTAAGGGAAAGGCTAAAGCTCAGGGCGACCTAGCGGTAGGTAAGCCCAAGTTCAAGAAGTCAGGATTCGCCAAGAGTGGGCCAGGTGAGTCGAGCAACTCACAGGGCAAGACAAAGAGCAAGGATACTAGCATGGAATGCCACCATTGACACAAGACTGGGCATTGGAGGCGCACATGCCCCGTGTATCGTGAGGACATTAAGGCAGGTCGCGTTATTCCTGTTGGTATGTCTTCTTCTTCTTTTATTCACATGATTGAGATTAACCATGCAAGTTACGAAACTTGGGTACTAGATACTGGTTGTCGTTCTCATCTATGTAATCATGTGCAGGGCCTCCGAAACCAACAACCCCTCATCAAGGGTGAGGTTGACCTGCGTGTCGGGAATGGAGCACGTGTTGCTGCAGTCTCGAGGGAAACATACGTGATCCAGCTTCCAAGTGGATTCGAGTTATCTTTGTATAACTGTTATTATGTTCCTAGCTTATCCAAAAACATTATTTCAGTTTCTGCACTTGACAAACTTGGTTTTTCATTTGTAATAGAGAGTAATAGCTATATTTTCTCGTTACACAATATGATTTATGGCAAGGCAGTTTCCATGAATGGAATTTATGTTTCAGATCAAACCACCGAAATATTATATGTAAATAACAAGAGATTAAAGGCAGGTGACAAAGATCAAACTTACATATGGCATTGTCATATGGGACATATAAATGAGAAACGCGTAAAACAGCTCATACAGAATGGAGCTATCTCGGCCTTTGATTTCGAATCATATGGCACGTGTGAATCATGTCTCATCGGTAAGATGACTCGTATTTCCTTCAAAGGTGTTGGAATGCGCGCTGTCGACCTATTAGGACTCATAAATACGGATGTATGTGGCCCTATGTCGATCAACGCACGAGAAGGCTATAGGTATTTCATCACTTTCACGGATGATTTAAGTAGATATGGCTATGTCTACTTGATGAAGCATAAAAGTGAATCCTTTGACAAGTTCAAAGAATACCAGAATCGGGTACAGAACCAACTGGGAAGAAAGATTAAAGCACTACGTTCTGATCGTGGTGGTGATTATCTTTCACACGAGTTTGATCAACACCTTAAAGACTGTGGCATCGTGCTACAGTTGACTCCACCTGGAACACCACAATTAAATGGTGTGTCCGAACTGAGAAATCGAACTCTACTTGATATGGTTCGATCCATGATGAGTCATACCGTTGGGCCTGCTTCATTATGGGGCTATGCTCTTTTGTCGGCCGCTCTATTACTTAACCGAAGTCTGTCTAAACCTGTTGACAAGACTCCATACGAATTATGGAAGGGAACGGTCCCTAACTTGTCCTTTATTCGGGTTTGGGGCTGCGAGGCTTATGTCAAGTGGAGACACGAGGATAAGTGTGGGGAATAAAGCATGTATTCGCCCTAAAACATGAAGGATTATAACGAATTTTACAGTTGTGTATATAGTCATAAGATAATTAAAAACATAAAAGGAATACAACCTTGGGTCCTTGCTTGAATAGGCCTAAGAAATACGAGTCATCTTACCGATGAGAAAGAGATTTAGTAAGTCATTGTACTAACTGTCAAAGGACACCAGCCCCAACAATCTCCCACTTGTCCGTACAAGGGTATGTGCAATGACGTTATCACACTACATGTGGAGGACACAAGCTCCAACAAACTCCCACTTGTCCGTACAAGTGTAGGTGCGATAACCGATTCTCATATCCTTTTAAAATTTCTCCCACTCAATGTAAGACAATTTGCAAATCCGCATTCGCAAAGGTCGTATCTCACAAGCGATCTGTATCAAGAGTGGTTTCCCCGACTAGAGAGTAACTTAACTGATAAAACGAATCTGTATTCGAGCATGGCCATGCATTTCAGTTACTACTCCTCGAGAGGCCCTGAGAAATGATAAAATCCTGATAAGGGTTTGGATATTTCCCTCAACTCGAATCCTGCCGATGTTCGCGCAACATGAAATAACCCAGAAAAAATCCTCTTGGCCCCTGTTACGGTAACCGTGGGAAAGAAACCAAAGTTACCCAAAATCTGCCTTAATCTCAAGAGACAGTTGAAAGTCAAAAGACTCGACTCTAAGGAACACTATGGAGGTCCTATCCACGACCTGGCACCCAATGTTATAAAACATTTAGGACTCCATAACGTTGTCACGGGGTGTCCTACGAGATATCAGTATAACTCGCCTTTGTGATTGGTCAATCAATTGTTTGACTTATGACTCGTTGAACCCACCATCAACCAACGTCACAAAATGATTACCTGAGTTATCAGCTCAAGTGGGTAATCAAGGACCAAAACGATTTAATGTTAATCAGTTCACTTTGTGGTGTTCAAAATTGGCGTACAATTCCACATGAAAAACAAAACATTATATATCATAACAATGAGGTTGAATAGAGTACACGAGAAAATGAATTATTAGATAAATTCATAAAAGAGTACTACAACTTAGGAACACATCTAATTCCCATGGAATGAATGTGCCCTTAATGCTTATCACGTGGTAATGCTTTTGTGAGAGGATCAGCTATGTTGTCATCCGTAGCGATCTTATCAATGAAAATCTCCTTTTACTCCACGTAATCTCTGATTAGATGAGCTTTCCGTTGTACATGTCTAGCCTTGTTGCTAGACTTATGCTCCTTAGCTTGGAAGATGGCACCTTTATTGTCACAATAAACGGTGATTGGGTCATTCGAACTAGGCACTACTGAGAGTCCTTGTAAGAATTGACGCAGCCATATTGCTTCCTTAGCTGCTTCCGAAGCGGCATAGTACTCGGACTCAGTAGTAGAATCTGCTTAACACTATGTTTAGAACTTTTCCAGCTGACAGCAGCGCCATTAAGAGTAAAAATGAATCCAGACTGAGATTTCGAGTCGTCTCGATCCGTTTGGAAGCTAGCATCTGCGTAACCCGTGGCGTAGAGCGTCGAGTCGCCTCCATAAGTCAATCCCCAATCTTTAGTCCTCCGTAGGTACTTAAGAATGTTTTTCACGGCCATCCAGTGTTGTTCACCTGGATGAGCTTGGAATCGACTTGTCATACTAAATGCATATGCAACGTCTGGACGTGTGCATATCATGGCATACATGATCGATCCTATAGCCGAAGCATAAGGAATCCGACTCATGCGCTCCTTCTCTTCCAATGTCTTAGCTTCGTGAGTCTTGCTCAAGTGAAGCCCAGTAGTCATAGGAAGGAACCCTTTCTTGGAGTTCGTCATGCTGAATCTCTCTAGAATCTTATCTATGTAAGACTCCTGACTGAGAGACAACATCCGTCGTGATCTATCCCTGTAGATCCGGATGCCCAAAATTCTTTGTGCCTCTCCCAGATCTTTCATCTGGAAATGGTTTTTCAACCATGCTTTAACCGAAGAAAGGAGAGGTATGTCATTCCCAATCAAGAGTATGTCATCGACATACAGTACTAGGAAGACAATCTTGCTCCCACTCGACTTGATATAGAGACATGGTTCCTCGACTGATCGAATGAAACCATTCTCTTTTATCACTTGGTCGAAGCGATGATTCCAACTCCGTGATGCTTGCTTAAGTCCATAGATGGAACGCTTAAGCTTGCAAACCTTCTTAGGATGTGCTGGATCAATAAAACCCTCGGGTTGTACCATGTACAACTCTTCCTCCAAATAACCGTTTAAGAAGGCGGTTTTAACGTCCATTTGCCAGATTTCATAGTAATGAAATGCGGCGATCGCTAAGATAATCCGAATGGAACGTAGCATGACTACGCGTGCAAAGATCTCATCATAGTGCAAGCCTGGCACTTGGGTGAAACCTTTAGCAACTAGCCGTGCCTTGTGGATATCTTGTTTTCCTTCCACGGCATGCTTTATCTTGTAAAGCCATTTGCATTGAAGGGGACGTACCTTTGCAGGTAGGTCCACAAGATCCCACACGTTGTTCTCATACATGGCGTCCATCTCGGATTGCATGGCTTCTAGCCATAGCTATGAGTCATAACTGGTCATGGCACCTTTATAGGTTGTGGGTTCATTACCCTCTAGGAGTAAGACATCTATATCATGTTCCTCGACCATACCAATGTATATGTCCGGAGGAATAGAGACTCTTCCCGACCTCCTAGGTTCCTCAAGAATATCTACCGCAGCCTCGGTTGAAGGAACTGTTTCCTCCAATGGTTGCTCGGTAGTTGGTTCTTGAACCTCCGATAAATCGAAGGTTCTATTACTCGACTTGTTCTCGAGAAATTCTTTCTCTAAGAACGTCGCACTAGCAGCAACAAAAACACGATGTTCGGTTGGCGAGTAGAAGTAATGACCAAAACTTCCCTTTGGATAGCCTATAAAATATGTCTTGACCGATCGCGGGCCGAGCTTATCCTCGTGTCTCACCTTGACATAAGCCTCGCAGCCCCAAACCCGAATAAAGGACAAGTTAGGGACCGTTCCCTTCCATAGTTCATATGGAGTCTTGTCAACGGCTTTAGACGGACTTCGGTTAAGTATTAGAGCGGCTGACAAAAGAGCATAGCCCCATAATGAATCAGGCACAACGGTGTGACTCATCATGGATCGAACCATATCAAGTAGAGTCTGATTTCTCCGTTCGGACACACCATTTAATTGTGGTGTTCCAGGTGGAGTCAACTGTAGAACGATACCACAGTCTTTAAGGTGTTGATCAAACTCGTGTGAAAGATACTCACCACCACGATCAGAACGTAGTGCTTTAATCTTTCTTCCCAGTTGGTTCTGTACCCGATTCTGGTATTCTTTGAACTTGTCGAAGGATTCAATTTTATGTTTCATCAAGTAGACATAGCCATATCTACTCAAATCATCCGTGAAAGTGATGAAATACCTATAGCCTTCTCGTGCGTTGATCGACATAGGGCCACACACATCTGTATGTATGAGTCCTAATAGGTCGGCAGCGCGCATTCCAACACCTTTGAAAGAAATACGGGTCATCTTACCGATGAGACATGGTTCACACGTGCCATATGATTCGAAATCAAAGGCCGAGATAGCTCCATTCTGTATGAGCTGTGTTTAGCCCAAAAATCCTCATCACAATGTTGGGCCCATAAGTAGTCCCAGAAGCAGCAGCCCATTACAGAAGCAGATCAGACGCAGACTAGACACAGACCAGAGTAGAAAAAGAGTTGTTGAAGGGAAGGGAATGGGTCAAAACCCTAAGAGGATATTCCCCTATATTCTCTCCCACATTTCAGCACCAGAAACGGAGTCAGTTAAACAGCAATTTACAGCTATAAAAAGAGAGACTAGGTCATTATTTAGTGATCCAGTTCATACGTTGTAAAACTCTACTACTCTCGAAAAATACTTGTAATCCGTCCCTACAGTGAAAATCTTCGATCATAGTAAAAATATTGGTGGGATTCCGTTCCCCCCGCGGTTGTTTCCCTCAACGGGTTTTTCCGCGTCACCAAAAATCTCTTGTGTCGTCGTTTATCTCTTTTATTTTCGTATTCATTTTCTACGTTAGTCTTTATATTGGTTGACACTTTGACCCGCATCACATAAACATTGACCCGGTAGAAATTTTACCAAAACAATTTGGCGCCCACCGTGGGGCATAGTGCGCATTCCAATATATAAAACCGTCATCTCGCCACAAGAACATGCCTGGGACCAGAGCTAACCCTTCCAGTTCCCAGAGCATGCCAGCCCAGTCCAGTGGGATTAACCCTACTGTATCCGCTGGACTCACAGGACCATCCCTGGTCGTGAGTCAGACCGCAGCCTCCAAAGTTGTGGTTCCACCTAGCAAACCTTCTCAGGTTCCCAGATCACCCCCTGTGTCAGCTTCTCCAAGGTAGAGCAGAGAAAGCAGCCCCAGCAGAAGTGGAGAAACCCAGATGCCAGGAGCAGGGCAGCAGCCGCAGGCTCCCCGTACAGATCCGATGCAGATGGTGGTCCAGGGAATGAGTGCTCTGCAGGAAGCCATAGAGGGCCTAAAGAAGGACAATCTGGACCTGAGAGAGCAGATCGCCGCAGTCGCACATCCAGAGCAGTCGTTCAGAATGTTGCAGCCAGGGCCTGACCAAACCTTCAACCCCTTCAGGAGAGCCGGGTTGAACCGGCCAATTCCACAGGAGATCGTCACCAGGCTAGATCTAGGTGTCACCACCCCGAGCAGTGGCCCAGAGATACTGGATCTGGACTCATCCGTGTTTGGAGCACCGCAGTCCAGACCAGTTCAGCCTGCAGGTAATCCTACACCTTGTTTTCCCCCTGGGACTGACCCTGTGATTTTTTCAGGTACCCCTCCGCAGCCTGCCATCGGACGAACGCCAGAGATCTCAGCAGGAGCAGCACCCGAGAACCAGCCCAGCGTTGGAAGATGGCAAGGAGGAGCACCAGTGCAGTCAGCAGTGGGTTGGCATCCAGGACTAGGCTTCAGTTCATTCGTAGCAACCAATCAACCAGCTGCAGGTCCTTGGGGAGGAGCCCCACCAGGCTTCTTCCCTCCGCCAGTCAACCCGACCTCAGGTCCCTGGGGAGGAGCCCCTTCAGGCTCCCTCCCTCCGCCAGTCAATCCATTCCCTGGAGTAGGCAGTCTCTCAGACCAGCGCTACCAGGAGCTGAAAGACATGATCACCAAGATACCTGGCATGCCAAGGCCCATGGAGAAAGCTTCCCAGGACAGCTATGCAGATTCACCATTCATCGACAACATTGCCCTGATCAATGTGCCCAAGGGGTTTGTGCCACCAACCATGACACTATATGATGGTACGACCGACCCTCTGGACCACATAAATCAGTATAAGCAGAAAATGATGGTGGTGACCGCAACCGGAGCACTTAAGGAGGCTTGCATGTGCAAAGGATTTGGGTCAACCCTATCCGGAGCAGCCCTGCACTGGTTTGTGGGATTGCCCAATCGCAGCATCTCCTCCTTTGCAGATCTGGTTAATGCTTTTAATCAGCAGTTTGCTAGCAGCATGAAACCAGAAAAGCAGACCAGTGATCTATACAGAATTGTTCAAGGATTCGAGGAAACCACTCGAGATTACCTCACCAGGTTCAACAAGGAAAAGGTTGCCATCCCGCATTGTGATGTACCCACTGCCATTGAAGCCTTCCGCAGGGGGCTACATCACGATTCAGACCTGTGCAAGCAATTGACAATGCACCCATGCACTGCCTTTGCTGATTTACAGGCCCAGGCAGTTGCAGCCATGAGGCTGGAAGAAGACGCTGCCTCCAGAAGAAGTACCTACGACACAGAACCTGTGTCTAGGAAAGCACCAGTAGAAAAAAGGAATGAAAGATCAAAGCCCTACAGCAAGCCAGTGAGCAAAGTATCCGAGAGCACCGGTGGGAAAAACGATGCAGATCCACCTCCGAAGGTCAGTGGGTATGGTTTTACCACCGGAATGGCAGGCTTGCTAAAGGCCTTGAAAGAGCTCAAAGGAGTCAGATGGCCAAAGAAGAGAGAGGAGCGGCTCAATGACCGCCGTGATGCTAGCAAAAAATGTGAATTTCATGATGACATAGGTCATACCACGGACGAATGTTACACCCTCAGAAAGGAGGTCCGATTCCAGTATGACCGAGGCAACTTGGACCATCTGCTCCCAGAGAAGTCCACAAGAGTCAACGCAGCCAGCCAGGTGCAGCCTTCACCAGCTCCTCCCTGCAATAGAATTGTCAATGTCATTACTGGAGGATCAGAGCTGTGTGGGCTCACCTACTCAGCAGCCAAAAGACGTGTAACTGCAGCAAAGGGAGACAAGCCAGAATCATCATGCAGAATAGCAAGGCAGGACCTCCCAGCAGTGACCTTTGACGAAACAGACGCAGAAGCTGTACCAGAGCAGCATCATGATGCCCTGATTATCACATTGAACATTGGAAATTGTGAGGTCAGGAAGGTCATGGTAGACACAGGCAGCTCCGTCAACCTACTAATGCTGGAAGCACTAAAGAGTATGGGATTTGACGAGAAGGACCTAACAAAGAAAGCCATTCCCCTGGTCGGATTCAGTGGAGAAACAGCGCATACCCTAGGGGAGATCACCATCCCCACCTACGCCGGAGGGCTGAACAAACAGGTAAGATACTTAGTTATTGATGGTCCATCTACTTACAATGTTATTCTTGGCAGGCCCTGGATCCACGAAATGCGAGCAATCCCGTCAACGTATCACCAGTGCCTGAAGTTTCCTACACCGTGGGGAGTTCAGGAGATACGGGGAGACCAGGAGGAGGCCAAGGATTGTTACAAAGTAGCCCTCAAAAGGACCACCAAACCACCAGCCGCCAGAGCATAGCAATTACAGCAACTGCACATCCAGGGGGAGTACATCGAGCCCCAGCAGGCAGAAATCGATGAGGTCCACCTGGATGAGCAGCACCCAGAAAGGACCGTGTTCGTAGGCTCAGAGTGGACAGCTCCTCCAGCTGCTCCGAAAGAACATAGACTGCTTTGCCTGGTCCCACAAGGATATGATTGGCATAGACCCATAAATTATAACGCACAAGCTCAGCATAGATCCAGGATTCAGACCAGTGCAGCAGAGGCGCAGGAAGTTCGCAGCAGAAAGACATCAGATCATAAACCAGGAGGTGGATAACCTTCTGGAGGCAGGAAAGATTAGGGAAGTCAGGTACCCCGAGTGGCTATCTAATGTGGTGGTAGTACCAAAAAAGAATGGCAAGTGGAGGGTCTGCGTGGATTTCACAGACCTGAATAAGGCCTTCCCCAAGGACCCATTCCCCTTGCCACACATAGACGCTATGGTAGACGCCACTGCAGGCCACGAAATGTTGACTTTCCTAGACGCCTGGAGCGGGTATAACCAGATCAAAATGGACCCGGCAGACCAGGAAAAGACAGCGTTCAGGTCCGAAAGAGGCATCTACTGCTACAACGTAATGCCCTTCGGCCTTAAGAATGCTGGTTCCACGTACCAGCGGCTCGTCAATATGATGTTCAAAGACCAGATAGGACGTAATGTGGAAGTCTATATAGATGATATGGTGGTCAAATCCAAGCAATCAGCAGATCACACCCAGCACCTGGAAGAAACATTCAACACCCTCCGGAAGTACAAAATGAAGTTAAATCCAGCTAAGTGTACCTTCGGAGTTTCCAGTGGGAAATTCTTGGGGTATATGGTAACACAGAGGGGGATAGAAGCCAGCACAGAACAGATCAAAGCAGTTCTGCAGCTGGAATCACCCCAGAAGCCAAAAGATGTGCAACGTCTGACGGGAAGAGTAGCAGCCCTGAGCAGGTTTATCTCCAGATCCTCAGACCGGTGCAGATTATTCTATGATATTCTCAGAAAAAGCCAGAAGTTTGATTGGACGCTAGAGCACGAAAAAGCATTCCAGGAACTAAAACAGTACCTGAGCAGCCCACCCCTGCTATCCAAGCCAGAGCAGGGGGAGGTCCTGCTCCTGTACCTCTCAGTAACCGAAGCAGCAGTAAGTGCAGTTCTGGTCCGACAGCACGAAGGAGCTCAGCACCCGGTATACTACGTCAGCAAGTCATTACTGCCAGCAGAAGCAAGGTATACCTCGCTGGAGAAACTAGTATTGGCATTGGTCACAACATCCTATAAGCTGCGTCCATACTTCGAATCTCATACCATCTCAGTGGTTACCAATAACCCACTCAAGACGGTCATGAGAAAGCCAGAATTATCAGGGCGAATGGCTAAGTGGTCGGTGCACCTCAGTGGATATGACCTCCAGTTTGAACCACGCACAGCCATAAAGTCACAAGCCCTCGCAGACTTCGTCTCCGATTTCAGCCCAGCACTCCAGACCCAAGCAGAGCAGGAAATCCTGCACCTACACCAGGGTGCCAAACCAGGCACCTGGGAGTTACGAGTAGATGGAGCTTCAAACGCCAGAGGGTCCGGAGTTGGGTTGATCCTACGATCACCAGAAGGGGATCTAATCACCCAGGCAGTCCGATGTGAGTTCAAGACCACAAATAATGTGGCTGAGTATGAAGCCCTAGTCCTGGGACTGCATCTAGCCCTGGACATGGGAATCGACCATGTCAATGTATACAGTGATTCACAACTAATTGTGAACCATGTCAACGGAACATACGAAGCAAGAGACCCCACAATGGCGGCCTACTTATGTGTAGCAAAGGAGTTAATCAGCAGATTCGTGGAATTCTGCATCCAGCAAGTACCCAGAGAGCAGAACGCAGAAGCGGATGCACTGGCAACTCTAGGCTCAACCTTCAAACCAGCCGACGTAGCCAGTATTCCAATCACCCATGTCCTCAGACCAGCCATTCCTGGACCAGACTCGGACCAGGAGGAGCTACCTATCTACAGCAACAACCCAGACCAGGAGTCAGAACAAGACTGGCGAAAGCCATACCTGGACTGGTTGCAGCAGGATATCCAGCCCAGCAGTAAGAAAGAAGCACGCAGTTTTAGAATGAAGGCCTCCAGATTCCTACTAATTGATGGAATCCTGTTCCGGAAATCATTAGCAGGGCCATATCTGCGATGCTTGGACCAGACTGAGGCACAGACAGTCTTGCAAGACCTCCACAGCGGCGACTGCGGAAATCATGCAGGGGGAAGAAGCTTGTCCAATAGAGCCCTCAGAATGGGATACTTCTGGCCCACAATGCGCAAGGATGCAAAGGAGTATGCAAGGAAATGTGACGCCTGTCAAAGGCACGCATCTGTCAATCACCAACCAGCAGAGCCTCTGCACCCGATCATATCCCCATGGCCTTTTATGAAGTGGGGGATGGATATTGTGGGACCTCTCCCCAGAGCACCAGGAAACAAGCTATATATGCTAGCCATGACAGATTACTTTTCTAAGTGGATCGAAGCAGAATCGTTCACCCAGACCACCGAAGCACAGAAATCTACCCCCAGGAACTCCCTGTCCAATGGACAAGCTGAGTCTAGTAATAAAATCATCATTGAGAATATGAAAAAGAAACTACAAGAAATGGGAGGGAAATGGGCAGAGGAACTTCCTCTGGTCCTGTGGGCTGACAGAACTACTCCGAAAGTAGCAACAGGTCAGACCCCCTTCAGCCTTGTCTTCGGAGCAGAAGCGGTAATTCCCTCTGAGGTCAAAGTCCCAACCCACAGGTACGGGCGTATAACTGAGGACCAGAACCAAGTGGAATTGGCCAGTAGCCTGGACACTGTTGATGAACTCAGGACCAGTGCCTACGTCAAAATGGCCTCGTACAAGCAGATGGTGGCTCGAAGCTACAACAAGAATGTCAGGATCAGAACCCTGCAAGTAGGAGACCTGGTCCTGAGAAAGGTGTTCCAAAACACCAAAAACCGACAAGCCGGAAAATTCGCCTACAACTGGGAGGGTCCATACCAAATCGAGAGCATAGTTGGTAATGGGGCCTACAGGCTAATGACAATGGAAGGGGAAATGATACCCAGATCATGGAATATACTTCACTTAAAAAAGTATATTATCTAAAGGTGCCTCCACCAGATCAGAGCAGCTCCCTTAGACTCAGGTTCTATTCTGTATAAAGTTTACTCTGGTTCAGCCTAAAATTTTGTTTTGCCTTTATATTTTTTATATATAAACCTGAGTTTAGAATAATATCTTGCCTTATATTTTTTAAGTTTAGTAATCTAAAACCTTAGTATATTTTCAAATTTTTTAAGGAGAAATTTCACTACTTATTTTCTGGACCAGAATTTACTTATCCTAGTGGACTGACCTAAAGAGGAAATCTGCACTGATCGCAGGAGAACCTAAGTTAAGCCTGTCACCCCAGTATAGGGATGGGTATACAAAACACCAGGCCAGCACACCAAAACAGCGATGGCCGAAACACAAACGAAACATGCATGTACAAAAGAGAAAACGCCAGAAAAACGGCAGAAAGCAACAAGATAAGAACAAAACCCCATACAACGGGGGTCATACGATTAAAAGAAAGGCTGCCCAAGGCTGCCCCAAAACAGCATTGTTTTTACTGGTCCACCCGGACCAGCAGCAAAAAATTACAACAGCTAAGCCCACGTAGGGGCATCCAAAGTTCAAAAACAAAATATTAACGCCCATACTAGGGCCCAGCAGATAAATTTTTAAAGACCTACTCATCAGGAGTAGGCCCAGCAGCAGCTACATCAGCATCGGTGGGGTCAGAGGTCACCTCCTCTCCAACGTCTTGGGACCCCACCCCATCTTCTTCCTCATCATCGTCAGAAATCAGGTCCATATTTAAACCCTCGGGAAAGTCGGAAGCAAAGGCCTTCTCCAAAGCTGCTAAGTCCCAGGTAGTATGGCTACCCTCCTGGAACTCCCGAACACACTTCACCCGGGTCTCAGCAGCAGTAAAAGCAACAGCTTCAATTAACGCCCTCTGCAGACCATCCTTCTTCTGCTCCAGAGCCTCCACCTTCAACACCAGGTCCGCCTCTGAAGTCAAGGCCCTCTCCGGCTTAGAGTGAGCCGTGGCTAGATGGTTCTGAGAAGCCTCCTCCTGAGCTTTGAGCATCTCCTGGCCCTTAGCCACAACCTGGCGAGAACGCTCAACAGCCTGCCGCAGACTTTCCCTCAAGGTCTCCTCCAATCTTAACTTCTCTGATAACTCCCGCTCCTTCTTCGCCAGGGCCTCCTGCATCCTCTCCACCTCCTGCCTCCTCCTCAGAGCCTCAGATTGAGCTGCCTTCGAGCAATGGAGTTCAGCCAGCAAGGCCTCACTCTGTCGTTTAGCACAAAGCGACAGCTCCAGGACCTGGAAGTCCAGACCAGGTCAGGGAAAACAGAAGAAAGGAAAAAGAAGAACAAAGGGAAAGAAAAGAGAAAGGAGGGTTACCTCAAAGGAAACCTCCGCAGTACGCCTAATCAAGTCCTTGAAAGGACGAGTTTCCATAATAGAGGCAGAGGCGGGGAAAAGTAGTGAGTCCAAAGTAGGCCAGAGATGGGTCCTGGACCCACCAAAGTCCGCTGGGAGCTCCAGGCGCAAAGAAGAAGAGGAGGATAAACCTTCTCCAGAAGGTGGTAGAGGCAGCTGCTCCAAAACTGGCTTGTAGCCAGGAGTAGGAATGGAGGGAGGAATCTTGAGAGGAGAGGGGTCAACGTAGGGAGCTTCAGAAACAGGTTCCTGGACCAGATCAACGGTATCAACTTCAATAGGGGCAGCTTTGGACCCGGCTCTAGCAGAGCTCCCCTCCACAACGTCCGTTTTTATCTTCTTCGAGGACCCCGCGTCCCCGGAAGCCAACCTCTTTCTGCGTAGCTGCATCACTCTGCTCACGTCCACTCTGGGCTTGCCTGAAAAGGTGACAGTAGAAATCAGAGCAGAATAAACGCAGGTCCACCCAAAAGAAAACAAAGAACATTGAAAAATTGTACCTTCTTTCTTCACCACCAGAACAGCAGCATCCCGGACCAGTTTGGAGAACGTCCTTTCCTCAGCAGGGAGGTCCAGGAGCTTGGCCTTGGAAGTAGGGGGATCAGCAGAGTCAGGAAACTTAGCCAAGCTATGACCTGCAGAGACTAACAAACCGTCAGAAACAAACAAAGAAGCAATAAAGTAAGGAAAATCGAAAGAATGCTAGAGCAAAAACCAGTACCTTCCACGGGCTGCCATGCAGAGAAAATATAGTCAGGAGAGGAAGGCAATGTGTCAATTTTGACAAAGATAAAACGGGTAAACCACTTACTATCATCCAGAGTGGAGGAAAAAACGATGGCAGAAGGCATATTGTCATGACTACGAATTGTGCACTGAGAATGACCCAGGGAACGAGGAGCGAACCACTGCCCCAAGTCAGCCACACCGATGTTCAGCCCCCGCTCACGGTTCAGAGCACAAATACTGAGCAAAATTCTCCATGCATGCGGAGCAATCTGGCACATAGCAAGTTTGGTTAACTTCAAAAAATCTACAATCAAGTCAGGAAAAGGAAACCTGAGACCCAGACGGAAAGGATACTCATAGAGACAAGTCCATCCCTCCCTCTCAAAATCGGCCTTCTCGCCGGCGAGAGGAAAGTGATAGACCACTCCCTCCGGGAATCCAAAACGAAGCTTGATGAAAGAAGCATGAGATTCGTTGAAAGAAGAGTCGCATAAGTGCTTAGCCGCAAGTAATTTCTGCGACGGAAAAGGACCAGAATAATCCCCCGAAGCAGAACTGGACCCAGAGGACCCCTCAGAAGCAGGGGTGGTAGAAGGAGTAGCAGAAGAAGATCCAGGGGCAGACATTGTGTAAAATCGAAAGTTGTGGTAAAAGAAATTTACCGCAAAAATAAAGCAAGAAAAAGCAAGAAAAAGCAAGAAAGGAAGTAAGAAAGAAAGTGAAGTGTGAAGATGGTAAAGGTAAAAGAGTGCGGTTAAAAGAAGTATTTATAAGGGAAGCAAGTGAGTTAAAATTTGAAAGTTGAATTCAAAAGGTGAAAGATGAAAAGTTAAAGAGTGATAACAAGGGGACAAGCAGTTAATGAAGTGATGGGACAAGTGGGGCAAGTGGGACAAAGCAACGGCTGTGAAAAGTTGCCTAGACTTCCCAACTACCTCAATAAAACCCCAGAAGCACGCTTAAGAGCCGAATAAAATTCCAGCCCAATTGAAGCCAAGTTAGGCTGAAATTTGGGGGAAATTGTTTAGCCCAAAAATCCTCATCACAATGTTGGGCCCATAAGTAGTCCCAGAAGCAGCAGCCCATTACAGAAGCAGATCAGACGCAGACTAGACGCAGACTAGGCGCAGACCAGAGCAGAAAAAGACTTGTTGAAGGGAAGGGAATGGGTCAAAACCCTAAGAGGATATTCCCCTATATTCTCTCCCACATTTCAGCACCAGAAACGGAGTCAGTTAAACAGCAATTTACAGCTATAAAAAGAGAGACTAGGTCATTATTTAGTGATCCAGTTCATACGTTGTAAAACTCTACTACTCTCGAAAAATACTTGTAATCCGTCCCTACAGTGAAAATCTTCGATCATAGTAAAAATATTGGTGGGATTCCGTTCCCCCCGCGGTTGTTTCCCTCAACGGGTTTTTCCGCGTCACCAAAAATCTCTTGTGTCGTCGTTTATCTCTTTAATTTTCGTATTCATTTTCTACGTTAGTCTTTATATTGGTTGACACTTTGACCCGCATCACATAAACATTGACCCGGTAGAAATTTTACCAAAACAAGCTGTTTTACGCGTTTCTCATTTATGTGTCCCATACGACAATGCCATAGATAAGTTTAATCTAAAACATAAATTCCATTCATGGAAACTGCCTTGCCATAAATCATATTGTGTAATGAGCAAATGCAACTGTTATTTTCTATTACAAATGAAAAACCAAGTTTGTCAAATGTAGAAACTGAAATAATGTTTTTGGACAAACTAGGAACATAATAGCAGTTATATAAAGATAACTCGAATCCACTTGGAAGCTGGATCACGTATGTTCCCCTCGAGACTGCAGCAACACGTGCTCCATTCCCGACACGCAGGTCAACCTCACCCTTGATTAGGGGTTCTTGGTTTCGGAGGCCCTGCACATGAGTACATAGATGAGAACCACAACCAGTATCTAGTACCCAATTTCCGTAACTTGCATGGTTAATCTCAATCATGTGAATAAAAGAAGAAGAAGAAGACATACCAACAGGAATAACGCGGCCTGCTTTAATGTCCTCCCGATACACGGGGCATGTGCGCCTCCAATGCCCAGTCTTGTGGCAATGGTGGCATTCCATGCTTGTATCCTTGCTCTTTGTCTTGCCCTGTGAGTTTCTCGACTCACCTGGCCCACTCTTAGTAAATCCTGGTTTCTTGAACATGGGCTTACCTACCGCTAGGTCGCCCTGAGCTTTAGCTTTCCCCTTACCCTTACCCTTGCTGGAGATCATGAGAACATCCTGCTTCACGCTCCCACTTAATTTCAGGTCCTTCTCGGTCTGTACGAGAAGGGAGTGGAGCTCATGAGGAGTCTTCTTCATGTCGTTCATGTAATAGTTGGCCCTAAAGAGGGCGAACCCATCATGAAGCGAATGAAGCATTCGATCAACGATTATGTTCTCATTGATCTTGCAGTTTAGGGCGTCCAGTTTTTCGATATTCTCAATCATGTTGAGAATATGTGGGCTAACCGCTTGGCTCTTCTGGAGTTTCGCCTCAAAGAAGCGACAGGTATGCTCATAAGAAACGATTCTCGGAGTTTTTGAGAATTCGTTAGTGACCGTGGTGAAAATCTTGTTTGCACCATGGGTTATGAAGCGTCTTTGCAAATTGGATTCCATTGTATAGATGAGTACGTTCTTTATCGCACCCGCTTCCATGACGAAGTCGTTATGAGCGTGAACTTCGTTAGCTCTAGCTCCGGTTCCTGGGTGTGCCGGAATTGGCTCAGTTAAGTACTTAAGCTTTCCGTCAGCAACGGCAGCATTCCGGGTGCTGCCTCCCAGTCAGAGAAGTTTGACCCATCATTCCTCAGTCTAGTAGACTGATTCATGGAGTCCATGAAGGCTTTTAGCCATGATTCACGTGCTAGCTTGGCACTTGGCATTGGGTCTTCACCAGCCATTAGTTATACATCAATTTAATTGAACGTGTTCTACACTGAAAAGAAGATAAACCAAAACCATATAAGCAACTCATTGTTGTGATTTAAGTCTATATTAAATTGTATTTAAACTCTTAGACTCATGCATTTATATAATTGATCTCCCTCAAGAATTATATAAACAATCCCAAGACTCAATTTCCGTATATTGATAAGCCCACAGCTTGGCTAATTCCACCGTTGGAACTCTTGGTCGATAGATTTCCGTAAATCCTATTTATTAGTCCATCATAGTCGCTAGATAGTATCGAGTGACCACGATGTTGAGATAAAATAAATCATCTGTTCCCACTTACCCGACGTAGAAGGGGTCATATTATGCCTACCGACGAAGAAGGGATTCATGGGAGTCTGATTTATAAAGACTATTCTCAATTTTTGGTTATACGAGGAAGACCCCATCAACTTATATTTATCCATTTTAAGTGAACTAATATCTAGCATTTGCGTGAATGAATGAAATAAAGTGATGGCTTTACACGTGACATGTGACATCTGTATTGTCACAGAAAACTAACGCGTAACCTCTACATGAGTCAGTTTTCAGGCATGTTATAGGTGGTTTGGTTTTAGGCGGAATATGATGCAAGCTATTATCGATGAAAACATAAAATAAAATCAATAAACGTAAATAAAAGTCTTAGTGTGGCCTATCCTACCAAAATAAACATAAAACAACTTGGAATCCATCGTTGGACCCTAGAAGCTTTCTCTTGATGTTCCATCTTGGTCTTTGCAGCGGGAGTGAGCATCCGGTCTCCGTCTTTGGTCTTCACAAAATTACTAATTTAAATTACAATATAACCCTATTTAAATTCTAATTTAAATACAAAAGTAATTACATGGCAAAAACCCAAAACGGAGATTCAAGATCTCAAAATTACAAACAAGACTGTGTCCCATCATTACGGTGACACAATCTTCTAAGGCCACACTAAGTTACAACCGTTTGCAATATTAAATACGTTATAGAAAGCATTCAAATAGGCATTCAACAAGACGATAAATAAAATGCATCAACTAAAATTAAAATTCATTCATGACATAATACTGTTATTATGATTAACAAATTTTACCAAACCACCTTTTCGGGATTAAAATTATGTGATTATACCGTTTTAACCACTTTAATTTTAATAAGTTTATAAATCATTATCTTAAACCGTTTTAAAATAATGTATCAAACGAGAGTGAACCGTTTCACAAAAATAATATATTATTTCCGTATACAGTATATTACTAAAGGCCAAAGAAAATAAAACAAGTTATTTTCGGAAAAAAAAAAAATAACACGACTGTTACAGGGAAGTGGTCGACCGACCTCAACATGGGGTCGACCGACCTCAACATGGGGTCGACCGACCTACTGTCAGTAAAAAAAAATTTCCTGTAACAGCAGAATGGTCGACCGACCTATCAACCAGGTCGACCGACCACAAAACAAGAAATCGAGTTTCTGAAAACGCGAAATTGCTGCACTTTCAATCAAAACAAGTTTTTACCTTTGATTCAAAACGTGTAAATCAAAATAAACAGCAACAAGGGTTCACATATTGTCAAGAATATCGATTAATTAACAATATGTAAACAGGAATCGAAAACAAGATCGATTACACAAAAGAGAAACTGCAGAAAAACAGAAACCCTACGCGGGAGGTGGTCGACCGACCACAATAATGGGTCGACCGACCCACACGGCAGACAGAAACGATTTTCAGATATTTTAAATCAAAACTTATGAAAAACACAAAAGTAAAATTTCGTGGCCTTGGCTCTGATACCATTTGTGTGGAATAAAGCATGTATTCGCCCTAAAACATGAAGGATTATAACGAATTTTACAGTTGTGAATATAGTCATAAGATAATTAAAAACATAAAAGAAATACAACCTTGGGTCCTTGCTTGAATAGGCCTAAGAACAGGAATTAAAGTAAATTCCCTCCTATAACTTGCACCCAAGACTTGATTGAGATGATGCCGCGTGTGCTAGAAATACTCTCCAATTGCCTTGCAATATGGGGAGAGATTTTTGTGAGTTTTGATGTGAGATCTGGGATTTTGGGAGGAGGATGCTCTCAAAACCCTAATTCTTGAGATTGTAAAATAACCAGTAATCCACATAAGGAGAACAACTCTCCTTATTAATACTACACGGTCAGCCGAACAGGTCTTGGGTAAGAGTGTGCTTTTTCCACTCTTACCTTATTCCCTTGCGTGATTCGACCCGATTTGCTGAATATTATTCGTGGGTATTCAATATAAATCGCACACATGTTATCAGATATTGTAATACCTCTAAAATTTAGACGCGATAATTGATTTTATTTGTTTGTGTCGATAGTTAAACCTATTTGTTAAGTAACAAATAGAGTTATGAGATTAGGTTGTTGTGAGGGTTCGAACCCTAGACCTCTAGCCCTATGTTTAGGTCGTGGTGGGGATCGATCCCTAGACCTTATGCGCGTGGCTTGGGCCTCGAAATGTGTGCCACAACCCAAAGCCCACGGCTATTTTAAAACAGCTCCACAAAAACCCTTTTAAGAAGACCATGCTACCGCCACCTTTGTACACCCTCCATAAACCCTAAACTTACCCTAATCCATGTTCCAGTATCCCATACCTACAGCCGTCACCACATAGAAAAGAGGGGCAGTAATCACGATGGTCTTAGGTGGTCGTAAGGCGGCTCGATTTGACTGAGAAGTTGGGTATGTCACCTCTCGTTGTAATTCCAGTTTTGATTTATGTTTTTATCGTTTAAGTAGTTGTCTATAACACGATCTACCTTCACTGTTTTTGCATAAATTTTGTCATATAACATGTAATGAACATATGTAATTTGTTAGATGGTGGTCGTGGGCGGTTAAAGGGCGTTGCAGGAGGTGTTTAAACACGGTGTCAGTAGAGGGTGTCTTCGTTCTGTCTTTATAATATGCTGATGTCTGTGTTTGGGTACGTTCTAGAAAGGTTTTGTGTTAAGATCTGTGGTTGGGTGATACGGGTCTTTGGTCAGGGAGTCGGGTGGTAGTCAGGCGTGGTCATGGCGGAAGGCTGGGTGGTTCCAGGTGGCTTAATTAGGGTCGATTAAGGTGGTACTGATGGTGGTCTGTTCTGGGTTTCTTCACCTTGTTACGGACTGGTTGTTTGGGGGTGGCACCACCGCTGACTCGGGGGAGGTCGATGCGGTGGTACCACCGTGGTGTCTCGTACGCATGTTAGGGTGTGTCGGGGTGGCAGTTTCAGGGGAGGTCAGTTGTGTTTGCTTGTGTCGATGGTGGTCTGAATACCGGTGCAGGGAGTATAGGTGGGGAGTCAGACCTGGGTTGGTGGGTTAGGGTCTGACTCACCGGCGGTTGTCGAGGGGTTTGGTGGTGTCAGGGAGGTAGTGGGGTGTCGGTGGTGTCGTTGGGTGGTGTCTGTTGGTGGTCGAAGTGGTGGTAGACGGTGGTAAAGGGGGCTGAAAACCGGGTTTGGGGGCTGTCGGGTTTCGAATCCTTTGCTATGGTTTATTCTTATTTTTATTATTATTCTTATTATTTTTATTATTATTCTTATTATTATTTTTATTATTATTACTATTATTTGGTTTTAAATGAATGTTATTTATGGCATATATAATTAGTACTTATGGTATAGTATTTTAATTATGGTAAAGATTTGGATTTGAATTTCAAAACCAAGTGTTTATTTATTTGTGGGAGTTACTATTTTTAGAAGCTACTATATTTAGAAAGTTACTATTTTTGGGTAACTCGGTTGTTGGGAAACTTTCTAAATATAGGATTTGTCTATAAATAGAAGGTGTACATGTATTATGAGAATTAGGAAAGTATTAATTAAAGTAATACTTATTTAGGTGGAAGTTTCCGTGTGGAGCATTTTTAGTAGCAGTTGCGCAGTTACATTTCTTCGGCAGTTTGAGGTAGGGGAAACTACTGGTAAATAATGATGTGTAAACCGTTCATAATTGATGTTAAGCATGTTTATATATATTATCTTGTGATCATTATAATGTGCATGTATATACTGTGATAACGATGGTGCGGAGATAATGGGTCTTGTGATTGGTGCGGAGATAATGGGTCTTGTGACTGGTGCGGAGATGATGGGTCTTGTGATTGGTGTGGAGATAATGGGTCTTGTGTTTGGTGCGGAGATATTGGGTCTTGTGATTCGGAGTGGAGATGATCGACTTTCTATTTTTAGTAATGTGGTTTGTTTACAGTTTTACTCTACTCAACCTCGTGGTTGACCCTGTGTATTCGTGATCACCTGTGATGAACCAACTTATTGGGGAGCAGATTGACAGGTTAAAGACTATGGGAGCTTAGGGAAGGGAGAAGCGTGGACCCGGACCTGCCTAGAGTCTAGATCACATGATAGCTGTTGATGAGTTGTACTTTCTTTTTGATCAGAACAGTTTTATAAGTTGTTTATGTAAGAACAAGTCATGAGTTTAAATTTAATTTAAAGTGCTCTTTATCTTCCTTTGTATCTACTGCCTCGGGAAACCGAGATGGTAACACTTTTATTTATCTGAGGAGTCCTAGTTCAAGCCCTTAAATAAATGGGGGTGTTACAGATATTAATGCAGTCGATGTATTAATAATGGTCTGATAAAATTACGATATTGTATAATTACCCAAATTAATATAACCGTTTATATTAATACGCGAATACAATATTTAATTAAATATAACCGTTTATATTTAATTTACGAATTAATCATGTAATCCGTGTTAGCTAAAATTATTTAATCCGTATTAAATAATAATCTCAACATCTTATTGACTAATTTAATAGTCAATACCTCTGACTAACTGTTTAGTCGTATCCGGCATAAATGTGACTGTATTTTCATACCTTCACATCTCTCAAACGTGTCCTATAGGTGTGACGTATAGGGACCAGTTGATCACCGCCATCCGTATGACAATAACGTCAAACTTATCTAGCAAGCCAACCGTTATTGATAAACGTGGATCAACTGATAAAAATACTGAAGTATGCCCTTGTGATCCTTTAAGAGATTTAGTAAGTCATGGTACTAACTGTCAAAGGACACCAGCCCCAACAATCTCCCACTTGTCCGTACAGGGGTATGTGCAATGACATTATCACACTACATGTGGAGGACACAAGCTCCAACAATAAGCTCGGCCCGCGATCGGTCAAGACATACTTTATAGGCTATCCAAAGGGAACTTTTGGTCATTACTTCTACTCGCCAACCGAACAACGTGTTTTTGTTGCGGCCAGTGCGACGTTCTTAGAGAAAAAATTTCTCGAGAACAAGTCGAGTAATAGAACCTTCGATCTATCGGAGATTCAAGAACCAACTACCGAGCAACCATTGGAGGAAACACTTCCTTCAACCGAGGCTGCGGTAGATATTCCTGAGGAACCTAGGAGGTCGGGAAGAGTCTCTATTCCTCCGGACAGATACATTGGTATGGTCGAGGAACATGACATAGATTACGTCTTACTCCTAGAGGGTAATGAACCCTCAACCTATAAAGGTGCCATGACTAGTTCTGACTCAAAGCTATGGCTAGAAGCCATGCAATCCGAGATGGACTCCATGTATGAGAAAAACGTATGGAATCTTGTGGACCTACCTGCAAAGGTACGCCCCCTTTAATGCAAATGGCTTTACAAGATAAAGCATGTCGTGGAAGGACAACAAGATATCCACAAGGCAAGACTAGTTGCTAAAGGTTTCACCCAAGTGCCAGGCTTGCACTACGATGAGATCTTTGCACCCGTAGTCATGTTGCGTTCCATTCGGATTATCTTCGCGATCGCCGCATTTCACGATTATGAAATCTGGCAAATGGACGTTAAAACCGCCTTCTTAAACGGTTATTTTGAGGAAGAGTTGTACATGGTACAACCCGAGGGTTTTATTGATCCAGAACATCCTAAGAATGTTTGCAAGCTTAAGCGTTCCATCTATGGACTTAAGCAAGCATCACGGAGTTGGAATCATCGCTTCGACCAATTGATAAAAGAGAATGGGTTCATTCGATCAGTCGAGGAACCATGTCTCTATATCAAGTCGAGTGGGAGCAAGATTGTCTTCCTAGTATTGTATGTCGATGACATACTCTTGATTGGGAATGACACACCTCTCCTATCTTTGGTTAAAGCATGGTTGAAAAACCATTTCCAAATAAAAGATCTGGGAGAGGCACAAAGAATTTTGGGCATCCGTATCTACAGGGATAGATCAAGACGGATATTGTCTCTCAGTCAGGAGTCTTATATAGATAAGATCCTAGAGAGATTCAGCATGACGAACTCCTAGAAAGGGTTCCTTCCTATGACTACTGGGCTTCACTTGAGCAAGACTCAAGAAGCTAAGACATTGGAAGAGAAAGAGCGCATGAGTCGGATTCCTTATGCTTCGGCAATAGGATTGATCATGTATGCCATGATATGCACACGTCCAGACGTTGCATATGCATTGAGTATGATAAGTCGATTCCAAGCTCATCCAGGTGAACAACACTGGATGGCCGTGAAAAACATTCTTAAGTACCTACGGAGGACTAAAGATTGGGGATTGACTTACGGAGGCGACTCGACGCTCTGTGCCACGGGTTACGCAGATGCTAGCTTCCAAACGGATCGAGACGACTCGAAATCTCAGTTTGGATTCGTTTTTACTCTTAATGACGCTGTTGTCAGCTCGAAAAGTTCTAAACAAAGTCTTATAGCAGATTCTACGACTGAGTCCGAGTACTATGCCGCTTCGGAAGCAGCTAAGGAAGCAATATGGATGCGTCAATTCTTACAAGGACTATCAGTGGTGCTTAGTTCGAATGACCTGATCACCGTTATTGTGACAATAAAGGTGCCATCTTCCAAGCTAAGGAGCATAAGTCTAGCAACAAAGCTAGACATGTACAAAGGAAAGCTCATCTAATCAGAGATTACGTGGAGCAAAAGGAGATATTCATTGATAAGATCGCTACGGATGACAACATAGCTGATCCTCTCAAAAAAGCATTACCACGTGATAAGCATGAAGGGCACATTAATTCCATGGGAATTAGATGTGTTCCTAAGTTGTAGTACTCTTTTATGAATTCATGTTATAATTCATTTTCTCGTGTACTCTATTCAACCTCATTGTTATGATATTTAATGTTTTGTTTTTCATGTGGAATTGTACGCCAATTTTGAACACCACAACGTGAACTGAATAACATTACATCGTTTTGGTCCTTGATTACCCACTTGAGCTGATAACTCAGGTAATCATTTCGTGACGTTGGTTGATGGTGGGTTCAATGTGCCATAAGTCAAACAGTTGACTGACCAATCACAAAGGCGAGTTATACGGATATCTCGTAGGACACCTCGTGACAACGTTATGGAGTCCTAAATGTTCTATAACATTGGGTGCCAGGTCATGGATAGGACCTCCATAGTGTTCTTTAGAGTCGAGTCTTTTGACTTTCAACTGTCTCTTGACTTTCAACGTTATGGAGTCCTAAATGTTCTTTAGAGTCGAGTCTTTTCTAAAATGTTTTAGAATATTTGGAATATATTTTGCATGAATATTGATTATTGGTATATTAAATCTCGGTTTTAATATGTTTTAATGGTTAAAAATGTTTATTTTTGGGAAAAATAGTTAAAGTTAGCTTTTGGCCGAGATTTTTCAGTATGTTATCACATGTATTTTCTATAATATGAATGTGATTTTTCGTAAATTATGGACTTATAAATCGTGTGATATGAATTTTAAGTGTTAAAATGCAATAAGATGAATAAAAATGGGTTAAAATAGTTATATTATGAATTTGAATATAAACATTTATGAGGATGTCACATGCAATATTTAAAATTTATGTTGAATTTTCCAGAAATTTATCTCAAATATTGCAATATTATAGATTTTTAATGTAAAAATCGGGTAATTAGTGACATAATTTCGACTTTAATAGTTTAAGTTGGAATTTGGCCATAAAAATTTAACACGATGTCATATATATTATTTCCAGCATGTATAAAATTTTCGAGAATTTTATCTTATTTTATGCTTGAGAAATAATTTTAAGGGTTAAAATCGTACGATATATGACGTAAATCGTTAAAATTTGCAAATGTTGTTAAAATGGCCGAAAAATGTAACCCATATTAGTCATATGTGATATGTTCATCATGAAAATATTCTTGGGAGCCAAAAGTTTCAGATTTGATTTAATTTTATGTTGTTAAAAGTAGCATTTAAAGTTAAATAAAAGGAGTCATGCTTTTAAATTTCGGCTCATTGGGCAGTGTACCATTTAATTTTCTGTCCATCTTGTGTTCTTAAAATGTTTTGGAAGGTATAAAAATATTATTAGTATTTAATTTGCATTTATGAAGTTAATTATTGAATTTTTCGACTTAAAATGCTTGTTTTACGTGTTATTTTCGAAATAATGTTAAAACCGTATAAATACTAATATTTTAACATTCTGAAAATTTTAAGAACATTCTGGATTTTTCAAAATTTGAATTTTGAATTTTCGAAATTTTTATGACTCTTTTGAATTTTATATTATTTTTCCCAAAAAACCGAGTAATACCGATCAATATTGAAATATATTAAGTTAAGTCATGTTCAAAGTTTGAGTAAGACTAAATTTTGAATCCTATGCGAGTTAGGATGATTAACTTAAGGATGAAAACCGTTTCATATAATGCATAGTGTTGTTAATCGTTAAAACACACGATTCCATAAACCGAGGTTTGCGATAACTATTTAAATAAGTGTTTTAAATAGGACGATTTGGCTTAGGATTTGCATGTTAATTCATATTTACATAAGCATTGCATACCTTATTATGAATGTCATGATTTATTTTACGTAATTTTGGGAATTATGTAATTTACTTAGTATGGCCTTAGTTTATAATCGGTATTTCCCGTAATGTAAGGGGTTACCGATTCGGTTGTAATTTTGTGATCTCGTATCACCCAATTGTAATTTATTTCTATTTTATAATATATAAAGTAGACTAGAAAAGTTGTAATATTTGTAAAATCCGGAGTTCCTTGAAGACGGTGCCATTCGGAAAGGAGTTCCGATCAAGACGGTGTTTACCTCGAAGTGAGTGCCGCGTGAAGTTCAAGGGACCAAAGGAGTTGGTTTCCGAATTTGTACTTTTATTATTTCTTTTCTAGGAAAGGCCATACTAGGGTTTATTTATGCTTTTATTTTTGCTTTTATATGTTTGCATGCATAGCCAAATCGTCATACATCGTATCATGCATTTTTCGATTTAGTCGACCTAGTCTTTTATTTTATCGATAATTCACCGACTTAGTTCACTTAAACGGAGATAGATAATAATTGACTAGATCTCTTACATATAAATATTGAGACTTAGCCTTACCAAAAAGTACGGACCCATGAATCCCTACTTCACAAGAACGTAGGCTCGGCTACACCGGGGTACTAAAATTGTCACGTTGGGTAAGTGGGGTAATAAGATTACACCTTGAAATTTGGTTGATCTCAACGAAAGTATTCGTAACCGTAGTTGCAATAAGTTCGGGCTAAAGATAATTTTAAGAAAATTGTCGACCGAGAGTTCTAAGAGTAGAACCGATTAAAGAGTTAATCCACCAAATTATACCGATACGGGTTGAATCGGCTACACCGTGCCCGGATTAGTATGGGTTTGGGTCTCGGGATTGTTTACTTAATTGGGTAAGAGATCATTAAGTAAATATATAACTAAACTTGTTAAAGTGTCTAGTTTAAATTAAGAATTTTAAAATGATGTTGTTTTTCCTTTTATTATTGTAGTTTAATTTTCAACAACATCAATGGCAACCAACGCTCCACCTCTCACTAACGTATCATGGCTTCGATCCTTTATGGATCGTTGCAAACTCGATAAGCATGGTTCCAATTTTAAGGATTGGGATGCGCAATTGCTTTTGGCCGCGCAAGGTGACGATAAGAGTCGTTACCTATCCGAAGCCGCTCCTCCTGCTCCGACCGCTCGTTCATCGGTCCAAACTCGTGAGGCCTATGAAGCCTACATGAAAGAGTCCTCCGCTCTTAAAAATGTGCTCATCTTCTCCATGGAGCTGGATCTCCAAAGGAGTATGATTAAGTTGACCACATCATATGAGATATACACCAAGCTTGCGACCATGTTTTCGCAAACTCCAAGGGTGATTCAATATGAGGCGGCTTCCGCCTTCTTTGACATTACATTCAAGGAAGGGCAAAAGATAAGCCCTCATGTGCTCAAACTCGTTGAGCTCGCGGAGACGCTAAAAGCTCAAAATGTTGATGTTCCCGACTCTCTAATTATTGACCGAGTTCTTCACTCGCTCAATAAGGTTAAGGCGTATGCTCAATTCCGGGTGAATTTCAATATGCGAAACCAAGAGACCACGTTGGAAGAGTTGCATAAGATGCTCGTCCAAGCCGAAAGGGACATGGGACTTCATGAAAGTTCCACCAAGGATGTTTTGAACATCGAAAAGAAAGGGAAAACGAGCTTCAAAAGGAATGCCTCTAAAGGCAAGGGCAAGAAAACGTTCAAGCCCAAGGCGACCAAAGAAAAGACCTTTTCGAAAGGCGCTTCCACCTCGTCTTCTAAAGAGCAAGACAAGTGCCATTATTGCACGAGGATCGGTCATTGGAAGCGAAATTGCCCCAAATACTTAAGTGATCTCAAAAATGGGAAGGCAACCGCCGTAGGTAATAATTCTCGTTTATGATTCATGTCATTTATCAACTTACGTATAATGATACAAATGTGTTGATATTTACCCTTTTTAAATGTTTTAAAGGGGCGCCTCCTAATAATGATAAGGGCAAGGAAAAGGAAGCTTGAAGTTCCTTACTTGGATGGCTATGGTAGCATCCAAATTGATCGAAGACTTGAAGAGCTAGCCTCTAATTTTCATATCGTCTTCTTTCATATTTTGCATTTATTTATGGAACAATTTATTTTCTTGTAAGACAAGGATTAAAATCCTAAAACAATGGTTGTAATTTTGGATATTAGTGACTTGGTTTTCAACCCGAGTCACTACTTTTGTTCTTCATCAATGTTTTGATTTCTCAAATAAATTGCATGCCTCATTTAAACATGAATAATGGTGATCTAATCACAATTGATACGATCAATATAATATAATCAAAGTGTTGATTAAAACGGAGAACTACACCCCATGAGATACTTTCAATCAAAATGAGACTATATTAGTTCATTATAAGATTTTCATTTTAAGTGAAAATGAGAATGTATTCATCACACCTATAAAACTTCAAACATTCATATGCATTGGTTAATCGAAATAGCTATCCTTAGACGAATAAAGGTTATTGTTAGAAGGATAGAGTGGGAGAAAATATTTCGCTCGCAAACCAATGATGAAAATAAAGGATCTTAGAGAAGATTCTTACTTGGGAGTCTTAAGAAGAGCCCTAAATGATTTGAAGAAACTACGAGAGGACACTGAAGAAACTACGGGAGGACACTCGAAGAAAGGTTCTTTATGTTCATTGTTTCATAGAGAGGAAACATGAAACCCCGTAAACGGTTCCTTAATAAATGATTTTTCTAAGTTTATAAGATAAAAGAGAAGAAATCATCTCAATCCTCTCAATGTAGTTATAAAGAAATTATCATGTCATTTTCGTCTCGAGGAAACGAAGACATGATAAGAAAGAATGATTGATTGAATGGAAACAGATCACTATAGGGATAGTGATAGTGATAATGATTCAAGTAATAGTTTAACATGCGAGAAATGAAAGGTTCATTTAAGATATCGAGAGATATTGATTTTAGTGGGAGCGATTTTCATTAAAAGAATTAAGCCTACCATTTAGAGAGGATGGGTGATTCTTTAAGGTGTAAAGAATAAGAGGTTTGAAATTCTAGATGAATAAAATATTTTATCATATGATGATGGAGTTTTAATGGGAAGGTTTATTATATGGATAATAAAAGGTCGCCCACCAGAAGTTAAAATGGTTGGATACATTATTCATAACGATGAATGAAACCATTATCAAATAGCCAAGATGAGTGAAATTTATTAGAATGATGAAATCATAAATAGACTACAATAAAGTTTTCAGTACATAAGTGACTGTATATCGATACGTCACGAGTTATAAGATAACAGTGGGAGCTTTCCTCCGGAAAGGAAACTCAAAATCTAGAAAGAGTCCTAGATATGTACTCAAATAGGATCATATTATACGAGATAATATGAGAATGAAGGAGACAAAAAAAAATAAATTGTAAGTTTTGCAAATCATGAATAAAAGGTTTATTCGCAAAACACTAATACAAATAGATGATTGTGCATCAAAATGCAATGTAATAGTGTTGACTATTGTTGCATGACAACATCATTTGAGTTATGATTAACTCAAAATGAAAGATACTTTGTCAGAATCCAAATGGGTTGTATGAGACAATATTGAACCCCATAAGTGAACTGGATTGACTTAGTATGGCCCCTAGCCGCTTACATGAGGTGACGTCTCAAAGCGACTAGAGTGTGAGGCGATTGATGGCAAGTTCAAGTGCCATAGAGTCATATGTGATGACTAGTCGATCACATAGGCAGACTGCAAGAGGCACTTTGTCGGGCAATGTGACCGCTTATAGAGTTCTGGAAATTTTATAGCCGGGTCGTGGCGAGAGCTGCTATAGTATTCTTGTGAGTCAATTCTTAGACTAAAGACTACTCTCCCAAGATGGTATAGTTTAGGCATAACTTTGATCCATTCTCTACGACTTTTCGTAACTGGAGTCAAATGAGATTGTTTTGGGTTGTGACTAACTGTGACTAGTTGAAGGAAGTAATGCGATAGAAATTGTCCACCCCTTGTCAGGGTTGTTCAAATCTCAGGGCCACTCGAGCAGAAGTTAACTGGAAATGCGTGGCCACGCTCGGAAGGTATCTATGGTAGATAATTCCGGTCAGACAGTTATTCTCCAGATCGAGGAAACCACTCATGATATGATCGAATGCAAGTACGACCTTAGAGAGACATCTTGCATTGAGTGGGAGATTGTAATAGGACAAGAGAATTGGTGACGCACACTTGTCGAGGACAAGTGGGAGATTGTTGGGAAATGTGTCCTCAACAATAGTGCGATCACGTAATTAAATCTCATAACGAGAATGCGCAAGGGATGATACGATTTTATATTAGTCAACTGACCAACATTAATCGGTAATGATTGGCTAGCTAGAGTTTGACATTACTGTCGTATGACGGTGGTGGTCAGTTGATCCCTTTAGGTCACACCTTTAGGACAATTCCCTTAATTGATAAAATGATCAAATGTATATTGATACGATTTGATCATATTCCTTAAACTTGTATATCGAGAAATTAGAGGTTAAATCTTAATGTAAGATTTATGTTTAAAATTGAAATGTGTCAATTGTTAAACATTAAACGATATTTTAAGATATCGTAATTAGAATGAATTGGGTTGAAATTGATACAAAGGTTGTAAATCGTATTGACGATAAATTATCATTTTATATTTGTAATTTCGAATTACTTGTCAATATATAAATATGATTTATTATATATACAATATTTATACGATAAATATTTATATTAAGATAATTGTATTTTATTAACTTGTGACATGTAAGATGTCACATAATATACAATTTTACATTTGACGATTTTATAAAATGAGGTCCACTTAATATTGTAGGTACCGGTTTTGGGCATGCTTATATGATGATTTGTGTATGTTAAATGTTCACTAGACACAATCATTAAAGGGTCTTGGAATCTCTTCCTAGAGCCACCCTAAGGTGCATGGGTAAGGCAACATGTTCCCTTGTTGCTCTTCCCGTGGCCGGCCACCCTATCACCATAAACCCTACCTACTTAAATATTGGACATGCAATAACCATTCATTCTAATGCTTGTGCTTGATTTTTCTAAGAGTAAGAAATTATATCAACATTCAAAATATCCTCTCTTCTTTCTCTTGGCCGAAAACTTGACTAAGTAAGAAGAGATTATATTAACCTCTAAATTGATATTATAAGATAATATATACATACTATTTAGTAGTATTGAAATAATATTCTAATAAGAGAGATTAGAATAAGTTTAAGGAGAAACCGGTTTTGTAACTAGCTTGTTCAAGTCTCGGTTGATTGAGGGGTTGTCTTGGTGCATCCAAAGGACGTATTCTATTTTGGGTACTCGGAGGATCATCCTTGCTAAATACTTGGACCGTGTGTAAGGGTTCAATATCTCCTTATTTCCGCATATATTAGAATGCATAAGATCACCTAATCATATGTTAATTAAAGAGTTAATTAAAAGATTATATTAGTATGACTAAAATTAGTTTATGAGCAACTAATAAAACCTAACATATTCAAGCAAGGACCCAAGGTTGTTATTTCTTTTCATGTTTTTAATTATCTTATGACTATATTCGCAACTGTAAATTTCGTTATAATCCTTCATGTTTAGGGCGAATACATGTTATATTCCTCAGAATTTCCAGTTATTAATTAATTCTATCCAATACAATATTAATTAATTATTCCATTGAGACGGAATTCCCTAAAGATATGACCTTAAGGGATCAACTGATCACCACCATCATATGACGATAATGTCAAACTCTAGACAGCCAATCATTATCGATAAATGTTGATCAGTCGACTTTAAAAGAGTAACACTCCCAGTTGTGTTTCATTCAAATGACTTTTAATTATGTCAACACACTATTATCGAGGACACTTCCTCCAACAATCTCCCACTTGTCTGAGACAAGTGTGTGTTACCAATTCTCTTGCCCCATTACTATCTCCCACTCAATGCATGGCGTCCTCTCAGGTCGTGTCGGCAATTGATTTAAATCTAGAGTGGTTTATCTGGATCTGGAGTTATAACTACTGACCGGAATTATCTACCATAGATACCTTCCGAGCGTGGCCACGCATTTCTAGTTATTATTCTGCTCGAGTGGCCTAGAGATATTTCTCAACCCTGACAAGGGGTGAACTAATCCTAATCGACTTATTCCTTCCGGCTGGCCACAGCCCATCATAACCCAAAATATATCCTTATAAACCCCAGTTACGAAGGTGTTAGGACATAGATCAAAGTTAATCTGAAAACTATGCCACCTCAGAGAACAGTCATTAGTCAAAGAACTGACTCATGTGAAACACGATAGATGCTCCCGCCACGACCAGGCAGTCTTTTAGTAAGAGTACGCCAGAGCTCTATCAGCGGTCATTAGCCCGGAAAATGTGTCTTAACATGTCTATGCCTAGGTGATCGATTAGTCATCCCGTATGACTTTATGGCAATTGAACTCGCCATCAATCGCATCACACATCTGGTTGCATTGAGACGTCACCTCACTTAAGCAACTAGGGGCGAGGTCATGATAATTCAATTCACTTTAATGGGGTTCAATATGGTCTTACCATCCTTTTTGAATTTTACTTGACCTTTCGTGAGTTATAAATAACTCAAACGATTAGTGGATTACACCATCCAAGTGGTCAACCTTTGAGAACCATTTAATTTCCAATGAGCTTGAGTGTCTCACGTTCATTTTCTCTATAATTGTAATTATCTTCATGTTGTATTAACCAAGTTTACCACGGTTCGTGCGAGCGTTCACTTTGCGGATCATATCCATACATTGATCTTTCATCTGAAAGAGACAAGTCATTCTCATGACTAGCGAATAAGATTATGTGCATTGTGTAACTCCCAGCCACAGCAATGCCTTTACATAATTTTGTGAACTTACACATTTTGTAGAATCTTGTGATGAACATGTAGTTAAAATACAAGTCATTGAGATGCATAGTCAATGAATGTAAGCCAAAGATTATCACAAATTTTTGCTTGGTATCTTGGAATTTGAGTCGTTGCAAACCTTTTACCATACGACTAAGTTATCTTCCAAAATCTTGGATTTGTCTTTCATCTTCATTGGAGAATACTTTGACAATTGATCAAGGTTTAATCATTGGTTTAACACTAGCTCAACAGGTTATCCTGTAAGCGGTGCGCATCTAGCTTTACACGATTATACTAATGGCAGAAACATTAGTGTATTTAAATGTGTAAAATATAGTGCTTTAAGGTTCGATAAATTTCCATGATCTCATCATGGTTATTCTATCTTCATCTCTATGAATAACCTTAATACTAACAACAAGATGTCTTTTACAATCTCAACCAAACATCCCATGTTTAATTAGATTTAATTCATATCAATATGTCATCTAGAACTAAAAACTTGTATACTTTTCATAATTATCAATGCTTCATTCCAAACGAGCAATGAGTTGTTTTAGATAACGTTTACTCCTACTAAAATCTTGTTCTTGCCTGATTCTGAAGATCCCGAAGTCATTCCCATGACTCAATAGGTTCAAATCCTGGTGCGAGAACTCCCACTGAACTTTACATTTAACCGTAAATCATAAAGCTCCCACTCAATTCAATGTTCCCTAACATTTAATGAATTGAAATGGTTGGGACATAACCATATGTGCTAATAGTCACATCCTTTTCAAATACCCTTTTGAAAAGCGGTTATTGAGTTTACTGAATTCATTCTCAATGAATTACTTTTACTACTTTCAACAAAATTACCCTTAACTTTGCAGACTGCTGGCATCCACATGTCAACCCATGCTTCTCTCAATAAATCTCATTTATTAGCATGTATATCTTATAAATCACATGGGTCTTAGAATTTGCATTAGCACATTTAGATCACCATCTAAATCCAAGAACCCCTTCTTGAGCCTTTGCAAAATCTTTTGAATAATTTTTCTTCGAGTGTCCTCTCGTAGTTTCTATAAGAGTCTTTTCTTATGGTATATAACTTTTGTGTGTGGGAACTTTCAGTTCCCACATTTATCTTATCTTATACTGTACGAGGACTCTATCATGGATCTTATCCATGTATAGAATTTTTCCTTACAAACTTTAAGAATTTATTCTTAAAGTATCCTCCTGGGCCGGGGCCGTTGGGATCATAAGGCGTAGCTTTGTACCAAACCGTAGATCTTATCCACAACCTTTGGAATCATAAGGCGTAGAATCTTATCCACAACCTAATCTACCTTTTAAAACCATAAGGTGTAGATTTTCTCAAATCGTAGATCCCATCCACAACTTAATCTACCTTCTAAATTTCTTACACAACCAAAACACAATAAATCCTGCTATTCAACAATAGATCATATCTAGTGCGCTACACAATATCATGTGCTATTTGTGGCTTTTCAAATTTCTCCCACTCTATCTTTGATAATAACAATCTTATTTCATTATCAAAAGATAGCCACTAAGGCCACAAGCAATGACTTTGATGTTGGTTTGTGTACCCTTATGATTTATTACAGAAAATATTCGATTAAAGCTTAGATAGTTTTGGATGGTTGATAACTTTTCCTCATAATTGAGTTCTAACTTAATTTTGATTTTGATTTGATTTGAATTAAGTATCCTATACCTATTCGGTTTCAATGGTGATACATTGAAATGTAATAATCAATTCTATTTTATGTTTAAGATTTGCAAGTGTTTAAACTAATTAAGAACATAATTATAAAGCCGATAGTGACTTGGGTTGAAAACCAAGTCACTACATCATCCAAAATACAACAAATTGTTCAAGGATTACCCTTTCCTCGTCCAACAAGGAAATAAAACATAGGTTCTAAATTGTTCTTACAACACTTGAAATACTATCAAAATAAGCGAAAAACAAAGCTCATTGATCATCCCGAGTGGAGCTACTCCTAGTTCCCTTGATCCATCATGCTTGTTTTTCCTTTCCCTTATCTTTGCTTCCATGCCCTAATTCAAGTAAGAAGAGCATTCACATCACAACTTGTATCACAATACATTAGTTGAGATTAACATAAAATTGGGATAGTTATCATACCAACTGGAAGAATTTTCCCAGCCTTGAGATCGCTGAGGTATTTGGAACAGTTCCTCTTCCAATGTCCTTTGTCATTGCAATAAAAGCATTTAGCTCCCTGATGAGGGTTCTTCTTGGAATTGGAGGTGCTTGCCTCAGAAGATACTTTCTTTGAACCTTTGGAAGGTTGCTTCCCCTTTGCCTTACCCTTCCTTTTAAACTTTCCTTTGCTCTTAACATCAATGTTGAGCACATCGTTAGGGGCACTAACATTTAGGCCCATATCCCTTTCATCTTGCACGATCATATTGTGCAATTTATCGAGAGAGATGTCTTGGTTTCTCATGTTGAAATTCACCCGGAATTGTACATAAGTCTTTACCTTAGACAAGCAGTGGAGGATTCTGTCAATCACAAGTTCCTTAGCATTGTCCACTTGATTCATCCTTAGGGTTTCTACATGCTCAATTAATTTGAGCACATGTGGGCCAACCTTTTGCCCCTCCTTAAGGTTGAGATCAAAGAAGGCCGATGCCGCCTCGTATTGGACAATTCTCAAAGCCTTCGAGAACATTGTCACAAGCCTGGAGTAGATCTCATAGGCCGTGCCAATCTTTATGGCACTCCTTTGGAGTTCCGGCTCCATCGAGAAGATCAAAACATTTTTGATTGTCGCAGACTCCTTCTGATAAGTATCATAGGGTCGCCTTGCTGCGGCGGTGGCATTTTCTGCAGGTTCAGGAGGTGATTCTTCGATGAGGAATTCGGTCTTACCGTCACCTTCTGCCGCCAACAATAGTTGGGCATCCCAATCGGCAAAGTTTGCCCAATTCTTTTCAAGCTTACAACGATCCATGAAGGAACGTAACCATAAAGTGTTTGATGTAGTGGAAGCGGTCATGATTGATATTGATTTGAAGACTTAACTACAAAATTTTAAACATATGAAGAAATTAAATGCTAATCGTTTTTATGTTCATTTTAACTTGTAAACATATTTATCAAGCTAATGCATCTATAAAATAACCTCTATCCAATTTTATAAATGATTCCAAGACCCAAACCCATACTACCGAAATCGCGAACCACTGGAACTCCGACCCAATGATATGGTTTGGTGGGTTAAAATAAACCGGTTCTACCATAGAACTCTTGGTTGATGACAAATCATAATTCATACATCTTAGCCCGGAACATATTGACCACTGGTCCTCTACACTTCTGTTGAGTACAAACCAAATTTCAATTGCATCGAAATGCGATCCGTCCACTGGACTGAATGCATCTCATCGGCCCACTTATCCTACGTAATGAGGTTCGTACTGCCCACTGGACTAGCACCACCCCACGAAATAGAAGCTCATGGGTTCTACTATTTGGTAAGGCTAATTCTCAATTGTTTTGTTTAACTAGTTGTTCCTTCGCGCGCGATGCGCGCGAAAGCCCAAAGCAGGTTTGCGGTTACGCATCGTTTGATTTAACATAATGATGAAAGTAGGACTAATGAAAAGAAGAAAAGAAAATGGGTATAGAAAAAAAGAGAAGGAAGATAACGAGACCGAGGATATGACAAATAACACATTGTTGAGCACGCTCCCCCTACGTGGATCACTGCTAATACCTTGGAAGAAGAAAGATGAATGTGATGAGCTCGGGTAAAAGTGAGACTTACGATGAGGTGCAAGTGTAGCGAAACTACCCAGATCGCAGAAAAATAATGAAGATTATGTGGCGAATATACCTACATCGCAGAGAAATGATGAATATGATGATGAAGAAGATGAAGAAAAATGATGAAGATGATGATGAAGAATATGAAGTTGAAGAAAAATATGAACTGAAAGAACCCCTCAAACTACCGCAATACTGTCGGTTGCCTTCAATACCTATCCCCTACCCGACCTGACATTGCCATTGTTGTCAACAAGCTAGCCCAATTCCTTCATGATCCTCAAGAGTCTCATTGGTTAGCCTTGAAACGACTACTTCGTTATCTTAAGGGTCATCTTCAAGTTGGCATTAACCTTCATCGTGACACACCTTTGTCCCTTCACTCATTCTGTGATGCTGATTGGGCTGGTGATAAGGATGATTATGTTTCCAGCAATCATTTTATTGTATACCTTAGCCACAACCCAACTTCATGGTCCTCTAGTAAGTATTCGTTTGAGAAATTTTCTTCAAGTTTTTTCAACCTTTTGAAAATGTCCCAGTTCATGTCGCTTCTCTCCTACTGTAGTTTGGAGGATATTTCTCTTTCAGTGTGATTTTGTGGCAACTGTGATGGGTTGTTGGACTACGGGAAACGCATATGTGTTAAATTGAGGTATAAATAATAAATGTAGCATTTTGGAGACTTCATGAAATAGATATTTGATGTCTTGTTTCCCAGTTTGTGTATGACTGTCAGCTGTAAGGAAATAGTTGCGGTACTGCTTGTATCGGGTGTGTGAAGAGACTGTTAGACGAACTGTTCCGTTGATAAACTTCGGGTAATAACTATCTGTCTGTAATGGATTAAATCACAATTGCTAAATGCTGATGCTGGGGATATCATTTACAACGAGGTGTAATAGATAAAATTTTAGAGGTAATTGTAAAGAGTATGTTGCTTCAAAGTTTCGTGGCTAAGCAACCTGAAGTTATCGAGTTAGTCCGATTCTTTAACAGTTTTATTACAAAAGATCATTTGGAATCAGCTAATTAGTTAAAACTAAACGCATACAGGTCTGCGGTCGTGTTTACTAAACTGAAATTTCGACATGTACAGATACACTGTTATTACTGCAACTTGGGTTCACAACGTTCACTTAATTATCACCGTCCTTTTCATCAACACGGTTGAACTCAATAATATAATTCCTTGAAAAGGGATACAGATTTACTAAATACAAAGATGACATACGCCCTTAATGACATTCGACAACTAAATTATTTTGGATCCAGATATAATTATGCATCTTGACGACGGAGCATGGGTATACAATTATTTGCACCTTCACCATAATGTTAGCAAGACCAACTGGGTGACCAAAGATATACAGTTAGAGTTCTAAGCTTCCGTTTGTCTCATATTTGCTACATAACTGCTGCGTTCTCAAACACATTCCCTTATTGATCTATACAGATATATATCACAAATACGAGAAAGGATATTACTCAACGAGAACTACATGTCTATGGTATTATTACTCCTCCTGTTCTAATTCCAAAACTGTCCGACACTTGAAAACACAGTCCTCAAGATACAGCCCCATTTCCCTAATCACATCAAAAATCTCAAATCAACACCCAAATCTCCAAAATCCAACCGAATGCCATCTCCCTAAATCAATAAAAAAACTCAAATCACAACCAAAACTCGCAAAATTCCAAGATAATCACAACCCATTTCCCAAAACAACTTTACAATGAATCAACCTTAACAACATCAACAACATCAAAACCTTAGCTTAGTCCAAACATCACTTGAGATCGACAAATATGAATCATCATTCGAATCCGTTGAAACTTGGAACAAATTTTCCACCACATATCACTATTAGTCAACATCAACAAAACACAAGTCCAAACAAAAATTTGTGACCATTCAGTTAATTAATTTATTCATTGTTTCATAAATGAAATTCATAAACTAAGAAGACACTCTCAAAACTCGAACCATTACAAAGCAAATACCAATAGTAAAATTATTTTGTCGCATTTACACATTAAGATACAAACTTTTTAGCCTTTCACAACAACTATTAATATGGGGATAAGACCCATATTGCATCCCTTTACTTCTGAGCAGTTCCTCTAACCTACGTCACTCTTTTTTCGCTGTCTCCCCTAGATCTTCATAGATAGAAGAGAGTGGCGGCAATGGAGACCTGATCAGTACATGCTGAAAGTCCAGCAATGATAAACTTCAGGCCAAAACCCACTTCAGATTACAACAAATATAAAATACGGTACAAGGCCAGTCTATGGCACTGGCCAAATTGTGACATCTAATTAATTCCTAAATTATCAACATTCATCAAAGAGCAACAACACATAACAATCAAATTGAAGGGGAAGAAAGAGACAAAAATAAACTGAAGAAAAAAATGCATAAACGACACTGAAACTCCCAAATCAAATTCATCTTACCATAATTAAAGTCATTGAGTTGTTAACAAACACAAACCTCATAAGCAAATACGAGAGTCTTTCTTAACCCAAACAACCATTCACGCATTCACTAACCAATTCCGTCCCACGTTCCGTCACCATTCATCAGTACTCAATAATTTACATATACCCACAAGGCCACAACCCAACACAACAGTACACTGTCAACACTTGCGACATTTACAACACAATGCGCAAAATAAAGCTTGTTATATAAAGACAAATATCCTTCACAACGGCTATTACAAAAAGAATGATTTATAATCATCATTTACAACTATTACACTCTGACATTAACTGACACTATTTCACTCACCGAAATTAATATTATGAGTTATTATTATTATTAATGTTACCAAACCGTTATTTTCCTATAAAGCTGCCTTATACATAAATTGTATAAACCGATCACTTAAATAAAACTACTGAGTAATGACCCTTTTAAACAGCGGAAAATTCATGTAATACCAATGAACTTTGCTACTTTTTAGCATTTGTGACTTGTGAGCATGCCACTTCTGATATAATACTGCATTATACAAAAACTTGTAATTAACAAAATCGAACTTCGTTTTTACTACCTTTATATTCTCCACATTGTTACCTTGAGCAGTCATTTTTGAGATGACTTTTTCTTTACTTTTGCAATTCACTGGTGGATATGTTTTAGGGTAATGAGAAGAGAGGCCCTTGAAGCGGGACGGGGTCGTACAAGATTGAAGTCATAGACTCTACTGGCCTCGTCAGGAGTGGGGCAAGACAAATGAAGACGACAGAGGCAGAAAGACAGAGTCGGAAGCCAAAGCAGGTAATTTGCTTGGAAGGAAATTGTTATGATGCCGATATATTGTACTGTATTTTACGCGTTATATTTATGTTACGCATTGTTTGATTTAATATAATGATGAAAGTAGGACTAATGAAAAGAAAGAAGGGGAATGAGTATAGAAAAAAAAAAAAGGAAGATAACGAGAACGAAGATATGGCAAATAATACATTGTTGCGGTGAACCGGTTGTCTTAGCTAATTCTTTCCCTTGTTATAGTTTTATTTCTTTTAGCCTTTTTCTCTCCTTGTTCGTAGTTTAGATTACAACTCCAAACACCCCCTTGTGACTGATAAACGAACTGAGAACAAATATCTTGCCTCCCTGTGGAGATCGACCCTACTTACCGTTGACGTCATAAGGGGAACAGTAGAGCAGTGCTCTCGTGCGTAGAGCATGCTCAACAATAGAGTTCTTGTCCTCTTCCTCCATGCTTCTCTTTTCTACCTTTATAAATGCTCTGTTTGTTGCCCTGTTTTCGTGCTCTGTTCCTGTGCTTTTCCTATTATTTTTCGTTCTTTTGGTTTCTGTGTTTACACTGCCTTAAGCCATCTTATTCTACACTTACATCTTCTCTATGACTATGAACAATGTTGATGAGGTTCATTATATACAAACTAAAATTGATGAAATTGTCAATGGATTCCGACCTCTCTTTCATCGTTTAATTTATCTTACTTTTTGTCTTATTTATCCCCATAGGTGATATTTGACCGTCACAAACTTGTGACGGATATCGAGTACCGAAAATGTGATGTGCAAAAGCAAACATGCAGAGTGGCTATTTGTTTAGGGTCCTGATTTTCACTGTAAACATTTAAATGAATGTTACCTTTTCAACCTGACTATCCCATTTGATCGTCGTATACTAAAGGATTAGCGTCGTTATATATATATATATATATATATATATATATATATATATATATATATATATATATATATATATATAGATTTGGGATCATATGAGAACCAATAATATAATGAGAACCATGAGAACTCTACCTTACGGACTTTTTTAAAAAAACTTAATGACATATTTGGATTCGACATGGAATTTTATGGCTAGAGAACATATTTCTTGGTCAAGAAAATATATACTAGTGACGGAAATCGAGGGGAGATCCGTTTTATTAATTTTCATGCACATACTATCGATTTTTACGTATCTATCATTTTTCATGCACCTACCACTCGTTTTAATGCACGTAAAGCCTACTATTTTCATGCACCTAGTAGTCATTTTCATGCATGTAACAAATTTCATGCACATAGTGGTCGTTTTCGTGCATTTATAGCCGTTTTAGTATACCTAATTGTATTTTGGTACACTAAGTATATATTTTGTTAATAAAATCAATAAATTTTGTTTAATGATACTAAAGTGTGTATTTGAATAAGTTAAACTAATGGTAAATGATCCATCAAAACTTTCGAAGGGAGATTTGGTGGAGATTTAGTGAAGGTTCTCATGGTTCTCATTATAAGGGTGGTTCTCACCGGATCCCGACCCTATATATATATATATATATATATATATATATATATATATATATATATATATATATATATATATATATATATATATATATATATATATATATATATATATATATATATATATATATATATATATATATATATATATATATATATATATATATATATATATATATATATATATATATATATATATATATATATATATATATATATATATATATATATATATATATATATATATATGCACTAAAGGATTAGCAGTTGTGAACCTGATCATCGGAGGATAATGGACTACTGAAGTCAGATATCTAAACCTATGGTTCTGTGCATCATCTTTATAATGTCAATCGTAAAAAAAATAGTCCATTCAATTTTCATTCATCAACCCGCAACTAATGCCAATGGTAAAAAAAAATATCGTCCTCATAATCACATTTTGGTCACTAATTCACCTAATCTAAACATATAAATTTCAAATGTAATCAAATTAACTTAAACCCGCAACTAATGCCAATGGTTATAAAAAAATATCGTCCTCATAATCACATTTTGTCATTAATTCACCTAATATAAACATATAAATTTCAAATGTAATCAAATTAACTTAAACTCACCGAAATCCAGTAAAATTTTATTCATCAAACCACAATAAAACCAGTTCAACACCACTATCAAATTGTCAATAGTCCAAAAATCCATCTTCACCATCACATTTTTCTCACTAATTCACCTCACCTCAACCCATAAACTTCAATTTAACGAAATTCAATCAAATTCAATCAATTTTTCTCACTAGTTCACCTCAATGGCTATAACCTAGTTTTTCAAAATGTTCACTGTTTATAAAAAAATGGTCACTTCTGACCATAAAATTGTTAAATTTTATAAAAACACATGAGATAAGACTGTTGAACACGATAACTACTGAAATGTATATGCATGTTTTTGTCGGAAGTAAGAATAGTTGTATTTGAATTACCCTCACTCGAGCTTTGCTCAATTGGCTATTGACCTAGCTTAAAAAATTTGAATTACAAAAAGGCTAAACGTAAATAACTCGAATTAGGTCCAGAATAGCTAATTAGAAACCACATTACCAATGTCTTGACAACGACGATATCATAACCGAAGTGGCTTAACAATACAATCTGAAATAAACTTAAAAACGAAATCTCTACCCAAACTGATCATACTCAACCCAAGCCTTGATCAACCCGTTTGCAAAATCTACTTTTTCACAGTAGTAATTTAATATAACTATAGTTAATAAATACTCTGTTTACTTGTGCAATAACATAATTGCACTTGCCACTTTTTTCATTCTTAAAGGACTTTTCCGACTTCCATTTAAAGAAAAAGTTTTTTCCCGACTTAGAACACGTCCAATTGGAAGAAAAATTTAAATTTATGATTGCATGGAAATAATCTCATTTTATGGATTGACAGGGGGGCACAAGCAGGCATATATGGCCATTAAAATTCTTTGAACATTCGAAATAGAGTACTAATCTCAATACACGGGAAACTGGTCAATCGGGTTTTGATGTCACATGATGTGATTAAATCATACCAAGCTCTTCCACATAACAGAGGATTCAAATTTCAAAGGAGGTGACAATTTTCATTGTTTCGGAAAGGTTAATCAAGAGTCTTTACGGGTGTATCTTGCAATATCCAGTTCAGCCACAATGCCACAAGATACTATGTACAGACAGGTTTAGCAGCTGCTACAATTCCGAGTTACAAGAAACACTCCAATGCCGAAGGTGAAGCAGTTAATGCAATATCAGCAGAACCATCTATGGTTTAAGATTATTAGTGAAAAACGATCACTCTCAGCATTACCTCACGCTGACCTTCGCAACTAATCGGCTCAATCGCTTTTCTCTACAAAATAATGGTCAACACACAATCACTCTCTTTGAACTCCCTAATCAAACACTTCTGATAGTTCACTATAAATCCTCCTTCTAACCAAAAGGCACCCTCAAAAATTGCCTAATCATCACCAAGTTCTGTTTTGAGATATCAATTACCTTAGAGCACTTTTCATAATGATTTCACCCAAGAATCGAAGATAGTACTCAATCCATTTTTTCACCATTTTATACATTACCACGACCTACTAAATCAATTAGGCAAAACCCATCTCCCAAATTGCAGCAAAACACAAAACAAATCCAAATTAAGCAAATTCAACTCACAAATATTGCAACAAATCAAAATCCTAAACTATATTTCCAACAACAAATTTCAAAAACTAAACAAAACCCAGATAAATTCAACAAAAACCCACTTCAAATCAACAAAAACAAATAACAACTAAAATTAAAATTGAGAGTACTACCTATTAGGGTTTAGAGGTCAATCAAAATGAAGGGCGAGAAATTGAAAAGATCAAATGTTACACACAACACAAGTTGGGGTTTTGTTTTGTTGGAATTGAAGAAAAAATCAAAGAAGAAAAAAGGAGAAATTGGGGGGAAAACAATGTTAGTTAACTGAGTGAAGTATAGGAGGACGATAAAGAGTAGGAATAAAAGGACAGAGAAGAAGAGATGCAAGGCAGAGGACAATTTCAACGCAGCATAGTCTAGTAATCGACACCATGAACTTAAAATGTTACAACCCAGCCTCAAAGGTTAAACAATACTCCCTTCGTCACAGTCATGTGTTCACATATGATTAAAATACCTTTTGTGATTCTAGTAATCAACACCATGAACATACAATGTTACAACCCAGCTTCAGAGGTTAAATAATACTTCCTTCGTCACAGTCATGTGTTCACATATGATTAAAATACCCATCACAAAGGTTTATAATTGTGCATAAAATCCCAGTAAATTCTATGCTATTATTTATTAAGCCATCATCAGTTGATTATAAAAGGCACACCTTGCCATAACTATCTCGAGCAGTTCCTGATCCAGGCATTCTCGAGACATTGTTGGCCATTTGTCTGCTCACAAAAAGTCAGAAGCATTCTGTGAATAACAGCAAAGTTAAAAGCTAGAAATATCACGTCATGAAAAGAACAAAGAGGAAAGGGGGATGGGAGATGGTCCAGAGCTGACACAGATTAGATAGCCCAAAGAATTTCAGGTTTATAAAAATATGTCATATACATGGACATGGGTCCGACGCTCGACATCTTCTAATTTCCTCACGTACCCGTGTCCGACACTCACACACTGCTAAACGGAGATAATAAGTTTACAAGTACTCGTTTCAAGCTAGAATGGCTATCAGATCCACTCCGATAACTCTGAAATGATCCTTAAACATTCTTTGGCATTTAACTAATCACAAGGATTTTCAATACCAAGTGAGTCTTAGGGAATTGGGAATAGAGTTTAAATTAAAAAAGCATCCCCCAATCATGTACTCGATTCAAGCATAGGACAAGCAATAACTTTCTAAAGCATAAAATGACGTTTAGGATAGAGTAACTGAGATTGCCCCTGATCTCAAAGTACCACTTGGATCCAAACTAAATCAAGGCCTCAAAACAGAAGTCAGATGCAAGAAAAAGCTTTTCCCAAAAGATACCTGATTTGCCTTACGTCCGAGGCCCATCAAAAAGTTGTCGGGTTCGATATCACGATGCAGAAAACTTCTTGAGTGCATGTACTCCACTTTATTGATCTACCAAAGAGAAGAAATTCAGTTAGAATAGGTGGGTAGCAATTTAGACTCTCCAAGGTTTATCAAATGTTCATGTATGTTCACGTCTGTAAGTTCATTCGAAAACTAATTGTTCATGAGTTACAACTTACCATTTGATCAGGAAGCATAAGAACCGTCTTCAACGAAAACTTGCGGCAATTTGCTAGAGGGAGCATCTTCGTCCACTATTTATGCCAAGTAAAGACAAACTTAAATTTCTAGTACATGTATACCACAGTTGCTACTTATAAATTCAAGTATTTACTAGCTTTAAAGAGTAAAGTCAAATCAATTAAATTGGGAAATTTGGGTTGCCGGCAATTACATTTAGAACTTAGATCCATACAGTCAAGTAGGCAACAGTTTCCATTCAAGACACCTTCTTCAGTCTAATTGGCCTATGGGTTTGAATTTCTTTCACAAGTCTAACTTATAAGTGGATATTAATTACATGAAAGCATCAAAAATATTACTACTGGTCATAGCAAACACGCAACATACAAGAAAGAAATGTTAATACAAAACGTCATGAAATCACGAAATTATTAAAAACATAGCAAGAAAGAAATGTTAATAGGAACATTAATACATGTATTAATGTGGACAAGCTAACATTCAAACATCCCATCTCATACCAAGAAGTATAGATGAGCCAGCGAAAAGGGAAGAGATCTTTAGAAGAACTACTTCAAAGTATACGGATCTATACGTTTTGTATGTTAAAAAGCACCAAATGTAAATAGTCTCAAGGCTCACCGTTTCTTAAGAATGATACGGTATAGAACACCAGTGCTGATGATAGTCAGGTTTTTCAGTATCTGATATCCTGGAGCACCTGCATATGCAAAGATATAATACTGCTCAATAGAAAGGGGAGATGAGCGAAGACATACAGCAGCATTAGGGACTTATTCAGAGTTTTATGGAAGCATCAAAGCCCAAAAGTCATGAACAAACCTGAAGTAGATTCTTGACGAGATAAAGAACTGCAGGAATGGGATAAACAATAACTTCATCCACTGTTGTGCTTAACCTGATTTTTTAGGCAATATTGATTTAGAACAGCAGATAAATTAAAACTTAGGAGAACATTTCAAACTACAAGATCAGTCTTAGAGGTCTAACCACAAGTTTCTGGAAAACTTAATGATGTAACTAATGAACCGTGCCATTAGATTTGTTGGATGGCATATACTATGAAAAGCATACAATAATGCTCACTAACCTATTATCTTCGGTAACGCCATCCTTTATCCAAATCCTTACTAAGGCAGCAAGCGATAATGCACATTTTAAAGATTCAATCTAGCTCCAGAAACAAAAAAATAAATCTCATGTAAATCCCCATAATTAAAAGCGGCAATTTTGAATATATACGAGAAGTCCAACAATGGTCAGAAGAATGGTGTTTCCTCCAAAATAGCCAATGTATCAATAGCTACTTTAATCGAGTTAAGAGAGAAGCATAAGATAAAAATGTATATCAAACAGCTGCCTAAAGAAGGTAAGCTATTAATGGCGTATTTATTCATTTCATAAATTTCATATTCAATCTCTGAAACATGGGTAGGGGAAAAAGTACTTCATTGAGGCAATTAGGCGAAGACTAAAGCTAGATAAATTAACCAAAACAAGCTATGCTCACAGAAAATTAGCTGTTGTAACATTGTATTCATATTTACCAGCTCGTTTGGACCATACAATAAGTATAGCTTGTGAGCTTATCAGTAAAGTTAATGCAAATGTCACCAACGACCTATTTCCGTGATTACAAGGGCAAATGCCACAACATCAGTCAATACAACTACAGGATTCTCGCAACTTCAACAAGCACCAACATATGACAAAAAACTCATGAGAACATTGTATACATACACCGTTCCCATAACATGTTACTGACTGTTCTGAACAGTAGCAAACGAAACAAAAATTAAGTAAAAAAATGACTACGGACTGAACTTAAACAAGATTACCTTTTGACAATCACTGCATTCTGAGCATCCCCTAATCACACCCTTTGGAAGGTAAACATTAGACGGCAAGCTCTGAAGAAAGAATGAAACAAGTAGAGTCAACATGAGCACAAACCAATGAAGGGAAAAATAATTCTATATCACGAATCCAGTCAAGTTCATTAAGATGGATGCCCAATCAAGCAGTAATCTAAGCATACATACAAAATGTCATGAAATCATGAAATTATTAAACACATAGCAAGAAAGAAATGTTAATAAGAACATTGATACATGTATTAATGTGCACAAGCTAACATTCACACATGCCATCTCATGCCAAGAAGTATAGACGAGCCAGCGAAAACGGAAAAGATCTTTGGAAGAACTACTTCAAAGTATACCGATCTCTACGTTTTGTATGTTAAAAAGCATCAAATGTAAATAGTCTCAAGTCTCAGCAATTGATTGTGTACAGTATCAATAGCCAGTGCCCTGTATACTTTATAATTACCTCAACTGCAACTTAAAATTCACCCACCAGATGCTATTTCAAGGGTGAAATCCACAGATGAAACAATATGATCTCTAATGTAAATAAATAAATGTTTAGTCATTGCCCCAAAAAGCTAAGAAACAACCTAAAAGATAGACGTGCATAAGCAATAGAGGACGCATTAACATGCTGAAGAGGTCAACATATCCAGCTTACATACTTATACTGGCCCGAACATGCAAACATGCAAACAGGCCAACTACATACATACAACTGATTCATTAGGATAAAGATACACATCTCACATTCTCACTCCAGTTTCCTTTGCAATTAGAAGTTTGAATGCTGAATGCTTCTATACAGCTGTGCTCCTCAACTGATTCAACAAAATCAGGTGAGAATTCATACTGTTTCCCAGACCTTGTAATCGTTGCCCTCAGCGGCCACGGACCATTTCTGGGACTCACTTGGTGGTTCATTGTGATTGGGTCCAATCTTCATCGCCACTTTATCATCGATTACAGTCGCATATGCATCTCTATCTGCTTTGGTTATCTTTATCTGAAAAAGGTCGAAACAAGATCCGTCCTTTTAATCAAGGTGAAACCCATTGTAAGTGTAACATTGCCCACATTAACAGTCTGTTTGTACATCGACTGCTTTTTATGCTGTTTCCATTTTTCTTTCTGCCCACTATTTTAGTTTGTTGGGATTAAGCCTCCGTTTGTTGTATACTTACATATGTTTCGAGAAGTCGTTGATCAAAGTTCACAATGGTTGACCCACATAGTCAAAATGGGATCATAAATTTGGGTTGACGAGTACTTACAGTGCTCCTGCAACTGATCTTCTTCCTATTTCTAAGAGCGAGAAGTGCAGCTATTTCCTTTTTGTAATGGAAGACGTGGTCGTAAAACACAGATGGCGTTCCAGGGTGTGTCAGGATGTAAGCATACCCTTGCATTTCCTTGCCGCCAGGAAATCTCTAGTGACTCTTCAAAGACAATGGAAAAGAAGAAAGATCAGATCAGATAAACTCCAGACAAATATCGTTTTTTCACATCATTACGAAATAGTGTAACTGTAAATCTGTAATTTACACGACACAGTTCTACATGATAGTAAGAAAAGTATGCAACTGAGTTTAGCCGGTGTCGTGATTCTCAATAAAAGTAATTGCACGAGATGGACACCAACCTACCACCCCTGGTGGTTTCCCCTTTGAAACGGTTAAACGCCAATATTCACATCTCTCTAGCGCCTGCAATAGAGAATTTTACAGTTATAAGCATAAGCTACTGATATCAACATCAACTGCAAATGAAAGTGGCGGAGGAGCAGATATCGTCGCAGTTTCTTAAAATTAAAAAAGAAAAATGACGTCTCTTGCTGCTTGGTCCTCGACTACTTGAAAGGGAAATCAGTTGATATAATGAAATCGGGTATAGGTCATTGTTGCAGTCACGATTCCAGTCAGACGGAAATTACACTTTATCATAGCACCATCACGACGAAAACACGCAAGGAACTACACTTTATCATCATAGCACCATCACGATTCACAAATAAAGCACGTAAACGACTCACCGCATGAAGAATCCCTTTGGTGGTGACATCAAAAGCTCCTGCAGTTCCACCAGTAGCATTAATCCAGACCACTCGTTATAGACAGGATCAGTATAATCAATCAATTGTTTTCAAGGGCTCTTTTAGTGAACATAGACAGCTCACATCGACGTCTAACAAGTAGGTATTCTAATATTAGTATGCAACATCTATACTTACTGACAATTTACATATTCAATAACCTAGGTAGCACCAAAATGGCCGCCATTGTCGCTTCCAGCTTTTCAGCAAAAAAAATTCCATCTTACTTTCCATTCAACCCTCTTATCCAAAACCCATTTTACTGACCACACCTTGTCTATAAGGCGCTGGCGCACATAAGCCTCTGAAGGCCAACCAAAGCATCTTGGCTAGTACTTCACTGTACGTCTGTGCCTAGGATAAACCGCTCCCGAATCGCACTTTTTAACCTAAGTCCCGAGTTTATGCTTCCTAATTATGCCAAACTAATCACTAATTGTGACACCTCCTGATCTGGCAGATCAGACATCATAAAAGTGCTGGAAAATCAGGTGTACATGGAGAGTAAGGCGATACTGGCGTTTCTTGTGAGCATAATTTTCGGGTTTATTTATGGCCCTTTTAATGGTGTCCAAAGATATGATAGGTAGTGTTTGTAGATCAAAAAGGCCCGGGATTTTATAGGGTAAAGTCTTCCTCGTTTTTCCTAGTGGTGAGCTCTTGCACTACTATGGTCATCCTTTCACTGTAGTTTGGTTGATAAAAAGGTAAAAACTTACACAGGAAAATGAAGATTTCGTATGACTAATATTTTAATCACAAAGACCAAACATTCACAAATCAGTCATCATCAAATACCCAATTAGTAAAGCAGCCTCACTAACTAAACTACTCACTCCGTCACAATCATTTGTTTACATTTGATCTAAACACATCAAGTGCAGTACGTGGACGACTGGAGCACAGTCCCGAGCAGAGCACAAACCCAGAAAACGAAGCATACGAAACGGTCAAAAGATAAAACCAAGTAAGAGGCCACACCAAATGAAGCTATAATTCTTGCATGGATTAAAGACCCACAGTTTCACTAACAACTTGTGCTTACACCCATTAAAACCCCAAAAACCAGTAGCATATGAAAATAAAATACAAACCTTAGCTTAGAAATAAATATGCAATAGAGAATTGACCTGCAATTTACATAGTTTGGGGTAACCTTTTTGTCACAGATACAATGCCATGTCACTTCCTTAATCAACACCTTCTCATCACCCTCACTCCAGACCCGGCTCACTTCCTCCTTCAACTGAATGACCCATTGACTCGTTGGGTTGACTCACTGATAACTCAAATGAACCAGGAAGCTGTGTTTTTGAGAAAAATGGAAAGTATCAATAGCCAGTAGTATACTTTATAATTCCCTCAACTGCAACTTAAAATTCACCCACCAAATGCTATTTAAAGGGTGAAATTCACAGATGAAACAATATGATCTCCAATGTAAATAAATAACTTTCAGTAGAAATTGTTGGTGTGTGTGTGTGCGCGTGTGGTCATCTAAATAATATCAACTATTGCCTCTGTAACATAGTGTCCAGGTATAGAGATATGCACAAGGACAGGTTACATTATGAACCAAATGTTCCCAGCATGAGTATCTGTAATTTTGATGTAGTTATATAGATTTCTTAGTTTGCATTTTCAGCTCAAAGAACTTAATGTTCGTTCAATGGTATTAAATTTGCTATCAGTTAGAACACAAAATTATACCTACCAATCAAACTAAAATGATCAAAATGATAAAACGCGGATCGACATAGAAACGATGGAATCTCATCACACCATCTTCTAATACCTTATTCTAAGATCTATAGATGAGAAGACAACAATTTTTCGAAGCTTTGGTCAATAAAATAGAGTACCTTGGTACGAGGTAGAGAGGACGATAAAATTGATGGAATCTGAAAAGGAGAACAACAAACTAAGGACCATAAACTTTGTCCCGGATACAACACTGTCCCCATCCACCAGCCAACACGGCTGCGTGAGAAGTCCTGCCACCCTTCGCAGTCAAAATCCCAATAGTCGCATGCATACCCCCTACCCTCTAGGCTTGTTTCAGTCCTCGCCTTTATGATGCACATGTTTTATGTTAAAATTATGAAAAACAAAGATTTGTTCCAAAAGAAAAATTCTAGAAGCTGTTGAGTTCTCCGTAGTGGGCTTATAGAATTAGGTGCATAAGATAGGTCACAAGCAAGTGGGGTTCAAACCCCCTCCCCCTCTTAAGTACGGGATCAATACACTCAACAAAAGCATCATCTAAGGTACAGGTTTGGGGTGTCAATATGTTTGAAAGAATTATAGGCAGACGTTGTAGCAGGGTTAAAGCGTCAGTTTTTTACAAATAATAATATGAAGAAACAAAGAGAAATAATACATTTGCATACCAAAATGACACTTTTCCCTTGAGCATGCCAAGCTTGAGCACCATCAGTATTGAATACAATATTCCCAACAGCGGCAGCAGGTGATGCCGGATCCCTTGTGCAATCACTCGCGCTTTGTAAGCAGATAGATTTTCAAACTAACACATACAAAGAACGAGGATCAGAATTTCCCTTCGAATTCCCACTAATTTTATATATTAGATAGCTGATTTATTTTTCTTACAAAATATTTTTTGTAAGAATAAAATTCAAACCTGAAACAGCCAAAGGGAAAAAGAACAATGTTTTTTGCAAAAACATCAAACTGATTTTACCCCTGCTTAAGTAGAACCATCATTAATTCTAGGCATTGGGGTAACATTGAGCGAAAAGCTGGCTTGATTATGTATGATTGTTTTTAACATCCCATTACAGACCAAGTGGTTTCAACCAAATTTGTATTTCAAAGGTTATGCTTCCATATGCCCATACCTCACGAAGGAACTCCTTCAACTGATCATCGTCAAAGTCTTGTACAGTTAAGACCTACACTGCAACATCCTGCAATACAAATATTGATACCGAATGTTAGAAATAAATAAATATAAAGGCATTGTCTCTCATTTGCTTCATATGCAAGTACTAAGAACCCCGATACAATTTGTGTCTTATCCAAACATAGTTGAAAAGAATAGCAAGACAATAGTTAAATAAAGGTATCGGGTTGGAGGCACTAACCGATCCATGCCATTCAGCCCTGTGCACAGTGCCAAAAGAACCTGATAGATGTTGATTCATAAGCACGTGTCAAAGACGGACAGTTACGATTCTTTTAATATCAATGATGCTGCAAATGCGTACTATAAAATAGCAAAAATAACAGCCAAGAACTTACCAGCACCTACACCCTCTTTGAGATGCAAATCATCCCAACAGATTTCCAGCCAATCCATTGCAAGAGATGGTTCACGGTCCAACTATTTGGGAATATTTGAAGTGGGACATGTGTATTGCTTGTCGTCTGTCTCCCCGAAAGGTGTGCTTATGTCCAGTACAGGGCGCTGCCCAGCATTTCCAATCACTACAGGAGACATTAATTTCTTTCTTGTAGTTCTACTGTATATACTCTCCCGCACTTTGGCTAACTGCCACTGCCACTGCCTCTGGAACAGCCACTACCTCAGAAACTGTTGCTTGTATGGCGAGCAAATCAGGCCCCGGAACAACTTGTGCACTCTTCAGACCCCTAAGTAAATTGTTCTCATTATGCCAATCTCATTTGTAGCTTCCTGTATTACACAAACCAATATCATAATGAAACACTTGAAAAAAGTAGTAATTGTTTGCAGTAGAATGTTCCTTACTCTTAAGTCAAGTCTTTACCTTGCGAGTACCAACTAATGGTTGTCCAAGATTCAACAAATCAGTTGACAAAAAAACGAAAAAAAGGAGCTACATGTGGTTGCATCATAGCAGGTGGACCTTGGCCATACTATATTTGTTGTCCAAGCCCTGCAGCGGAGGATAGATCGACATTCTAGGACCAACCGATGGTGGGATTGGATTCCAACAGGGCGCATTTGAGAGAACTGGGACTGCGTATAAAACAACATAGCTCGCCACTTGTTAAAATGGTGACAGTGTCCGATTTTTTAGTATGAATTTCCCGCATTCTAACAGATCCGCCAATTTTTCATCTACATAGCCAAATACCAAGTAATACGTATATAAAATAATTGCGTATGCTCCAACAAACTTATTCGTGATACTCTATAGTATACATGCCTATTGTCATCACAAAATTGTTTTACACACACAAAAATAAAGTACATACCTGTAACCTAGCCCTTCGAACTTCCTCACGTTGTCCCAGTGCAACATAAAGAGGTTTGCTAACAATCATCTTGCCATTCATCTCCATTAGCTACACAAAATACAACAGATGATGAGGAAGCTAACATACATAATAAACTATCTGTATAGCAGTACAGGAAATCAAAGTCGTACTTACAATTAAAGAAACATTTGATATCGAATCTTAAAGGAAGTTTCCAATTTAAAGGCAGAATATCGAAACATTAGGTAGCGATATTCGTTTCAGAAACTCGCATAACAGAGCAATCAAGTGAAGGGCTTTGATCATCTCAATACTTTCAAAGAGAACTAATTACCTTTCACATGACTAATTACACTCAAATCCTTCTTTTCTCTATCATCGCCATAAACCACCCTTGTTCCACACCCCAAATCCCCAATTGAATCACATTTCTCATTAGAATCCTTGATTTTGATTAAATTAGAACTTGGAACTCTAACCCTTTGCGTCGTATTGATTCTAGGGTTTGGCCGAAATTGGGTTTCGAAATGAAATTGGGGGTATCGAAAATAATGTTGATTGCACCAGTGGCATCATTGTTCACTCTGGTGTTCATCGATTAAATCTTTCAATGAGAAAACCAAGTTAATTAGGGAAAATAAGAACGAAGAAAACACCCGAAACAGCTCAGAAAATCAAAAAAAATATCATATACCCCAAAAATAAATCTATGAAACTCAATCAAATAGCCCAGAAAATCAATATCAAACAAAAATAGAGAATTTCTCAAATAAATTACCTGGAATAAAGGAGTTCAACCAATCAAGAAGCTCGCGTCTAGATCTAGGTTTACTACCTGAAAAAATAGGTTTACTACCGCTATTACAAAAGGAGAAGAATGAGGAAGTATAGGAGGAAGTGAGTAAGATAAAGAATGAGGAAGTATGCAAGATAAGGAAGAAGACAAACAGCAGACTGTTCATCATGCGCGCTACTCGTGTGACACTGGCCTACTGTACACAATTTCCCAAGTTTGCACATTTATAGGGCTTGTAGATATAGAGGTCTTGTCAATTTATTATTATTTATCTCCTTTAAGTGAATTAAATTGGTGAACTCGATAATTATAATTGACACAATCGTTTTAACGATCTAAACTAACATGCATGTTTATGGCGATTTGGCTATGCATGCAAACATAGCAAAATGCAAGAATAAAAACAATAAAGCAATAAAATCCTAGTATGGCCCTCCTAGTAATAGTAAAAGCTAATTAACTATTACAAATTCGGAAACCAACTCCATGGTCCCTTGAACTTCATTGGCACGCCATCCAAGAAAACACCGTCTTGTCGGAACTCCTTTCTGTATGGCACCGTCTTTAAGATCTCCGGAATTACAATAAAATAATACAACTATTCTATTGTAAAACTGAAAATTAAATTAAATTACAAACCCGTGATACGAGATCACATAAATTACAACCGAATCAATATTCCCTTTCATTACGGGTAATATTGATTAAAACTAAGGCCATACTAACGAAAATTACATAATTCCAAATTATATAAAAAACATTCAAATATGACATTTATAAAATTGCAATAATAAAATATGTATGCACATGCTCAATTTTTAATGCCAAATCGCCTTATGGGAGCAAATATCTCATATTTGTTTACGGTTTTTACGGATATGCGCGACTTTAACTATTAAAATCATCAAAATTACATAAATCTAATTTATGTCCAAGTTAATCATCCTAACATCCTTTAGGAATCAATATTTAGTCTCTACTAATGTTTGATCATGATCTAACTTGATTTTGCATTATTGTTCATAAATTACTTGTATTTTCGGGAAAAATAAACAAAATATGGCCAAATGAGTCAATAAAATTCGAAATTTAAAATTCAGAAATTTTAAACTTTCTGGAAATTTTCTAAAAATTCAGAAATTGTTAAAATGGTTTTATGCAAATATTTATAGTCTATTTCTTAAATAAATCGTATAATAGTCGTTTTTATGATTAAAAATCCGATTTAAATTATAAAAACTTGTAATAAATTGCTATAAATTTTTAGTCATCCTAAAATATATATTAGAATCTGAAAATGACCAAAAATTACAGACCATACTCGAAATTTTATTTTTACGACTCATAAATTACGATTATTAACTAATTAACTCATAAAAATTAATAATCATAAAAACAGAAACTTTTTGATATCCAACTTTTAGATCTGATGTTCCTATTATATCAGACATCTATGGGTAAAATTTTATGCCATAATATTAAGATTAACTATTTTTAAACAAAAAGTCATTATTTAGCCGATTTTAACTATTAAAATCACAAAACATGCATCACTTGAGAATAAATTCCCAAAAATTACATACATTCTGTAAGTATTGCATGTGACATTGTGTTAAATTTTTATAGAAAAATTCCAACTATAACTATTAAAGTCGAATTTGAGTCACTATTAATACGATTTTTACTATAAAAATCATTAATCATGCAAAATAAGTTCAATAATTTCGAAAATTCATACAGGTACTTTATATATTGCATGTGACTTCTCATAAATGTTTTAAGGTCAAATTCGAAATATAACCTCCTATACCCATTTTTACTCATATTATGACTATTTATCTCATAAAATTCATAATCCATGCATAATAACTCCATTTCTTACGAAACTTCATATACAATATATTAAATATGCATGTGAGAAAATATCAAAAAATCTCGTCCAGAAACTATGTTTAGCTATTTTTCCCATTAATTGTTGTTTAAAACCGATTTAAACTACAAAATATACAAATAAATATAAAAATGAACATTAAAAACCCATAAAATTATTTTTATGTCCTAAAACCATTTTAGAATCATAAACTTTAACATGCAAAATTATTTTGTGATTTATCATAATAAATACAAAAATTTCGAAATTAATATGTTAATCCGTTTAACATAAAACTGTTGGGGCTGGTGTCCTTGACAATTAAGTACAATGACTTATTAAATCTCTTTAAGGATCACAAGGGCATACTTCTGTATTATTACCAGTTGATCCACGTTTATCAATAACGGTTGGCTTGCTAGATAAGTTTGACGTTATTGTCATACGGATGGCGGTGGTCAACTGGTCCCTATACGTCACACCTATAGGACACGTTTGAGAGATGTGAAGGTATGAAAATACAGTCACATTTTGCCGGATATGACTAAACGGTTAGTCAGAGGTATTGACTATTAAATTAGTCAATAAGATGTTGAGAATTATTATTTAATACGGATTAAATAATTTTAGCTAATACGGATTACATGTTTAATTCGTAAATTAAATATAAACGGTTATATTTAATTAAATATTGTATTCGCGAATTAATATAAACAGTTATATTAATTTAGGTAATTATACAATATCGTATTTTATCAGACCATTATTAATATATCGACTGTATTAATATCTGATAACATGTTACGATTTATAATCATAAACCCGCGAATAAATAATAGCTAAATTGGGTCGAATCACGCATTGGGATAAGGTAAGAGTGGAAAGCCCACTCCTACCCAAACCCTAGTTTCGGCCGAAATAACTATATAAGGAGGAGGACTCTCCTTATATCAGTTACTCTTGTTGCACTGTAACATAATTCTCAAGTAAAATTAAGGTTTTGAGAGCATTCTTCTCCCAAAACCTCAGATCTCACATCTAAAACCTCAAGGGCTCTCCCTATATTGCAAGGCAATTGGAGAGGATTTCTAGCACACGCGGCCACGTCTCAGACTAAGTCTTGGGTGCAAGTTATAGGAGGGAATTTGCATTAATTCCTGTTCTTAGGCCTTTTTGCGCGAGGACTAAAGGTTGTACTTCTTTTCTCATGTTTTTAATCTTATGACGATATTCACAGTTGTATTTTTCATTATAATCCTACAAATTTAGGGTGAATACGCGTTTTATTCCCCACAAGTGGTATCAGAGACTTAGGCCATGAAAATTTTACAATTGTGTCTTTCATAAGCTTTAAAATTTTGAAAACCGTACCTTCTGTCGAAGGCACTCGATCGAGTCCCTGTGACACTCGATCGAGTGCCATTGTACCAGGCTGCCGTGCGTGGGTTTTTAGCGAGAAATCGATCTTGTTTTCGATTATAATTTGCATATTGTTAATTAATCGATATTTTTAGCAATATGTGAATCTTTTGTTTTGTTTATATATGATTTACAAGTTTTAAATCCAAGTTATAAACTCGTTTTTATGTAAAAGTGCAGCGATTTGCAAATTTTATAAGCCACTCGATCGAGCCCTGCTGCACTCGATCGAGTGACCCTGACACTCGATCGAGTGCCCCAGTTACTCGATCGAGTGCTCTCGTTTCGGGGTATTAATTTACGAAAATAACTCGTTTTCTTATTTTCACATGGCTTAAAATAATATACTGTATACGGAAATAGTATATTATTTAGTGAAACGGTTCACCCTCGTTTGATACATATTGTTTTTAAAACAGTTTAAAACAATGGATTATATGTTTATTAAAATTGGTGATTAAAACGGTATAGTCACTTAATTTTAATCTTATAAGGTGGTTTGGTATAAATTTATTAATCATAATAACGGTATTATGTCATGTATAAATTGTTTTTAGTTGATGCATTTTATTTATCGTCTTGTGAATGCCTTGAATGCTTTCAATAACGTATTTAATTTTTGCAAACGGTTGTAACTTAGTGTGGCCTTAGAAGATTGTGTCACCGTAATGATGGGACACGATCTTGCTTGTAATTTTGAGATCTTGAATCTCCGTTTTGGGTTTTTGCCATGTAATTACTTTTGTATTTAAATTAGAATGTATCAAGGATTACTTTTGTAATTTAAATTAGTAATTTTGTGAAGACCAAAGACAAGACGGAGACCGGATGCTCACTCCCGCTGCAAGGACCAAGATGGAACATCAAGACAAGCTTCTAGGGTCCAACAGTGGATTCCAAGTTGTTTTATGTTTATTTTGGTAGGATAGGCCACACTAGGACTTTTATTTACGTTTATTGCATTTATCTTTATGCTTTCATCGATAATAGCTTGCATCATATTCCGCCTAATAACCAAACCACCTATATCATGCCTGAAAACTGACTCATGTAGAGGTCTCGCGTTAGTTTTCTGTGACAATACAGATGTCACATGTCTTTTAAAAGCCATCACTTTATTTAATTCATTCACGCAATTGCTAGTTTTTAGTTCACTTATATATGGATAAATAAAAGTTGATGGGGTCTTCCTCGTATAACCAAAAATTGAGATTAGTCTTTATAAATCAGCCTCCCATGAATCCCTTCTTCGTCGGTAGGCATAATATGACCCCTTCTACGTCGGGTAAGTGGGAACAGATGATTTATTTTATCTCAACATCATGGTCACTCGATAATATTCCAGTGACTGAGATGGACTAATAGATAGGATTTACGGAAATCTATCGACCAAGAGTTCCAACGATTGGAATTAGCCAAACTGTGGGCTTATCAATATACGGAAATTGAGTCTTGGGATCGTTTATATAATTCTTGAGGGAGATCAATTATATAAATGCATGAGTCTACGAGTTTAAATTCACATTTAATATAGACTTAAATCACAACAATAAGTTGCTTATATGGTTTTGTTTTATCTTCTTTTCAGTGTAGAACACGTTCATTAAAACTGCTGTAAAACTAAAATGGCTGGTGAAGACCCAATGCCAAGTGCCAAGCTAGCACGTGAATCCTGGCTAAAAGCCTTCATGGACTCCATGAATCAGTCAACTAGACTGAGGAATGATGGGTCAAACTTCTCTGACTGGGAGGCAGCACTACGGAATGCTGCCATTGCTGACGGAAAGCTCAAGTTCTTAACTGAGCCCATTCCGCCAAACCCAGGAACTGGAGCTAGAGCCAACGAAATTCGCGCTCATAGCGATTTCGTTATGGAAGCGGGTGCGATAAAGAACGTACTCATCTATGCAATGGAATCCAATTTGCAAAGACGCTTCATAACCCATGGTGCAAACAAGATTTTCACCACGCTCACTAACGAATTCTCCAAGGCTCCGAGAATCGTTTCTTATGAGCATACCTGTCGCTTCTTTGAGGCGAAACTCCAGAAGGGCCAAGCTGTTAGCCCACATATTCTCAACATGATTGAGAATATCGAGAAACTGGAGTCCCTAAACTGCAAGATCAGTGAGAACATCATCGTTGATCGCATGCTTCATTCGCTTCATGACGGGTTCGCCCTCTTTAGGGCCAACTACTACATGAACGACATGAAGAAGACTCCCCATGAGCTCCACTCCCTTCTCGTACAGACTGAGAAGGATCTTAAGTTGAGTGGGAGTCTTAAGCAGGATGTTCTCATGATCTCCAGTAAGGGGAAAGGTAAAGGGAAGGCTAAAGCTCAGGGCGACCTAGCAGTAGGTAAGCCCAGGTTCAAGAAACCAGGATTTACAAAGAGTGGGCCTGGTGAGTCGAGTAACTCACAAGGCAAGACAAAAAGCAAGGATACAAGCATGGAATGTCACCATTGCCACAAGACTGGGCATTGGAGGCGCTCATGCCCCGTGTATCGCGAGGACATTAAGGCAGGCCGTGTTACTCCTGTTGGTATGTCTTCTTCTTCTTTTATTCACATGATTGAGATTAACCACGCAAGTTGCAGAACTTGGGTACTTGATACTGGTTGTGGTTCTCATCTATGTAATCATGTGCAGGGCCTCCGAAACCAAGAACCCCTAATCAAGGGTGAGGTGGACCTGCGTGTCGGGAATGGAGCACGTGTGGCTGCAGTCTCGAAGGGAACATACGTAATCCAGCTTCCAAGTGGATTCGAGTTATTTTTGTATAACTGTTATTATGTTCCTAGTTTATCCAAAAACATTATTTCAGTTTCTGCACTTGACAAACTCGGATTTTCATTTGTAATAGAGAATAATAGCTGTATTTTCTCTTTGCACAATATGATTTATGGCAAGGCAGTTTCCATGAATGGAATTTATGTTTTAGATCAAACTACCGAGATATTACATGTGAATAATAAAAGAATAAAGGTAGGTGACAAAGATCAAACTTACTTATGGCATTGTCGTATGGGACACATAAATGAGAAACGCGTTAAACAGCTCATACAGAATGGAGCTATTTCGCCCTTTGATTTCGAATCATATGGCACGTGTGAATCATGTCTCATCGGAAAAATGACTCGTATTTCCTTCAAAGGTGTTGGAATGCGCGCTGCCGACCTATTAGGACTCATACATACGGACGTATGTGGCCCTATGTCGATCAACGCACGAGATGGCTATAGGTATTTCATCACTTTCACGGATGATTTGAGTAGATATGGCTATGTCTACTTGATGAAACATAAAAGTGAATCCTTTGACAAGTTCAAAGAATACCAGAATCGGGTACAGAACCAGCTGGGTAGAAAGATTAAAGCACTACGCTCGGATCGTGGTGGTGAGTATCTTTCACGCGAGTTTGATCAACACCTAAAAGACTGTGGGATCGTGCTACAGTTGACTCCACCTGGAACACCACAATTAAATGGTGTGTCCGAACGGAGAAATCGAACTCTACTTGATATGGTTCGATCCATGATGAGTCACACCGTTGTGCCTGATTCATTGTGGGGCTATGCTCTTTTGTCAGCCGCTCTAATACTTAACCGAAGTCCGTCTAAAGCTGTTGACAAGACTCCATTCGAGCTATGGAAGGGAACGGTCCCTAACTTGTCCTTTATTCGGGTTTGGGGCTGCGAGGCTTATGTCAAGTGGAGACACGAGGATAAGCTCGGCCCGCGATCGGTCAAGACATACTTATAGGCTATCCAAAGGGAACGTTTGGTCATTACTTCTACTCGCCTACCGAACAACGTGTTTTTGTTGCGGCTAGTGCGACGTTCTTAGAGAAAGAATTTCTCGAGAACAAGTCGAGTAATAGAACCTTCGAGTTATCGGAGGTTCAAGAACCAACTACTGAGCAACCATTGGAGGAAACAGTACCTCCAACCGAGGCTGCGGTAGATATCCCTGAGGAACCTAGGAGGTCGGGAAGAGTCTCTATTCCACCGGACAGATACATTGGTATGGTCGAGGAACACGATACAGATGACGTCTTACTCCTAGAGGGTAATGAACCCACAACCTATAAAGGTGCCATGACCAGTTCTGACTCAAAGCTATGGCTAGAAGCCATGCAATCCGAGATGGACTCCATGTATGAGAACAACGTGTGGGATCTTGTGGACCTACCTGCAAAGGTACGTCCCCTTCAATGCAAATGGCTTTACAAAATAAAGCATGCCGTGGAAGGACAACAAGATATCCATAAGGCTAGACTAGTTGCTAAAGGTTTCACCCAAGTGCCAGGCTTGCACTACGATGAGCTCTTTGCACCCGTAGTTATGCTACGTTCCATTCGGATTATCTTAGCGATCGCCGCATTTCATGACTATGAAATATGGCAAATGGACGTTAAAACCGCCTTCTTAAACGGTTATTTGGAGGAAGAGTTGTACATGGTACAACCCGAGGGTTTTATTGATCCAGCACATCCTAAGAAAGTTTGCAAGCTTAAGCGTTCCATCTATGGACTTAAGCAAGCATCGCGGAGTTGGAATCATCGCTTCGACCAAGTGATAAAAGAGAATGGGTTCATTCGATCAGTCGAGGAACCATGTCTCTATATCAAGTCGAGTGGGAGTAAGATTGTATTCCTAGTACTGTATGTCGATGACATACTCTTGATTGGGAATGACATACCTCTCTTATCTTCGGTTAAAGCATGGTTGAAAAACCACTTCCAGATGAAAGATCTGGGAGAGGCACAAAGAATTTTGGGCATCCGTATCTACAGGGATAGATCACGACGGATGTTGTCTCTCAGTCAGGAGTCTTATATAGAGAAGATTCTGGAGAGATTCAGTATGACGAACTCCAAGAAGGGGTTCCTTCCTATGACTCCTGGGCTTCACTTGAGCAAGTCTCAAGAAGCTAAGTCAGTGGAAGAGAAAGAGCGCATGAGTCGGATTCCTTATGCTTCGGCAATAGGATCGATCATGTATGCCATGATATGCACACGTCCTGACGTTGCATATGCATTGAGTATGACAAGTCGATTCCAAGCTCATCCAGGTGAACAACACTGGATGGCCGTGAAAAACATTCTTAAGTACCTACGGAGGACTAAAGATTGGGGATTGACTTATGGAGGCGACTCAACGCTCTGCGCCACGGGTTACGCAGATGCTAGCTTCCAAACAGATCGAGATGACTCGAAATCTCAGTCTGGATTTGTCTTTACTCTTAATGGCGCTGCTGTCAGCTGGAAAAGTTCTAAACAGAGTGTTACAGCAGATTCTACGACTGAGTCCGAGTACTATGCCGCCTCAGAAGCAGCTAAGGAAGCAATATGGATGCGTCAATTCTTACAAGGACTATCAGTAGTGCCTAGTTCGAATGACCCAATCACCGTCTATTGTGACAATAGCGGTGCCATCTTCCAAGCTAAGGAGCATAAATCTAGCAGCAAGGCTAGGCATGTACAACGGAAAGCTCATCTAATCCGGGATTACGTGGAGCAAAAGGAGATTTTTATTGAAAAGATCGCTACGGATGACAACATAGCTGATCCTCTCACAAAAGCATTACCACGTGATAAGCATGAAGGGCACATTCATTCCATGGGAATTGGATGTGTTCCTAAGTTGTAGTACTCTTTTATGAATTCATGTAATAATTCATTTTCTCGTGTACTCTATTCAACCTTATTGTTATGATATAAAATGTTTTGTTTCTCATGTGGAATTGTACGCCAATTTTGAACACCACAAAGTGAACTGATTAACATTACATCGTTTTGGTCCTTGATTACCCACTTGAGCTGATAACTCAGGTAATCATTTTGTGACGTTGGTTGATGGTGGGTTCAACGAGCCATAAGTCACGTGGATGACTGACCAATCACAAAGGCGAGTTATACGGATATCTCGTAGGACACCCCGTGACATCGTTATGGAGTCCTAAATGTTTTATAACATTGGGTGCCAGGTCGTGGATAGGACCTCCATAGTGTTCCTTAGAGTCGAGTCTTTTGACTTTCAACTGCTTCCTGAGATTAAGACAGATTTTGGGTAACTTTGGTTTCTTTCCCACGGTCACCGTAACAGGGGCCAAGAGGATTTTTTCTGGGTTATTTCATGCTGGGCGATATCGGCAGGATTCGAGTTGAGGGAAATATCCAAACCCTTATCAGGATTTTATCATTTCTCAGGGCCACTCGAGGAGTAGTAACTGAAATGCATGGCCATGCTCGAATACAGATTCGTTTTATCAGTTAAGTTACTCTCTAGTCGGGGAAACCACTCTTGATACAGATCGCTTGTGAGATACGACCTTTGCGAATGCGGATTTGCAAATTGTCTTACATTGAGTGGGAGAAATTTTAAAAGGATATGAGATTCGGTTATCGCACCTACACTTGTACAGACAAGTGGGAGTTTGTTGGAGATTGTGTCCTCCACATGTAGTGTGATAACGTCATTGAACATACCCTTGTACGGACAAGTGGGAGATTGTTGGGGCTGGTGTCCTTGACAATTAAGTACAATGACTTATTAAATCTCTTTAAGGATCACAAGGGCATACTTCTGTATTATTACCAGTTGATCCACGTTTATCAATAACGGTTGGCTTGCTAGATAAGTTTGACGTTATTGTCATACGGATGGCGGTGGTCAACTGGTCCCTATACGTCACACCTATAGGACACGTTTGAGAGATGTGAAGGTATGAAAATACAGTCACATTTTGCCGGATATGACTAAACGGTTAGTCAGAGGTATTGACTATTAAATTAGTCAATAAGATGTTGAGAATTATTATTTAATACGGATTAAATAATTTTAGCTAATACGGATTACATGTTTAATTCGTAAATTAAATATAAACGGTTATATTTAATTAAATATTGTATTCGCGAATTAATATAAACAGTTATATTAATTTAGGTAATTATACAATATCGTATTTTATCAGACCATTATTAATATATCGACTGTATTAATATCTGATAACATGTTACGATTTATAATCATAAACCCGCGAATAAATAATAGCTAAATTGGGTCGAATCACGCATTGGGATAAGGTAAGAGTGGAAAGCCCACTCCTACCCAAACCCTAGTTTCGGCCGAAATAACTATATAAGGAGGAGGACTCTCCTTATATCAGTTACTCTTGTTGCACTGTAACATAATTCTCAAGTAAAATTAAGGTTTTGAGAGCATTCTTCTCCCAAAACCTCAGATCTCACATCTAAAACCTCAAGGGCTCTCCCTATATTGCAAGGCAATTGGAGAGGATTTCTAGCACACGCGGCCACGTCTCAGACTAAGTCTTGGGTGCAAGTTATAGGAGGGAATTTGCATTAATTCCTGTTCTTAGGCCTTTTTGCGCGAGGACTAAAGGTTGTACTTCTTTTCTCATGTTTTTAATCTTATGACGATATTCACAGTTGTATTTTTCATTATAATCCTACAAATTTAGGGTGAATACGCGTTTTATTCCCCACAAAAACATGAATCCGATCATGCATGCAACAACCGTAATGCTCTGATACCACTTGTTGGAAACTAAGTTCCTGATTTTATACTTAAATCTAATGTGAGTTTTGTTTCTTTAAGTTTAGGTTATAAAACTTAATAAGAACTTATGCATGCATGATGATATCATAAGATGTGATTGTCCTTACATTAGTTTTAGAAGGTTTATACTCAATAATCACCTATTATTTGAGTCTTCAATAACCGAAATACCCTTATAACGATCTAACAAAAATCGTCTCCAAAAGATACGTATCAAGGACCCGATCTCAAACTAAGACTATTTTTGTTACTAGAAAAATAGAATTAGTATACTAGAAATATTAATAATATTACCCTTAATATTATTAGTAATGGAAATAATTTACTTATCTTAGAAAACTATTTTGCTAAGAAATTATAGAGAGAATGGAGTTGTAGTATAAAGTTGAGTGTAAGCATCAACTAGCAACTTAGCAAAAACTAGCTTATGCATGTATGAACAAAGTGTGCCTTATATAAGCACATGAGCTTGCTTGAGCAAGCATCATGGCCGGCCAAGGCTCCCAAAGGAGAGCCAATGCATGGCCTTCTTACTCTTACACAATTGCATAAGATATTCCTTACATGTTCACGTTGCCTTACACACTAAACCATCTTATATACTTACACACACAACCATCACATACATACTACACTTACACGGCTGAAATGGGTCTTATTATGGACCCATTTTATCTTTGTCAATTGTGTTAATTTGTAACATGTCACACATGTCTTATAACACATGACCCTATTTGTTAATTATGCAATTTTAACTATTAAAATCCATAATTTACAAATTTACTACATTTAAATAATTCTTCTAATATTTCGAAATTATTATTGTATAAAATGTAATATCATAATTTTAATTACAACTCTTTGTAATTTTATGATCAACCGTGTTCATTCTCAATTTAATCGTTTCCCAAACGAATAAATAAAAACCGAGTAATAAAACGATTTTATTACTTTGACTATTATTATTATAATCCCATTATAAAATATTCGTCATGTAAAATTATTTCCAAATTTCCAGTTATTAATTAATTCGTATCCAATACAATATTAATTAATTATTCCATTGAGACGGAATTCCCTAAAGATATGACCTTAAGGGATCAACTGATCACCACCATCATATGACGATAATGTCAAACTCTAGACAGCCAATCATTATCGATAAATGTTGATCAGTCGACTTTAAAAGAGTAACACTCCCAGTTGTGTTTCATTCAAATGAGTTTTAATTATGTCAACACACTATTGTCGAGGACACTTCCTCCAACATACTGTATTTCATCAACAATATTAACAATCAAATTCCATTACTCATATATACAGATAAACTGAACACGACTCAATAGGATAACCTACCTTTAGCAAGCATCCGCCCATCAACACAACAAATCATCACATCGTCACCTAGGACCATCCTACAACAGATTCTATTTACCACTAACCCTAAAATACAAGGATGAGGTCAAATCTAGGAGGAAGGTAACTTACCAGAAACACTAGGGCTTCGGCGACGCCAAGATCTAAAAGGTGAATTCTTCATTCCCGGCGTAACCTGTGCGACGGAGTCATCAAGATGCGAGAGGGGGTGAAAGGGAGAAGGAATAGGGAGATGAATTATTTTAGGGTTATTAGTATCGACGGAAATGAGTTTGAGAAATGATTTAATTAAACCTTCGTTAACACAAATAATCTGCGAAATCAAACCGTACTCGGGTACTCGATCGGGTACTCGACGAGTACCTCATACTAGGTCAAGTATCTCACTATATGAGAGATACTTAACAATCTCTTTCGCCTTTCACCAAGGGTTCTCTCAACAGTCTTTCTGTGGTTAAGAGGCGGTCAACGAACCTCTAAACTATGGGTATTACAGAACGTGAATTTGAACTTGAACTTGAACTGCTTTTTGTCGTTGTATTCCTTGTACGCAAATACCCTCTCGGCTTCTAAGAACTTCTTTGAACCTCTCTGGATCTATGTCGCCATTAATGCGGGGAATATCGAGTTTAAGACCCCAATCATCATCGTTCTTTTTCCTCGTCCTTTCCTTTGGTTGCTCGTCCTATGAACTATGAATTGTACAAATCTCCTTTCTTTTTCTTCTCCTTGTTCTCTAACATGTTGTTATCCCTTTTAAAACATAAGACATCTGAGCCATCTCCTTTTTCAACTCGTTATGACCGTCTTCCCATGTTTTCGGAGTATCATCGTCATCTTTATCGTTAACCATGATTCGAATTTTCCAAGACAGGTCTATTAAGTAATAAATCTAAGCTTAGCATTGATACCAATTTGATGTAAAATTACATAAACGAACGAAATTGAATTGATCGTAGGATTGTCTGTTTCTGAATATGTTGAGGGCAGCAGAATCTGTTTGTTTATGTTGCTAATTTTTGTGAAAAAGTAACGTAACTAGGATAGTACGGTGATCCTAATTCTACCCTCGCATGGTTTAAACTTGGAACACGCAATCAACCTCGCAAGGAAGATTAAAAGACTAAACTCGCAAGCTTAATCAAATAAAGTTCGCAATCGGAAACTTGTATTAAATCTGAAAATAATGTGTGAAATAGGGTTACTGGGAAAACTATTAAACTAGGATTAGACTAGCTATTTACTTCAGCTATTTACCTCTTTTCTAAACTAACTAGGAAAATTATTAAACTAGGATTACTGGAAAACTATTAAACTAGGATTAGAAAATAACTAACTTCCCTAATTTAACTAGGATTAGGAAATAACTAACTTTCATAAGTTTATTCGGAAGCATTAAATTAATCTAAGTATCGTACGCGATTTAGGAAACCATGTAACCCACTTAGCCTAGGTTGGGAACTGTGATGTGCAGCTCCTCTATTGCCTTGTCGTTTCAGCATCAACACACTATTCAATCCAAGCTCGAATCCCTTTATTAGTTGAGTCAAATTTCGGCTAAATAGGATCAGATTTACTTATTCCGAGCATTCTCCTGCATCAGTTAGGTTATCCACTGTTGCGGCCTAACACAGTAAAATGTGAGCATGATAATCTTCAAATGTTAAAACCTGTAGAAAACGGTTGCGTTTTAGTCAAGGTTTTGATTTAATACCATGGGTTACAATTGGCATGGAAAGTTGAAGGTTCTTATTTTCATCTTTAAGGAAAATCATAGTTGGAATTGTCATGGAAAGTTGTAGGATCTTGCTCTAGTTTTTAAGGGAACTCCGCAGAAATAAATAGCGGTCTCTTACTTTGGTATGTACATGGATTGAACAATCAAATTAGTGCTTTGCTTGGTCAGAGGTGGAACAGTTCCAATCTGCCTCATAGTGGAAGATGGCTAGTATCTAGCCTCCATAGTGCATTAGTGCCTAATTCCTATTTGTTCCTTAAAAGGTGTCTCAAACATCCATTTGCTTGTACTGATTCGATCCCATTATGGTGTTGCCCTGAGAAAAGTTATTGGCCACCGGTGCGCCCTTTTTTTCATTTTCTCATATCTCCTATGTATTTTATGCAATATTGTAGTTAGAAAATCAACAAATTATATACTTTTTTTTTTTGGTGATGAGGGGTTTAATCCCCCCGGACCCATGCATTCTCGCACCACCACATGGACCATGTAAGCCACCCCCTTCGGGAGCTGCAGTTTGTTAAATCTTATGAATATGGAACACATGAATCTTATATATTGAAGGAATTATATTGAACTTTTGTATTCTGTAAAAGTGAGTTTACAATAGGAATTATCTAGTATATATAGTACATGAATTCTTAACTAACTTTCCTAATATAAGATTCTGTTAGTTATAACTATAACTAACCATAACTAACTCTTATATCAATAACTAACTCTTATATCCAATATACCCCCTCAAGCTAGACATTGATTAGAAACAATCCTAGCTTGTGAATAAAAAAAATTATGTTGATCTCTGCCAAGAGCTTTGGTCATAATATCAGCAATCTGGACGCCTATTCTGATATGCTTTGTAACCAGAAAACCTGCATCTTGCTTCTCCCTTACATAATGACAGTCTATACTCAAGTGTTTCGTTCGTTCGTGACAGACTGGATTCTCAGATATATGAATTGCTGCCTTATTGTCACAAAATAAGGGAATAGGCTTAGGAATGTTAATTTTGAGATCAGTCAGTAGTCTATCAAGCCATACTAATTCAGAAGTGGTGAAAGAAAGGCTTCTGTACTCGGATTCTGCACTGCTTTTGCTAACTGTAGGTTGCTTTTTTGTTTTCCAGGAGATCAATAAGTCTCCTAAAAATATGCAGTAGCCACTAAGAGACCTACCAGAAAACTGGCATTGGCCATAATCAGCATCACTATATGCAGTGATTGCTGAATTTGTTAGAGACTTGTAAAATAACCCAGCATTTACAGTCCCTTTGAGATATTTGACTACATGTAGAGCAGCTTGCAAATGAGGTACCCTTGGTTGGCTCACAAACTGACTCAAATGCTGGACTGTGTAAGATAAATCTGGTCTGGATAGATTTAAATAAAGCAGCCTCCCAATTAACCTCCTGTATTGTTCAGGGTTATCTAATAATAGACCATCTTCTGTAGATAATTTGAGGCCTCTCTGCATAGGAAAACCAACAGAGATACAATTCTCCATTTGAAGATCCTTGAGTATATCAAGGATATACTTCCTCTGATTAATCATAATGCCTGTATGATTTCTGGATATTTCTAAGCCTAAGAAATATCTCATCAAGCCAAGGTCTTTGATAGAAAAGGTGTTGTTCATGTTAGGTTCATATACCTATTTAGTCATACTATGTTATATTTATCTTATAAATGATAGATCTTATGCATGCTTAACAAGGAAATTTCGAGATATATGAAGAAGAACACGCTTCCTTACATTGAATATCTCGGCTATTTTAGGGCACAAGTGAAGTCACCTTCTTCACTTGTTCTTGAGCTTAATATGTGGATGATCCTCCTTGAACCTTCAAAGAGATGGTGGCCTCCAAAAGATGAACACCAAGACACACTAACTCTCAATGTTTGTATGTTATTGTGCTAGAATCAACAAACAAACTCACTAGATTATGCAAGGAGGTGCACGGTTTTAGGGTTAGAAAATAAGAGCTTATTTTCTCTCTTTTGTTCTCTCTCTAAAAACAAAACCCTAGTATGAATTGTGAATGAATGAGTTAAGTGAACCAAAGAACAAAACTTGTTTTGTTCCTCTATTTGGTTCGGCCGAGAACAAGGGTTAGAGTGCCCAATAGATTGGCACTCAATCCTCTCAATTGTCTCAAGCATGCATTAACAAATTAAATGCATTGTCTTCCTAATGTTCCTATTACATAATGTAATATGTAAAATGTGTAGGTCTAAGTGTGACATATCACACGGTCCACATGACCAAAACGGATCCAATCCGTAACATTAGTTAGGATTATATTATTTACGTAGTTTAACATTTTAAACCTTTTATCGTAAATTAGTAATTAAATAATTTCATATAATTATTTAATCGCATTCTATAACTACAACAATTGTAGTTTATTCGATTCATTCATTTTATTATTATGTTTCATAAAACAAATAATTAATAGTGATGACACTTCGATCACTAAAATAATTTATAATCTTATTATAAATTATCTCCTCTTTTATTCACAATCTAGAAATGTATCAACTCGTATCAATATACAGTTGTTACATTTAATATTGAGATAGCTGTCCTAAAGGTGTGACCTAAAGGGATCAACTGGTCACCACCGTCATTACGACAGTAATGTCAAACTCTAGCAAGCCAATCATTATCGATTAATGTTGACCAGTTGACTTATGATAAAGAATCATCCCATGAATATTCTTTTATAGAGTTTTGTCAATTTAATTAATATAATTGACGTGATCACATTATTGTCGAGGACACTTACTCCAACAATCTCCCACTTGTCCTCACAAGTGTGGATCACCGATTCTCTTGTTCTATTACATCATCTCCCACTTAATGCAAGGTGTCTTTCAGGTCGTACTTGCACGTGATCAAATCAATAGTGGTTTTTCTCGATATGGAGTGTAACTGTTTGACCGGAATTATCTACCATAGACAGTCTCCGAGGGTGGCCACGCATTTTCAGTTCACTACTCCTCGAGTGGCCTTGAGATTTAAGATAACCCTGACAAGGGGCAGAACAATTTCTTTCCAACTGTTCTCCTTGGTCAACATCATCCATTGTGACCCAAAATATATCCATTTGATGTTAGGTTCATATACCTATATAGTCATACTAGTTTTATTTATCATATAAATTATAGATCTTTAGCATGCTTAACTAGTGATTATGACGAGATATAAGGAGTAAGAATGAGCTCCCTTACATTGGATATCTCGGCAAAATAAGGGCACAAGTGAAGTCACCTACTTCACTTGTTCTTGAGCTTAAAGTGTGGATGATCCTCCTTGAACCTTCAAAGAGATGATGGCCTCCAAAAGATGAACACCAAGACACACTAACTCTCAATGTTTGTATGTAATTGTGCTAGAATCAACAAACAAACTAACTAGATTGAAGGAAGTACACGGCTAGGGTTTGAGAAAAATGAACCTTATTTTTCTTTCTTTTCTTTCTCTCTCAAAGACTAAACCCTAGTATGAATGTGTATGAATGAATATGGATGAGTGAACCAAAGAACAAAACTTGTTTTGTTCTTCCATTTTGTTCGGCCGAGACAAGGGTTAGAGTGCCCAATAGATTGGCACTCAATCCTCTCAAATGTCTCAAGCATGCTTCAACATCTTAAATGCATGTCAACCTCATGTTCCTATATGTTTTATGTAATGTTGTAATATGTGTGTGTGTGTGTGTGTGACATATCACACGGTCCACACCACTACAATGGATCCCATCCGTGACATTACATTAGGATTATATTATTTACGTAGTTTAACACTTTAAACCTTTTATCGTAAATTAGTAATTAAATAATTTCGTATAATTATTTAACCGAATTATACAACAATTGTAGTCAATTCAATTCATTCATTTTATTATCATGTTTCAAAAAACAGATAATCAATAGTGATGATATATCGATCATTAAGATAATTTATAATCTTATTATAAATTATTTCTTCCTTTTATTCATAATCTAGAAATGTGTTAACTCGTATCATTATACAGTTGTTACATTTAATATTGAGATAGCTGTCCTAAAGGTGTGACCTAAAGGGATCAACTGGTCACCACCGTCATTACGACAGTAATGTCAAACTCTAGCAAGCCAATCATTACCGATTAATGTTGACCAGTTGACTTATGATAAGAATCATCCCATGAATATTCTTTTATAGAGTTTTGTCAATATAATTAATATAATTGACGTGATCACACTATTGTCGAGGACACTTACTCCAACAATCTCCCACTTGTCCTCACAAGTGTGGATCACCGATTCTCTTGTTCTATTACATCATCTCCCACTCAATGCAAGGTGTCTTTCAGGTCGTACTTGCACGTGATCAAATCAATAGTGGTTTTTCTCGACATGGAGTGTAACTGTTTGACCGGAATTATCTACCATAGACAGTCTCCGAGCGTGGCCACGCATTTTCAGTTCACTACTCCTCGAGTGGCCTTGAGATTTAAGATAACCCTGATAAGGGGCAGAACAATTTCTTTCCAACTGTTCTCCTTGGTCAACATCATCCATTGTGACCCAAAATATATCCATTTGACCCCTTTTACGGAAGATCGTAGAATATAAATCAAAGTCATTCTGAATAATGTTACCTCTAGAGCAACCAGTCTCCAGTCTAAGAATCGACTCATAAGAATATATATAGCAGCTCTTGCCACGACCAGGCTCCATTGAATTCTAAAGAACTCTATAAGCGGTCACTGCCCGACACAAGTGTACTTTACAGTTGTCTATATGATCGACTAGTCATCCCTTATGACTCTATGGTGTAAGAACTCACCATCAATCGCATCATAATCTAGTCACTTTCGAGACGTCACCTCATATAAGTGACTAGGGGCAATACTAAGTTAATCCATCTCACTTGAACAGGGTTCAACAATTGTCCCACAATCCTGTTGGATTTAACAAAGTATATAAAATAAACAAGTTGTATAAAACTTTAAATGATGAACGAGATTATCTTATATGAACGTAAAAACAACATTTTTCATTTCATATCGCATAATCGGTTACACATTGGGTAAACTCTTAAGACCCATAGAACGAGCATGAGAATCATGCTTAGCTTGCGACAAGGGTTTGGTTAAAGGATCAGCCACATTATCGTCTGTCCCAACCTTACATATCGCTATTTCCTTCCTATCAATGAAATCCCGTATTACATGATATTTTCTTGGTACATGTCTAGACTTATTACTAGACTTCGGCTCCTTAGCCTGAAAGACAGCACCACTGTTATCACAGTACAGGGTGATAGGATCTTCAGCATTTGGAACTACCCTTAGTCCCTCGATAAATTGCCTTATCCATACTGCCTCTTTAGCAGCTTCTGATGCGGCGATGTACTCTGCTTCCGTTGTAGAATCCGCAACGACTGGTTCTTTGAAGCTCTTCCAACTAATGGCACCACCATTCAAGATAAAGACAAATCCAGCCTGGGATTTAAAATCGTCTTTATCTGTTTGGAAGCTTGCATCTGTGTAACCCTTTACACATAAATCTTCTTCCCCTCCAAACACTAAGTATGAATCCTTAGTTCTTCTCAAGTACTTAAGGATGTTCTTGACAGCAATCCAGTGACTTTCACCTGGATTTGCTTGATATCTACTAGTCATGCTCAAAGCATACGAGACATCAGGACGAGTGCATATCATGGCGTACATGATAGATCCCACGGCGGAAGCATAAGGGATCGTTTTCATGCGTTCAACATCCTTGGGCTCTGTGGGTGATTGAGACTTTCTCAATATAATGCCACTTCCCATGGGGATAAACCCTCTCTTGGAATTTCCCATGCTGAACCGTCGAAGAATCTTATCGATATAAGGTTCTTGACTTAGTGCCAATATCCTCTTGGATCTATCTCTATAGATCCGGATACCTAATATGCATTGTGCATTTCCTAGATCTTTCATCTGAAAATGGTTACCTAACCATCCTTTCACTGATGAAAGCATTGGAACATCATTTCCAATGAGCAGTATGTCATCCACATACAAGATCAGGAATACAACATTGCTCCCACTGAACTTCATATATAGACAAGGTTCCTCGACACTTCGAGTGAAACCATTTTCTTTTATGACTTCATTGAAGCGATGATTCCAACTCCTTGATGCTTGCTTAAGACCATAGATGGACTTCTTAAGCTTGCATACCTTGTTAGGATTTTTAGGATCTTCAAAACCTTCGGGTTGTATCATATACACATCCTCCTTTAAATGCCCATTTAAGAAGGCGGTTTTGACATCCATTTGCCACACTTCATAGTCATGAAATGCGGCAATCGCTAACATTATCCTAATGGATCTTAGCATGGCTACCGGAGCAAAGGTTTCATCATAATGAAGACCTTGGACTTGGGAAAAACCCTTAGCTACTAGCCTAGCTTTATAGACATCGTCATGTCCTTCTATGCCGTTCTTCACCTTGAAGATCCACTTGCATTGGAGAGGTCTCATCTCCTTAGTCAAGTCTACCAAGTCCCATACTTGGTTTTGATGCATAGAATCCATTTCAGATACCATGGCCTCATGCCATTTTATGGAGTCGGGACTAGAGATTGCAGCTTTGTAAGTGGTAGGCTCGTCACTTTCCAAAAGTAAAACGTCCAAGCTACCATCTTCCTCAATAAGTCCAACATACCTATCAGGTTGATGTGGGACCCTACTCGACCTCCTAGGTGGAATAGGTACCGAAGTGGATGAAGAAGGAACATCTTCTTCAGTTTCAGCTTCAGTTTGTGGCTCTTGAACTTCTCGAACTTCATTAAGTTCAAAATTTCTCCCACTCTGTCTCTTAGAAATAAACTCCTTTTCTAAGAAGACAGCCTCAGAAGACACAAACACTTTGTTTTCTTGAGGTTTGTAAAAGTGGTAGCCACGAGAGGTGGTTGGATAACCAACAAATATGCATTTTTCGGATCTTGGTGCGAGTTTGTCATCGTTTTTCGACTTGACATAAGCATCGCACCCCCATATCTTCATATAGGATAAGTTGGGAACCTTTCCTTTCCACATCTCATATGGAGTCTTATCGGTCGCTTTCGTTGGACTATTGTTCAACGATTTGATGGCGGTGAGGATCGCAAATCCCCAAAATGAATTGGGTAAATTAGTTTGGCTCATCATTGATCGGACCATATCCAATAAGGTTCGATTCCTCCTTTCAGCCACACCATTAAGTTGTGGTGTTCCTGGAGGTGAAAGTTGTGACACAATGCCACATTTCTTTAGATGTGAATCAAATTCATTACTAAGATATTCTCCACCACGATCGGATCGTAATGTTTTAATCTTCCTATCGAGTTGGTTCTCTACTTCATTCTGAAATTCTTTGAATTTCGTAAAAGCTTCACTCTTATGCTTCATTAAGTAGATATACCCATACCTACTTAAATCATCGGTGAAGGTGATGAAATAGTCATAGTTGCCTCTAGCGGTGATAGATAATGGTCCGCACACATCCGTATGTATAAGTCCCAATAACTCACTTGCTCGTGTCCCTTTACCACTAAAGGGGTTACGAGTCATCTTTCCTAGAAGGCAAGCCTCGCATGTACCATAGGATTCATATTCAAATGGTTTAATTATGTTGGTCTTTACCAATCTTTTAATGCGATTTTCATTTATGTGACCAAGTCGACAATGCCAAACATATGATTCATTTGGATCACTTGTTTTAATTCTTTTGTTATTGACGTTGTAGACATTATTAGACGAGTCGGAAGTTTCCAAAACATAGATTCCATTAATAGAATTGGCACGGCCAACTACCATGTAATTCTTTGAAATTACACAACAATTGTTTTTAATGGAAAAATCATATCCTTCAATGTCTAACATTGCGACAGAAATAATGTTTTTGGAAAGAGACGGTACAAAATAACAATTATTGAGTTTGAGCTCATATCCACTCGTCAAGGCAAGAGTGCAAGTTCCTTTTGAAGTGGCCGCTACCCGAGCTCCATTTCCAAGTCGGAGATCCATATCACCCTTGTCTACCTTCTCCACTTCTCTTAAACCCTGCAAACGATTACAAAGGTGAGAACCACATCCGGTATCCAATACCCATGATGTGTTGGATGTAAAATTTATGTCAATAACAAAAATTTCAGATTTGGAATTACCTAACGGGATCACAAGACCTTCTTGGATATGACGTAAGTACTTGGGGCAATTCCTCCTCCAATGGCCCATGACACTACAATAGTGGCATCGCCCTTTCTCTAACTTTCTCTTCTTCCTTTTATTCTTTGCAAGACCTTTCTTGCTAGAACTCCCACTGGCTTCATCATAAGCTCTTTCCTTCAAGTATAAGGCGTCCATTTCTTCATTTAGCTCATCAATATAAGTCGTGTCAAGAAATGAACCTTTGGGAGGTGGGAGAGAAGAAATGAAGTTAATACTGCCATCCGGACCCGTTCCGAAATGAACTTCTCTAGTAGTATCAATGTTGTTTTGGTTGCAAATTTCGTCGAAAACATTATGACAAGAATCAATAGTGATAGGGTTGAATGAATCCATTGCGATAAATTAACTACAAAAACGGAAATGAAGGAAAATTAACGTTCATCATTAAAAACTTGTTAAACGTTTTAAACAAGTTAAGTATTTACTTAACGATCTCTTACACAATTAAGTAAATAAACCCGAGACCCAAACCCATACTAATCCGGGCACGGTGTAGCCGATTCAACCCGTATTGGTATAATTTGGTGGATTAACCCTTTAATCGGTTCTACTCTTAGAACTCTCGGTCGACAATTTTTTTAAAATTATCTATAGCCCGAACTTATTGCAACTACGGTTACGAATACCTTCGTTGAGATCGACCAAATTTCAAGGTGTAATCGTCATTACCCCACTTACCCAACGTGACAATTTTAGTACCCCGGTTTAGCCGCGCCTACATATTTGTGAAGAAGGGATTTATGGGTCCATACTCTTTGGTAAGGCTAAGTCTCAATATTTTAAACGTAAGAGATCTTATCAATTATTATCTATCTCCTTTTAAGTGAACTAATTTAGGTGAATTATCGATAAAAAATTGATACGTTGAAGACCCGATACTCGATATGCATGACATGTTAATGGCGATTTGGCTATGCATGCAACATATTAAAACGAAATAAAGCAAGCGATAAATTCCTAGTATGGCCTTATCCTAGAAAAGAAATAACAAGAGTACAAATTCGGAAACCAACTCCTTTGGTCCCTTGATCTTGACGAGGCACGCAAATCGAGGCAAACACCGTCTTGATCGGAACTCCTTTCCGAATGGCACCGTCTTCAAGGAACTCCGGATTTTACAAATATTACAACTTTTCTAGTCTACTTTATACATTATAAAATAGAAATAAATTACAATTGGGTGATACGAGATCACAAAATTACAACCGAATTGGTAACCCCTTACATTACGGGAAATACCAATTTAAAACTAAGGCCATACTAGAATAATTACATGATTCAAAATAATGTAATACAAAATGACATTCATAAGAAAAACGCAGCAACATAACATGTTATAAATATGTTCATTTTAATGCCAAATCGCCCTAATAACTCTTTATGTCGAAATTAACCCGGTTTTATGAGATTTTAGCATTTTTAACTCTTTTAAAATGCATAAATTAAAACATACACAACTTATGTTCTAAATAATATCCTAACACATTTTAGGATTCAAAATTAGTCATAAATAATTTTGATAATAATTAACACTTTAATTATATTAACATTGTTCATAAGCCTTTAAAATGTCTAACATTCACGAATTAAATCCAAATAATTATAAAAATTCGAAATTTTTGGATTTTCATTTTCACTAACATTCTGAAAATATTACTTGAATATTTATAATGTTAAAAATTTGGTCACTTTAACCGAAATAAATTTCGAAATATCGTATATAAATGGCCAAATTACCTCTTTTTACGGTTTTAACAATTAAATCGTAAAACATGCTATACAAAGTCATATTGTACCAAAATTTTACATACATTAAGTAAAATTAGCATGTGAGGTCGTGTGAAAATTACAAGGCTAGAAACATTTTCTTTCTATTTTAATCATTTAACTCGATTTTTCATAAAAATGCATTTAAACGATTAAAAACTTAATTATGAACAATATATTAAATCTCATAAATTATCATATAACCTAAAAACATTTTAGGACCAGATTTAATTTACATGCCAAAAATTCGAGTGATTTATATAAGGGTCTTTAAATATTAGTTTTGTTTTAAGTCTCAAAAACTCGGAAAAACTATAAACCGATTAAGCATGCAACAACAAGAGCTCTGATACCAATTGTTAGGTTCATATACCTATATAGTCATACTAGTTTTATTTATCATATAAATTATAGATCTTTAGCATGCTTAACTAGTGATTATGACGAGATATAAGGAGTAAGAATGAGCTCCCTTACATTGGATATCTCGGCAAAATAAGGGCACAAGTGAAGTCACCTACTTCACTTGTTCTTGAGCTTAAAGTGTGGATGATCCTCCTTGAACCTTCAAAGAGATGATGGCCTCCAAAAGATGAACACCAAGACACACTAACTCTCAATGTTTGTATGTAATTGTGCTAGAATCAACAAACAAACTAACTAGATTGAAGGAAGTACACGGCTAGGGTTTGAGAAAAATGAACCTTATTTTTCTTTCTTTTCTTTCTCTCTCAAAGACAAAACCCTAGTATGAATGTGTATGAATGAATATGGATGAGTGAACCAAAGAACAAAACTTGTTTTGTTCTTCCATTTTGTTCGGCCGAGACAAGGGTTAGAGTGCCCAATAGATTGGCACTCAATCCTCTCAAATGTCTCAAGCATGCTTCAACATCTTAAATGCATGTCAACCTCATGTTCCTATATGTTTTATGTAATGTTGTAATATGTGTGTGTGTGTGTGTGTGACATATCACACGGTCCACACCACTACAATGGATCCCATCCGTGACATTACATTAGGATTATATTATTTACGTAGTTTAACACTTTAAACCTTTTATCGTAAATTAGTAATTAAATAATTTCGTATAATTATTTAACCGAATTATACAACAATTGTAGTCAATTCAATTCATTCATTTTATTATCATGTTTCATAAAACAGATAATCAATAGTGATGATATATCGATCACTAAGATAATTTATAATCTTATTATAAATTATTTCTTCCTTTTATTCATAATCTAGAAATGTGTTAACTCGTATCATTATACAGTTGTTACATTTAATATTGAGATAGCTGTCCTAAAGGTGTGACCTAAAGGGATCAACTGGTCACCACCGTCATTACGACAGTAATGTCAAACTCTAGCAAGCCAATCATTACCGATTAATGTTGACCAGTTGACTTATGATAAGAATCATCCCATGAATATTCTTTTATAGAGTTTTGTCAATATAATTAATATAATTGACGTGATCACACTATTGTCGAGGACACTTACTCCAACATTTGACCCCTTTTACGGAAGATCGTAGAATATAAATCAAAGTCATTCTGAATAATGTCACCTCTAGAGCAACCAGTCTCTAGTCTAAGAATCGACTCATAAGAATATATATAGCAGCTCTTGCCACGACCAGGCTCTATTGAATTCTAAAGAACTCTATAAGCGGTCACTGCCCGACACAAGTGTACTTTACAGTTGTCTATATGATCGACTAGTCATCCCTTATGACTCTATGGTGTAAGAACTCACCATCAATCGCATCATAATCTAGTCACTTCGAGACTTCACCTCATATAAGTGACTAGGGGCAATACTAAGTTAATCCAGTTCACTTCTACAGGGTTCAACAATTGTCCTACAATCCTGTTTGGATTTAACAAAGTATATTTAATAAACAAGTTGTATAAAACTTTAAATGATGAACGAGATTATCTTATATGAACGTAAAAACAACATTTTTCATTTCATATCGCATAATCGGTTACACATTGGGTAAACTCTTAAGACCCATAGAACGAGCATGAGAATCATGCTTAGCTTGCGACAAGGGTTTGGTTAAAGGATCAGCCACATTATCGTCTGTCCCAACCTTACAAATCGCTATTTCCTTCCTATCAATGAAATCTCGAATTACATGATATTTTCTTGGTACATGTCTAGACTTATTACTAGACTTCGGCTCCTTAGCCTGAAAGACAGCACCACTGTTATCACAGTACAGGGTGATAGGATCTTCAGCATTTGGAACTACCCTTAGTCCCTCGATAAATTGCCTTATCCATACTGCCTCTTTAGCAGCTTCTGATGCTGCAATGTACTCTGCTTCCGTTGTAGAATCCGCAACGACTGGTTCTTTGAAGCTCTTCCAACTAATGGCACCACCATTCAAGATAAAGACAAATCCAGCCTGGGATTTAAAATCGTCTTTATCTGTTTGGAAGCTTGCATCTGTGTAACCCTTTACACACAAATCTTCTTCCCCTCCAAACACTAAGTATGAATCCTTAGTTCTTCTCAAGTACTTAAGGATGTTCTTGACTGCAATCCAGTGACTTTCACCTGGATTTTCTTGATATCTACTAGTCATGCTCAAGGCATACGAGACATCAGGATGAGTGCATATCATGGCGTACATGATAGATCCCACGGCGGAAGCATAAGGGATCATTTTCATGCGTTCAACATCCTTGGGTTCTGTGGGCGATTGAGACTTTTTCAATATAATGCCACTTCCCATGGGGATAAACCCTCTCTTGGAATTTCCCATGCTGAACCGTCGAAGAATCTTATCGATATAAGGTTCTTGACTTAGTGCCAATATCCTCTTGGATCTATCTCTATAGATCCGGATACCTAATATGCATTGTGCATTTCCTAGATCTTTCATCTGAAAATGGTTACCTAACCATCCTTTCACTGATGAAAGCATTGGAACATCATTTCCAATGAGCAGTATGTCATCCACATACAAGATCAGGAATACAACATTGCTCCCACTGAATTTCATATATAGACAAGGTTCCTCGACACTTCGAGTGAAACCATTTTCTTTTATGACTTCATTGAAGCGATGATTCCAACTCCTCGATGCTTGCTTAAGACCATAGATGGATCTCTTAAGCTTGCATACCTTGTTAGGATTTTTAGGATCTTCAAAACCCTCGGGTTGTATCATATACACATCCTCCTTTAAATGCCCATTTAAGAAGGCGGTTTTGACGTCCATTTGCCACACTTCATAATCATGAAATGCGGCAATCGCTAACATTATCCTAATGGATCTTAGCATGGCTACTGGAGCAAAGGTTTCATCATAATGAGGACCTTGAACTTGGGAAAACCCCTTAGCTACTAGCCTAGCTTTATAGACATCATCATGTCCTTCTATGCCATTCTTCACCTTGAAGATCCACTTGCATTGGAGAGGTCTCATCTCCTTAGTCAAGTCTACCAAGTCCCATACTTGGTTTTGATGCATAGAATCCATCTCAGATACCATGGCCTCATGCCATTTGATGGAGTCGGGACTAGAGATTGCAGCTTTGTAAGTGGTAGGCTCGTCATTTTCCAAAAGTAAAACGTCCAGGCTACCATCTTCCTCAATAAGTCCAACATACCTATCAGGTTGATGTGGGACCCTACTCGACCTCCTAGGTGGAATAGGTACCGAAGTGGATGAAGAAGGAACATCTTCTTCAGTCTCAGCTTCAGTTTGTGGCTCTTGAACTTCTCGAACTTCATTAAGTTCAAAATTTCTCCCACTCTGTCTCTTAGAAATAAACTCCTTTTCTAAGAAGACAGCCTCAGAAGACACAAACACTTTGTTTTCATGAGGTTTGTAGAAGTGGTAGCCACGTGAGGTGGTTGGATACCCAACAAATATGCATTTTTCGGACCTTGGTGCGAGTTTGTCATCGTTTTTCGACTTGACATAAGCATCGCACCCCCATATCTTCATATTGGATAAGTTAGGAACCTTTCCTTTCCACATCTCATATGGAGTCTTATCGGTCGCTTTCGTTGGACTATTGTTCAACGATTTGATGGCGGTGAGGATCGCAAATCCCCAAAATGAATTGGGTAAATCAGTTTGGCTCATCATTGATCGGACCATATCCAATAAGGTTCGATTCCTCCTTTCAGCCACCCCATTAAGTTGTGGTGTTCCTGGAGGTGAAAGTTGTGACACAATGCCACATTCCTTTAGATGTGAATCAAATTCATTACTAAGATATTCTCCACCACGATCGGATCGTAATGTTTTAATCTTCCTATCGAGTTGGTTCTCTACTTCATTTTGAAATTCCTTAAATTTCGTAAGAGCTTCACTCTTATGCTTCATCAAGTAGATATACCCATACCTACTTAAATCATCGGTGAAGGTGATGAAATAGTCATAATTGCCTCTAGCGGTGATTGATAGTGGTCCGCATACATCCGTATGTATAAGTCCCAATAACTCACTTGCTCGTGTCCCTTTACCACTAAAGGGGTTACGAGTCATCTTCCCTAGAAGGCAAGCTTCGCATGTACCATAAGATTCATATTCGAATGTCTTAATTATGTTGGTTTTGACCAATCTTTTAATGCGATTTTCATTTATGTGACCAAGTCGACAATGCCAAATATATGATTCATTTGGATCACTTGTTTTAATCCTGTTGTTATTAACGTTGTAGACATTATTAGACGAGTCGGAAGTTTCCAAAACATAGATTCCATTAATAGAATTGGCACGGCCAACTACCATGTCATTCTTTGAAATTACACAACAATTATTTTTAATGGAAAAAATCATATCCTTCAATGTCTAACATTGCAACAGAAATAATGTTTTTGGAAAGAGACGGTACAAAATAACAATTATTGAGTTTTAGCTCATATCCACTCGTCAAGGCAAGAGTGCAAGTTCCTTTTGAAGTGGCCGCTACCCGAGCTCCATTTCCAAGTCGGAGATCCATATCACCCTTGTCCACCTTCTCCACTTCTCTTAAACCCTGCAAACGATTACAAAGGTGAGAACCACATCCGGTATCCAATACCCAAGATGTGTTGGATGTAAAATTTATGTCAATAACAAAAATTTCAGATTTGGAATTACCTAACGGAATCACAAGACCTTCTTGGATGTGACGTAAGTACTTGGGGCAATTCCTCCTCCAATGGCCCATGACACTACAATAGTGGCATCGCCCTTTCTCTAACTTTCTCTTCTTCTTCTTATTCTTTGCAAGACTTTTCTTGTTAGAACTCCCACTAGCTTCATCATAAGCTCTTTCCTTCAAGTATAAGGCGTCCAATTCTTCATTTAGCTCATCTAAATAAGCCGTGTCAAGAAATGGACCTTTGGGAGGTGGGAGAGAAGAAATGAAGTTAATACTGCCATCCGGACCCGTTCCGAAATGAACTTCTCTAGTAGTATCAATGTTGTTTTGGTTGCAAATATCGTCGAAAACATTGTGACAAGAATCAATAGTGATAGGGTTGAATGAATCCATTGCGATAAAATAACTACAAAAACGGAAATGAAGGAAAAATTAACGTTCATCATTTTGATACTTGTTAAACATTTTAAACAAGTTAAGTATTTACTTAACGATCTCTTACACAATCAAGTAAATAAAACCCGAGACCCAAACCCATACTAATCCGGGCACGGTGTAGCCGATTCAACCCGTATTGGTATAATTTGGTGGATTAACCCTTTAATCGGTTCTACTCTTAGAACTCTCGGTCGACAATTTTCTTAAAATTATCTATAGCCCGAACTTATTGCAACTACGGTTACGAATACTTTCGTTGAGATCGACCAAATTTCAAGGTGTAATCATCATTACCCCACTTACCCAACGTGACAATTTTAGTACCCCGGTTTAGCCGAGCCTACATATTTGTGAAGAAGGGATTCATGGGTCCATACTCTTTGGTAAGGCTAAGTCTCAATATTTTAAACGTAAGAGATCTTATCAATTATTATCTATCTCCTTTTAAGTGAACTAATTTAGGTGAATTATCGATAATAAAATTGATACGTTGAAGACCCGATACTCGATATGCATGACATGTTAATGGCGATTTGGCTATGCATGCAACATATTAAAACAAAATAAAGCAAACGATAAATTCCTAGTATGGCCTTATCCTAGAAAAGAAATAACAAGAGTACAAATTCGGAAACCAACTCCTTTGGTCCCTTGATTTTGACGAGGCACGCAAATCGAGGCAAACACCGTCTTGATCGGAACTCCTTTCCGAATGGCACCGTCTTCAAGGTTCTCCGGAAAATACAAATATTACAACTTTTCTAGTCTACTTTATACATTATAAAATAGAAAAATTACAATTGGGTGATACGAGATCACAAAATTACAATCGAATTGGTAACCCCTTACATTACGGGAAATACCAATTTAAAACTAAGGCCATACTAGAATAATTACATGATTCAAAATAATGCAATATAATATGACATTCATAAGAAAAACGCAGCAATATAAAATGTTATAAATATGTTCATTTTAATGCCAAATCGCCCTAATAACTTATTATGTCAAAATTAACCCGATTTATGAGATTTTAGCATTTTTAACTCTTTTAAAATGCATAAATTAAAACATACACAAATTATGTTCTAAATAATATCCTAACACATTTTAGGATTCAAAATTAGTCATAAATAATTTTGATAATAATTAACACTTTAATTATATTAACATTGTTCATAATGCCTTTAAAATGTATAACATTTACGAATTAAATCCAAACAATTATAAAAATTCGAAATTTTGGATTTTCATTTTCACTAACATTCTGAAAATATTACTTTAATATTTATAATGTAAAAATTTTGGTCATATTAATCGAAATTTAACTCGAAATATCACATATTAATGGCCAAAATTACCTCTTTATACGGTTTTAACAATTAAATCGTAAAACATGCTATACAAAGTCATATTGTACCAAATTTTACATACATTAAGTAAAATAAGCATGTGAGGTCGTGTGAAAATTACAAGGCTAGAAACATTTTCTTTCTTATTTAATCATTTAACTCGATTTTTATCATAAAAATACATATTAAACGATTAAATCTCTATAATGAACAACATTTTAAATCTCATAAATTATCATATAACCTAAAAACATTTTAGGACCAGATTTAACATACATGCAAAAAAGTCGAGTGAAATATATGAGTCTTTAAATATATAGTTTTGTTTTTAAGTCTCATAACTCGGAAAAACTAAAACCGATTAAGCATGCAACAACAAGTGCTCTGATACCAATTGTTAGGTTCATATACCTATTTAGTCATACTATGTTATATTTATCTTATAAATGATAGATCTTATGCATGCTTAACAAGGAAATTTCGAGATATATGAAGAAGAACACGCTTCCTTACATTGAATATCTCGGCTATTTTAGGGCACAAGTGAAGTCACCTTCTTCACTTGTTCTTGAGCTTAATATGTGGATGATCCTCCTTGAACCTTCAAAGAGATGATGGCCTCCAAAAGATGAACACCAAGACACACTAACTCTCAATGTTTGTATGTTATTGTGCTAGAATCAACAAACAAACTCACTAGATTATGCAAGGAGGTGCACGGTTTTAGGGTTAGAAAATAAGAGCTTATTTTCTCTCTTTTGTTCTCTCTCTAAAAACAAAACCCTAGTATGAATTGTGAATGAATGAGTTGAGTGAACCAAAGAACAAAACTTGTTTTGTTCCTCTATTTGGTTCGGCCGAGAACAAGGGTTAGAGTGCCCAATAGATTGGCACTCAATCCTCTCAATTGTCTCAAGCATGCATTAACAAATTAAATGCATTGTCTTCCTAATGTTCCTATTACATAATGTAATATGTAAAATGTGTAGGTCTAAGTGTGACATATCACACGGTCCACATGACCAAAACGGATCCAATCCGTAACATTAGTTAGGATTATATTATTTACGTAGTTTAACATTTTAAACCTTTTATCGTAAATTAGTAATTAAATAATTTCATATAATTATTTAATCGCATTCTATAACTACAACAATTGTAGTTTATTCGATTCATTCATTTTATTATTATGTTTCATAAAACAAATAATTAATAGTGATGACACTTCGATCACTAAAATAATTTATAATCTTATTATAAATTATCTCCTCTTTTATTCACAATCTAGAAATGTATCAACTCGTATCAATATACAGTTGTTACATTTAATATTGAGATAGCTGTCCTAAAGGTGTGACCTAAAGGGATCAACTGGTCACCACCGTCATTACGACAGTAATGTCAAACTCTAGCAAGCCAATCATTACCGATTAATGTTGACCAGTTGACTTATGATAAAGAATCATCCCATGAATATTCTTTTATAGAGTTTTGTCAATTTAATTAATATAATTGACGTGATCACATTATTGTCGAGGACACTTACTCCAACAGTTCAGTCCTTGTTTCACCCTAGTAATTTCTTCAGTTGATGTTCCAGTTAATAAAATATCATCCACATATACCAATAATACTGTAAAATCTCCAGAAACCTCATCATGCTTTGTAAACAGAGAATAATCTTGTTTAGATTGAATGTAACCAAGCTGAATTAAATATTTTGTGAGCTCCTTATTCCATTGCCGCAAAGCTTGCTTCAATCCATATAAAGATCTTCTTAATCTGCATACTTTGCCTTCTGCAACATCATACCCTTCAGGAACCTTCATGTAAACCTCTTCATCTAGATATACATGCAAGAACGCATTGTTGACATCTAGTTGATACAATGGCCAGTCCTTCTGTGCAGCAACAGCAAGCAAAGCTCTTACTGTTGTCAGTTTTGCTACAGGTGAAAAAGTGTGCTTATAGTCTCTGTCTTTAATCTGATTGAAACCCTTAGCAACCAACCTTGCTTTAAACCTCTCAACTGATCCATTTGGTTTATATTTTATCTTATATACCCATTTGGAGCCAATTGGTTTCTTTCCTTTTAGTAATGACACCAACTCCCATGTGTGATTCTGCTCTAATGCTTATATTTCATTTTGCATAGCAAGAACCCATCTAGGATCCTCCTTAGCTTCTGAATATCTATATGGTTCTTGTTCTTTCAAAGTAGTAGCCAAGGAAGCCACATACTCACTATCAAAATCAAACAACTTATCCAAAACAGTTGCTTCTAGACTGACAGATACAGCAGAACTGGTAGACTGTCCTGGTATTTTGTTACCACAACTATATCCTTTTAATATGGTGCTCAATTGTTTTGGACGAGTAGACCTTCTAATACTCTCCTCATGTGGGACTGTATCAAAAGCAGAAGAAATATTCTCCTGGACAAAAGTATCAGGGACTGTATCAGAAGCAGAATAAATATTCTCCTGGACAGAAGTATCAGGAATTTGTGCAGATTCTGGATTTTCTGCAGGAATGACTAATACTTCTTGTTGAATTTCCTCAGAACTTGAAGTAGCTTGAGTAGCAGTTTGAGGAATAATATAAGTAGAAGTAGCTGGATTAACCAAGCTATTAGTGGTGATTTGCAGATCCTCGTGACATTCCTTTGTAAAGTAGAACTCTTGCTCTTTGAAAACAACATCTCTACTCACAAACACTTTGTGCAACAGAACATCATATAGTCTATACCCCTTCTGGTTGTGAGGATAGCCTATGAAAATGCACTTTCTAGCTCTATTTCCAAATTTCTCAGAGAAAGTAGGGGGCATGGTTGCATAACAAATACAACCAAACTCCCTAAGATTATCATAAAGAGGTAACTGTCCAAACAGAACTTCAAAAGGAGTCTTGTTGTCAATCACAGCAGATGGCATCATGTTTATAAGATAAGTAGCAGTTAACAGACAATCTCCCCAAAATTTTATTGGTAAATTTGCTTGTATTTTGAGTGCTCTTGCTGTTTCAAGGAGATGTCTGTGTTTTCTTTCAACTCTGCCATTTTGCTGTGGTGTTCCAACAATACTAGTCTGATGGATAATGCCTTGAGTTTTGAAAAAAGCAGAACAATATTTTTGCAAAAACTCAGTGCCATTATCAGACCTAACAGTCTTTACAATTTTACCAAACTTATTTTGAATATAAGCAAAGAAATCTCTAAGTAAACTAGGAACCTGATCTTTGTTTTGACAGAGAATGGTCCAAGTATTTCTTGAATGATCATCAAGAATAGTCAAGAAATACTTGGCACCAGAAAGAGAAGGAATCTTATAAGGTCCCCAAACATCAATATGAAGTAAATCAAAACAAGTAATTGCTCTTTTATAACATAATGAAAATGGTAGTCTATGATGTTTGTCAAGAATACATGTCTCATAAGAGAAATCAGAATGTATATTAGCATTGATATTTGGCAGAAATTTAAACCTTTGTACAGACATATGACCCATTCTACTATGAAACAAATTGAAAGACTTCTTTGAAACAAAAGAAGTACAAGAAGTAGATGTACCAAGATGAAATCTGTTATTTGAATCAAAATATTGCTGAACAAGATTAGCAATCTTTTTATGTAAAACAGTCTTATTGTTATTATAAAACCTATACAGATCACCAATTCTTCTACCTTTTGCAATCACAGTTTTACTTGAAAGGTCCTGAAACAAGCAATCATATGCAGTGAAGGTAACAAACAATGAATTGTGATCAATAAGTTTACTGACAGACATAAGATTTTGTTTGAAATCAGGCAAATAAAAAACATTATGTAAAATGATATTATCAGTTAGTTTAATCATGCCAGACTTATGAACAAGTTTTATTGAACCATCAGGTAAGCCAACTTTAATAGGGATAGGTAAAGTACGCACATTAGTTAATAAATTTATGTTACATGTCATGTGATCAGATGCACCCGTATCTATGATCCAATCAGACGAAGATGTATATTTATATGTAACATTAACAGTAGAAGAGGAAGAGAAAATACCTGTAAACTGAGAAGAAGACAGACCAGAAGATTTTTGACCAGATATTCGTTGGAAAACCTGATCAACAAGAAATTATACCATCCAATACATCAGGAGTGTTGGAGCCTTGTGTCCTCCACATGTAGTGTGATAACGTCATTGCACATACCCTTGTACGGACAAGTGGGAGATTGTTGGGGCTGGTGTCCTTGACAGTTAGTACAATGACTTACTAAATCTCTTAAAGGATCACAAGGGCATACTTCAGTATTATTATCAGTTGATCCACGTTTATCAATTACGGTTGGCTTGCTAGATAAGTTTGACGTTATTGTCATACGGATGGCAGTGATCAACTGGTCCCTATACGTCACACCTATAGGACACGTTTGAGAGATGTGAAGGTATGAAAATACAGTCACATTTATGCCGGATACGACTAAACAGTTAGTCAGAGGTATTGACTATTAAATTAGTCAATGAGATGTTGAGATTATTATTTAATACGGATTAAATAATTTTAGCTAATACGGATTACATGATTAATTCGCAAAATTAAATATAAACGGTTATATTTAATTAAATATTGAATTTGCGTATTAATATAAACAGTTATATTAATTTGGCCAATTATACAATATCGTATTTTGTCAGACCATTATTGATGTTATCAAATGCATTAATATCTGATAACATGCATACGATTTATAATAAATACCCACGAATAATATTTAGTAAAACGGGTTGAATCACGCAAGGGAATAAGGTAAGAGTGGATAAAGCCCACCCTTACCCTACTCCAATTCGGCCGACCCATGGGTTACAAAAGGAGAGTTATTCTCCTTTTGTCAACTACTGGTTAATTCATAATTCTCACAATTAGGGTTTTGAGAGCATCCTTCTCCCAAAAACCTCAGATCTCACATCAAAACCTCACAAAACTCTCCCCATATTGCAAGGCAATTGGAGAGCCATTCTAGCACACGCGGCATCGTCTTAAACAAAGTCTTGGGTGCAAGTTATAGGAGGGAATTTACTTTAATTCATGTTCTTAGGCCAATTCAAGCAAGGACCCAAGGTTGTAATTCTTTTCATATTTTTATTATCTTATGACTATAATCGCAATTGTAAATTTCGTTATAATCCTTCATATTTAGGGCGAATACATGTTTTATTCCCCACAAGGAGAAACAGAAGCAGCAGATGAATCAAGTTCCTGAGAATTGACCGCTGCAGCAACTAGAATGTCATCTTCAAGAGGAGAGTTAGGAACAACATCTGCAGCATTAACAGTCTTCTTAAAATTACCACCAGTTGCATTCCCAGCTTTAGGTAGACCAACCTTGGTTTTTCCTTTGTTTTTCTCAGGAAACCCTTTAACCACATAGCAATTATCTGGATTATGTCCAAACTTGTTGCAATGTGGGCATCTGTTTAGACCAAAACAAGTGGCTCTAATATGCCCATTTTTCTCACAATGATCACAAAACTTGACAGTAGATTCAGAAGAAGCTGGTGCACTAGCTTTCTTAGAATCACTTTGTTTATATGCTGCATAAGCATTCACTTCAGACAAATTGTTGACCACTTCAGTGATTTGCTTCTGTCTTTCTATTTTCTCTAATAAACCCAAAGCCTTATTTATTGTTGGTAAAGGGTCCATTGATAAGATTTGTGATCTAATAGTGTCATAACCACCATTTAAACCCATCAAGAATTGAATAAGTTTGCCTGTGTTCTCTCTGTCAATGAATTTCTTGATCAGAGAACATGAACAAAAACTTATCTTTCCACAAGAACAAGTAGGAATAGGATTTAAACCATCTAAACTCTCCCATAAGTTCTTCATATGCCCATTGTAATCAACAAGGGATGAATTATCTTGAGATAATGCATCCAATTCTTTTTGTAGCTGATAAATCTCAAGAACATTAGCTTGACTGTATCTTTCTATCAGCTCATTCCATAATTCCTGAGCAGTATTGACATACTTCATGTTCTCCTTAATGGATTTAACCAAGGAATTCAGAATCCAATTCTTGACCATAAAATCACATCTACCCCATTGAAAATACTTCTTGTCAGTCTTGGGTGGTCTAGGAAGTGTCCCATCAATGAAGCATTCTTTGTTCTTGGACACCAAAGCCATTAATGCATCCCTCTTCCATCCCATAAAATCATGACCATCAAAAATAGAAGTAACCAAACTAGGAGTAGACTGCTCGGATTGAGCCAAAAACAAAGGGTCATCATAATATTCATAGGATGCAGGGGTAGAAGTATTGTTAGAATTTGTCATTATAAGTTTCGAAGAATAATGATGAAGAAAGAAACAAAGTTTTTGGTAGCGGAAGCGTGTAAGTATAACGAAAATTTATGATTGAAACAATATCTTCAATCAAGATTATGATTGATTATGATTGAAACTGAAATATTGATTTGATTGTGAAGAAGAAGATGATGAATATTTGATTATGAGTTCCAGGAATCAAAACCTTTAGTCTGATACCATGTTAAATCTTATGAATATGGAACACATGAATCTTGTATAATGAAGGAATTATATTGAACTTTTGTATTCTGTAAAAGTGAGTTTACAATAGGAATTATCTAGTATATATAGTACATGAATTCTTAACTAACTTTCTTAATATAAGATTCTGTTAGTTATAACTATAACTAACCAAAACTAACTCTTATATCAATAACTAACTCTTATATCCAATACAGTTGCCAAGTGGTCATCGCCCCAACTGGTAATCGAACTTGAGACCTCTCAACTCCTGCATTTCTGCAAGCTTTAAGGTTTAACTCAGTTACCACTGGACTAACAAATTATATACTCATATTGTAAACGATTGTTGTGAGTTGCATGCGTTTGTAAACTTGTAGTCTGATGAGACCCCACTGTGCAGTCAATTGTTTGGGAGAATCCTAGGTTATTTATCATTTAGTTTGACATATGAAAACCCGGGAGACAAACGTATGTGCCGTGGTTGTGTTTGTTATAGGCAAGATTTAGTTATGCGGAGTGTTGTGATATGTATGAATGATGAGCCAAAGAATGTAATAGACGGGAGGTGTTGTGTACAATGAGTCGGTATGTTTGAATTTTCGTTTCGTTTCCTTTCCATTTCTTTGCACTCCGAATCTTATCAGTTAAGTATTTCCTTACTACTACTACTGTAGGGATTTAGAATTGTAGTGCAGGTTTTGGAATGGTAGAGACGTAAATAATGTTTATCCCCGAACTTTATGATTGTGAATACGAAAGAAAAGTAGTGGGTAAAAGAAAGTGCAAGTTAAAATTGTGCTCCCCTCTTTCTTGCATGGCTTGTAAATATTTTTTTTTTTTTTTTTTAATTATAGTGGAATAGTAGAAATGATTTCAGTTATATTTGTGCAGAAACCATGTTGGGGACACAGAGTTGAAAGTCATAAGCAAATAGCCAAATCGTATTATAAAGACTTCAGATTTACTCACACACGTGTTCCCTTGCTCACCTGCTTTTTCATGTTTTCTGCCTCATAACAACCCCCGTCCCCCACATACTAACTGACATTGCCAGCTATTACTTTTTTTTAAAAAAAAAATTTAAACTGGGCCTCTAATTTCTTCCAATTTTAATCATTTTCTACCCTATTTCTTTAACATAATATTTTGTACTATTATCTCACACTACAGTAAACCAAATTCAAAACACGAGATACTCATATTACCTACAAATCTACCATCATGTTTCACCATTACTTTATTAACGGCCTTAATATATTCTGTTCAAATCTCATGCAAACCAAATCAACTTTCTCGTCTTAAATCTTGTATACCTCAGCCGTCTCTATTTTTACTACCGGATCAACTTTATCAAAAGATTATGCTCAATTAGACTATCCCCAAGCAAAAGGTCGATTTAATCGAGTCAATAACATATTAACCCTTAATCTCACCTTATTGACATTGACCCTCTTTTACCCTCCCAAGCAAAAGGTCGATTTAATCGAGTCAATAACATAGTTTATCTTTTCTTTTTTTTTCTTTTTCTAATTTGTAACCAATGAAAATGTGACACATAATCTTAAAACACAATTAGCATTACAATCTTCTGCCTCTTTTCATTGCTTGTGAGAATTATTTATAATACATGATGATTCTTTGTTGAAGACGTACACAGAGGAATGCTAGACGCTTGGCTTTTCCAAGCTAATAAAGCTGCTAATAATGCTAATAATGATGCCAGCTAATAATAAAGCTATTAGTGCTATGAATGTTATTACCCCCTCTCAAGTTGGAGCATAAAGATTAATGATGCCCAACTTGCGGACTAATAACTGAAATTGAGAAATGCCAAGAGCTTTAGTCAAGATATCAGCCAGTTGAACTGTAGTGGGAACATAAGAGGGAGTAATAAGACCATCTTTAATAGCATCCCGAACGAAATGACAATCAATCTCAATGTGCTTGATACGCTCATGGAAGACGGGGTTATTAGCAATGTGCAAGGCGGATTTGCTGTCGCTGAAAACATTCACGGGGTCCGAATGAGTGACACCCAAATCACCTAAGAGGCCACGAAGCCACTTAATTTCACCAGTGAGGGCACGAAGGGCATGATACTCGGCCTCAGCCGAAGACAAGGAAACGGTGGCTTGTTTCTTGGTTTTCCACGCCACAAGAGAAGACCCAAAATATACGAGCCAACCGGACACAGATCGGCGAGTCTCGACACATTTTGCCCAATCCGAATCGCACCAACCAGTTAACTTCAAAGTAGAGCGGGAAGGGAGTAAGAGTCCTTGACCTGGGGTTCCTTTGAGATACCGAACCATTCGCAACGCGGCATGCCAATGATCAACACGGGGGGCGCTCATGAAACGGGACAAAATGTGAACTCCATAAGAGAGCTCTGGTCGTGTCACAGCCAGGTACAATAGCCGCCCAACGAGCCTCCGATAACATTCTGGTGCAGCCAAAAATTTGCTCTGACTCTCCCCGAGGCGATGGTGTTGCTCGAGTGGAGTAGGCGCTGGTTTGCACCCAAGCAACCCGACCTCATTTATTATATCAAGCATGTATTTACGTTGACACAAAAAAATACCATCCGAATTGCGTGCCACCTCAATGCCAAGAAAATATTTGAGGTCACCCAAGTCCTTCATGTGAAAGCACCTATGCAAATATTCTTTGAAGGAGACAAGCGATTTTAAATCATTTCCGGAGATAATTAAGTCATCAACGTAAATTAATACATTAATGCGCACCACCTTATTCACAAATGTGAATAATGAATAATCATGATAACTTTGAGAGAAACCGTACCGAGTTAAGGCCGCTCCAAGTTTCGCAAACCAACATCTAGGGGCTTGTTTCAACCCATACAACGATTTTTTCAATCGACATACAAGACCGGGTTTGGGAGAGGTAAACCCGGGAGGCAAACGCATATATACCTCTTCGTCCAAATCACCATGAAGGAAAGCGTTATGGACGTCCATCTGATGCACATGCCAATTTTTCGCGGATGCTACGGCGAGAAAAGTCCGAACAGTGGTCATTTTAGCTACCGGAGCAAATGTTTCATCATAATCCACCCCCTCAGTTTGGTGATTCCCAAAGACGACCAAACGGGCTTTAAACCGTTCGATGGAAGAGTCCGACTTATACTTGATTTTTGTACAACCATTTGCTCCCTAAAGCCTTCTTACCCGTGGGCAAAGGTTCAAGAACCCAAGTACGATTAGCAATCAAAGCCCTCATTTCGTCTGCCATAGCCGACCTCCACTCACTATGTTGCACGGCAGCCTTAAAAGTTCGAGGCTCCGTATGGGTGGTGAGGGCGGCTATGTATGATCGATATGGAGGAGAAAATTTATTGCAAGAGAGATAATTTGCTAAAGGGTAAGGAGTACCTGAGGAAGGAGACGAGACAAGAAAGTGAGAGGCATGAGATGGACTGTCATCACCACTGTCTTCACTATCAAGGTTGAGGGAATAATCATTGAGGTTCCGGTTTGGAATGCGTTCCCGCTGACCGCGTCGCAAAACAGGCTGAACAGGAGGGGGAGTGGGCTGATTTGAAACAGGCTGTGGGCTAGGCTCATTCACGACAGGGGAAGTGGGCTGGTTCAGGTCAGGGGAATTAGGCTGATTTGGGGAAGTGGGCTGTATCATGGTAGGGGAATTTGTCTGATTTGGGGAATTGGGCTGATTTGGCTGATTTGGCTGATTTGAGGAATTGGGCTGAGTTGGCGAAGTGGGCTGATTCAGGTCAGTGGAATTGGGCTGCAGTACCTCTGGATCAACACCCCCAATGTCATTGTCCCAGTCAATGAAAATATCAGGAGGACCAGTAGTTTCATGATTCGAATTAATTGGAATTGAGGCATTATTTTGGAACGGAAACTGGTCTTCATAAAACTTGACATCCCGAGACACAAAAAATTCATGCCGATCCATGTCATACAAGTACCATCCCTTTTGACCGGAAGGATACCCCATAAAAACACATTTTCGACTCCGACTTGCAAACTTGTCATTTTTGGACTTTTGATAGTGAGCAAAACACAAGGAACCAAGTACTTTAAGCATTTGGAAATTGGGTAATTTTTGATAAATTCTTTCATACGGAGTCATACCATTTAGCAAGCGTGACGGAGTGCGATTTATAACAAAAGCGGCAGCCAGAATACATTCCCCCCAAAACTGAATAGGCAAGGCACCTTGAAACCGCAAGGCCCGAGCAACATTTAAAATATGTTGGTGCTTCCGCTCAACACGCCCGTTTTGTTGGGGGGGTACCGACGCAAGAAGACTGAAATAATATGCCATGGTCGGAAAAAATGGTTTAAGGGTGTGAAATTCCGTCCCGTTATCACTTCTGACAATCTTAATTGCGGCCGAGAATTGTCTTTGAATCATGGCAATAAATGACTTAAATTTGGGAGGCACTTCTGTTTTTGAGGCAAGCAAATACACCCACACCCCTCGGGAATAGTCATCAACTAAGGTAAAAAAATAACGAGCACCCGTCGTAGACGGAATATTATACGGACCCCACAAATCACAATGAATGGTTTCAAAAGCATGTTGACTATTATTGATACTTAACGGAAAACTGTTACGGATGTGCTTAGCACGATGGCAAACCTCACACGGTTGTGTCAAGGGCAAGTCTTTAGTACGAATAAAAGGGAGAAGTTTAACAATTTGTTCAGAGGGATGCCCCAATCTTTTATGCCACAGAGAAAAAGAACTAAAAACAGCATGAATGACGTGCTCGGGGTCCACAGTAGTCCGAAGATAATACAGTCCATCAATCCTCTCACCACTGCCAATCTCCGCCCTCGTAGCCAGGTCCTGGATGACACATGACGTGGCATTGGTTATAAACTCACAATGTAAATTATCGCTCAACTGAGATGCCGAAATCAAATTACAAGTCAGTTGTGGCACAAATAAAACGGGATTTAATGTAATATGGGAGCTGACTGTCACACGACCCACATAAGAAGCATGAATTTTGGAGCCATCGGGTAGACCCACAACTCGACTAGGAATAGATTTAACATCATTAAGAAGAGCGAAATTACCAGTAACATGGTGAGAACAACCCGTATCAATAAGCCACTTACCAGAATGATCATGTCTAGGTGTACCGAACACATTTACCGGAGAGACGGATGTCAGAGAAGAGGAAGTGGTCGAGGGGCCCACTGGTTGAGCGTGAACAGTATTACTCAAAACAGAGGTAGGTCCATCATGCCTACTGCCTGGACTCTCATCCGGGGCACGTTCACCACCACCACGGCTGCCACCGCGACCACGGCCGGAAGACGCGCTGCTGCTGCCACGGGCAGCACCTCGTTTTGTCCCTTTAAGATCCGTATACCAGTCCGGTGTATATCCAAGAAGATCAAAGCACATGCTTCGATCATGTCCGTTACGGTTACAGTGGGTGCAATGAAGTTTCTGTCGTTCGGTACGTGTCATTTGAGAGGATGGTTTATTTTGAGTACGTGTATTACTCTGGACAGCAAAGCTAGCAATTTCAGTTTTCGGTTCGGTTTGGACATCAAAACCACGCACCCTCTCCTCTTGGCAAACCATGTGATAGGCCCGAGCAACCGAGGGAGGAGGTGACTGGGCTAAAATAACAGAACGAAGAGACGAGTATGGTGACGGAAGCAGGCCCAATAAGAACGTATGTAATCGCTCCGATTCGCGACGGTCAGTGTGGTGTTTGGCACTAGTACATGTCGCACAACACTTACAATCAATTATGGGTTGATGCTTATCAAGGTCATCCCATAATTGACATAATTTACCGTAATAAGTAGTGACGGACATACCTTCTGTTTGACGACAATCCCGGAGTCCCCCGAGGAGCTGTTGGATGCGAGACCCATCAATAACACCAAATCTTTCTTGCAACGCGTCCCACAACTGTTTTGCGTTTTCGAATTTCGGAAGGAGGGACTTAACCTCCGGTGTGAGTGTATTGGATAACCACGAGACTAACATGGAGTGTATCGTCTCCCAATCCTCCTCCGTACAAGGGGCTGCTGGTTCGTTGATGCGGCCATTGACAAACACGAACTTCCGGCGCGATTTCAGCGCAATACGGACGTCATGTGACCATTCATTGTAATTGTCGGGGGTAAGTCGGATAGGCGTAATCGAGTCCCCTGGTTTGTCTTGGGGACCGAGAAAATATGGGGATGAGGATTCGATTTTCGTGATGGACTGATCACCGATCGTCATAACGATGGTGAGGAGAAAAGGAAATTATTTTTTGAAATTGTGTTTAAAAAAAAATCTGATACCATGTTAAAACACAATTAGCATTACAATCTTCTGCCTCTTTTCATTGCTTGTGAGAATTATTTATAATACATGATGATTCTTTGTTGAAGACGTAAACAGAGGAATGCTAGACGCTTGGCTTTTCCAAGCTAATAAAGCTGCTAATAATGCTAATAATGATGCCAGCTAATAATAAAGCTATTAGTGCTATGAATGTTATTACATAAAGGGTCAATAGGTTGGTCAATTTCCTCCCCCTTGGGTCACAATGACTCACAAATTGACCTTCAACACTCATGGGTCAATACTAATTTGCTATTAATTGTAACTAACTTGACCCAAGCAAGCAATTGACCTAGCAATTGACCTTGCTTGGGGATGGTCTTACATACTGTTTTTTAGGAAAAGTATGTAACAAATGAAAAAGTTGGAGAAATGATTAAAGTAGAATAAATTGATGACTTATTATCATCTATTTATCATCTAATAACAATCACCTTAAGTAATCATTATCCCTTCTGGTAAAAGATTAACAATAACAAAAACTGATAATATAAAATTAAATATATGCCAAGTATAATATATTTCGGATGATGTAGTATATCACTATATATGGTTAGGCTACAATCTATGCCCGCGTATATCATATATGTCGATCTGTATTAAAATTGATGTTGTCGACAAATTGTAGGTTTAACTTTGTTTCACTAGACAAAATAGAGCAAAACTAAACCGTAACAAACCACAATTTCTAATTAAGCATTTACTCTACTAGGAAACACAAATGTCAATTGATGAGCCCAAATTCAGTCATTATTTTCTCTTGTTTTCCTTTTGTTTCGATCCCGTTTCACCCCTGTTTAGCGCGATCTCGCCCCTTTTTGTACTCGATATCTCTCTTCTACATGTTTGTTGCCATGATGTAGGACTTGACGCGGGAATGAAGAAACGGGAGCAAAATGTGATGAAATCAAGGCAAAATAGGAGGAAAGGAGTGGAAATGAAGAAATGGGGTCCTCACCCGGTCGGCCGGCAGCCGGTCCGCCGGCTGGGAGCCCCTGAGCCTTGAATATTGAAGTATTTTGCAGAAGTAGGAATTTGGGTCCCCAACCGGCGGCCAACCGGCTGACCGGCTGGGACCCCCTCCTCCTTGCCTTTATTCATTTCAAGACAGACCACTGAATTCGCATCCCCAGCCGGTGGACAACCGGCGGCCGGTCCACCGGCTGGCATGACCTGTGCATTGAAGAAAATGAAGAAAATCAGATTTGAAGAATAGGCCTCCCAGCCGGTGCCAGACCGGCAGCCGGCCGGTCGGCTGGGAATGCATGCCTGTCGAAGAAAAGAAGAGAAAAGTTCAGAAGTCCAAATTTGGACTCTCAGCCGGTCACAGACCGGCAGCCGGTCGACCGGCTGGGAGTCGCTTTTCAGAAATTCGCGCACTATATAAACCCGCACTTAGTCTTTCATTCGGGACATTACTTATTACGCATTCTTAAGCTTATTTTAAGGTTTTTACTGTTCCATTACTCAACACTTAGACTCAAAAACACTCTAATTTATTTTAATCTTCTTTAGATCTTTACTTAATCTTTCAATATTTGTAACCTCTCTTGAGGATTCTCCTTGGGTTTGTTTTTAAGCAATTGTAGAGGATTTTTTTGGGTTGTATTTTTGGAGGATTTGAAAGAGTCCTTCTACTTGTCATCCAAGTCACTTCCTTTTCCTTAGTGAATGGTATAATCTTCTTCATCTTTACTTTGTCTTTGCATTTCCTTTAAGTTTTGCTTGTTCAATTGTTTACTCTTACTTAATCCAACATGTTTAGCATTTCCTCATCATTTGTTTACATATTTATGTTAGCCATGTGTGAGTAGTTCCCCTACTAGGGTTAGGGGTGTGCTTTGGTTTGTTGATAGCTATGAATCTTGTTTAGGGTTAGGATTTGGTTCTCTTCTTTGCTAGGTTTTCATTTGTGCATGTTATATGTTTGATGAAATGTCTCAACGACGGTTGGACATGATTCTCATTGTTGTTGGCCTTTGATGATAGTCTAGGGCTTTCATGGACATGTATGTATGTTAGGTTGGCCTTGTTTGTAGCGAAAGCTAGGATAGGGATCGACTTTAGGTGAGTCAAATCGATAGACGAGACAAACCTAGGCCTAGTATAGTGGAGACCTTAGATTCCCTTGCATGATTCGTTACCAACCTACCTTAGTACCCCCGACACCTTAGTATCTTTTATTCATCGATTTCATCTTGACACATTTGCTTTAATTTATTTTTAGTAGTTGTTAATCAATCACAAACCTATTACCCCGACTCGAGACCGAATTAGAACGTAACTATACTACTTCCCCACCGTCCTTTGGGTTCGACCCTAAATTATACTACTTAATTTGGGAGTTTATAAATTGTCTTTTCTTTTCTTCAAAATGGCGCCGTTGCCGGGGACGGTGTTTCGAAGTAGTATAGTTTAGTTTTAGTTTTAGTCTAGAGTTAGTTGAGCTTGTTTTGGTTTTGATCAAAGATTTGGTAGTTAATTGTAGAGTGCTTGTTTTATTGCTCACCCTAGTGTTTAACAAGCACTAGGACGACTAATTTGTTTGCTAAGTTTTATGCCTAGGGGTGACTCTAACTCTTTGTTGTCATCTTCCGAACCGGAGAGGCTCTTTCGGGCCTTAAGGAGGAAGACCATTGCAAGGGTAAGAATTGCATCCCAAGCATCTACTAGCCAAAACAACCCCTCTTCATCCGAACCACCAAGTCCCAATCAAAGCAATCCTAGCCTAACATCCGAAAGTTTTGACAATCCGTTTTATCAATCACCACCACAATCACCACACTTTCCAAACAACCATCCAATTCATATAATGGCCGCTCTTCGTGATCATAACCGGCCCAATCACAATGACACCACCAATCCAATCAACTTCGGGGTCCTTGTTCCTCAAAATTTCGAAATACACCCTTCGCAAATGAGTTCAATCGAGAAGAATGCCTTTAGCGGGGCTTCTCACGAAGATGCTCATGGGCACTTGAGAAAGTTCAAGGGTAAGGTCGCAATGATAAAGAAAACGGGAGTACCCGAGGAGACACTAAGGCTTATGCTTTTCCCCTATTCCTTAACCGACAAGGCGGATAGGTGGTTAAATGTCCATGCTCCAAATACATTCACCACATGGGACGACTTGGCAACGACTTTCCTTGCCAAGTACTACCCATCCTCCAAGACCGCGATGCTCCGAAATGAGATAACTCAGTTTCAACAAGACGAGGGAGAATCTTTGGGAGAAGCTTGGGATAGATACCAAGATTTGCTTTCTAAGTGCCCACACCACGGGATACCACCTTGGTACACAACCCAAACCTTTTTTCAGACTCTTCTCCCCCGGACTAAAGAAATGGTTAATGCATCGGCGGGTGGTAGCTTTGACCACTTGCCACATGAGGAGGGAACGGAACTCATCAAGAAGATTGTTGATTCGGAGGAAAATTATGGTACTAGAGGGAATGTCTTGAGGAAGAGTAGCAAGTACCCTAGTGAGCACCTTTCCAATGCAAAGGCGAACGAAGAAACCAATGCCAAGTTGGACATGTTAACCAAGAAATTGGAAGAGTTGACTAAGGGCTCCACTACCAAAGAAACCAAGAGCAAAGTCCCGGGAATGTACCAAGTAAATAGTGTTGCTTCATGTGACTTATGTGGGGGATGCGGGCATACTTTTGATGTGTGTGCAAACAACAATTCCTATGAGGGAAGTGAGAGCATGGAGGAGGTATATGTTTTTCAAGCCTTTAACAACCCAAAAAACCCCAATACTTTCAACCCAAATTCGAACTATTACCATCAAGGGATCCGAGGAAGCCCCTATATGAGTTACAAAAGCACCAATGTGTTGAATCCTCATCAAATTCAACAACCTCAAGGGCAAAATCCCCCCGGTTTTCAACCAAGGGGTGGAAACTTCAACCCAAGGAACAATTTCAACAACAACAATTTCTACCAAGGCAACCAATCTAATCAAGCCAATCAAGGCTTTCAACAAGGTTTCAATGATCCAAACTTCAACCCCAATTTCCAAAACAACCAAAATCCACAAAATTTCAATCCAAATTTCAACAACAACCAAAACTACAACCAACACCAAAACCAAAACTTCAATCCACCACCATTTCAAAACAACCCCAATCAAAATCAAACCAACTACAACCACAACCCACAAAATCCCAACAACCCAAATTACAACCAAAATTTCAACCAAAACTTTCCACCAAACAATCAAGGCCAAAACTTCAACAATCAAGTTCCGAAGGGCAACTCTCAAGGTGGGGGTGCAAGGAATGATTATGGGTTCCCCTTGCCCCTCACCAATGCACCTCACCAAGATACTAGTGATTCCCAAGTGGGTGAGTTATTGAAGCTTGTCAAGAACATGCAAGCAACTCACACCCAAGAGATGGCTAATTTGAAGAGTGCCAACCAAAGGGAGATACGGGAAATGGAGGCTCGAGTTGCCTCTCAAGCTCTAGCCAATCCACAAAGGCCACCGGGCGGCTTCCTTGCCCAAGGTCAAAGTTCCAAAGATGCATCACACAATCACCAAGCACATGCGGTGATTTTGAGAAGTGGAACGGAGCTAGAGGACCCGTACAAAGACTACAACTATGGTGAAGAGGAGCCTATCTTAGAACTTGTGAAAGACAAAGGAAAAGAAGTTGATGGTGGCAATTCAAGGGATGATGACTTTTATGTGGAGGACCTCCCTTATGAGGAGAAAGAAGATGAAGTTATCTTGGAGGAGGTGGATGCTAGACAAGAGGAGTTGGATCCAAAACCAACTACTAAGGTAACAAGCAAACCAACACCCACCAAGGTACTATCTAACCCTCAACCAACTAGCTTGCCTTATCCTTCAAGGGCTTTGAAGGGAAAGGAAAACTTCAAGTTCACAAATTTTTGTAAAATGATTGAAAAACTTGAAGTGACTCTTCCCTTTACGGAGGTGATATTGAATATGCCAACTTACTCCAAATTTTTAAAAGAAATCTTGTCGGGCAATAGAACCTTGGGTGACCAAGAAGTAATGGCTATGAGGGAGGAGTGTAGTGCACTTCTCCTCCAAAAGGAGCCAAAGAAACTTGGTGATCCGGGGAGTTTCTCTATCCCTTGCATAGTTGGTGGCATTCCAATCTCTCGTGCCCTTTGTGATTTAGGAGCTAGCGTAAGTGTACTTCCTTTGAAAGTTGCAAAAAGAATTGGCTTGAATGATTTAGTTCCTACAAGTATCACCCTCCAATTGGCGGATAGGTCCGTCAAGCGCCCTTTGGGAGTGCTTGAGGATGTACCCGTCAAGGTGGGTAAGCATTTGATTCCCGCCGATTTTGTCGTCCTTGATATTCCGGAGGATAGCCACACTCCCATCATCCTTGGTAGGCCTTTCTTGGATACCGGAGGCGTCTTGATAGACGTTAAGAATAGGCGGCTCACCTTTAGAGTTGGGGATGACAAAATTGAGTTTAATCTACCTACTATGATGAAAGGTCCAAAGCATGATGAGGCATTTACATTGGACATTGTGGAGCAAGCGGTAAGGGAGATGGTAGAGATGGAAGAAGAGGAGGAAGGCCACATGGAACAATTATGTGGCATCACAACTAGTGAAGACAAGGAAATGGATGAGAACATTGAGCTAGAAGATGAGGAAGTTGAGAAGGTGGAGGGAATGCTCCCTCCAAAGGTACAACTCAAAACCCTTCCTCCCTCCCTCAAGTATGCCTTTCTTGGGGAGGGAGAGGCTTACCCGGTGATCATCAATGCCAACCTCAATGAGCAAAAAGAATCCAAACTCATTTCAACTTTAAAGGATCATAGGAGCTCATTGGGGTATAGCCTTGATGACATCAAGGGGCTAAGCCCGAACCTTTGCATGCATAGAATAATTCTAGAGGAAGGGAGTCGACCTAGAGTGGAAGGTCAAAGGAGATTGAATCCGAAAATGGCGGATGTAGTGAAGAGTGAAGTCCTTAAATTGCTTGAGGCCGGAATCATATATGAGATCACGGATAGCCGGTGGGTGAGCCCCGTCCATGTTGTCCCCAAGAAGGAGGGTGTAACTTTGGTTACACAAGAGGATGGGACTCTCCTACCGACTCGTCCGGTGACGGGGTGGAGGATGTGTATCGATTACCGTAAGTTGAACGCGGCCACTCTCAAAGACCATTTCCCAATCCCCTTCATTGATCAAATGCTAGAGAGGCTTGCGGGGCATTCGTACTATTGTTTTCTTGACGGTTATTCCGAGTTTTTTCAAATACCCATTCACCCGGAAGACCAAGAGAAAACAACTTTTACATGCCCCCAAGGTGTGTATGCTTATCGGCGGATGCCATTCGGGTTGTGTAATGCACCCGACACCTTTCAAAGGTGCATGATGGCCATCTTTGCCGATTTCCTTGAGAAATCTATGGAGGTTTTTATGGACGATTTTAGTGTTCATGGTGATTCATTTGACCTAGGGCTTTCTAATCTTGTAAATGTGTTGAAAAGATGTGAGGAGCACAATCTTGTCCTAAATTGGGAGAAATGCCATTTCATGGTAGAGGAGGGGATTGTGCTCGGTCACATAGTGTCCAAGAGGGGCATAGAAGTTGATGGTGCAAAAGTGGCGGTCATTGAGAACTTGTCACCCCCCACCAATGTGAAAGGGGTGAGGAGTTTTCTTGGACATGCCGGCTTTTACCGGCGTTTTATCAAAGATTTTTCCAAAATTGCCAAACCATTGACTTCACTTCTTCTCAAGGATGCTCCCTTTTTGTTTACTAATGATTGTCTTGAAGCCTTTGCTAGGATCAAAGAAGCACTTGTGACGGCTCCTATTATTCGTGCTCCGGATTGGGGATTGCCTTTTGAGATTATGTGTGACGCATCCGACTACGCGGTAGGAGCGGTCCTAGGTCAAGTTGTGGATAGGAAACACCACGTGATATACTATTCAAGCAAGACTCTTGATTCAACTCAAGCAAAGTATTCCACGACCGAAAAGGAGATGTTGGCAATCGTGCATGCCATTGAGAAGTTTAGGCAATATCTCATGGGATCTAAAGTGGTGGTGTACTCCGATCACACCGCTTTGAGGCAATTAATGTTGAAGAAGGATTCCAAGCCAAGACTCTTGAGATGGGTTCTTTTACTCCAAGAATTTGATCTAGAGATAAGAGACAAATCGGGGTCGGAGAATGTGGTTGCGGACCACTTGTCTAGATTGACTTTTGAGGATCATGGTTTGCATGATAGAGATGGCCCAATCAATGAATGGTTGCGTGAGGATAGTTTGATGGCAATAGGCAATAAGTTGCCTTGGTTTGCGGATATTGCCAATTATCTTGTTAATGGCTTTATCCCGGAGGAGTTGGAAGCAAGAGAAAGGAGAAAGTTGAAAGTGGATGCTAAGAGATATTTTTGGGATGATCCCTACCTTTTCAAAAAGTGTGGGGATGGGCTCTTGAGGAGATGCGTATCAAAGGAAGAGGGGCTTGAAATTGTGGATCGGGTTCACAACTCCGCCTATGGAGGGCACTTGGCGGCTTCACGGACTATAGCCAAGGTCCTTCAAGGCGGGTTCTTTTGGCCTTCAATGTTCAAAGACATTCACGATGTTGTTAGATCTTGTGATGCTTGTCAAAGGTCGGGCAACATCGGTAAAAGGAATGAGATGCCCCTAAAAACCATCTTGGAGATTGAGTTGTTTGATTGTTGGGGGATTGACTTCATGGGACCTTTCCCCAATTCATGCGGGAATGAGTACATCTTAGTAGCCGTGGATTATGTCTCGAAATGGATTGAGGCGGTTGCCTCCCCCACCAATGACTCCAAGGTAGTGGTAAAGCTCTTCAAGACCATCATCTTTCCCCGTTTTGGTGTACCCCGAATAGTGATAAGTGACTGAGGTTCTCACTTCCGGAAACATACATTCAAAGCCCTCCTAGCCTTCTATGGAGTGACCCACAAGGTAGCACTTGCCTACCATCCTCAAACTAGTGGGCAAGTGGAGGTTTCAAATCGTCAAATCAAGGCTATTCTAGAGAAGGTGGTGCAAAAGAACCGGAAAGATTGGTCCCAAAAATTGAATGATGTGCTATGGGCTTTGAGGACGGCCTACAAAACACCCATAGGAATGACTCCCTACAAGCTTGTGTACGGGAAAGCATGCCACCTCCCGGTGGAACTTGAGCACAAGGCTTGGTGGGCCTTGAAGGAGATGAACTTCGATTTAGACATGGCCGGGGAGAAGAGATTCTTGCAAATGAGTGAGCTTGAGGAGCGTAGATATGAAGCTTATGAGAGTTCAAAACTCTATAAGGAGCAAACAAAGAAGTGGCATGATGCCAAGCTAGTGAAGAAGAATGTGAGCATAGGAGACCTTGTTCTCCTCTTCAATTCTAGAGTCAAGAACTTTCCCGGAAAGCTTAGATCACGATGGTCCGGGCCCTTCAAAGTGATGGATATTTCACCTAATGGGGCCTTTGAACTTTGGAGTGAAGGCGGTGGCACCTTCAAAGTCAACGGGCATCGGATTAAGCGCTATTATCAAGGAGATTCCAAAGGCACCGTCGAAGTTGTTGACCTCGGGGACCCACTCCCCGAGGAGGATTGATTTCAAGGAAGTTTGATCATGGAAGGTTTGGTGGAGTCACTCAATAACCACCGGTTGTAAGTATTAGTTTCCTTTAGTTCATCTAGTTTTCATGTTAGTTTCATGGTTAGTTCGGTTTTTAGTTTAATTTTTAGCTTGCATGAGATATTTGGATATGTTTGTTGCTTGTTAGTGGATGATTCATGAGTATAGTCGGAGGATTATTGGCAAAACCGTCATAGGCAAAGTTGATTTTCATGTTCAAATTAAATTATTTCTCGAAATTGTGTACAGGTACTCCCAGCCGGCCCACCGGCCGACGGTACCATACCGGCTGGGAGGACCTGGACACATTTCTGTTTTTGATAGTTTATTTGGGCAGATTTCAGATTTTGCATCCCCAGCCTGTACCAAACCGGCAGCCGGTGTGCCGGCTGAGAAGACGATGACTTAATCAAAAATTGGAAAAACTCAAGAGGAAGTGATTCCCAGCCGGTAGGCCGGCAGCCGGTCCGCCGGCTGAGAATCACGTGTTGTGTGCAACAAGCTGAAGAAAAAGAAAGGAGAAGGCACCCCAGCCGGTCGGCCGGCAGCCGGTCCGCCGGCTGGGAGTTTTTGTAAGTAAAAGAGAAGAAGAAAAACAAGACAATGAAGGCTCCCCAGCCGGTAGGCCGGCAGCCGGTCCACCGGCTGGGAGCGTTTTTGTGAGTGAAAAAAAGAAGAAGAGAAGGCAAAAGGAATCTGAAGGCATGTTTCTGAGCCGGTCTGCCGGCAGCCGGTCCGCCGGCTCAGAATCAAACCCCCTTAAGAAATTTTCGAAAAATCAAACAAATCTCAAACCCTCACTCCCAGCCGGTCGACCGGCGGCGGGTTCCCAACCGGCTGGGAGTGTTCTGTCGCGATTTTAAGTATTCGAGAATCCCCATTCTTCTTCATTTCTATCTCATTTCTTCTTCATTTCCCTTCATTTCTTCCACTCTCTTCCTTATTTCCTCATCTCTCATTCATCCCTAACCTTCAAAAACACCCACAAACTTCACCAAACTCTCTCAAATCAAAACCCCCTTTACTCCCTCATCACTTATCCTTCAATTAACCATGTCGGGAAGAACAGAAAGGCGATCCAAATCAAGGCACGACCCTTCAGTTGAGCAAGAGGTCGAAAATGTAATGGGGAGTGGCAACATTGGCTCGGATCCTAGCTTTCCCGGTCTCACCTTTGCCTCAATCCAGCAAAAAGGTAATTTCACATATTTTAAGAATCGCCCCCTTCACCCAACTAGGTTTATCGATAGAGCCGGATTGAGGGACTTAGGGATTGAGAAAATAACTGCGGCTCTTTTTGAGGGTTTAGGTATGAAAACCTTGTATGAGACAAAACCGGTTCACACATCTCCCCGGTTAACTTGGGAATTTTTGAGTTCGTTGGTTTTTACTAAGAACCGAACTTTGGGGAGAGTTGCATTTTTAGAGTTCCGATTGATGAATAGGGAACATCGTCTAACTTTAAAGGAATTTGCCTTAATTTTTGGGCTAAACGGAAAACTAGCCATTAAGCCTCCGGAGGGCTTTGATACCGAGCTTATTTGGACAGCCATCACCGGTCTTGTAAGTGATAGAAGCAGAAAGAAGCCGGCTAATAGGGTGCATTTGGCACCGATTAGGATTTGGCATAGGTTCATGGGGTGGACCGTTTTCTCTAGGGATGAGCCGCACAACTTCACTACTACGGAGCTCGAGATACTTGCACTACTACAGAAAGCCTTAAGGACATCGGACTTTTATGGACAAGGACATCGGATTAGCAACCGATGTAGAGTTCGCTGATGTCCATTATGGGTGTCAAGGACATCGGTTGTGCAACCGATGTCCATTTGGTAATGCACATCGGATGTTTCAAAAGTCTGATGTCCATCATCCTTATGCACATCAGACTTTAGCTAACATCTGATGTCCATTTGGTAATGCACATCGGGGGTTTAATAAATCTGATTTCCTTCATTCTTATGCATATCATTCTGTAGCTCACATCTGATGTCCTTCATATGTATGCACATCGGAGGTGTAATATGTCTGATGTCCTTAATATGTATGCACATCGGAGGTTTAATATGTCTGATGTCCTTAATATGTATGCACATCATTTTTTTGCTGTAATCTGATGTCCATTTATGTTAATATACATCATACTATTGAATAAACCGCTGTCCTTGATGTTGCCTTTTTTTAAAAAAAAAAGCTGATATTGATGGTAATTTGTACCACCAGTATACATTATTCAGATGCCAGCCAGACTGCCATACCATCAACCAAACAAACACAAATTGAAAGCGAAGCACGACAAAGTCGTTCGTCTTTCATTAAACATGGACAAAGCAAATCACGACAAAGGTCGGTCGGCTTTCATATACATTATCCAAAATCATCAACTAACCAAATATATAGGGTTATCTGTCATTTTAGACGACATCCAAAATAGTCTAGAGATCACAAGTTTAACAACTAACCAAACATCGGCTTAGTTTGCAAAATCAAAGTACGTACTACGTTACTAGCTAGAAAGACTATGCATTTAGAAAATAGTCCGCCAACAAGTCCCTGGCCTCGTCGATTTCTTCTTGGGAATATGGCAGTCGGTGTTTGAAAACCTGTAAATAATACACAAAATTCTAACTTTAATAATAATACAAATTAATTAACAAGTGATACGGATAATACCATATGGCACCGGATTGGGAGCTATTAGTTATTACTACATTGCATCATGTCGTGCATGGGTACAAGTGTAGTAGTGTACAACGGCTACAACGGCCATGCACACGATACAAGTGTAGAAGTCGTGTGCAATGGCAAGTGACTGTCAAAGATAGTGATTAGTGACCAAGAGCTTTCGTAGGGGGGTAGAGGGGCAAGTTCATACATACATGATACATTCAGCCATGCTCAATCGATGAGGGAGGCGGTAAACTAATCTACCTTACATACACCACATTGATTATTACACAGCATCCAGATAAACCCTTTGAGAGGCTTTGCATATCTTACACCTCTAAACATTGCATAGAGACTTGATATACAAAATTCGATGATTATATCCTAGACCGTTCATAAAAGCATACTCACCCGAACTCCAAAGCAGTTTACAAGTCACAATTCACAATTGATCATTAACTAAACACAACTAACATATGGCACCGGATTGGGAATCAAGCACGTTTATGAAAATATTTACGAGTTTTATAGTGGAAGGATAATCTGACCTCTTCGATAGGTGCAGTCGGATTAGCTCGAGTGACTATTTCTAGCATGTACCTCATTACGTAAAACCGGCATTCAATGTCACCTTGCTGACGCGCACACTGCAAAGAGATAACGACAAATTAAACCAAAATGTTCTGTACTAATATAATTGATGATTAGGCCGTCCTATCTAGTAAACAGTTAACAAATTACCAGTGTTTTCAGCCATGTTGGTGTTTGAGAACTCATTCTTGACCCACCATTGAAGCCGTAAATTCTTACAGATCTATACAAATGTTTCAATAAATAATTGTCAGCCACATTATTGGTTCCATCAACTTGATTACGTATTAATTAATAGTTGAACTTACGAATTAATTAAAGTTTTCAACTTTGAAGGCGCTGAATTTCCAAGTGAGTCAAACCAGTAAATTTTATTATGCTCTACAATGTCAAATACAAGGAGCATCCAATGATCCCTGCAAATAATTTGTAATGTATAATTAACATGAAAATCGGTAATCATTAAGCAAGGTAAAGGTGATCGGGTATATGTACTTACTGTTCGAAATATGGAGCGAGAAAAATCTTTTTCGGACTCAAGTCTTTCATCCTTTTACAAATCTTGTTAATTGCTTGGTCATCATTGTCTACGAAGGAAATCAATTCTGGGCTTAAAAAACCATAGGTTTCCATGTCACAGACGCTACATAAGTACCTGTAACAATATAATACGACTTAGAAGCAAACGAATGGTATGTACTTCAAATTAATGACCAAAGGCAAACTATAATGAGATGCAATTTTAAAATTCTGATTGAATATGTACATACCCAAGAAAAGTCTCAATGACTTGAAGGCTAATCTTTCCTATGTTTAACAGTGCACTAAGATCCTCCTTGAGGAGGCGCACCCTTTTCTTAGTAGATCCTAGGACATCCTCGCTCAAATACATGTCAGTTACTTGAGTATCGCCCATCATACTAACTACCTTGGACATTAATCGTCTACAATCATATTTTTGGTCCAAAAGTGCTTTCAAGCTTTTGTTTGATCTTGTCACTGGTTCATTTGTTCTGCTTATTTTACCGCTTTCTACTTTTTTGGAATGAGTACTGTCAGGTATCTTCAGCCTTTTCAATTTACTATTCGTCACCGACTTGTCTCCTGTCTCTGACTCATTTTTCTGCAAAGGAAAGAAAAACAAATTTGAGTTCATGCTCATAAGTCATAAGATTATGGCTATAAGGGTATAAGTGACTGAAGAAGTAGATTAGTAGAAAAACAAATTAGTCATTGTGAGTGCGCTGATCTGGTCAACTCGAATAATGGTCCCTGGAAATGCAAATATGTTTGAACTCATAAAAAAGAGCTTTGTTGCCCTTCTGTTAAAAAAAGGTTCAGAACTTTCATATAATACTTGGTTTATTGACACTTAACTTGATTTCAAATTTATATTGCAGAGGTATGGTTGAGCTTCTGGTCACTATAATTCACTTTACGAAATACGAGGTTTGTCCCTTGTAAAATTTCAAATCATTCTCTACAATGCAGTAGGTTTGTTCCAGAATTCTTCAATATATATGTTCAGGTACAGTTCAGTTTAGTAGCGTGCAACACCGTAACAACGTAAGGAAAACAGCAATTCATACCTTTAAGGAGCGTAAGGTGATTAAATTCTTTGGCCAAAGCAGAAATGAACCAATTGCATCACCAACGGTAGCAAATTCATCAGTTGGCAGAGGTAATGCCGTCTCCTCCTGATTTTCCATGATAACGTAAACGCACACCCTTAAAGCATCCGCTCCAATTCTTTGACCGTGACAAACTGATGCCTCACTGGAGCTCTTGAAAACTCGTCCTAGTGCAACCTTCTTCTTTTCACCATCTTCCACAGCTAGCTCGCATTCAAAGCCCTTAGGAAAGCATGAAAAGACAATTAGCGCTTAGAAATTGAAAGGCTACAATTTGTAATAAGTATCAGCACTAATACAAACACATGTACCTTCTCAGGTATCTCATCAAATGGGTCAGGATAATCATCATGATGACTATCATTCTCAGTTTTGCAAGTCGTCTCGACCTCAGCAGCGACCTTCTCATTATTTTCAATAGTTTGCGAACTACTAGCATTCCCATTTGTCCTTATATGTTCCATGTCTTTATAGATCTCTGCCCTCACTTTTTCTGTGATCTGTTGAGTCAACTTCTCCAGAAACTCGGATGAAATTTCTCCCTCACCTCTTTTTCTTTTGCATTGGCCAAAGTAATGCCTATGACCAACTCGACCTCAAATTCCTCTTACACGACCATAGTGCTCAGGAGTTCCCAGTGCTTTTGTTAATTCATCATCTTTACCATTAGGTACAAACTCTCCTTTCTTCACCATTTCATTCAACACATGCTGCATGTATACAATAATTGATTACGCAAAACATATATAAATAGCATGCAATATATATATATATATTATTAACAGTGTTATAAAAACACCCCCACGTTTGAATGTTCGGCAGAAGCAAACAAATGTGTCATGGGGTCAGAAGTATTCGGGGGTGCAGCAGGTCTGTTTCTGGGTCTGTTGGTAGCTGCTGAGCTCTTTTTCTGAATTCTGGAAGGTCAGTAGGGGTACGCTGGCAAAGTAGGTCAGTAGGGGTTCCTACAGGTCTGGAATTGTTAGATTCTGGGTCTGTAGTGTAGAGTAGATAGGTCAGTAGGGGTTCCTTATGTTCTGGATTTGAGCAAGTTTGCTAGAGAATGGAAGTACTCACAATGTCATTAATTTTTTTGGCTGTTTCAGAATTTAGAGTTTCACCATCTTTGCCTAGTCTTCCCTCAATCCATAAGTCACCTCGTTTTATAACAGTTGGGGCTTGACTGTTTTCCCCTCCATCAGTGTCGAGTTCTTTCATTTTCAATTTTTCTTCCAACTTCTCCCTTGTTCTGCGATATCCTCCACGTGAAATTCTGTGGGGGTAAATGTTCTTCGACTGAACCTCTGCAGCGGCTTTACTGATAGCCTAATAAAAAGAATCAATCCACATCTCTTATCAGATACAAAGGCAAAATACCTATTTTTGTTATAACATGAAATAAAATAATTATAAAAGATATGCCAAGTACTCACTTGAAATTCTTCTGACATACGCCTTTCTTTAAACTCCTTCCATACCTCCGGAGAAATGTAAGGATACTTCTTTGTCGGATCAGTCTCTTCTGGCAACTTTCTTTTCTTAGGTGGTTTTCTGTGCACATACAAAGAGGTCAACTTTGACTTAAAGTTTGTCCATGTAGCATTTGCAATGCCGATAACCTGCTTCTGCTTTGTCTCTGGAATGTCGAAAACAGTCTACAAAAAGAAAATAACATCATCAACCAAATTAAACTGAACAAGTGTGCAATCATACCCCTTAATCACACTTCCTATCATCTCTGTTCATCGCTCAGATAGTCAGATATGCCCATCTTGCAGCTGGACATCACTACACAATCGAAAATATCTGAGAATATTTTTAAGAGCAAAGCAAACACTCAAACAATATATTTCCCTTTTCAATTGAGCCAAAGACTCGGCACTCCTGGGTTCAAGATTATGAATGCAATTGTTTCTGAGAAAGATTGGCCTACTATATGGACAAACCAGCCACCCACAAACCAGCCAAATCCAACAAAATCCCGCCTCGACACATAAGTCCATAACCCAAAACCACCACAATCAGTAGCCACCCACAACCAGCACTGTTTCTGAGAAATGGATCCAGTTCTGCTATGCAAGATTGGCCTACTATATCCCAGTTCCCCAAAGTTATGTTATCCAGAATTTTAACTCAAGTTCCTATCACTTCAAAAACAGCTCAAATTACAGTTATGTTATCCAGAATTTTAACTCAAGTTCCTCAAGCGTTATATAAACTCGGAAAGCAACTAAGCCTACTTCCCAACACTCGCTACGGCGACTATCATGCAGCCTTCAAAAACTGAACTTCACTCGCTGCTCACAAGAGTGTTCAATTCACAAGCTTCTAAGTTCTACCCAAACCACATAGATGCAACCAAAACAAACCATCACAACAACTAAAATACTTATCCTTTATATCCAAAATGAAGCAATTATTCGATTCCAAAACACATCCATTTAACAACCAAAACAACACAATACTTACAAAAGAAAATAAACTACTCATTAAACCAGTGGCCGAACAAACCGGGGTAAACTATAAAGGGAATCACAAATACAGAGTATCTTTTTGGTAACTACTTTTTAACATCAATGGTCATATTATACGTGGTTTGGATCCATTTTACACAATATTAGCATAAAACCGCCTTAAAGAAGGCTAATTGAGAATGAAATATGATGACCAAGAAACAAAAGTCCAAAATCAAAATTATCAATTTCAACAATTTCTAGGAGACAACCGTCCTGCTCAAGGCTCCTTAGTTCCACCAGTGCATCAAACCAATCTCACAAAATCAAACAAACAATCATCTCGCTCACAAACAATCCAGCTGCAAGATGCTTAAATCTCTGTTCATCTTACACAGTTAAACAAAAAAACATAATACATAACCAGGGCGATAAACCCCCATAATGCCACATACATCCAGGCATCCAGCTCCAACAATGATAGGCAAAACATGAAAACAAGAGATTGGCACATAAATCTCTATGTTAAAACAGAAAAGACATGAAAACGAAAGCTTAGACATGCTTGTAGGAATAATGTAATGATCATCTTACCTTTACATCATCCCAAATCTTCAGTTTAAGATCCTCGGTCACATCCTTCCAGGTAGGAATAATGATAGGCACTTTCGAGCGTCCAAGTAGCCCAACATAACTCGTATACTTGGAACCAATCTTCCCAATTGGGAGACCATCATTATCAAAGACAACTGTTAGCTTTTTCCCTTGATCACGTAATGCTGTTATCTCCCTCATAAGCACTACACTTTTGCTCTTTCGTTCACGTTGTTTACTAAGAGATGATGCTGATACTGAAGACATGATTACCCTGCATCAAAATATATTACAATGACGAATAATAAGTATATCAGATCAGCAGACTTTAAATGCTAATTAATTCATCAGAAGTGCTAGGACTAGCAGAATAAAACCAGTGAACAAAGGATAAAAACATTAGCATGCATTAAAATGATGACATTGTCTTAAAAGGAAAAACACTGTCTGATCTATAAAATATTACTAACAATTACATAAACAAACAAGGTCTATAAATAAAGACAGTAAAACAAACTAGCTACTGTTTTTAGGGGGCTCAACATATAACCCTTCCTTATGATCATCTCGTAGATAAAAATCATCTACATCTTCAGTAGTCGGATCAGACGGCATTCCAGAAGAGAAAGGAGGCAATTCATCATCCACTTCATCCGTTGCTACCTTACCCACAAACTGCTTCTTACCATGAAGGACAATCGACCTACTCGCATCCGCTGGATCTTTAATATAAAAGATTTGCCTTGCTTGACTAGCCATAATGAACGGCTCTGATTTGTACCCTTCTCGTGCAAAATCAACCAAAGTGAATCCCATCTTATCAACTCGAACACCCCTATCATGATCAACCCACATACAACGGAAAACAGGTATCCTAAACTCAACATAGTCTAGCTCCCAAATTTCTTTAATGACCCCAAAATATGGCTGAGTACTAGCAACACTCGTTGACATAGACATCAAAGCCACACCACTATTTTGCATAGTACTTCTATCATCTTGATCCTTAGTGTAAAACGAATACCCATTGATGTCATAACCTTGATAGGTTAAAACATTCACAGCAGGTCCATGGGCTAACCACCTTACCACATCAGATACTTTTTCACGGTCATTTTCCAGCTCAATATCTACCTCCTTACTGAACCATTTAACAAATGCGCGATTATGCTCCATTGCTAACCACCTTTCTCCTTTCAAAGGGTTTTGAGCACTTAAAAAGGTTTGATGCTTCTCTAAATACGGATGCACATCGACCATGTGTTGGAGAATATATAAGTGAGCTTGATCAAGGATTTGTCGATCAACAGTGACTACATTTCTTCCCAAAGTACCTTGTCCCTCTATTCTTCCTTCATGTCGAGATGTCGGAAGCCCAATAGATTCAACATCGGACAGGTAGTCATTAACAAACTCAAGCGCCTCTTCTGCCACATACCCCTGAATCATACAACCCTCTGGCCTGTTTTGGTTTCTTACATAGGCAGCTAAGGGTTTCATATATCGCTCAAAGGGATACATATTTCTTAAAAATGCAGGCCCACAAATCTTAATTTCCCTCACCAAATGTACTACTAGGTGCTGCATTATATCGAAAAAGGAAGGAGGGAAAAACATCTCAAGTTCACACATAGTAGTAATAAGATCTCGTTGTAATGTATTCAAGGTATCCGAGTCAACAACTTTGGTAAATATTGAATTGAAGAAATAACAAAGTCTAATAATAGCTATCCGAACATGATTAGGCAGAACTCCACGAATCGCTACTGGAAGTAATTGTTGCATTAAAACATGACAATCATGTGATTTCAAACCAACCAGTTTTAACTCCGCCATATTTACAAAATTACTTATGTTTGAAGAATAGCCTTGAGGTACCTTCACCCCATGTAAACATTCACACACACTTTGTTTCTCATGTCGTGACAAAGTAAAACAAGCCGGGGGTAAATAGGTTCTTGACCCTCTAATTTCTGGTGCTAATTCTGGTCGTATTTTTTGAGCAACCATATCTTCTCTAGCTTTGACACCATCTTTGGTTTTACCAGGGATGTTGAGAAGTGTGTCAATAAGGCTTTCACAAACATTTTTCTCCACATGCATGACATCAATACAATGTCTCACCGACAAATGTTTCCAATATGGTAAATCCCAAAATATAGACCTCTTTTTGTATAATGTACCATTATTTGGCCTCTTATATGGCTTACCAAAATTATTTTCAATGTTTTTCACTTTCTCATAAACCTCTTTCCCACTCAAAATTTTTGGAGGGTTTCTAAGTTCTTGTTTCCCATTAAATGGCTTCATTTTTTTCCTATAAGGGTGTGAGCGGTGGAGCAACCTTCGGTTATAAAGGTAGACATTCTTTCCTCCATGAGCTAAACGATCGGAAACTGTATCCTCCTCACAAATTGGGCAGGCTTTAGCCCCTTTCACCGTATAACCAGATAGGTTACCGTATGCCGGGAAATCATTAATGGTGCAAAAGATCATGGCACGTAGGTTAAAAGTCTCACGACGATATGCATCATATACCTCTACCCCTTCATCCCACAATAACTTCAAATCATCGATCAATGGTTCTAGGTAAACATCTATATCATTTCCAGGTTGCTTAGGCCCCGAAATAAGTAGTGACAACATAAGATATTTACGCTTCATGCATAACCAGGGAGGCAGATTATAAATTGTTAGCAAAACCGGCCACGTACTCCACTGACTACTAAGATTACCAAACGGATTCATACCATCCGTACATAGTCCAAGCCTTAAATTTCTAGCCTCGGTTCCAAATTCAGGAAATATATGGTCTATGGTTTTCCACTGAGTTGAATCAGCCGGATGACGAATTTTGTCATCTACTATTCTACCATCACCATCAGCATGCCACACTAAGTTTTTCGCATCTTTCAACTTCGCAAATAGTCGTCTAAATCTAGGGATAATGGGAAGATACCACAAGACTTTAGCAGGGACTCCTTCTTTTTGGGAATTTTTTTTCGACAACTTGTAACGTAAAGACCCACACTTTGGACATTTGTCTAAATCTTTATAATCTTTTCGAAATAAAATGCAATCTTTCGGACATGCATGTATCTTTACATAATCAACTCCCATTGGACACAAAATCTTCTTAGCATCATAAGTATGCTTAGGGAGTTCATTGCCATCTGGTAAAATCTTACCCAACAACTCAAGCAAACTTGTGAAACTCTTATCACTCCAACCATTTTTCGCCTTCAAACTATATAATTTTAAAGTTGCAGATAGACGACTGAAAGTTGAACCTGGGTATAGGGGTTTAATTGCATCACCAAATAGATTATCAAACACCTCAATTTCATCCGGGTCTTTAGTGGATTGTTTCAAATCATTAAGAAGATCGTCTACTCTATCAAAATTTTCATCCTCTCCCTCGAAGTCGCTTTCATCCTCTAAATTACTAAACAAAGTTGGCAACACATCCTCCCCATGCCAAATCCATCTTGTATAACTTTTATCAATACCATTGCATAAAAGGTGACTTTTCAATTCTACAGCGTCAAGGTACTGATTATTACCACATTTAACACATGGACAAAAAATTTGTTCGACATCCTCTGCATTATTAACAGCATGTCTAACAAATTCTTCCACCCCTTTACTATATCTAGGATCTAAGCGATCGGCAAACATCCATTCACGATCCATAATCCCAATCTGCGGATGAAATTGAGGTGTTATTAATACACTTTCGAAATTAATTCACTAAAATAAATGGTTAAGAGCTCAGCCCAGGTTTTGACCTATTAGCAAGACCGAATTTTGTAACAGAATTAGAACAACTCGAAGCCCAAATGGTTATATAGCAATGACTATTAATAAAAGTAAGGGTTGCTAAACTAAGCTAAGAAAATAAGGAGTCCGGGGAGAATTAGAGGGAATAAATAACATATGTTGTTATGCTGAAAGGTTCTGAAATTATGTAATTCGAAATTAATCTATGTTAAGCTGATGGTTCGTTAAAGCTAAAACCTTAAAACGCTAATTTTTGTTAATGCTGAAATACGACTAGGATCAAATAAATACTGTGGTAAATTGGTAATGTGAAAAACTATTTTACAAAAGTCGTTTCTGAGTAGTCATCTTAATCATACGGCGTACAAAATAAATCAAACACAAAGCCTTCAAATGACCACCAAATAGGCAATTACCATAAAACTCGCAACAAAAAAGATCCAAAATCATTGTAAGTGAGCCACTAACAGCCAGAATAAAGAGCATACATACACAAGTTTGCTAAATTAGACATACTTACACAAGTTTATTTTTCCGACCAAAGATGCAATTCCTCGAATTCGGTAGAAAAAGCTTGGGCTAACTGATCCAACTCTTCTATTCTGGGTCTAACTGACTAGAGTAGTTAAGAAAGGCACATAATATAATAAGTAAGAGAAAGCACAAGTGATAGGGAAAGTTTTCCATAAACAAAAAGAGATGTGGGAAGTTCAGAAGAAAACTGTACATAAAAAAGGCTCGAGCTGACACATGAACCAAACTCTAGGATTGAGGAATTCTTTTAGAAAAAGAAATCTCGTCTTTAATTCCCACCCTTTACTTTGTTTGAACATATATGTAGGTAGGCGGGATATGAGTGAGGTAAGGCTCCCTTAGAACGAGATAAGTTCTTCCCACTGTCTTTAGGAATCAACCTCGGCTTGCCAACTTAACTTGCCGGAGTCTCTGAGCTCTCTTTTATATTGTAGGTGACTCACTCACAGTACATACATCATAAGAGTTTGATTTTGGAACTTTAGCCAATGCCAATTTAATCGTAAACCCAAATTATTAATCGTAAACCCTAATTAAACCCCAATTTAATCGTAAACCCAGAATTATTAATCGTAAACCCCCAATTTAAACCCTAATTAAACCCCCAATTTAAACCCTAATTAAACCCCCAATTTAAACCCTAATTAAACCCCCAATTTCAATTCCATCGTTCAATCATCAGTTCGTGATTCATCAAAATAACAAAACAAATACAGAAAATAACCAATTTAACTAAGAAAAATAATTAATTTAACTAAGAAAATTACCTGAATGAATGACCGAACTGAACGAATGACGAACTGAACGAAGGACGAACGGAACTGTTGAATAATGATAATGAACGATGAACAAGATTTTTTTTTACGGGAGACGATGAATAACAGTTGATTTTATGAACGATTGATTACCTGTTGAATGAATGACGAACGGAACTGTTGAATAATGATAATGAACGATTGATTACCTGAAGATTTTTTTTTCACGGGAGGGATGAAGTACTGTTCGTTGATTTTATGTTTTTGCTAATTTTAATGAACTTTGTATGTTGTATCACTTGTATGTATTATGAATAGTATATATGTTTATTTAATTAATTTCATGATCTGAATAATGAGCGAGTGTTGTTAATTTTGCGCGTAATTTTTTAACAACAATTCACATCGGATTAAATAAATAACTGATGTCCTTCATCAATTAATGTACATGGGTTGTCATTTAGTCTGATGTGCATTAAAATCAATACTTAAGGACATAGGTTTGAAGTAGCAACCGATGTCCTTTACTTAATAAGGACATCAGATTTTTTTAAACAACTGATGTGCAAATTAATTACATCAGATTTTTCAAAAATCTGATGTCCATTAGCCGATGTCCTTAAGGGTTTCTGTAGTAGTGTTGGTTGTTACTTGGTTGGTGGCCCGAAATTAAACATTGCTCACCATATGGCCCTTCACTTGAGTAGGTTGGCATCCCAACCTCAGCTTACTACCCCCATTTGTGTTGGGGGGATGGTCACCTTGATTGCCAACAACCGTTGTCAGAGGCACTTCACGGTCGACTTCATTCAGGGCGAGAATGTGTTATCTAGCCGATACTTGCAGGATGCTTTGGGGTGGGTACGGTATAACCCCAGTGATCGCAAAGAGTATTGGCAGATTCGGGTTGACAACAAGTTCAAGAATTCAGTCCCTTTGCCAAACACCGAGTTGATGAAAGTTGTGCCGGGGAAAACCTCTTACCTCCTTGATATCGAGGCGGACCCCGAGGACCTCCCACCAAACCAGCGTGCCCCTAGAGTTTACACCAGAGACCAGAGTCGGTGCCACTCCTACCGACCTCCAGTTTGAGCCTTTTCAGCAGCCCTCCATTTCCATGTCCCAGTTTCAGAGTGGTCCCTCATACTTCCAGGGATCCACCTCCGCCTCCGGTCCATCTTCTTCTTCATGCCCCCCAGAGCTTATTGATTTCATGGCCCGAGTTGACTTGGGCATGAAGAGTGCAGCGGATTTAGCGGACCAGCGCCAAGCCATAGCCGATGAGCGGCATAGGGATTTGACCTATAGGCTTGATTACCTTTACCATGATCAAGCTTATGGGACATTTCCGAGTTATGATCGGTCCGTCCGCGAGGGTTATCATCATCCGGATGGTGGTCGCCCGTCATACTACATGCCTCCTGATAGGGGTTATGTGCCTCCTGAGGGTCATTTTTACGGGGAGATTAACGTCGCCCCGGGTTATTTTTCAAACCCGATCTTTCCCCCCAACTTCCGGGGAAATGAGGATTCGGGCCCTCCGAGGCATTCTTCCTTCCATGGCGGCTTTAGTGATGCGGGACCTAGTGGCTCTCAAGCCTCCCCCTTCCGTGATTTCGTGAACAACCCTAACGACTTCATGGTGGTCGATGAGGGCAATGGGAATGATGATGATGGAGCCGGTAATGAAGGCTATGAGTCCGAGGATCACTTTGATGAGTGACCACCTTTGGAGGTGGTTGGTGATGACTTTGCTCCCATGGAAAAATCCAAAACAAAGCAAGTAACTCCCTTAATCCAAATCTCGATTTAGTTTGCATTTTCTTTATAGCATGCATTTAGAGTAGTTAGCTTAGTTAGTTTTAGTTTCCTTTTCATGTTTTCACATTATTAGTTTAGATGCATTAGATTTCCATTTTGTATCATATTGTCACATGTAGTTTGCATACATGTAGTTTAGAGCATCTAGTTTAGTTTTTAGTTTTTCATCTTCTTTTGTCTCATTTTGTTTTTATTGCCTTCATAAAAATCAAAAATCCAAAAAAATTGAAAAACCAAAAACTTTCAAAAATATGTTCTTTATTTTCCGGTTTTCCTCCTCACATTATGCATATAAATAAGTGTGGGGAGGAAGAACCGTTTATTTCAAAAAAAAATACAAAAACAAGTTATATTTTTCTAAAAAATTTCAAAAAAGCCAAAAACATGTTGTTTTCGCTCTTTTTCTTCATTTCCCCCTTGCACTTTGTTACATTGAGGACAATGTAAATCTTAAGTGTGGGGAGGGAAAATATCCACTTTGTGTATATTTGTTTGCTTTTGTAAATGTGAAAAAACTTCAAAAATACCAAAAAAATCGAAAAATTTCAAAAATTTCAAAAAATATGTTCTCCCTTTCTTTTGTTTTTGTTCTTTGTTTGTTTTGTATATATATACTTGTTGGGCTAACTAGTTGCAGATATGTCGACAACCCGAGGCATTAGGAGAATGAAGATGCTTGGTATACTCTTTCCTACTCCTTTCTCCCCCTCCCGATTTCTTTTTATGTTGATATCATGAAGGAGAACGGGATTTTTGTGCCTTGGATGTTCCTTCGGGGAACTTGTGGTTGTTGCGGTTGATGTGCTGTTAGTTTAGCCCTCTAGTTGTTGTTTGTTTGTTGTGTTTAGTTTTAGTTTGCTTTTATTTCACATGCTTTTTCGTTTTCATAGTTTTGTGAATATGTGTTAGTCGGTCTTTCCGTTTTTGTTTTTGTTTGTAAATATGCATAGGAGGTTGAATAGTGGAGGGTATATGCCGTCAATGATGATTTTTGTCTTGCCTGTGTCCTTCCCCTCTTAATAGCTTGCACCGTTGATGTCACCTTGTTAGGGTTCTTGCTTGCAAGGACCCGGAAGTCTAGGCTTAATGACCAAGTTTCGACCACCTTGTGAGACCGTGTTAGACCTTGACCCGACCTAAGACCGACCTTAGCTACTCAAATGTGAGGATAGAGCCTCCTTTTTAGTCGGTCCATCAAACCGACTCAGTTTAGGATTGTGAGTAGCCCTCCTTACGTGGTGTGTTATGTTTATACGCATAAGAATGGCGCTCGTTCCTTATTTCCGTGATTTATGTTCATGTGCATGTGAGACAACTTTTGTTCCAAATAAATCAACTCCACATTTGCCAAATTAGCCTTGTTTTGACCCTTACATCTTATTTCCCTTTTGTTTAGCCACTTTGAGCCTTAACCTTTTCATTTGGCCTAAACTACTAAATGAACTACATCCCAAAAACATCCTTCCTTGATCAAGAATGGTTGCTTTTATGGTGATTTGTTAGTGGTAGAGTCGGGAATGTAGATGTCGGTTGGTGGCTTCTTCCGTTGTGGTCTTTACTTTGTTTTTGTTTGGTGTTTGGGAGTTTGAAAAAGAAAAGAAATGAAAAAAAAAAAAAAAAAAAAATGAAAAAAGAAAGAAAATGGAAAATCAAAGAAAAAAGTTGAAAAAGTCTTGAAAAATCCAAAAAGAAAAATGTAAATACGTGTTTTGAAAAAGAAAAAGGCTAGCAACAATTCCCTTCCATCAAGGGGACTTAGAAAAAGCCGTTGCTACAATAACACGGTCTTTTGATGTTTTTGCACGCGTACCGGGTTTACACATTTTTTGCATGAGATTTGATTTTCAAGTCATGTGTTAAGGTGTAGACGTTGTGCGGTGTTTCTAATAATGACCGTTTGTCTAAGTTTGTGATGGGTCCGATTTTTCCAAAGTAAGTGGGGTTTATGCAATTTTTGCTTGGTTTTGCAAAAACCAAAGTTAGGGCATAGACGTTTCTTAATTGTTGTAATAAGGTGTTGTTTTGATTATGGCGACCTTTCTTGTTTTTGAACCTCAAATCCTAGAACGGTGCTTGCACCAAACCGTTTTCACCTAACCCAAGCCCCATTACATCCTTGTAGTTGTTCTCATCATGTGCATTTGCATTTTTCATTGATTTTTGGATGGAGTACCATTCTAGATTGCGGGCATGCTTCGCAAGTTGAGGTAGGTGAGTGGTTTTGGTTACTTTTTGTCACAAAAATCACCCCCCTTTCTTTCCTTGTGTGTTGAGTGTCACCCGTGAGAGTCGGTACTTAAGGTCCTTTTATCGGTTATGGGTTTTGCATGGAGTCGAATCATGTGTGTGTCGTGTCATTCTTGGAAGTATAGCTTAGTACTTCCGTTTGCCCACCTTGAATTAGTTTCTTGGTCTTTGGTGATGTCATTCTTGGTTGCTTGAGCTTGATTTAGGGGTTTGACACCTTGGTTAGACTTTGAGTCGGCATCCTCCGCTTTAGACCTCCTTTGTTTTGTTTTTCAAAACCCCGCTTGAATGAGGCAAGCGGTTTTCTTTTCCTTTTTCCGATGCATGTTTCTTGTCTATACGTGTTATGTTTTTACTTGTTTGCATCAAAAGTTTTGTAGCAAGACCTTACTTGCCTTGCAATAGGGCATTCTCCCTCATGAATGTCAAATTGTGAGTTGAAAGGGCTACGGGTGTAGCTAAACCCGATTCGGCTTCTAGTTAGCTTAGTTAGTTTGTTTCTTTGTTTTTAATAAGGGTTATGTAGTTACTTGATCTCTTACTCGAGGACGAGTAAGGTTTAAGTGTGGGGAATTCTGATGAGCCCAAATTCGGTCATTATTTTCTCTTGTTTTCCTTTTGTTTCGATCCCGTTTCACCCCCGTTTAGCGCGATCTCGCCCCTTTTTGTACTCGATATCTCTCTTCTACATGTTTGTTGCCATGATGTAGGACTTGACGCGGGAATGAAGAAACGGGAGCAAAATGTGATGAAATCAAGGCAAAATAGGAGGAAAGGAGTGGAAATGAAGAAATGGGGTCCTCAGCCGGTCGGCCGGCAGCCGGTCCGCCGGCTGGGAGCCCCTGAGCCTTGAATATTGAAGTATTTTGCAGAAGTAGGAATTTGGGTCCCCAGCCGGCGGCCAACCGGCAGCCGGCTGACCGGCTGGGACCCCCTCCTCCTTGCCTTTATTCATTTCAAGACAGACCACTGAATTCGCATCCCCAGCCGGTGGACAACCGGCGGCCGGTCCACCGGCTGGCATGACCTGTGCATTGAAGAAAATGAAGAAAATCAGATTTGAAGAATAGGCCTCCCAGCCGGTGCCAGACCGGCAGCCGGCCGGTCGGCTGGGAATGCATGCCTGTCGAAGAAAAGAAGAGAAAAGTTCAGAAGTCCAAATTTGGACTCTCAGCCGGTCACAGACCGGCAGCCGGTCGACCGGCTGGGAGTTGCTTTTCAGAAATTCGCGCACTATATAAACCCGCACTTAGTCTTTCATTCGGGACATTACTTATTACGCATTCTTAAGCTTATTTTAAGGTTTTTACTGTTCCATTACTCAACACTTAGACTCAAAAACACTCTAATTTATTTTAATCTTCTTTAGATCTTTACTTAATCTTTCAATATTTGTAACCTCTCTTGAGGATTCTCCTTGGGTTTGTTTTTAAGCAATTGTAGAGGATTTTTTTGGGTTGTATTTTTGGAGGATTTGAAAGAGTCCTTCTACTTGTCATCCAAGTCACTTCCTTTTCCTTAGTGAATGGTATAATCTTCTTCATCTTTACTTTGTCTTTGCATTTCCTTTAAGTTTTGCTTGTTCAATTGTTTACTCTTACTTAATCCAACATGTTTAGCATTTCCTCATCATTTGTTTACATATTTATGTTAGCCATGTGTGAGTAGTTCCCCTACTAGGGTTAGGGGTGTGCTTTGGTTTGTTGATAGCTATGAATCTTGTTTAGGGTTAGGATTTGGTTCTCTTCTTTGCTAGGTTTTCATTTGTGCATGTTATATGTTTGATGAAATGTCTCAACGACGGTTGGACATGATTCTCATTGTTGTTGGCCTTTGATGATAGTCTAGGGCTTTCATGGACATGTATGTATGTTAGGTTGGCCTTGTTTGTAGCGAAAGCTAGGATAGGGATCGACTTTAGGTGAGTCAAATCAATAGACGAGACAAACCTAGGCTAGTATAGTGGAGACCTTAGATTCCCTTGCATGATTCGTTACCAACCTACCTTAGTACCCCCGACACCTTAGTATCTTTTATTCATCGATTTCATCTTGACACATTTGCTTTAATTTATTTTTAGTAGTTGTTAATCAATCACAAACCTATTACCCCGACTCGAGACCGAATTAGAACGTAACTATACTACTTCCCCACCGTCCTTTGGGTTCGACCCTAAATTATACTACTTAATTTGGGAGTTTATAAATTGTTTTTGGTGCCGGAATTGACGACAAAATCCGGCCATCATCAATATCAGGAAAGGAGTAGCGAGGCTTGAACACGAGACTCACTTCGTTCATACCTTAATTATTAATTATAATTGTTTAAACATGATTGGTACTCTCTCTAATTCTTTGAAATTTCATAAATTGCCTGAGAATCGGAGGTAGGATAGATAGTATCTCAATATCTCATTAGAAAAAATAACACATTATGTTTAAATGTGAACCTATATGTGGGGTGTGGTCAATTACCTCTGACAAAACTAACGCGTCTGAGTACGTGAACAAGCCTAAATAACCCGATGTGAATCCAACCCACACTTGAATTAAGGACTCAAATTGATCGAACCCTAATGTTAATTATCGCATACCGACCATTGTCCCCTAATAACTTGATTACAACTCATATGAAAATGATCGAAACTTGAAAAATATGGCAAACCCGAATTGAACCTTAAACAAGCATGTTAACCCATTGAAAAAGAAGTTAGCTAATACGATCTTTGTCCTATATTATTTTGTGTATCGAACTCAACCCGCTAATAACAAACAAATAACACTGTTATAATTAATTTTATTCTATTTTTTCGGTCATTTGTTTAGCTGTTTATTACTGGTGAAAGATTAATCCCATGATAAAGCAATGGATGAATGATCAAGACAAATGGATAAACTAAATTTTTTGTATTGTTTTGAGAAAAAATAGTTTTTAGGTCCCGATTTTCGCAATACACATTTTACTCGATGCAGTACACGGAGGGATGGCAACGGGTAGGATCTGGACCGTATCCTATAGGATCCAGATCCAGATCCATTTTAAAATGTTATATCCAGATCCTACCCTTATCCTTAGGGTCCGACAATTGTAGATCCATATCCTTATCCTAAGGATCCGGGTAGGATCTGGATAAAATCCAGATCCGTTAATCTCCAAGTCACTAGTTCACTACTATGCACTATTTCACTTTTGCTTGTCAAATAGAGACGATGTTTTAGTCGAATTCCCTCCATTAGCTTCACCGGTTTAAAAACCGTAGTCCAAATGAAACAAAAAATGTCGTACAAGAGTGTTTAAAAGGCTTATAGCAACTTACAAATAAAGTTTACAAACCACAAAATAATTATTTGGGGTTGGGAAATTAGGTTGGAAGTTGAAAGTGGAAACCGTGTATATGGTTTGTGAATAGGGAAATATGAAATATGGCTTGTCAGTTGTTTGGTATTGTTACTGGAAACTGGGCTTGGCCCAATATTTACTCATATAAAAATTTAAAAAGGGTCCAAGGGTAGGATCTGGATCTTAGTGGTGGGATCCAGATCCGACCCTCATGTGAGTATGAGGATATGGATCGGATCCAGATCCTAAGGATCTCAAAAAATGGGATCCATATCCTACCCTTGGGTATCGGGTCTGGCGGATCTGGGTAGGATCCGGGATCCATTGCCATCTCTAAGTACACCGTTGACAATTTTATCCCTCTCGTTTTCCTTTTCCTTTTCTCTCTCTAGTCTCTCTAATGTTTCCCTGCAATATCCAAATGTGTACTACGAAAAGTAATTTATTTTCTTGGCACATTTTTACTCAATACAGTTGTATACTACGAAAATCAATAGTATAAGTATTATTAGTTTTATTATTTTATTACTTTTTTGTACTCTATTTTCATGACGGATAATTATAAAACACAATATCCGCGAAAATTAACGTAAGGTAACATAATAATTAAGAATATATTGAAAAAAAAGGAAAAGAAACAAAAAATAACTGTACTATTTTGAGTAAAACGAAAAAAACACAAATTAATGAAATACGTTTGTTTAGTTTAATTGACAAAGATTGATTAAGCAATTAACATATGATGATTTGGTTTCTAAATCTATTGAAGTACTACGTTCTACTTAGTATTAAGCATGTCAATTCGTTTCTAAATAATTAACAATGATTCTTCTTTTCATATTGATGAACCCACTCTAATTAAAAAAGAAAATATATTATTAAAAAAACAATCAAATTACTAAGTAATACGAAGTATAACATTGAATTAATTGCCTGTTCGTCACTTGAATAATCGTTCATAGTTGTAAATTTTTAATCGGGTGGAAGATGTTAAAGGTTTCAATATTAGAGCGAAAGAAGAGAGAATTATGGTTAATGTTTTTCTAGTGAAGGACACCAAATGGAAAATTTGGTGTAAAAATACTGTATTAAGTAAAAAACGTACTGCGAAAATAAATTACGTAGTTTTATTAACAAAGTGTCTTGTTGAAGACGGATACTCTTCGTCACAAATTGAAGACGGATAATATCATTTCACAACAAGGCAAGTGAGAGAACAAGTGAAGGTAAACGATTTTATGGGATAACTCACATGTATTTTGTGAAAGAAATCCTATCCGTGTTCAACTTACGACGGATATGGTCCGTTTCAATGAGAATTTATGTTTTATTAATTAGTTTTTGAGAGGTGTAGAGGGAAAAAAAAGCAGAAGGGCAAGAGTGGAACATAAGACAGAGTAACAACATAAGAACCCCATTGGTAGCATGGCTGGAAAACCATAAACCCAAAAGCCAAGTGTCTGGCTACACCCACCCACTAATTAACATTTAACCCAATATCACTCGCTTATAAATAAACCCTTAACCCTATCCCAAGGTTAAATAAACTCACTTTTAAGTCTAAACCCCTCTTCTTCTTTTCTTTATCCCCCAAATTATATTTCACAAATTCAACAACCATTTTTCTTCTCCTATTTAGTATTTTCCTCTACTTTAACTCTCACTCTCACTCTTCACCAATTAAGCCATTCAATTCTTGACATTTTAAAGATTTGAATTAATTAGTTAAAATCTAAGTTGAATTTGTTAATTTAGAGATAAAATGAAGAAAAGGGGAGTTGGAAGTGGGAATGATTCATCTAATGTGGCATCCCCTTCATCCCCATCATCGTCGTCGGCTACGTCGTCTTCGTCGTCGTCATCCTCATCTTGTGTTGTTGATTGCCATCTTAATAATCATCATAATCAACGGAATGTGGCAGTAGAAGAGGATGAGAAAGCAGCAAAGCCGAAAAGGGCTAGGAAAAGAAAATCAATTAATGGCATGCCAATTGATAAATGCCCCAATGCCAATCCACCTACCAATAGAAGAAGCTCTATTTACAGAGGTGTTACCAGGTGATTTCTTTTCCCTTCCATTTTACCACTGCTCATTATACTTAGTTTAAATTGATTGATTGATGATTGATTGCTCTTTTTTGTTTTTCAATTTTCGGGGTAAGCCTACCTACATTCTAATTTGCTGTCTCATGTCACCAATTGCTCGACCTACACTTTTTTTTATTAAATTTTCTTTGATACTCCCGTCGCCCGTCCCACTAAATAAATAAATAATAGGAATGTATACATTTGCTTTATTTTGTCACCACCTATGGAGTAGTAATTTCTTGTAATATTAGGGGGGGCTAATATTGCCAATTGGCAACACTGTAGTAATGTAGTCTAGCACCACCCACTTGCTTAATAAGTTGTTTATTGATCGGTCTTATACAAGAATATTTTAAAATAAGTTGTTTTTTTTAAATGAATGGGCGGGTTTAAAACCGTCTACAACAAGACTAGTTATGGTTCGTGATAGCCTAGAAGGGTCCGACTAAGTATTTAAGAATGAAATTGATGTTTAATTAATTTGCATGTTGGGGGTTTATGCGATAATAATGCAGACATAGGTGGACAGGAAGGTTTGAAGCACATTTGTGGGACAAAAGTTCATGGAACAACATTCAAAACAAGAAAGGACGACAAGGTAGTTTTTTTTTTTTAAATAAAAATGTCCGATTTTACCGTTTCTAATTTGTTTTTCTTAAAAAGGAAATTAACTTTATTATTTATCAGACTTATTCTTTACGGTGATCCGTAATCTCGGTATTAAATTATTTGTGATACTGTGTGGTTGGTAAAATGCTGCTGCTGTACTAATTTAATTATTAATTCATTATCTTGATCCCTTTACACTTTTTAAATTATTATTTTTCTCGTAACTATCCGGGGTCGTTGTGCCAAATGCTGACTGTGTGCCTTTTTTTTTTTTTTTTCTTTCGTGGGTGACTTTCTCCATGTAACGTTCATCAACCGGATATCTGCACTTTAGTTTATTTAGGTAAGACAAATTTTGTTCCTTATTTTTTTTTGGTTAAATTTCATCTAACAGAATCAACACAATATTTATATGGTATTTCCCTATATTATATTAATAATAGTTGAGACTTAACCATATCTGTATGGTATTAGAGCCAGTGTGACGGAAGGTCATGGGTTCGAATCCTGACAACCTCAAAATTCCTCAAAAACTTACAAAGTGGAACCCAGCATGCGATATGGGGAGCCTGTGCAAACTAACCAGTCTTTAAGCCCAATGAGCATTTGATTGAGTGAGCGTAATAGAAATATTAATTATAGTTGAACACCTTAAGGTTTTAGTTGGAATGGTTCATCTATCATTTTTTATGAGTCCACCTGTTCTGGTGACTTATTGGCACACGGTTCTTCAAATCGCCTTGTAATTTTATTAGGTAAACAATTGACGGAGATGAGACAAAATGAGTGAATGAGAAGAAGAAGTTGAATTATGAGACGGGAGATTGTGTTAAATTCATAATTTGATAGTATTATTTTGGGTATATCCTTAATGCAGGAGCATATGATAGTGAATTGGATGCGGCGAGGACTTATGATCTGGCGGCTCTTAAGTACTGGGGACCAGAAACAACATTGAATTTTCCAGTGAGTGTACCTAAGATTTTGAGCAACAAAATAAATTAGTACGGTGTACTAGACTTCTTGTACCATTTTTATTTACATAACTCACCTAAAAGTCATGTCAATTATGACTTGGTGGACTTGGTGTGAGCCTTTACCACTAACTTTCCACTCCTTACTCGAGTCAATAATGTTGATTTCAACCAAGTTTGTAGTGTGTTGTAATTGTAATTTTATTTTGAGATTTGAGATTTGAATGTGAAATGTAAATTAGTATTATTTTTCTAGGTAAAAAATTATGCCAAAGAGTTAGAGGAAATGCAAAATGCCTCCAAGGAGGAATACTTGGCATCTCTTAGACGGAGAAGTAGCGGCTTTTCGAGGGGTGTTTCAAAATACCGTGGTGTAGCAAGGTACATTGCCCAAAACTGAAATCTTCCTATTTCTAATCTCTAATGGTGTTTTGAGCTGTGACCACTTTGGATTTCTAAATTGTTTGTTTTCTTGTCTACTCTTAGGCATCACCATAACGGTCGATGGGAGGCGCGGATTGGCCGTGTATTTGGGAACAAATACCTCTACTTGGGCACTTTCAGTAATCATCTCTTCTATCTTTGTTATTTATTTAACATAAGTAATAGAGCCTATAATGTTTATGTATTGATTGTGATTGTGACCTACTTTAGATATTAAGTTGGAATCATGATCTGGGTTCGAAACATAATAGCATCTTAACATAACAGAACCAAAAACAAGATTCCAACACATCCGCCACAAATAAAGTTATTCCGAATGCTGGAGAATTGTTCGCAGTGCTATTAGTGAAACTCCTAAACTTTCCGAATCTCAATGTTGGGTGGTATTTTGGATGAGGAGCGCGAGCACACACATACATACATACATACATACATAATTACATATATAGACAGAGAAATAAGATTATGATAATCAAAGGGACAAAGATACTTAAAACACTTGGACTAACCCTTTTTGGTTTTGTCCCTTTCCTGTGATGATCATTTAGATTATTGCATGCTACTTAAAATATTGAGGATACGGAAGAGGAAAAGGGGGAAACTACGGTACTGTAGATCTTGAAATAAAGTAAAATATTAAGGGAAAAAAAGCTGTGGCAAAGTCACGTGGTATCACGTGAGTCAGAGATTGTAGAAGGCTTTGAGCGGAGTGGGAGCCTGGGAGGTGTTATTGGTATAATTTGGTGGGAGATTATGATGTACTGAGATTCTTGCTCTTTTCTTAAACCCTGTCAAACTTGAGTATGACATTTGCATTTATGCACCCACCCCACCCCTCTTCAACTGACTCATAAAGACTTAATATAAAGTTGAATTCACTTACAAAAGATGGTGAGAGAGAGACGAGAATAAACAATTAGGATGGAATCAAATTGTAATGGGATTGATTTAGAGACGGATGGTAGGGACTAAATCGTGTTTTATAAAGGATTTGATATTATTAAGAATAGGAGAAGAAAGTAGATAAATAAATGTATTAGAGCGTAGGAGTAGGAGTGGGAGTGGCCATATTAAAAAAAAGTCTTGCATTCTATTCTTAGTCTACATCTCTCTCCCATTCCAGCATTCGGCCATTCCTCACGTCTCCTTGTGCACATGGAGTTGCTTCTGCAATTAAAGCGTTTTGTAGATTTGTCAAACCTAATATATGCCTCATCTGCTTACTAAAACGGATTTCAGCATCATATTTAATTTCAGACATCGTCATGAGTTTAAACAAACAATTGTGAGGACGTATCCACTCTATTTAGATCATAACAACTGCTTTTGGGAGCATGTCTTTACTTAAACTCATCTTTCATCCCCAATAATATACTCTGTATGAATCAAATTCAGGAAATGCGGCCAATTATCATCCAACATTGTGCTAGGGTTGGCAACGAGTAGGATCTAGATAGGCTCCAACAATACCCCAACCCGACCCTCAATCATATATGTTGGACTCATAAGTCATACCCTAGGGTCTGCTTTTTTTCTTTGATTAAACAAATTTTCCCTCAATTATATATTTACCTAGTACCCAAACTTATCATTTTCATAAATTTCCTCATTATTCTTAATGGGTATTTGGATATGCATATAGATATTAGTGATAACTAGTAAAGGTCGTTTGTATGTGTGTTATTTGGGTTATTGACATTCGTATATGTTGTTTTTTTTTCTTTTTTAATAAATACAAGGGTCGGGTAGGGTCCAACACCAAGATCCGGACCCGAATTTTTATATAAGATCCATATCCTAAAATGGAAAATCGTATTTTCTTAACTGGTATATACAATTGATGGGTATCCAAATATCAACAATATAAGGTGCAACAGCCTATTACTACTACTGATAATAATAATAATAATAATAATAATAATAATAATGTATAAACGGGAAATGAGGAATGATTTAGGAGAGAGTTTATAGTAGTATTAAGGTGGGATATTGATACAATTCATCATCCATCCATGATCCACCTATTCTAAAGACTTTTAATACATGTTTGGTCCCCCCACCCATGTTTCAATTGAGTTGGCAAACCCTCTTCGCCTTAATTACCATTATGTATTGTTGAGCACTTGCACTTGCACTTGGGGGATATCCTCTATATTACAGATTTTGGATTACAATTTCTACCATTTTCTCAATTTAGCAAAATAGTCATTTTTTTACTTTTTCCCTTTCTTTTTTACATATTTTTCATAATAGAATTAATAATAACAAAAAATTGTTGATTAGAGCCTTTTAAAAACCACTTTTTGAAAATTACATTGTTATAATTTTTTTTCACTAATTTTTCATTCCTTCAAAAATTTCACCTAATCTAATCCTTATCATAAATTACAGTCAAATTATTAGTTCCGACACAACTCTATTTTTCACTAATTTTTCATTCCTTTAAAAATTTCACCTAATCCGATTCTACTTATTCAGTTTAATTGAATTCTAATTCTATTATTTCCATTGTATCTTAAAATTAAATAGTGTTCTTCATCATCAATTTTTCCCAAATTAAAAATAATTAGGGTTCTTCAATTTTCTTCAAATTAAAAATAATAAGGGTTGTTCAATTTCCCAAATTGAAACCCTAAACTTCGATTCAATCAATTAAAAAACAAAAAATTGTGGACAATATCTAATTTGCATAAACGCTATCAACAACAAATTAAACATAAATTTAAGAGAAAATAAAATGTACGATTTGGGTAAGATTTGGGGAAATTTGAGGGAAATGTTAGAGGAGGATGGAAGAGGGTTTAGGGGTTATGATTGGGGTAAATGAAAAATTTCGGTGGGTAAAGAAATAGGCAAAGTTATATCGGACAATTTTTGACAAAATTAACCAAAAACGTTATCGTGGTGCAATTTTAAAAGAAAAGTAATATTATGAATGTACTTTTCAGAAAACAATTATAAGACCGTAATTTTTAAAAGGCGATAATCAACAATTTTCTACAATAATAATAATAACAACATTAATTTTATTATTATTTGTTTGTAAGAGACTAAGTTTGATGGGTGGTGGTCAAGTTATTGAACATAGTTGGATGTATCACATGTGGACTACTTTCATTCACATCTTATCTTACACCTCACCTGCTGACTAGATCTTGACTAACCACCCATATATAAATATACGTAGATTTCATTTTTTAAATCTAATTTTTTTTTTTTTGGATTAAAAACTGAACATTTTGTCTTTGCTTCTTTTGTTCTCATCATCACCATTAACTCTGTTATTTTCCTGCTTGATTTTTTAATTAAAAAGAGCACTAATTCTCATTTGTGACATCTATTCTGTCATAAGCTTGTAACGTCTCACGAGTAAGAGAGCAAGTAAAAGGGCAAGTGGGTGGGAGATTGTGAGACGTCACAAGCTTGTGATCTCTCACGAGTAAGCTTGTGACCCCTACTTTTCATGGACTTTTAATTGTTACTCCCTTCATCCCTTGTTTTCTTCGTAAGGAGTATTTTAATCGACGATAAACAAATGATTGGGACAAGAGGGGGGTAAATCTAAAAATAGATCATATAAATGTCCCATTACCTTGTCTAATGCATTACCTCTGTCGCATCTCGCATATAGCCGGGTGCTAAATCCGGCTGGTATAACTTCAGAGTTTCCTCGTTTCAGTGTCAATCATGGTTTTAAATCTCGGTATCGGTCGAAGTCGCGGTAGCGGTATAACCGGACCTTAATCGGCCACCGCGGACGGATCACGATGAATCTCGGTGATTTCTTGGGCGATATCTCGTATCGGTAGAGCGAAAATCCGATACAACTCGACCGAGTCGTATCGTATCGGCCGAGATTTAAAACCATGGTGTCAATATTTGTTACCTAGAAGTACAAACAAAATCGAATGACAAATCCTGGTTTCGATGCTACCTAGAAGTATAGATAAGATCCTCTGTACTAGATATTAGGTTCGAAACCACCTCTCCATTTTTCATATTAGTGTCCTTCCTCGCTTTTACGTGTGATGATAATTTCCTGAATCATTGTGATCTTGGAATTTGCAAATAGTTCTGGACTTCCAGTAATTTGTTGTGAAATTAGTTATCCTGTTGCATGGATTACCATTAAGGCATAACTGTAAAGAACACATTTGCACCTGCCTCTAGTTCTGGCCATGCAGCTATAGTATGCAGTTTTACTTAAAGGTTCAACTAAGGTGTAATTGGTAACTTGGTGAATGTACATTTCCTAACCTAGTTTGAAACTTTTGTTTAAGGTTCACAAGAGGAAGCGGCTGCTGCCTATGATTTAGCGGCAATCGAGTACAGAGGTGCAAATGCAGTGACCAATTTTGACATTAGTAACTACATTGGCCGTGCAAAGAACCTCGTGCCTAAGAGTGAGCCTCCACCAAGCCCAGTACAATCAAAGTCGAATCAACTGGAACAAAATCAACTACAACCAATAAAAATCCAGGAGGAAGAGCAAGAAGAAGAAGTAAAACCGCAAGATTTGCAACAAGAGGAACAAAAAACCGCAATGCCATCCCGAATCGAGGAACAACAAACTGCAATGCCATCTCAATTCGAAAAATCTGAGCTCACAAGCTCCATTAATCACTCTTCAATGCTGGAAATGGACAGCCCTGACAATGACCGAGAAAACCCGTGGAGCTTTTGCTTGGACATTGGGGGATACGACCCTCACTTGGTCCCCGATATCCCCCTAGAAGAAGATGGCAAACAACTTGATTTATTCGACGAAACTGGCTTTGAAGACAACATTGATATGATATTTGAGGGTGAAGGAAATTTCATTAGCTTGGATTCCACCTACCTTGATGGCCTGGACGGCATTGGCTACAAAAACGAGATCAAAGCTTCTGAGGATATAAACAAAAAGGTTGATATTCGTCCGCTTCATCATCGCCTTCTTCAACAACTAGCTTAGTTTTATGTCAATTGTAGAGCTCAAAGAGCCGTTTCTTGTTTTATTACTTTGTCCCAATAACTGTTGCTTAGCTTTCTCTTGTTTCCGTTTTTCCTGCTAGTGGTTATTTCCTGTTTTTTCCTGTAGTGTTTGGATTTCTTGAGGTTGGTAAAATGTAGGAGCTAACTATGGAGCTGTTAGGAGTTGTTAGAAAGCATTCCAGCCATGTAACTGCTTCTGCTTCTGTGTTGTAGGAAAAATATAAAAGGTTTTGTTAGAGCCATGTTTCAGCCAACATGTTAACAGCTACTAGTATCTGCTAAACTCATTGACAGGGTTTACTTATCAAATCAAGGTAAACCTGTGACAAGCGAGCCTTCATCGCACCTACATGTCATGGGTGGAACTATCGACAATCAGGGCCGGCCCTAAGGAGTGTCTGTTGGGTCAAATGACAAGGGCTCAAGTTTAGAAGGACCCATTAAGTGAAACTAGAATTTGTGATTTTGTCAAATAAAATTTATTACATGTAAATATCAAATAAGGGACGTGGTTTAGTGGTTATGCATCTAACCAAGGAATAGATAGTCATGTGTTATATTCTTCATGCATTCCTTTTTTACCACTTTTATATTTTTTTGGGAATTCATAGGCTAATCATTTAGTCATTTACTTATATTTTAGTAACCTAATTTGAATAAATAAAATAACATCATCTTTAACATTGAAAAAAATTAGTGTTTTTCAAAATAAATAGAATTGTTATTTTTTTGTTTTTCGAATTGTATTATTAGCCAATAACACATAAATTAATTAAACAAATTTTTTTAAAGAGGTTGGGCCCTATTTTACAAATTTGACTAGGGCCCCAAGATGTTCAGAACCGGCTTTGTCGACAATTATATCGTATACATCAGACATTGAAGTTAGTCAGCTTTCCTCCCACCCATATGCCATGGTTGAGCTATCGTATCAGACATATTGAAGCAAGACAAACCTGTTACAACCAATCTTTCATTTAACTAGTTACCAATAGGAAATGAGTTCCCTACAAGTCCATAATTTGTCCAAACTCTATACTAACTTATTACTAAGGCCCTGTTCTTTCTGGCTTATTTTCAGCTCGTTTCAGTTCAGCTCAGCTCTATTCAGTTCAGTTCAGCTCAGTTCAGTTCAGCTCAGCTCCATTCAATTCAGTTCAGTTAAGTTCAGTTCAGTTCAGCTCAACTTCATTCAATTCAGTTCAGTTCAATTCAGCTCGACTTTATTAAATTCAGCCCACATCATTATTATAATTATTATTATTATTTTTTATTTTTATTTTTTATAAACCGGGAACTTTTATTAGAAATAACCGAAAAATTACATGAAATTTGTGGGCACCCGCGAAACTAGCTGGGCGCCCACTCCCTTAGCAATAGCAAAACTAAGGCGAGTAAAAATAAAAGCAGCGTTCCGCGATCCGGCATCCTGGGACACAGAAAACTTCTGAATCCGCTTGAGCAAGGAAACAACATCTTCCCCTAATTCCCCCAAAGAAGAGAAGGAGAAAGGCAAGAAGCCATAACCGTGCCCCGCGCACAAGTCCATGTACTTGGCGCACTTCCTCCGAGCAGCATCAACCACCACCCCTCCTGGCACAAAATCAGTCATGCCCGACTGAGTCAAAGGAGAGGACCCAACCAAATCAACACAAACATCGCGCCCCCTGTCCCAAGAATAAAGCAACAAATCAGCAGGCCGCAAAGGCCCCCCCGCAGCGTTGAGCAAACCAATATCCACCTCCCGACCAGTAGAGATCCCCGCCCGGTAACAGATATCCGAAAGGGTATCACGAACAAGGTTATGTCGATGTTTGACACCGACAGCACTAACACAAGAGACAGCATGATCTCCGAAGATATCTCCATCAAAAACCCGGGAGCAAGCCGAACAAGGCAACGACCCCGGAAACAGTGGAACACCCAAACGATAGCTGAGCACGCACCGGTAAGTCCTACTGTTCATAGTCTGCCCCAGCCCAGAAATAGGGACAACCCGCAACCAATCAGTCGAGCAACCTCCCAGTTGGGACTTCCAAAGCACAACCTGACGAGGGGTCAAAGAGAAAACCGACTCCGCCGAAGCAACAACCTTCGTGAAATAAACATCTGCCAATTTCTTCATAAGTCTGGTGGCAGCGATCTCACTAGGGTTGCGCAGAAAGTCAGAACCCGAAACCGTAGCAAAAGCATCCATAGCTGACTGAAATGATGGTCCGGGGTCAAGGACACCCGAAACCTGAAGAAGCCGATCCTGCAAAGCTACAGACTGCAACCGAGAAGCAAGAAAAGCATAGTGAATGACGTCGCCCGCAGCGTACACGCCAAGCCCACCAAAGGAAAAGGGGAGAGTGGCTAGCCTCCATTGCCAGTCACCGAAAACCCGGTCCAGAAGCAGTGACGATACGCTCTAGATGATAGCGCAGAGCGGCGTCAAAAATAGGCGCAGCGGCCCCAAAAGCAACAGGGGAACAAGTACGCAAAGCAAAGTAAAGCTTCGAAATACCTGTGCAAGCCCGGAGCAAGAGAAGCTCACACTGAGGATCATCAATCAGAGAGACGGTGTCCATGAGCCCAATGGTCCGAGTCACTCTACTCAACACAACCTCACTACAAAAATCCGGGCACACACTAACCGGACCACCAAGGACAGTAACACCACGCTGTGGCCGAGCAATATCAGGGGGAAAAACACCCAAATCCCGGCTCCTGGGGTCATCAGAAGGCCAAAAAACCTCGGTCTTGCCAATATTAAGATGGAGACCCAAACGCGGCCCGTCCTCCATAATCATCTCCAACACCTTTCCCACAACAACGGTATCCCCGACAATAGTACCATCATCCAGATACCAAGCCTGAAAACTCAAGTCGAATGAATCACGGATCTTACAAACCAAAGGGTGTAAAACCAGAGAAAAGAGCAAAGGGCCCAAAGGATCACCCTGCTGAACACCCTGACATGACCACAAGCTATGCTCACCATAATATAAACGAGCGAGACTAGAATAGCAAAACTCCACCCACCCGGAAAGTGCGGGGCAATGACTACGCACCTCTCGCAACATAACCTCTCTGTCGACCATGTTGAAAGCGTTCTGGAAGTCAACCAACAGCATAGAAAGACCCACCTCAGCACTCCGACTCTCAACCAACCGGTTCAAGGCATGCAGGATAGCCTCACCCCCACCAGAAACACCTACCCCAAACTGAAGGCCATCAAAATAACCACTCAAAGATGGACCAATCAAAAAAGCACCAACCTTGGACACAAGACGTCTCCAAATCGTACCCACGGCAATAGGGCGGATACCACCACCCGGCTTAATAAGCGGGGTCAGCGGCACACTCACGATATACTCACTAAGGGCCAGCGGACACCGTCCCTCAAGGAAGAGGTTAACCACCCCCGTGATGGAAGTCAGCAACTCATCAGAAACGGCAACCGCAGCACCACTCAAACAATCCAGAAGATGTTGAGCACGAAAACCATCCCGTCCACAAGAAGTACCACGCGGAAACCCCTGAATCATACCCAGGACGGTGGAGATAGAGGCAACAAGATGAGGATGACCCGCAGAACGAGGAGGCAAAACAGGAGAAGGGGCGATGGGGTGCTTATCTGCCAAAGCCGCTAGAGTAGCCGTATTATAAGGGGCTACGCCAGAAGATGATAGCACACGAACAGCGGCAGTATAGTGACCATCACAAATTTTTCTCCTACACTGTTTAACATTAGCCTCACCTAGATCAAGCTCCTCATCAAAACGAAAAGTAGGGGAAGACGTAGCTAATGTATCCCGGAGGACCTGCAACATGCCACCAGGAGCACCCCAAGAACAAATAGCACTGGAAATGCTCTCCTCCTGCCGCTGATGCCTGACAGCGGCACGACACTCACGACTACTCCTCGGAGAAAAAGTCTTGAGAATACAAAGGGGTAAAACAAGCAAGGCAACCCAAGATGAGAGATCAGAAGGAGAACGGACCACAGCATCAAGGGCCCCTTTAAGAACCCGAGAGAAACCAAGACGACACCGCGGGGGAATTGACTTCACCGTTCGCAAACCCTTAGACAACAACCGATCAAGAGAAGTAACAGTGAAACCGCCGACAACCTCATGATCAACACTACCAGAATGCAAGGGTGGGTCAGGCTCAGACGGTCTAGGAAAGTCGTAAAGAACGAAAGAGACAACCCCATTCCCCGAATCTGGTGCCTCAACAAAGGTCCCATCCCCATGCAGACAACGCTTACTATGAGCATGCGTTTTAAAACAAACCCCACACAACCAGATACCCATGGGACGAAAGGTAGTCTCTGCCTCATCAAAAATAGACAAAGAAGAAAGAGATTGTCGAGTAATAACCTGGGCATCACCGGAACAGTGCCGATCACGCAGATGAGTTAACATGGGAGCTTTTTTGAGACCATTACCACGGCCATCTTGACACCCGGAAAGCCCCACAAAAGGACAATGGTACCGAGTGACGTTGGTCATGACATCCACGAACCAAAATAGTCCCCACTTGCACAAAACCGAGCAGCCCCCGCAACGTAATAAGCAAACCCAAAACACAAGCTACCACACAAGCAGCAGAATCTCCAATAAAACGGAAATTCGAGAAAAGCAAACCTTCACGGCAACAAAAGAGCACAACGACGAGTACACCGAACCCGCAAACCGAAACCACCACAACACCCATAACCAAACCACCACAACACTACCAGCGACGCAAAGACCGGAACCCGGAGATCAAAACCACACCGAAACCCAGAGACCAAAACCACGCCAAACCAAAACCACACGGCTACAAAACCGAGCCCGCAACCGAAACCGCACCACACACTCACCTCTCACTCACGGGGAAGCACCACAACCACAAGTATATCGCCGGCAACGAGAGGTCATCGACGAGCGGAGGGTTGGACGACGGTGACGTGAGGTCACTGCCGGTGGTTGGATGCACTCACACACTACCTCTCGCAAACACCAGTCAACGACAACAGCCACGCTCCAGGACGCGTCAAGCGTTGCACACGGACAGCAACAGACCGGCGGCGGTCTTCTGAACAACCGGTAGTCGGAAAAGGCGTCGTCAACTCAAAGAAAACGAAACCCTAAACAAAAACCGCAACCCTAAACTGAACGCTGCTCTCTCCTCTCTCTCACTCACCGCCCAAAACCACCACCGTTGAACTCGCCGGCGAAGGGAGGTGCCGACGAGATGATCGCCGACGACTGCTGGGCCCCGGGACTGACGACGGCAGACAACACGTAGGAAAGAAACCCTAAGGCTGTTATCGCACTCGCACTCTCCGCCCTCTCTCTCACTCAATTATTATTATTATTATTATTATTATTATTATTATTATTATTATTATTATTATTATTATTATTATTAGCATTATTATTGTTTTTGTTATTATTATTATTATTATTATTATTATTATTATTATTATTATTTTATTTATTTATTATTATTCTATTTATTATTATTAATTAATAATTATTATTATGATTATTATTGTTGTTTTTGTTGTTGTTTTTGTTGATGTTTTTATTATTTCTTCATCTTATTATTATTTTATATATATTTTTATTGTTTATAATAATAATAATAATAATAATAATAATAATAATAATAATAATAATAATAATAATAATAATATTATTATTATTATTATTATTATAAACCGGGAACTTTTATTAAAAATAATTGAAAAATTACATGAAATTTGTGGGCACCCGCGAAACTAGTTTGGCGCCCACTCCCTTAGCAATGGCAAAACTAAGGCGAGTAAAGATAAAAGCAGCGCTCCGCGATCCGGCATCCTGGGACACAGCAAACTTCTGAATCCGCTTGAGCAAGGAAACAACATCTTCCCCTAATTCACCCAAAGAAGAGAAGGAGAAAGGCAAGAAGCCATATCCATGCCCCACGCACAAGTCCCTGTACCTGGCGCATTTCCTCCGAGCAGCATCAACCACCACCCCACCTGGCACAAAATCAGTCATGCCCGACTGAGTCAAAGGAGAAGACCCAACCAAATAATAATAATTGTTAACACAATCGAAAATCATAATCTTGAAAATATAGATATCATTAACAAAGACATCATCTATGTTGCTTCGTTATTGACTTCCGTATCGTCTTGATGTGCTTCATTATCGAGGTCATTATGGACACCAATATCACGCCCTATTTTTTTTGCATTTTCTTTTCGAACTTTGTCCATGAGTTTCTTCCGTTCTTTATCATCCATGTTTGAATCTGTTCTTCCCTGAATACTTTGATGTTGTATAACTGGAATACCAAGTTTATGCATCCGAATGAAATTATGAAGTGTAAACGTGGATACGATAATTGACATTTGATATTTCGCTGGCATTTTGTGTGGAAGTCTGAGAACATATATGTGTATACTTGTATTGTGAATTGATTTGGCTGTACTTGTATTGTGATTTGATTTGGCTGTACTTTATGGTTCAATTAGAGGAAAATTCAAGGGTATGGCGGATAGTGTCTTCGGAATGGATTTTTTTGGTTAACTAGTGATTTGCATTGGGTCTTTTAAATTCAAGTGATTAAATTAAGACATTTTTATGGCCTAGATACGGTTAGTTTGGACAATACTTTAATAAAATGGTCATTTTGGCCTAGATATGGTTACTTTAATAATATAATTATTTTTTAAAAAAATCGCAAATTTATATTAATCAAACTTTTTTTATATATGATTATTATTAATAATATTATTATTATTTATTACACTTTAATTAAACATTTATATTCAATTTATTTCTATTAATTTCTGTTTCATTCAACTCAGTTCAGTTCAGCTCGATTAAATTGTGGGGAATAAAGCATGTATTCGCCCCAAACTTGCAGGATTATAATGAAACATACAATTGTGATTATAGTCATAAGTTAATTAAAAGCATGAAAAAAGAAATCAACCTTTGGTCCTTTGTGCTTATGGCCTAAGAACAGGAATTAAAGTAAATTCCCTCCTATAACTTGCACCCAAGACTTGATTGAGATGATGCCGCGTGTGCTAGAAAATACTCTCCAATTGCCTTGCACTATGGGGAGAGCCTTTTGAGGTTTTAGATGTGAGATCTGAGTTTTGGGAAAAGAATGTTCTCAAAACCCTAATTGTGAGAATAATAAATCACCAGTGTCTGACATAAGGAGAAAGACTCTCCTTATGTAGCCATAGGGTCGGCCGAATGGTCTTTTGGTAAGGGTGGGCTTTTTCCACTCTTACCTTATTCCTTTGCGTGATTCGACCCATTTAGCTATAAGTTATTCGCGGGATTTTTATTATAAATCGTATACGTGTTATCAGATATTAATGTAGTCGATGTATTAATAATGGTCTGATAAAATTACGATATTGTATAATTACCCAAATTAATATAACTGTTTATATTAATACGCGAATATAATATTTAATTAAATATAACCATTTATATTTAATTTACGAATTAATCATGTAATCCGTATCAGCTAAAATTATTTAATCCGTATTAAATAATAATCTCAACATCTCATTGACTAATTTAATAGTCAATACCTCTGACTAACTGTTTAGTCATATCCGGCATAAATGTGACTGTATTTTCATACCTTCACATCTCTCAAACGTGTCCTATAGGTGTGACGTATAGGGACCAGTTGACCACCGCCATCCGTATGACAATAACGTCAAACTTATCTAGCAAGCCAACCGTTATTGATAAACGTGGATCAACTGATAATAATACAAAAGTATGCCCTTGTGATCCTTTAAGAGATTTAGTAAGTCATTGTACTAACTGTCAAGGACACCAGCCCCAACAATCTCCCACTTGTCCGTACAAGGGTATGTACAATGACGTTATCACACTACATGTGGAGGACACAAGTCTCCAACAAACTCCCACTTGTCCGTACAAGTGTAGGTGCGATAACCGAATCTCATATCCTTTTAAAATTTCTCCCACTCAATGTAAGACAATTTGCAAATCCGCATTCGCAAAGGTCGTATCTCACAAGCGATCTGTATCAAGAGTGGTTTCCCCGACTAGAGAGTAACTTAACTGATAAAACGAATCTGTATTCGAGCATGGCCATGCATTTCAGTTACTACTCCTCGAGTGGCCCTGAGAAATGATAAAATCCTGATAAGGGTTTGGATATTTCCTTCAACTCGAATCCTGCCGATATCGCGCAGCATGAAATAACCCAGAAAAAATCCTCTTGGCCCCTGTTACGGTGACCGTGGGAAAGAAACCAAAGTTACCCAAAATATGTCTTAATCTCAAGAGACAGTTGAAGGTCAAAAGACTCGACTCTAAGGAACACTATGGAGGTCCTATCCACGACCAGGCACCCAATGTTATAAAACATTTAGGACTCCATAACGTTGTCACGGGGTGTCCTACGAGATATCCGTATAACTCGCCTTTGTGATTGGTCAGTCATCCACGTGACTTATGGCTCGTTGAACCCACCATCAACCAACGTCACAAAATGATTACCTGAGTTATCAGCTCAAGTGGGTAATCAAGGACCAAAACGATGTAATGTTAATCAGTTCACTTTGTGGTGTTCAAAATTGGCGTACAATTCCACATGAAAAACAAAACATTTTATATCATAACAATAAGGTTGAATAGAGTACACGAGAAAATGAATTATTACATGAATTCATAAAAGAGTACTACAACTTAGGAGCACATCTAATTCCCATGGAATGAATGTGCCCTTCATGCTTATCGCGTGGTAATGCTTTAGTGAGAGGATCAGCTATGTTGTCATCCGTAGCGATCTTATCAATGAAAATCTCCTTTTGCTCCACGTAATCTCTGATTAGATGAGCTTTCCGTTGTACATGTCTAGCTTTGTTGCTAGACTTATGCTCCTTAGCTTGGAAGATGGCACCTTTATTGTCACAATAAACGGTGATCGGGTCATTCGAACTAGGTACTACCGTGAGTCCTTGTAAGAATTGACGCATCCATATTGCTTCCTTAGCTGCTTCCGAGGCGGCATAGTACTCGGACTCAGTCGTAGAATCTGCTGTAACACTCTGTTTAGAACTTTTCCAGCTGACAGCAGCGCCATTAAGAGTAAAAACGAATCCAGACTGAGATTTCGAGTCATCTCGATCCGTTTGGAAGCTAGCATCTGCGTAACCCGTGGCGCAGAGCGTCGAGTCGCCTCCGTAAGTCAATCCCCAATCTTTAGTCCTCCGTAGGTACTTAAGAATGTTTTTCACGGCCATCCAGTGTTGTTCACCTGGATGAGCTTGGAATCGACTTGTCATACTCAATGCATATGCAACGTCAGGACGTGTGCATATCATGGCATACATGATCGATCCTATTGCCGAGGCATAAGGAATCCGACTCATGCGCTCTTTCTCTTCCAATGACTTAGCTTCTTGAGTCTTGCTCAAGTGAAGCCCAGGAGTCATAGGGAGGAACCCCTTCTTGGAGTTCGTCATGCTGAATCTCTCTAGAATCTTATCTATATAAGACTCCTGACTGAGAGACAACATCCGTCGTGATCTATCCCTGTAGATACGGATGCCCAAAATTCTTTGTGCCTCTCCCAGATCTTTCATCTGGAAATGGTTTTTCAACCATGCTTTAACCGAAGATAAGAGAGGTATGTCATTCCCAATCAAGAGTATGTCATCGACATACAGTACTAGGAATACAATCTTGCTCCCACTCGACTTGATATAGAGACATGGTTCCTCGACTGATCGAACGAATCCATTCTCTTTTATCACTTGGTCGAAGCGATGATTCCAACTCCGCGATGCTTGCTTTAAGTCCATAGATGGAACGCTTAAGCTTGCAAACCTTCTTAGGATGTTCTGGATCAATAAAACCCTCGGGTTGTACCATGTACAACTCTTCCTCCAAATAACCGTTTAAGAAGGCGGTTTTAACGTCCATTTGCCATATTTCATAGTCATGAAATGCGGCTATCGCTAAGATAATCCGAATGGAACGTAGCATGACTACGGGTGCAAAGATCTCATCGTAGTGCAAGCCTGGCACTTGGGTGAAACCTTTAGCAACTAGTCTTGCCTTATGGATATCTTGTTTACCTTCCACGGCATGCTTTATTTTGTAAAGCCATTTGCATTGAAGGGGACGTACCTTTGCAGGTAGGTCCACAAGATCCCACACGTTGTTCTCATACATGGAGTCCATCTCGGATTGCATGGCTTCTAGCCATAGCTTTGAGTCAGAACTGGTCATGGCACCTTTATAGGTTGAGGGTTCATTACCCTCTAGGAGTAAGACGTCATCCATATCATGTTCCTTGACCATACCAATGTATCTGTCCGGAGGAATGGAGACTCTTCCCGACCTCCTAGGTTCCTCAGGAATATCTACCGCAGCCTCGGTTGAAGGAACTGTTTCCTCCAATGGTTGCTCGGCAGTTGGTTCTTGAACCTCCGATAACTCGAAGGTTCTATTACTCGACTTGTTCTCGAGAAATTCTTTCTCTAAGAACGTCGCACTAGCCGCAACAAAAACACGTTGTTCGGTTGACGAGTAGAAGTAATGACCAAAAGTTCCCTTTGGATAACCTATAAAGTATGTCTTGACCGATCGCGGGCCGAGCTTATCCTCGTGTCTCCACTTGACATAAGCCTCGCAGCCCCAAACCCGTATAAAGGACAAGTTAGGGACCGTTCCCTTCCATAATTCGTATGGAGTCTTGTCAACAGCTTTAGACGGACTTCGGTTAAGTAATAGAGCGGCCGACAAAAGAGCATAGCCCCACAATGAATCAGGCACGACGGTGTGACTCATCATGGATCGAACCATATCGAGTAGAGTTCGATTTCTCCGTTCGGACACACCATTTAATTGTGGTGTTCCAGGTGGAGTCAACTGTAGCACGATGCCACAGTCTTTAAGGTGTTGATCAAACTCGTGTGAAAGATACTCACCACCACGATCCGAACGTAGTGCTTTAATCTTTCTACCCAGCTGGTTCTGTACCCGATTCTGGTATTCTTTGAACTTGTCAAAGGATTCACTTTTATGTTTCATCAAGTAGACATAGCCATATCTACTCAAGTCATCCGTGAAAGTGATGAAATACCTATAGCCTTCTCGTGCGTTGATCGACATAGGGCCACATACGTCCGTATGTATGAGTCCTAATAGGTCGGCAGCGCGCATTCCAACACCTTTGAAGGAAATACGAGTCATCTTGCCGATGAGACATGATACACACGTGCCATATGATTCGAAATCAAAGGGCGAGATAGCTCCGTTCTGTATGAGCTGTTTTACGCGTTTCTCATTTATGTGTCCCATACGACAATGCCATAGGTAAGTTTGATCTTTGTCACCTACCTTTAATCTTTTATTATTCACATGTAATATCTCGGTGGTTTGATCTAAAACATAAATTTCATTCATGGAAACTGCCTTGTCATAAATCATATTGTGTAAGGAGAAAATACAGCTATTATTCTCTATTACAAATGAAAAACCGAGTTTGTCAAGCACAGAAACTGAAATAATGTTTTTGGACAAACAAGGAACATAATAACAGTTATATAAAGATAACTCGAATCCACTTGGAAGCTGGATCACGTATGTTCCCCTCGAGATTGCAGCAACACGTGCTCCATTCCCGACACGCAGGTCAATCTCACCCTTGATTAGGGGTTCTTGGTTTCGGAGGCCCTGCACATGATTACATAGATGAGAACCACAACCAGTATCAAGTACCCAAGTTCCGTAACTTGCATGGTTAATCTCAATCATGTGAATAAAAGAAGAAGAAGACATACCAACAGGAGTAACGCGGCCTGCCTTAATGTCCTCGCGATACACGGGGCATGAGCGCCTCCAATGCCCAGTCTTGTGGCAATGGTGACATTCCATGCTAGTATCCTTGCTCTTAGTCTTGCCCTGTGAGTTGCTTGACTCACCTGGCCCACTCTTAGTAAATCCTGACTTCTTAAACTTGGGCTTGCCTACTGTTAGGTCGCCCTGAGCTTTAGCTTTACCCTTACCCTTACCCTTACTGGAGATCATTAGAACATCTTGCTTCACGCTCCCACTTAATTTCAGATCCTTCTCGGTCTGTACGAGAAGGGAGTGGAGCTCATGAGGAGTCTTCTTCATGTCATTCATGTAATAGTTGGCCCTAAAGAGGGCGAACCCATCATGAAGTCAATGAAGCATTCGATCAACGATTATGTTCTCACTGATCTTGCAGTTTAGGGCCTCCAGTTTCTCGATATTCTCAATCATGTGAAGAATATGTGGGCTAACAGCTTGGCCCTTCTGGAGTTTCGCCTCAAAGAAGCGACAGTATGCTCATAAGAAACGATTCTCGGAGCCTTTGAGAATTCGTTAGTGAGCGTGGTGAAAATCTTGTTTGCACCATGGGTTATGAAGCGTCTTTGCAAATTGGATTCCATTGCATAGATGAGTACGTTCTTTATCGCACCCGCTTCCATGACGAAGTCGCTATGAGCGCGAACTTCGTTAGCTCTAGCTCCAGTTCCTGGGTGTGCCGGAATGGGCTCAGTTAAATACTTAAGCTTTCCGTCAGCAATGGCAGCATTCCGTAGTGCTGCCTCCCAGTCAGAGAAGTTTGACCCATCATTCCTCAGTCTAGTTGACTGATTCATGGAGTCCATGAAGGCCTTTAGCCAGGATTCACGTGCTAGCTTGGCACTTGGCATTGGGTCTTCACCAGCCATTTTAGTTATACAGCAGTTTTAATGAACGTGTTCTACACTGAAAAAGAAGATGAAACAAAACCATATAAGCAACTTATTGTTGTGATTTAAGTCTATATTAAATTGAATTTAAACTCGTAGACTCATGCATTTATATAATTGATCTCCCTCAAGAATTATATAAACGATCCCAAGACTCAATTTCCGTATATTGATAAGCCCACAGTTTGGCTAATTCCACCGTTGGAACTCTTGGTCGATAGATTTCTGTATATCCTATCTATTAGTCCATCTCAGTCACTAGATAGTATCGAGTGACCATGATGTTGAGATAAAATAAATCATCTGTTTCCACTTACCCGACGTAGAAGGGGTCATATTATGCCTACCGACGAAGAAGGGATTCATGGGAGGCTGATTTATAAAGACTAGTCTCAATTTTTGGTTATACGAGGAAGACCCCATTAACTTTTATTTATTCATATTAAGTGAACTAATATCTAGCAAATGCGTGAATGAATTAAATAAAGTGATGGCTTTGCAATTGACATGTGACATCTGTATTGTCACAGAAAACTAACGCGTAACCTCTACATGAGTCAGTTTTCAGGCATGATATAGGTGGTTTGGTTTTAGGCGGAATATGATGCAAGCTATTATCGATGAAAGCATAAAATGAAAGCAATAAACGTAAATAAAAAGTCCTAGTGTGGCCTATCCTACCAAAATAAACATAAACCAACTTGGAATCCACCGTTGGACCCTAGAAGCTTGTCTTGATGTTCCATCTTGGTCCTTGCAGCGGGAGTGAGCATCCGGTCTCCGTCTTGTCTTTGGTCTTCACAAAATTACTAATTTAAATTACAAAAGTAGTCCTAGATACATTCTAATTTAAATACAAAAGTAATTACATGGCAAAAACCCAAAACGGAGATTCAAGATCTCAAGATTACAAGCAAGACTGTGTCCCATCATTACGGTGACACAATCTTCTAAGGCCACACTAAGTTACAACCGTTTGCAAAATTAAATACGTTATTGAAAGCATTCATTAGACATTCAACAAGACGATAAATAAAATGCATCAACTAAATTAAAATTCATACATGACATAATACTGTTATTATGATTAACAAATTTTTACCAAACCACCTTTTAGGATTAAAATTATGTGATTATACCGTTTTAACCACTTTAATTTTAATAAGTTTATAATCGTATTATTTTAAACCGTTTTAAAATAATATGTATCAAAGGAGGGTGAACCGTTTCACAAAATTAATAATATACTATTTCCGTATATAGTATATTACTAAAGGCCATGTGAAAATAAAACATGTTATTTTCGGAAAATAAAAAAAACGAGTTTGTTACAGGGGTGGTCTACCGACCCAAAAAACAGGTCTACCGACCACCTGGCGAAAAAAAAAAAACTTTTTTTTTTTTTTTTTTTTAAAGCAGAATGGTCGACCGACCCGAAAAACAGGTCGACCGACCACAAAACACGAAACCGAGTTTCTGAACACGATTTCTCACAAAAGATAAACTGTCGAAACAGAAAAACACGCAGGAGGCGGTCGACCGACCGCAACGGGGGGTCGATCGACCGACTTAGCGGCAGAAGACGATTTTTCAGGTTTTAAAACTTACGAAAAACACAAAGGTAAAATTTTCATGGCCTGGCTCTGATACCACTCGTGGGGAATAAAGCATGTATTCGCCCCAAACTTGCAGGATTATAATGAAACATACAATTGTGATTATAGTCATAAGTTAATTAAAAGCATGAAAAAAGAAATCAACCTTTGGTCCTTTGTGCTTATGGCCTAAGAACAGGAATTAAAGTAAATTCCCTCCTATAACTTGCACCCAAGACTTGATTGAGATGATGCCGCGTGTGCTAGAAAATACTCTCCAATTGCCTTGCAATATGGGGAGAGCCTTTTGAGGTTTTAGATGTGAGATCTGAGTTTTGGGAAAAGAATGTTCTCAAAACCCTAATTGTGAGAATAATAAATCACCAGTGTCTGACATAAGGAGAAAGACTCTCCTTATGTAGCCATAGGGTCGGCCGAATGGTCTTTTGGTAAGGGTGGGCTTTTTCCACTCTTACCTTATTCCTTTGCGTGATTCGACCCATTTAGCTATAAGTTATTCGCGGGATTTTTATTATAAATCGTATACGTGTTATCAGATATTAATGTAGTCGATGTATTAATAATGGTCTGATAAAATTACGATATTGTATAATTACCCAAATTAATATAACTGTTTATATTAATACGCGAATATAATATTTAATTAAATATAACCGTTTATATTTAATTTACGAATTAATCATGTAATCCGTATCAGCTAAAATTATTTAATCCGTATTAAATAATAATCTCAACATCTCATTGACTAATTTAATAGTCAATACCTCTGACTAACTGTTTAGTCATATCCGGCATAAATGTGACTGTATTTTCATACCTTCACATCTCTCAAACGTGTCCTATAGGTGTGACGTATAGGGACCAGTTGACCACCGCCATCCGTATGACAATAACGTCAAACTTATCTAGCAAGCCAACCGTTATTGATAAACGTGGATCAACTGATAATAATACAAAAGTATGCCCTTGTGATCCTTTAAGAGATTTAGTAAGTCATTGTACTAACTGTCAAGGACACCAGCCCCAACAAAAATTCAGTTCAGTTCAGTTCAGTTCAGTTCAGCTCAGCTCGATTCAGTTCACCTCAGCTCAGTTCAGTTCAGTTCAGTTCAGCTCAGCCCATTTCAGTTCAGCTCAGTTCAGTTCAGCTCTAAAAAGCCAGAAAGAACAAGGCCTAAGTAGTTTCCTTTTATGGATTTCCATCCCTTTTCCACTTTTTTGATTTTCTACATTTTTCCTACTTGGAAAAATTGCATAAACACAATGCTCTGGAAGCAGTAAACCAACTTTCCCCGCTCTCTGTTGATAGACAAGTAGATGGGCAATTGACCATGTCAACCAAATAACACTCAAACCAACCAAACAACAGAAGCAAACAACAAAACAAAAAGCACCCCTCGCGCATACACATGTATCAACAAGATAAGGAGACAAAAATACATGATCGTTAAAAACCTCCACTTAATCACGTAAGCTTTTTTTTACAGATGGATACACACGACTACTGCATAATTGCAGATTTTGCCGCATTATGCGCTCGATAGTTTTTCTTTCTTTGTAAATATCTAATACTAAAACAGTGAAATGAACAACATAACTTATCAATTTTCCTAATAATATTATGCAATAAATGAGAAGGTTGTCGGTGTCCCAAAATCTGAAGTATGATGTTGAGGCAGTCAGACGAGATGGAAAGATGGTAGACATTGTTGTAAACTGCCCAATCCAAAGCCGTTTTAATTGCAAGAGTTTCAGCCATGGTAGAAAAATTGTAAGTTTCTCTAGAAGAAAGTAGTTGAATCTGCATCAAGAGAAGAAGATATAGCGTATCCTATTCCCGTTTTACAATTAGAATACCAGGCTACATCCACCATAATCCAAACCATGACACAGTTTTTATGATGTCCAATTATCATACACAGTATCTCATTCTTAAGGAAAGTGATATCATCTTGATAATCTGATGAATCATTATTTCCAACTTCAGGAATGGACTTTTTGTAATTAAAAACATGAAATCCCTTATTCCTTTCTTCCCAATAAATTGGTATCATACAGTGATGGGTTGCAATAGCACCACGAAAGACTATTATTACGTATTCTCTAGATAGTAGATAGAGTTGCCATGAAAAATAATATCAGTAGGTCCTTATCCTTTGATTTGTTAAAGTACACAAACCAATTTTTTATCCATTGATTAATGTTTAACGAGCAAAAATGATTAACTTGTATTCCCAGATCGGATGCTTTCCACATTCTTTTTGCCAAATCACAGTCCTTAAATAGATGTTCAACCGTTTCCCCCACCTCCTCTTGCTCACAAAAAGGGCACATTGATGGTCCTTTCATATTCCAAATAATTTTAAGTATCGATCTTGGCAAATTATAAAGTCTTCTCTTATCAGTTATATTTCCTTTAGCGTATAAATACTTATTAGCAGCAGAGAAAAACCCATGCTTACCCTATACACCCCAGGTCCTGATAAATTCCAAAAGCAATAGTCGACATCATCTTCCCCGGGTATCTGAATTGCATTAATTCTCTTGATCGTTTCATTATCAAAAAAACTCTGTAGGAGTGCAATGTTCCATCGATCCCGAGTTAAAAGATGTTTAACTTTGATATTAGAAACAGATGGCTCCGCAGATATAAGAGGAAGTACAAGTTATGACTACTACAACATTTCTAATGTAACATACACACGACTCGGTGATCAACAAAGCTTATGACTCGTCCCATCTCCCGCTAGATGCCCAATGCAACATGTACTTAAACTGCTCCTCATATGATCAGAAATATCATATGGATTAACACGTGCCACCCCGAAAATAGGTGACGTTTTACACACAACCAACACACGTCAATTTCAATAATACAATTAATCACGAATGACAATAGGCATGAATATGAAATGCAAATACAAATGCACAATCACAAGTCTCCAACCACCACTAATCCACAACTAACACACTGGTACCGGAACACGCCCGGACGTCCCACAACTCGGTGAAGATATCGCAACACCGCCCACCAAACACCCGAATCGCATCCCGTAAAAGAAGTATTAGGGATGCAACCATGGTACTGAGTTCAGGCGCTAACTGGACCCTTGTCAAGCGTCGCGATACCACATAATCCCCTCTATACCCAAATGATTAATGTGGACGTCCCTTTTGGAGATGGAAGCTCCAAAAGGCGACTCAAGCGTAAAGTGGTCTCCCAACCACATTACGTCTCCTCAACCACCATTTATCACCACCCAAATTACATCAATAAACTCCAATATCACCACAATCACATATATCACAATATACAACATAATATGCTAATTATGCAACCATGTTATGGATTATGAATTTCAACATGCCAAACATATATGAGACTATCTATCAATTACCCATTCTCATGTTATAATGGATTCCACCCATAATATGTGACTATCTATCAATACCCAATATTATGATATGATAGAATTGCACCAACAATATAATATGAGGCTAACAACAATTCTCATTTACATGTTATAATGCAAACCCAACCCTTACAACACCCATTTGAGATGCAACTACCCACTAAGCATGTTATAATACAAATGTCATGTTCATGTAAGGCTAACCACAATATCCACGACAACATATACAACATTCATATTATTGAAACTGGGTAGGAATGTAATACTACTGAAATTAATGATATATATGTATAGTTGATTAATATGTGTAAGTAGTGTCGCAATGTGAGTTAGTAACGATAACATTTTGATTGACATGCAAGTGTGAGTGAAGTAGTTTCTAAGTGTTAGGGAGTATGCGCTGTTGGAAATCAGATTTCAGATTTAAACTCATATCATATATGAGGATTTTAAAGTTTAATCATAAAACTTAGATAGATTTTATGCACGCAAATAAATACATAAGTAAGAAGAAATCGTATTTTCATACCATCAATAATGGACCGATTTGGGCACAAGTAAGGTCTCCTACCTTCACTTGTTCTTTAGCCAAAAAACTATGGAAGATCCTTCTTAACCCAACAAAAGGAAACTCACGATCTAAATGCAAGATCGTCTCCAAAAGATGCGTGCCAAGAATCACCCTTAATACTAATATCGATTTTGTTACTAGAAATGATATTAATTTTCCCTTATTAGAATTAATAATATCATATATTATTAACTCACTAGTAAGGTATTATTAGTTTCTTTTGATGTTTTTATACTCTAAAACAATTTTAGGGTTTTTCATGATTTTAGAGAGATGAATGACATACTTACAAAATGAACCATCTCAACCACATGTTAAATAAAAGAGGAAGCAAAATAATGAAGAGATAAAGGGGTGAGTGGCCGGCCATCCATAGAGAAGAGGGCCCAATGGGTGCTCCCTCTTTCATTTCAATTTGCTCTTATTAAGAAAAAGCAATGACGAATCACAATCCACAAATAAGCATGATTTGTCTCCGATTCAAAGCACCAATTTCTGTCCTCTCTTTATATTGCACGTGTAGCACCCCGATAAATTTCCCGTCTTATAATTTTTAAATATTTTGATTTAATTTCGAGAACAAATTATATTTCATGAAATTATGTAAATATATTATAATAATATGAATATTTCATTTTGAAGCATATTACTTTCAAACAATATTTCGAGTTTTATAATTTTTAAGTTTCAGCTTTGATTTAGGAAAATGACAAGTACATCGAATAATTTAATGAATTGTGCTTAGTTTGTATAATTTATTCTATCTCGAGTCATAATATTCTTAAGATATCATTTCCGTCTTAATTAGCCAAATTTGAGTCATCCCGACTTATTAAATAAACACAAACCCGACCATAGCTCCTTCGTTTCTTGCTGAAATTCCGTGTTCTTTACATGTAAGTTCTCTTCTCCTTCTCCTCCTTCTTTTCATATAAATAAAATCTTGTCTTGTGGAGCTTTCTGAAATTCGTCTTTGTAGAGTTTCGTTTGTGGTTCGTTTTCTCGAAGATCTTGAGTAAGATTGGATGCTTGGTTATGGTGGACGAGTTTTCTTGAAGATTTGAAGAGTTTTAAAGGTAACTTTGAGAGGTTACTCGACTTTTAAGTCAAAAATCGACGGTGTGTGGTTTATTGTTGTTTAATTTATGAAAATATGAAGTATTGTGTGGTTTAGTTTGTTATTCAATTAATTGTGATGAATTTCATGTTGATTGGTAGTAATTAATGCGGATTTTGGTTGTGGTTAATGGGTAAATTAGTATCCGTCACATGCTTAATTCGTTTATATCGATATTGTGATTTCCGATTGATTTTAATCCATCTTAAATGTTGTTAATCGTGCTTATTATCATTTCTTTACGTTTGTATTTCAATATATATTCTAAACGTATGAAATTGATCCCTTACGTTTCCGTTGTTGGATCAATCATGTATGCCATGATATGCAGTCGTCCATATTTTGCGTATGCTTTGAGCATGACGAATAGATATCAAGTCAATCCAGGTGACAGTCACTGGATAGCCATCAAGAATATCCTTAAGTACATGAGAAGGACTAAGGATTCATTCCTTGTGTTTGGAGGAGACTCCGAGTTGTGTGTGAAGGGTACACTTACTCGAGCTTCCAAACTAATAGGGACGATTTTAAGTCCCAGGTTGGCTTTGTGTTTTTTATCAATGGTGGTGTCGTAAGATGTAGGAGCTTTAAGGAGTCTGTTGTTGCGGATTCTACAACAGAGACTAAGTACATTGCAGCATCAGGAGCTGCGAAGGAAGCCGTGTGGATTAGGCAATTCATGGAAGAATTAAGGGTAGTCCCTAAAGCCAAAGATCCCATCATAATCTTTTGTGATAATAATAGGAATATCTTTCAAGCTAAAGAGCCCAAGTATAGCAACAAGTTTAGACATGTACTTAGAAAATTTCATGTAAATAGAGATTTCATTAAAAGAAAAAAATAGCAATTTTTAAGGTTGGGACAGATGATAACATCGATGATCATTCAACCAAGCCTTTGTCACAAGCTAAGCATAACCAGCATGTTGTTTCTATGGGACTTAAACGCATGCCAACACTACAAAAAACACGCGTTTTACTGACGGAAAAAATCCGTCACAAACAGCTAAAATCCGTCAGGAAACAGCATTCCTGACGGAATATCCGTCAATAAATTCCGTCACTAAAATTCGTCACTAAAAATCAATTACTGACGGAATTTCCGTCAGTAATTTATATTACTGACGGAATTTCCGTCAACAAGAATATTGACCATAGTGACGGAATTTCCGTCAATAATATAAATACTGACGGATTTTCCGTCAGTAAAGTCAACAAAGAGTTTGACCATACTGACGGAAATTCCGTCACAAATATATATTACTGACGGAAATTCCGTCAGTATGGTCAAACTCTTTGTTGACTTTACTGACGGAAATTCCGTCAGTATTTATATTATTGACGGAATTTCCGTCAGTAATTTGTGCGAGTATGGCCGGGAACAGCAGCCTGCTGTCCAGCCACAATGTTATTGAAACATTGTTTTACATATTCACGCGTTCATTATCAAAACCTGCAACAAACAAACACACTCGTCGACCGCAAAGCGGGAATCCAATTTCCACATCAGCCGCGTATCAGGATCCAAAGGTACTTAATAAATAAAGTCAAATAACATACAATGGTCCATAATTTGTTTAAACTACCACACAAAAGCTCAACATGATCAATTCTTTAGCTACATATTAACTAACTTAAGTCATAAACTAACACCAACTAGCTAACTAGCATGAAACCTAAAGCATAATCTAACCTATGGGGGCTATACTACCGTCACCTCCAAAACCAAATCCATCGTCTGGAGGGGGATCTCTACTGTTAGGAGGGGGAAAACCTGAACAGGTGTTCGGGGGCAAATGTGCTTGCATTTGTGCCCACATCTCAGCCATGCGCTGTTCCATTTCCTTCTTGTTGTTGTTGACTTGTTGCTGAAGATCCTCTCTCGCGGCGCGCTCCTTACCCAACTCCTGTTGAATGCGAGTGTACTCAGTGGGTGCGTAGGAGCAGGATCGACGGCCTTTGTTTCCTGAAGGCTCGTACCAAACTGTTGGCCTTATCGAACCGGTGCCGAACATTCTGGACTTCTTGTCAAACCCGTCAACAGCCTTGTAGAAGGCCCCATACTCGTCTCGAGGCTCTCCATTTGAAGTGGGCTGAGAAATGATTTCCTTATAAGCAGCCTGGAAAACAAAAAAATTAAGAAAAAAATGTTATACTTATCATCAAAATTCAAACGAAAAAATTAACTAGTTTATTTGTAAATTAATTAGTAGATAGATTGACTTACATCGATCTTCGCAGCTCGAGGGTTGACCCACTGTTGAAACTTATTCTTCTTAGTATACTCAAACAGCTTATACGGCGTTGCCTCGTCACCCTGAAATAAGTTTGAATACAAAAGTTGATGAAAATATAATCGGATTGGTTAACCAAATTGTGAAAAATATATAAATATAAATATTACTTACCAATTCTTTGAAAGCATCCGAGCAACTCTTCCGGCCAAGAGTATGGGTGCCCAACGCTTTCCCGTCTACACCACCGGATCTCCTATTTGCCTTATTAATTGCAGATTTTTTGGCATAGTCAGGATCATCTTCAGCCCTCTTTTGAAGCTTCACCCACCACCTCTCGGGGCACCAATTTGGCCTTTTCCGGTTACAATTGGTGCCATTGACGAGACTTGTAATCCTCCGCGAAACACGAGTCTTCCACTCGGTCTTGGGATCATAGCCAACTTCCACAACTTTGACACGATTCTGTTAAAAAAAAATAGAATATTAATCAAAAACTGTGTTATGATTGAATTAAACAAGCTTAGTTAAAAAATGATAATTTGGAAATTTATATACCTGGAAGTAAGTGTACATCTTCTTACGTTGTCCATGGCTAGCTTGACTCCAATTGGTGAAAAACTCTTTCCCCAAATTACGGGTGAATGACCAAGTGACATAGTCCTTGATTGGCTGGTCATCCCACCTGAAAATAAAACATATACATAAGCATTATATTGTGAATTATGGTAAAGTCAAAATAAAAAATAAAATAAATGAAACACTTACCAATACCCCTGTTCAGGATCACGTGACAGGTTCACCGTTCCGGTCTCATCCTCGTGTGAAGGTTCCTCAACCGGGTCGTCGTCGTCGTCGCCGTCTTCCTCATCCTCATCAGCATGTTGTTGTTGTTGTTGTGGTTCAGGAATCTGTGTGTTCTCCTCCTGACGACGACGTCCTCCGGCATTACTATTCCCACCTAAATATCGTCTAACAAAACCACCACCTACCATGATAAACACTAAAACAACACCAGCTATATGAAACAAATTGCAACATAACAAACTTAGATGATACATATAAAAGTGCAATAGAACAAATTGATTAAATAAAAGCAATAGAACAAACTGCTTGAATGTTTACAATTGTTATAACAATCCATACATTTCTACAACTAGTCATCTTCACTATCACTATCACTAGACAACAAAAGAGGTTCGTTATCTGAAAATAGTACTCCTACTTCTTCATCGACTTCCTCATTTTCCTCTCTTATACTTTCTTCAAAATCATCTTCATCCTCTTCAACTTCATATTCATCTTCACCCCTTTCTACAACCACGTCATATTCATCTTCACTTTGTGTCTCTTCCACCACAACTGGCGAAACTGAGTGATCATTGAGAACCGCATCTTCTTGGAAGACAGTTTCGTCAATAGGAGCATCAACATGTGATCTTGCCTTGATTTTGAAAACTGCGGACCATTGATTACTTTTCTTAGTAGTTGGATAAGGAGCATAACAAGATTAATGGTTTACATGGAATTCGCCTACGTCTTGAATTCTTATCACTTTTATACCGAGATGCATGACACTTTCTACATTGTTCAAGATTAGCATCTTCCTCCCAAAAGAGCATGCATCCAGTAGGACAAGCATCAATCTTCTGATGGGGTAGTTGTAGTCCCTTTAAAAGATTTTTTACCTCATTAAAATTACGCGCCATTTGATTGTCCTTTGGAATAATGTCACCAACGAAGGACACAAAACCATTGGCGCATCTAAGAGATATGTTGTTCTCACATTTGAGTGTTACCAACCTAGCAGCCGCTTCCAACAAACTCATACTACCTCCCTCGTACACTGGTTTTTCTGCTTTTTCTAACATTTTAAAGAAACAAGAAACCTGAGGGTTTGGGGTTTCATGACGCACTTCTTCATCACTAACGCCATCGGGATTGAGTTGATCCTCCATTATTTGATCAACGGTATCACGTAATGCATTTTCCACAAACTCACGATACGGATTTTCGTTAACTACTGTACTGCTTGTACTTCCTTTCGTAGAACGTTTTTCACCGTGATATGTCCATACATAGTAATTCTCGGTAAAACCATTTGACCATAAATGATTTTGAACATCCCTTAACTTTTTAAAAGCGCCGTTATTGCATTTTTTACACGGACACCTCGTTTCACCTAAATCCTTGTACACACTACTTTGTTCCACAAATTTAAGAAACTCCTTCACCCCATTTGCAAATTCACGCTTAGGTTTCTTTTTATCGTCTAATCTTTCATACATCCACTGTCGCTCTATTCTTTTCATGTTATTATGAATCTACATATATATTGGCCAGATTTATATATATGTTAAAAGATTAAAAAACAAAGTTATAAGCAAAATAAATACATATTAATTAAACATATTAGCATAGCAATTCAGTTAACAAATAATAATATTTCTTTATTTGTTTTTCATGGGTCCTTATCACTCCAACCTAAACCCATCAATGTACGTTTCAAGTCACTAGCAAACATGCACTTGTGATTTATTAATGACAAAAAAATTCGGCAGCAATTCCCATCCGTTCTTCAAATACACAATGTAGAAAAAATAATTTTTCCACATATGTACTCAAAGAACATTAAAGGAATTGTAACCGAATTCTTTTCTCATTAATAAATCACAATAACATGTTTACTACCTAAGTGACTTGAAACGTACAAAGACAGTCCCAAAACGGGGACTATTCAAAAATTACTCCTAATGAGTAATTTTTGAACGGGTACTAGGTCAATATAAATAATAAAGGCACTTCTAGCATATAAGTAAAACATTTGTATTTTTAACTCATTCATAAGAAATTAGCTATACTATTACCTTTTTATATTTTTAACTTTGATTAGCATAATTAAACCAAAATTAGCATAATTGAATAAAAATTAGCATAATTAATCAAAACTTAAAATAATTAATCAAATATTTACATAACTCATCAAACATTATGGCATCTATCCTAAATCAAGCAAGGCTTCTATCCTAAGTCAATTAACATATATAATAACAATAAAAAACTAACTAATTGATTCAAAAATTAAGAAAAGAGCATAAAATCAGAAATTAAAGAAAGAGAAGGATGAATGTTTACCTTAAGATGACGGTGACGGTGGTGGAAGTGAAATAGGGTGGCAAGAGTAGTGGTGGAGGGTGTGGTGGAGGGTTTCGTCGGGTGCGATTTAGGGTTAGGGAAATAATTGGGGGTTTTTATGAATTGGGGAAAATAACGCGACTGAATCAGGGGGTATTAAAAAATATTTCTAACGGAAAACTGACGGAATTTCCGTCAGTATTTAACTTAACTGACGGATTTTCCGTCAGATAAATACTTACGTGGCTTTTCAAATGTTCAAAATTCAAAATTTAAACGAATACATCTGACGGAATTTCCGTCAGTAAAGTAGATATCTGACGGAATGTCCGTCAGTTGCTTTTCCGTCAATAAAGCAACGTTCTGACGGAATTTCCGTCAGGAATCCAGTTTTCTGACGGAATGTCCGTCAAATGCCTTTACCGCCATTGACTTTGTCAACGCGCCAATATAATCTGACGGGGTCTGACGGAATTTCCGTCAGTAATTTTTACCGCCATTGACTTTGGTCAACGCGCCGGATTTAACTGACGGCTTGTGACGGAATTTCCGTCAGGAATTTATTCCGTCAGTATTCCGTCCGAAATCCGTCAGTCCTTTGAAAAAAACTGACGGAATTAAAATTCCGTCAGAAATTCCGTCAGTATGTCGCGCTTTTTTTGTAGTGCAAGCCTGTATTAGATCATCAGATATGAAGTGAGAAAAAGTGTTTTTCGGATTGTTTATGATAATCACATTTATCAGTCGAGTTTCATTATGTTAACTCACTTATTTACTACTATGTTATATTCAAATAGGTTGTTGAGACTATTTGAACCCTATTAAAGTGAATTGGATTAACTTCATATTGGCCCCTAGTTGCTTATATGAGGTGACGTCTCGAAGTAACTAGAGTGAGATGTGATTGATGGCAAGTTCAAGTGTCATAAAGTCATGTGGGATGACTACTCGATCACATAGACAGACTGTATGGGACACTATGTCGGACAATGACCGCTTATAGAGTTACTGAAATTTTATATATATCCTAGTCGTCGTGGCGAGAGATACTATAGTATTCTTATGAGTCAATTCTTTGACTAAAGATTATTTGCCCCAGATGGCACATTTTTCAAAGTGATTTTAAGTTTTGCTCTATGACTTTTCTTTAAATGGGTCAAATGGGCATCTTTAGGGTCATGATGAGATGTGGCTAGGGATGGCAGCGGGTCGGGTACCCAACCCAGACCCTTAGGGTCGGACCCTAATGGGTCGGGTATGGGTTTGAATATTTGGGACCCGCTCGGGTATGGGTCGGGTATGGGTCCAATATAAAAAATGTAGGGTCGGGTCTGGGTCTAACTATTGAGACCCGCCCCGCCCCGTGGACCCGTGTATTTTTAAAAAAAAAATAAAAAATAAAATTAAAATCATAAATCAACTAGTCAACTTACGTTCCCAGGGTCATTTTTTAAAATACTCTCTTCTCTTATGATGTTTGGGAATAACAGTGAATGTCATTAGAACTACATGTGAGCTAAAATAATAGCTGTGATGTCGCGTCTATCATGAAATTGTTCCTTAATCAACATGGAGAGCACCTCTTTACAATTGTAAGATTAAAAATATACTAGTGTAACACCCGTGAAAAATCACGGGGTTGTGTACACTTACTTTTAAAGATGACAAAAGCAAATTCATTTCATTATATAACAATTCTATTTATTCGAACAAATTGATTTTTAACGGGGTTGTTTTGCATATAAGATATGTTCGGTCAAAAGGTGAATTTCCTGGTACACTAATTTTCGAATATCTGTTACCAATGATGGAAATATTTGGATTAATTATGATAACATAAATGAATAAGATATATAAGAAAAAAACAATAAACGATTAAAAAAAAGATTAAATAATTAATAATGATTAATTTGGAAAGTTATTGTATTTGCTGAATTGGTGACAGAACTTAAGTTGACGGACAAATAGGATGAATAAAATAACTAATTAGGTAGAAATATAATTAAATGGGTGTATTAAAATTCGATATTCTAGGACAAAAATTACAGTTTCTCGAAAACCTCCTTGTAAACAACATTCGCTGATGTAAAAAATATGGACTAATAAAATAAAAAATTACCTAGACATAATAATTAATGAAAGATGGAGATATAATAATTAATGAGAAGAATTAATTACTGGATGATGGATAAAGATGAGTTAGAAAAATAGGGAAAAAGTTACATAAAAAAGGAAAATGGAGAAAAATGAAATTACAGACTTTTTTTTTCAAAAATAATTAAGAGAAAGACTAAAATCACCCCGATGTACAATAGCATTGTACATCTGGTGGTATAGTCCAGGAACTGTATAATTAGGATATTTTGTTACCTTAATTCAGATTCAGAAATATTAACAATCATTAACATAATTTCAGCAATGGAATATATTACATCATATTATATACCACATTTTCCAAAATACCATAGGAGCTATATTATATTCCTCGTAATGCCACATTAATATATTTGTCAATCATCATGGATCTCTAAGAAAGTAATTGACATCGCTTAAATAAAATAAAATTCTTTACAATGCATGGTTCACGATAGTTTGACAGTGGTATCAGACATGCCTTCGGTTCTATTTGGTAAATCTAATACGATTATGTAGTTGGTAAATCAATTGTAGTTGAAAATTGAAATATTAACTCAAATCTAATAAGCTATAAAAATAATAGACATATTTTGTGTACCCGTCATTAAATCTGTCATATTTTGTACCCGTCATTAAATAATACGATTATGTATCATACGAAATCTCTCTATATATTCTCTAAATAATTAATATTCTCTAAATAATTGTTTAGAGAATATAAAAGGCAAATTAGAAAATCTGACTTGTTTTACGTTGTCTTTTTTTATAGATAAAACACGTTTTTTAAATCAATTAGGAAATCTGACTTGTCAAATTTCAAAGTATTATATTTTTCGGAAAAATTGTTTTGTGAGGGTGAATGTGAGGGCGTCATATTTTTAATAAAATTTAAATTAACCCAATTTAATAAGGTATTGTTACATTCTTAAATTAACCCGTCATATTTTGTACGAATTTGAAACTATGTGGCAAAATAAGTTAATGGTGAAAAATAGAGGATTCGATAAAAATTACTTTATATTTGCAAACCATTAAAGGCAACTTTATTAGTTTACAACGTAATTATCTTCAATGATTCTCGAACTTTATATTTAGGATTTGTTAATTAGTATAATCTGATTGGTAGGGAATATATATGGAATATTTAGGATTTGTTATTAGTATAATCTGATTGGTTGTTATTAGTATAATATTATAATATTTATAATATTTAGGGAATCTCGGTATAATATTTAGGGAATCTTGGAATGATTATAATAATAATAATAATAATATTATTATAATATTATAATACATAAAAATATATGACTTGGCATAAATTGAGTGTTCTTATTGGTCTACGAAACTGATTTTTGTGAGAGTGAATGTGAGTGAGCGAAAGAGTGAACGGTGAAATATTAGCGCGCCACGTATGCAGTTATACATTCTTCTTTTATAGTAATAATGATGCTTAGTTGCTTACAATTGCTGGTTTCCTGGTACATTGGTACCTCATGTTTCTCATAATACTTTAATAGGGACATGTGAGATTAAAAATATAAGCTTACAGTTGGTTTGATTATGTTTGTTAATTGTCAAACAATTTCTTTGTGTTTGGTATTTGTAATTTGTAAGAGATTTAAGAATTTTTCCAAGACTTTGTAATACTTTAATTAAGACTTTGTAATTTAATTTGAACCTTGGTACATTTTATCGAAGGATTCGTTAAAAAACGTTGGACCCTAGGGTAGACCCTACCCAGACCCAGACCCGTTAGGGTCGGGTATGGGTCCATTGATTTCAGACCCTGCCGGGTACGGGTCGGGTATGGGTCTAAGGATTTTTAGGCCGGGTCGGGTCGGGTCTTGCCGGACCCTACCCAGACCCTACCCATTGCCATCCCTAGATGTGGCTGATCAAAGGGAACAATACCATAGGAATTGGCCACCCCTATATTAGGGTTTTTTAAAATCTCAAGCCCACTCGAGGAGTACTGAACTGGAAATGTGTGGCCACGTTCGGAAGTTAACCATGGTAGATAATTCCGGTCAGACAGTTACTCTCCAGATCGAGAAAACCACTCTAAATATGATCAATTGCAAGTACGACCTGCAAGACCCCTTACATTGAGTGGGAGATTGTAATAGGACAAGAGAATTGGTGACGCACACTTGTCTCAGACAAGTGAGAGATTGTTGGGGTATGTGTCATCGACGATAGTGTGATCATATGTTTAAATCTCATAATAAGAATACGCAAGGGATGATTTTTTTATATAGTCAACTGATCAACATTAATCTGTAACGATTGGCTAGCTAGAGTTTGACGATAGTGTCGCATGACGGTGGTGTTCAGTTGTTCCATTTAGGTCACACCTATATGACGATTCTCATACGGTAAAATTAATTAATCGTATATCGATAAAGATTAATTAATTCCTTAATTTGAACAAAATAAAAAAAATGAAATCTTATTTTAATATGATTAAATAAGATTCGAAATTAGTAATTAAAATGTTACATTACTAATTATTAATCGATGTTTCCGAAATAAGCGAGAGGAGAATAAACGTTTAATTATAATTCCAAATGTTATGAATTATAATGAATATAATTAAAATGACTTATTTTACATATATGTGATCATGAATTACTTATATGATTGTCATTTGTAATTTAATTAATGGGTTGGGATATTTAATTTGTTAAATATGCATAATTAACTCTAGTAACATGTCATGTGTCATATGTCACACATTTACAATTAACAAATGCCAAAAATAAAATGAAGTCCATATTAGCTTTATGGGTGGCTGGTTTTTGGAAGAAAAAAGGAAAGAAAAAGAATTGTTCTTTTGTGTAAAATCACATCATGGTGCATGCTTACTAAACTATTACAATTACCCATTATGGGTAAGAGTAAAAGGAAAAAAGCAAAGGTGGGTTGTCACTTTTACTCATTTCCTCGTCCTAGTTGTGCTTCCTCCTGTTCTATATGAGGACTTTTGGCAAACACCACTTTACACATCAATCTACCCCACATAAGGACACTTTTGACTACCGTGTTTACAGCCGTTGGAAAGCCTGTACTCCCACATTTCCAACGAGTTCAAAAACACTCTAAACCGTCCTCGTTTGCTATCTCAACCATCGACTGAAAGTCACCCCATCACAAACGCTGAAACTTTGGCCAAAATGTGGTTTTGACAAAAAAATTTGGGGAATTCTACTGTGTACCCCTCTATTTTTTGAAATTCTACCATATACCCCTCTTTATCTCAAATCATCAGATATACCCCTGAGATCTTTAGTTGATTCTCATGCGTGACCTTAATGACACCTTCCGTCTATTTTTTCGTTAACTGCTTTTATTCATTTCTGTACTCAAGATTTTCCTTTTTTTCACCCACCATCTCTATCCTCTTCACCCAGTATCGTCGTCTTTTTCACTTGTCTTCTACACTTTTACATCAATTCACCTATCTTTCTCAAATTTCAATACACTAAAGTTAATGACCCTGCACAATTCAACAACTTAAAACCCACCAAACTTGATTCCAATACCCCCAAGATTTTGACCTGCTCCATTATCATACTTCTTATGCATAACCCATGCTCTTCCTATGTCTCAGACCAACTCAAAAACTTCACAAGTCGAATAAACTTCACAAGTAGAATTATAATTAAACCAAGTTTCATTAGAACAGATGTTAAACATTAGGATTTGGGAAATTTGAGTATTTGGGGGGAAATTTTGCATTTTTTTTCCTGTTTTTGAGCAAATAGAACATCATACGTGTGGTATTTTGAAAGAAGTAGAGTTTTTTGGGGTTTTATTTCAATATTAGGTCTGAAAAATTGTTGTTTATATTATTTCATTTTTTTTCTAGGAGAAATAGGATATAAATTGATGGTGGGAGATGAAGTTGGTGGGTGAAAAAGATCCCAGGCAATGCGGTGAGTTAAAGAAAATGAAGATGACAAAATTCATATTACTTGACGGAAAATGTGAGTAATGACGGAAAAATTGACGGAAAATGTGAGCACTTTAACCTTTGATCATGCTGTAGAACAAGTAACAAAGTTTAGGGGTATTTGTGATGATTTAAAAAACGGAGGGGTATATAGTAGAATTTCAAAAAATACAAGGGTACATGGTAGAATTTCCCAAAAAAATTATTAAATGTGGTGTTTGACAAATTATTTTTTTAAAGGTGGTGTTTGGAAGAAAAAGTTTTTTAAAGGTGGTGTTAGACAAAAAACCCTTATTCTTATACATATGTTACATTTTCTCTAACACCTCTAATAAAATTAGTTTATGCTTTGTTCATCTAAAATCTAAAAATTTCTATATTTTACTAGAGTAGTAAGATTATTAATATTCAGTCCGTTTTTTGTAAGACGGACGTACCCGTCGCAAGCTTGCGACGGGTCAAATAGTTGTTAAATGGGGCAAGTACATACCGTGTAGAAATAGGAGGTGGGTCATGCAAGTGGGGATAATTAAACAAAGTATCAGATTTTTCCCTTCCCTAAATCCCTCGAGAACCCAAAAACCGTCATATTCTCTTCCACTCCGGACATCTCTTTCACTTCCACTGCAAACATCTCTTCATTTCCCCTCCTCCTTCTGTCTTGATTTACTAACAAAAAAATCTATCGTCATTTGTGTCTACCAAAAACAACAAAAACACCAAACATAAAAGGGGGAAATGGTGACAAAGCAGAGTGCGAGGCGTGGTATGCTTAAGAAGCCTGTCTCATCGACTACAAATGATGAAGGTATGCACAAATTAAACCATTTGTATAATATAATGTCTGATTTTTTAAGATATTATTCTTCCTTGATTATTTTAGATGGTTTTTAAAGAGGATAAAAACGATTGATAATTTTAAGAGGATAAAAATACATATTTCAATCATAAAAATGATTGATTATTTTAGATGTTCGTTATTTTTTGAAAAATGTTACATATTCTTTGGTGTTTATTTTTGATGAATGTCGTTTTCTTTAAGTGTTTGCATGTGGTCTAATTTAAGTGTTGAAATATGTATTAGGGTTTCTGATAAAAATGTTTGCATGTGGTTTAATGTAAGTGTTATCGTCATTTTGTTTTAATCTAAGTGTTACCGTCATTTTCGTTTTCGTCCTAGGGTTTTCTGGGAAATCTACGGTTTTCAGGGAAATTTAGGGTTTTCTGGGAAATTTAGGGTTTCTGAAATATTTTAGGGTTTCTTTGTTTTCATGTGTTTTCTGGTTTTTTGTTTTTCGAAGATTTATGGGTTCTTTGTAGGGTTCCCCAGATTTGTTGGTGCATGTGTTTTTTATTTAATTATTGTTGTGGATTTTGGGGCTCCGTGGGTAGTTTAGGGCTTCTGGGGTGTTCTGGTTTTATTGTATGAAGATCTTCATTGGTCTGACATAACTTCAATGTCTGACAGTTTCTGACTAGCACTCATGCAATGTTGCTATTTTAACATTATTTGAATGGAAGTCATATTAGCAACATTGTGAGGTATATTACATAAGTTTATATATTAGCAACATATTGTCTGACCATTTTTTTGTTCTCTTGATAGAGGTCATCCAGATAAGAGTAAGACGTCGAAGCTGGTTGCAAAAAGAACAGAGGTTGGAGAGAGTTCAAAAAAAAGGAAGGGGGATGACGATGATTTAGAGCTGATCAAGTAAGTAAACATTTCGTATACTAGTTGAATGAGTAAATGTTTGTTTACTTGAGTTAATTGTATGGACGTTACATTATTTTTGATGTTGGTAACATTCAGTGTTGTGGTTCATAAAATGTGCACAGTTTCATATGTTGATATTGTATCGTTCATGACATTATTTGGTTGACTAGATATTGTGCACTACTTAACATTAATTTTATTTGTGGGGGTGAGATTATGTTATTACTGACGATTATGTTTCATACGTTACATGGTTGTAGATGTTGGTAACATATTCTGTTTTGTATTTGATATCAAATTTTTAATTAGTTGTCGTTAAAATTGGAAATAAAACTTGTAGCAGAAAATGTTTGTGAGTTTTGTTGTAATGTATGGACCTTACACTAACTGATATGTTGGCAAAATTATTTCTCAGAAAATGTTTGTTTGTTTGACTGTAATGTTGAGTTACTTGTTAATAATGTGGCATGGGTTACATTATTTGGTTTCTTGCGTACATATGTTTAACATGACTTGTGGATACCTTTTGGTGTTTTGTTCCCCTACAGTTGTGTATACATTATGTTACAACTGGTCAACATTTACTTCATGTTTGTGGGGGTGACATGTTGTTATTATTTACCATTATATTTCGTATATTACATTGTTGTGCATGTTGGAAACTTATCGTGTTTTCTGAAAATATATCCATTTGTTTGTTAGTCGTAGAAAATGTTTATGTTTCGCCTGTTTTACCGTAATGTTGCCTGGGTTATTAATAATGTGGCATGGCTTACAATATTTTGATACTTGCATACATTAACATGAATTGTGAATATCTTTCTGAGTTTTGTTCCCCTACAGTTGTGTATACTTTATGCTACAACTAGTCAACATTGACTTCATGTTAGTGTGTGTGATATGTTGTTATTATTTACCATTATGTTTCGTACATTACATTGTTGTAGATGTTGATAACTTATCGGATTTTTTTATTTTGTATCCATTTGTTTGTTAGTTGTCGTCTGTTTTGAAAATGGAAAAACAAGACTATTCTAATCCTAACTCCCCTTGTTACATTGTTCCTTTCATGTTTGTGTGGGTGGCATGTTGTTATTGTTGACCATTATGTTTGATAGATTACATTGTTTTACATGTTGGTTACATGTCGTGTTTTTTTATTTTGTACCCAAATGTTTCTGTGTTTTGCTATAATGTATTTACCTTACATTCTTTCCGATGTTGGTGACACTATATGTTCTGATTGATATAGTTTGTAGGGGTTCATATGTTCCCTTATTTTGGTAATAATGTGACATGGCTGACATTATTTTCTTTCTTGTATACATACGTTTAATATGATTGTGGATACCTTTTACAAATTTGTTACCTTACAGTTGCGTATACATTATGTCATAACTACTCAACATTAACTTTCATGTTTGTGTGGGTGGCATGTTGTTATTGTTGACCATTATGTTTGATATATTACATTGTTTTACATGTTGATCATTATGTTTGATATATTACATTGTTTTACATGTTGGTTATATATCGTATTTTTTATTTTCTATCCATATGTTTCTTTGTTACGCTCAAATGTATTTACCTTACATTCTTTCTGATGTTGGTAACACTATCTCTTCTGTTTGATATAGTTTGTAGGGGTTCATATGTTCCCTTATTTTGCTATTAATGTGACATGGCTGACATTATTTTGTTTCTTGTATACATACGTATAGTAAGATTGTGCCTACCTTTTTCAATTTTGTTCCCTTATAGTTGTGTTTACATTATGTCAAAACTACTCAACATTAACTTTCATGTTTAGGGATCGGAATGTTGTTATTGCGGCCATTATGTCTGATTGATTACATTGTTCTATATGTTGGTTACTTATCGTGTTCTCTATTTTGTACCCAAATGTTTTTGTGTTTAGCTCTATTGTATTTACCTTACATTCTTTCTGATGTTGGTGACACAATATGTTCTAATTGATATACCTTCTAGGGGTTCATATGTTCCCTTAGTTGTTAATAATGTGACATGGGTAACATTCTTTTCCAATTTTGTTCCCTTACAGTTGTGCATACATTATGTCACAACTACTCAACATAAACTTGGATGTTTGTGTGGGTGGCATGTTGTTATTGTTGACCATTATGTTTGATAGATTACATTGTTGTGGACGTTCGTTACTTATTGTGTTTTTAATTTTGTGGCCATATGTTTATGTGTTTAGCTGTAATGTATTTACCTTACATTGTTTCAGTTGTTGGCAACATTATCTTGCGGTAAACATTATTCGATCCTTTCCCATTTTAATCCCCCTAGGTACGTATCCGCAACTGGATGACAACAAGAAGGAACCTGTCAATAGTGTCCAATTTGCACAAGACCCTTTTGAAGGAGGGTGCTGTTGGGGGAGGTAGTGTCATGGAACATCAGTCAGGATCAGTGTCAAGCGTAGCTGGTGAAGGTACACACTCGCAGGGCTCGTTCACACAAGCAATGGGCAGTCCAGGATTTGTTGCGGCGTGGGATGCCGTGGGGGCAAGGTTGGATGCAATGATCGAGATTGACATGATGGAGGCTCCTTCGTTCTCGCTGGGGCTGGATGATATTGGCGTGCCCAGTCCGCCTACAACCCGCACAAGCCGCAGGAAGCCCGCCGCATCAAAGTAGTATCATCGTATCTTATGCATCAGTTTGTTTTTGGGAGGCCGGTGTAATGGCCTAGTTTGTAATGTACATGATATCATCTTATTTTATGGACACCTTAGTAGGTAGGGCCCTGTGTTGGCCTGCCGGTGACATTTTGAAGGCAGTTGTTTTGCCTTGGTTAAACTATGATGTTGGTCTTTTAATGGCCACCCTTTTGGGGGATTATCCCCGTACAAACTTATGTATCCGCCCAGTGGAAGGGTTACCCCCACTGTGACTTATGTTTATAGGAAGTCGTTTCTTCAGGCGTTAATTTTGTGTTTATTTGGCCCTACTAAGTACTTGACTGTTAAACATTCGTTCAGCGTGCAGCTGACCGTGTCGTATAACGTAGGAGCCAATATCATCCAGTCCCATCATATAGGAAAACACCTCATATTTCCGGGGACTAAGTACACCCCACAAAAAAAAGATGGTGGGATATGTCCCACATTAATAGCTACATGTGTTTGTACCCATCTGGAAACAGACAACAAAACAAAATAAAATTAATAGAAAGCGTAGAAGACGATATGTAACGAAACACTAAATTCAATACGTATATATAATGTTTAAAAATAACAACATAAGAGCCACTGCAAATAAAACGGACTGGGATTCAGACATAAATGTATATACATTGTGCAAAAGATAAGGACCGAAAATATGTCCATATTTTCGGGTAATATGCATGTGTCCCTGTAAGGGCTCTAACATATTACGTCGTAGGGCGCACTTAAGTAATCTAATTAAAGGGGTATATATTGGCCACAAACCTAGCCATTACACCCCACAAAAAACAGATGGAGTAATTCCCTAGCCAAAACGGTATCACTGGAGGTTGTCGATGGGCACATTACTTGCGTAAACCCCCACAAAATACAAATTAACCAATTCCCTAACCAATTTTCAATGGCCCCCGTGACTACTTTGTACAGCAAAGTAGAATCCTCTGAATGAATAATTGCAGCACGAGTTCCCATCGCTAAACCAAACTCTTTCTCAAAGACGCGAAACAACTGGAGCGTATAAATCTGAGATGCATGCTGCAAGAGGTCCACTAACGGGAACACGGACGTCGGGCTTGATCTAATACAATTGAATTATTTCCGCTCCTCCTCCCCCTCCATCTACGGACCGTCGTTTCAAATATACCAAAGAACTCCGTCACCGACGTTGTTTTAGACGCCAGGAACCCATCGCATGATTCGTACTTTCGCTCCTTTGCGATGACAGAATTCCAGCAAAGAAATGGGAATTGTTCAGCGCGGTACACCATTTAGAACGAAGGCCATACAATCTCTTGAACCAATCGTTGTCCCCGATATCATACTTTGACATCATATCCTGCCAACATTCTTCGAATTCGGTTTCGTTATAGCACCCATTGAGACATTTATTGAATAAATCCTGAAATACCCTATCATGCTTCAAGGACCCAAAGTGGGAGATAGCGTTTTGTTGAATATGCCACTGACATAGCCTATGCCTGCTTTGTGGGTAAACCTGAAGAAAAACAGAAGAAAATGATACCACATTAGGCTGCTATGTACATCATAATAAGTGGACACACAACTGAGCTAATAGTGGTACCATAAACAGAATGTAGACAATGTGTAAATAAAAAATTTGTATGTATCATACAGGCCATGTCGCAGAAACATTGGAAACATTACCACTGCATATACCATACGTACCTTGTCAATAGCATTTGACATTGCTTTATCTTGATCCGTAAAAATAGATATAGGTCGAATATCACCCATGGCTTCGTTAAAGACGTTGAATAACCATTCAAATGATTCTTGGATCTCATCGGATAAGAAGGCACACCCGAACATGACGTTGGACCAATGATTGTTTATACCAACAAACGCACCACATATCAAATTATACCTATTGGTGCAGTACGTGGTATCAAAGATAAGTACATCATGGTACAATCGATAGTCCTCCCGCATCATGGAGTCACACCAAAGAACTTTCATAGGGCCACATGTCCTCTAAAACTAACAACCATTGACTGACAGCTCAGATTATTAGAAGTCTGACAACCTTCACTTTGTCAGAGTCACATAAACTCCAGAAGTAGCAACATTTTTCTTACATGTAAACTTCATAAGAACACCAAATAACAATAAAACAAGAACACAATATAGAGACAAATATTTGCTCATTTAAACATACATAAAACCAACAGCTTGAAACGAAGACTGAAAGAAGATGGTGAAAAAAAACCAAATAATGGTTAAACAATGATTAACACAAAGAATAAACAACCGATAACACAAACAAAAACACAACACATCAACAACGATACAACAATATCCATGGTTATAAAACAGTAACAATAACCTTCCAAAGAAAATTAAACAAAAACATAGTTGTAGTTTTCCCACCATTTGATCAACAATATCCATCTTGATAAGGAAGTAACATTTACCTTTGATACTACCATTTCCTGACATCTCGTTAGTTCTATTGTCTCCATCACTCCGATGATCGATGCTTTCATTAGTAACCAACCCGACATCAACCACGTCCGTCATCTCTTGAATTGTAATGTCTCCATCACTCATTTCATTTGTAACCAAACCGACATCAACCCCGTCCATTATTCGCGAGAATCGTTATGTTATATGACGATTAATTTACTTACGTTGATCTCACAAAAAATAGGGAAGGAGATAAAATGATAATGAGTTGATGAAAAAATGAGTGAGGGAGGTGAGATGATGAAAGGAAATTTGAAAGAAGGACAAGGCGGTAGATGATGAATTGTTGCTATTTTGTGTGTTGATAATAAAATGATTATTAAATGGCAATTATTAGTATTAAATATAACAAATTCTTTAAATATTGCACAAACGTACAACACAATGGCAGGGAGTGTGCAGATATAGGCGGCACATCAAGTCCATCATTCATGCTGACCCAAACCCGTTTCCACCAAATCCGGTACGTATTTGGCCCGTCGCAAGCTTGCGACGGGTATCTCCGTCACAAATAAGAATTTGTGATTAATATTAGGTTTATATTAAGGTAGCTAGTATATATTTCTATACTAAAATTTGTATTAGTGTTTGGGCTTAGTTTTGGATGCATCTCTCTATAGGAAGGTTTTGACTTTGGGACCTTGGAGGATCATCCTTTTCATTTTAGCTCAAGATCAAAATTGGTAGAAGAGCAATTTTATGCCCTAATTTCCTTTTTTCCAATGGAAGGAAATTTAATTTCTTCTTCTAATTATGTTTTGCATGCATTAGATCTTTTGTTAAAAAGAGTTTAACTTTGAATACTAGTAATGACTATTGAGTTTTATGAAACCAACAGTTGTTTATGAACCAAGATCACATCAAGGATGTGTTAAAAGAGTATTGCATACAAAAGGGTTTATGTTATTGTGGTCAAGACAGATAAGAAGAGGTACACAAGAAAATGTGCAACCTTAAAATGTGATTGGAGGATTGATGCTAGTGTCCTCCCTAATGGTATAAGTTGGACAATTAAAAATATAAGAAATCAAAGACATGGTTGTTTTAGTGTTAGAGATCAGAATCATATGGCCACTTTAGATTGGGTAGAAAAAATATTATTGGGTGATATTTGGGAAAATCCTAACATATCAGAGCAGTCAATCCATAATCTACTACAAAAGAAGTATGGTTTGAAAATGAAAACTTTAACTATTTAAATTATGATGGAGTTAGCCTTGAAATAGAACAATGGTGTCATGATGAGTCATACAAAATGTTGTTAGGATATTGTGAAATTGGACCAATTCAGAAAGCTATGCAATTTGTAGTTCGGTTAATATGAGTAGTCCAGAACATTCTCTACAATTTAAGAGCATATTCATTGCTTTTGATGCCTAAATTAAGGGGTGATAACTAGTTGTAGAAGTTTAATTGGTGTTGATGGAACACATTTGAAGGGCAACCATGGTGGTGTCTTACTTACAGCAGTTGCCATTGATGGCAACAATGAGATATTACATTTAGCACTATCTGTGGTAAAGTCTGAGAACAAGGACGAGTATATTTCTTTTAGCGTTTGAAATACTTCCTCAAGGACAGTGGAAGAAGCAATTGGTCTATTATTTCTGGTAGGCAAAAAGGTGTTAAGCCCTTGAAGCATATAGAAGATTTTGTCTACATGTATTTGTACAAATATTTCAAAGCTAATTACCCTGGTGTCCTAATGTATAACCTCTTTTGGAGATTAATTAATGCAACTTCTAAATTTACATTCAAGAAAGCTCTTGAATTGTTGGTCCAACATGGAGGAATAGGGGTGCTGCTAGGTGATTTATGGCCTTAGGATAGAAGGATATATGGACCAAACACATTTGATATGGACTTATCTGCGGAAGGTAGCACATCAAATTTTGTTGAGAGTTTCAGTAGTACCTTCGGAGTACAAAAAACCAATCCAATCTTAAGTCTATTTGATGGTAAGTTTAGTTTAATTTACATGAAGTTATTTATACGCTAATTCATATAAGTAATCTATTTATTTGTTGATGTGAATTAGGTATTAGGAGACTTGTTATTGTAAGACATCCTACAAGGTAACACATAACTAAATCCTGGGATAAGAATGTAGTATGTCCAAATATTCAAGAACGGCTAAAAAAAGCTAACCTAAGCTTCAAGAGGTGTCAAGCATTGTTCTCTGGTCCTAGTGAATATTATATTAAAGAGGGAAAGACTCATCTTCCAGTATCTCTAAACAAGATAACTTGCACTTGTGGTTTATGACAGATCAGTGATATACCTTGTCGACATGTCATTAAAGCTATAATAGATGCTAACAAGGAGCCATCTACCTTTGCTAGTAAATGACTTTCGGGAGAAAGTATAAAGAAGCGGTTTAAACATTAACCTTGTACCATGTAGTAATTGGAAAAGAGAGTAAGTGGAAAAAATGAAAGGCAGCAGATCAATTATTGTAAAGTGTAAGAAATGTAATTGTGTTGGGCACAACTCCAAAACATGCAAGGGATGTTACACAACCAAGGAGAAGGATGAAATGCAAGGAAAAAGTCGCAACAATAAATCAAAGAAAGGGTTGATAGAAGACTCATACACCTCAATGTATCCATCACTAAATCAGCTAAAAAGATATATAGTAAGACATTCACAAGCTACTAAACCGGGCACTCAAGAACAGGGCAACAACATCAAATCAAGCACTGAGAAAGAGGAGGAAGACCGCATGATTATCAGAAAAATCAAGGAGTCACAATATATTTTGAAGAGGTGACATGTTTATTTTTGTATAAGGCAAACTTTAAATAGTTGCTATTTATTTTGGTGTTAGGCAGACTTGTGTGAAAACTAAGTTGATTAATTGATTTCCTATTGTAGTCAGAAAAACTATGATTTACCCTTTTGCAAATTTCAGACAAGCTATAAGAACTCCTAACTTTATTGCTCCATTATATCTATATTACATCTTCACAACAATAACTAGCACAAGCTAAGTACAAATTCAATAACATGCGAGCTCCAAATAAGGATGAAAAACAATCATCTTCAATGATATTTCTCATCTTGAAAGTAGGTGTTATGATGATATGTTATTCAGACCATTCTTGTTAAACTCCCGATCCGGATCGTAGGATCTAACGATTCTACGATTCAAAAAGTGGTGACCGATCCCGATCCTAGGCATGATCTTAGTTTTGTAGGATCTTACGATTCAACTTGCTTCGAATCTTTCTCGAGTAGAATTTTAACCCGATTCTACGATTCTACAATTATATTACACGATCCTACGTTATTAACACTTAATGTTTTTAGTTACTAAAATTTTATATATAACTTTTAACATAGAGATCTACTATACACGAGAATAATTAGTAGGCACGTGCTAAGATAAAAGTGTTTTGAAATTTAAGCATAAGATTTTAACATATTTTGATAGCATAATTATGTATTTTAGTTAATTTGTAGGATCTTACGATTCTACGATCCGATTATACCGATTCGATCCTAAGAAACTCACCGATCCACAGTAGGATTTCGATCCTAAGAACATTGATTCAGACAACCACATACCAAACACATTGTATTCCCGACATTTGAAATAAGCCTTCCTTGAATTACTAACCGACCCATAAATTTTGAGAACTGCATTTCTTTCGCATCGATTGCAAGCTTGATTTTAAGAGGCCTTCAATTAGGTTATTTCTCATCCACGAAAAAGAGGATGACGTAATGGCAAAAATTTAAAATGCAGAAAGAAGGATTTTTTTTTGTAAAATATAGAAAGAGGGACGAGACAAATGAGAAGAAATGAGGAATGTGAGGAATGTGAGTGAAATAAATACGAAGAAAAAAGGGGAAGTTTTTGGAGGGATTATTATAAAATGATGGAGGGAAATTGGAGGGAGTCTCAAGGGAAATACATATGTGGGGTAAATTAGAAATAATAAAGGCCAAGTCAGTCATGCAAGCTAAAAACTGGCAAAATTAATGGTAAGTTTATTAACAACATGGGCACATTTAGGACTACTTAGTGAATTTTAAGGGTATATGTAACACCCCCATTTATTAAAGAGCCTTTAGCAAGACATTCTCAAATAAATAGAGCTGTTACCATCTCGGAATGTCCGAGGTAGTGAATAACAAAGTAAAACAACCAAAGTACTTTATTTAAAAGTGATCAAATTTAAAACTTGGTTATTACAGTTACTACATAACGGAAAAGAAAATACAACTGATGACTTCTCTAGATGTGATATAGTTCTAAGTCGGTCCAAAGTATGCATCTCACATTCCTGCCCCAGCTCCTAGCTCATCTGTCTCTGACCTGTAGAATCTACTCCCCATTCCGGATCATCGTAGGTGTACACGAATACACTGTCAACCTCGCGGTTGATTAGGGTAACACAATAATTATAATGCAAGAATTATGATATGCAAATGCAATGATATGCTCGAGCTCCATATCAATCTCATTCTCAATCTCAAACCCGTAACACCCAGCCATACCGAACCTCCCGGCAGACTATAATCGGCCGTCGCCGAACACCAGCATAACAGCTGAGGTCACCAGGTCTAGTCCTGCAGAACTAGCCTGGGCCCAAAAATATATCATCATCTCAAATCCGTATCCAATGCACATGTCATGCTCATGAATGCAACAATACTCTTAATCAATCATGCTATTAAATAATGCAATGCGCATACCAATAATAATAATAATCAACACTCAATCCAACCAATATCATCCTCATATAAATCATGTTCAGTATCCATAACACACAATCCAACATCCATTCATAACACATCATAGAGTATAGTGTCAGTGTATCCTACCTGGATAGCAATATAATCCAAAAGCAAGCCAGCAAGTAAACAGAGTTATGGCACTTCAACACCGTCGCCTAACATTATAATATGAATAATTACTATCTAAAATAACTACGTAAACAAGGTATAAGATATTAACTAATAAATCTAATTAATCAAATCATATATTAAGCATAACGAGATTATATTAAGCATAACGAGATTATATTAAATTTGCTGATTATTTAATTTACTGACACAGAACCATATAAGCAACTTAACGAAACTAGTTCAACTAATTAAACTAATAACAATATCAAAAAAAGAACTAATTAATAATAACAATAACCATCACATAATTATTATAGTTACTAATAATAAACATATAATAATAATAATAATACCAATTTATAAGAATTATAATACTAATACTATACTAACAAAAATAATAAGAGTAAACAATAGTAGTGCTACTACTACCAATAATAATAATAATAATAATAATACTAATAATAATAATGATAATAATCTTAATCATAATCATCATCATCATAATAATAATAAGGGAACAACATAGCAGCCATGACACGGACCACGACAACAAGCAGCTCACGAAAACTCAATATCACAGCCTGTGTACCCACTTTCACGGCACCACCACCGCCAGCCCGACTACCTACAACCACCACAGAGGTTCCCAAACTCTAGCCTGTACCACCAACAGCCACCTCCATGTCTCGTCCGCCCCTCTCAGCCCTTAAAACCACCCTAAAAATTCCTTCTAAAACCATTGTACACAACCCGATCTCTCGTTTTCCGTCGTCATCCAGCCACCCTATATTCTCACGCCATTCTCACTAACACCGGTCTCCACACATCCCCTGGACACCACCACTAGCACCACTGATCCACGGTGGTTCCAGGGGTCCTCACCTCCTCCCTTCGACACCCTCTAAAACACCACGAAACTCCTCGCAAACCACCAGCCCTCACGCCCAAACTCTGTTTTTTTTTTGTTTCCTGTTTCTGATTTCCTCTCTTCTATTCTTTTATTTCCCAGCCACCACGGTCACCACCCACCTCCTAAAGCCACCACCAATGAACCATCATGTTCGCCTCTACCCGAGCAGTCGACACCCAGCAACCCACGCGCAACCTACCCATATACAGACCCAAAACGAATCACAACAGCCCCTGTTCTTGTACAAACCCGCGGCTCCCCTATGGTGGTGCTCCGGCCACCCCGCACCACCCCACGCTCACCAAGCAACCCACAAACACCCTACTACTATTACCCATAAGGTCGTACTCAAAGTTAAACCAAATAACAATCAAAACGAAACTGAACATGAAGCGAGTATGAAATACGAACAGAGTATGAAACACCTGCTACTGTCGGCACTTACGGTGCTTATAGCGATGCCCACGGTGGTCATCTGGTTGTTTGACGATGGTAGGTGTGTTAAGGGTTCTACAAATATTAGTCTAGGTCAGATTATCCTAAGTCGAAGGTACGTTAATTAATCAAATTAAAGGCTTGAGCTTACCACGATGATGAACGACGAAGGTGATGATGCGTGATTGGCAATTCGTTCTTTCTTTCTCTTTCATCTTATGGTGGTGACTGCTAGGGTATACGAGACATGGGGGCTGGGATGTGTGTTTAGGGTTAGGGTAGCATGTAGTTTAGTCGACATAAGAGAGGGTAAGGGTTTGGGTATAGATAACGTGTAACATAGGTAATATGGGAGCCCAATTATCGTATTACTCGGTCCAATTATCCCTACTCGTAACTTAAAGTTACCGAGCATATAAAATTTATAATACTAATTAAATTATATACTTGAATATTAGCACTTACATAAATTATATAAAATTTAGGATTTAAATATAATTATGACTTAAATAATAAAACAAGTATAAATGAGAAATAAATATAAACGATGAAATATATTTAATTATAAATATATTATCAAAATAAAGAAATACGAATGAAATGTCATTTTATGAAATAATCATCAAATATAAAATGTTTATGAAATACGAAATAAAATAATAATAGTTTACGTAAAATACTTTATAAACATCCCGTTTGAAATACGTTTATAAAACATGGTTTGACTCCGTTGACCGAGCCTAAAATATGGGGTATTACAGTATATGTTAGATTATGAAGAAAGTAAGGGTACGATAAAAAAAGTTATAACTTAGGAGGGTAATAACCATAAAAAACCCTAATAATTTTTGAATATTTATTCATTACCTTTATTTTTCTGAAATCTTTACTAATTACCTTTTAATTACCTATATACCTATGTTATCAAAAAATTTTTGTACCCCTTCTATTATTTTTTAATTGTCATTCTCACTTTTGTAGACACTCATTTTTCTTTTTAATATCTCTCAAAATATATATCTAAATACATTGAATTGAATGAATACTTATATTAAAGCTTTATTCGTAAAGAATTTCTATGGTGTAATTTTATAATTTTACAACCAACATATTGTTGAGATATCAAAAACGAAAATTAGGCTAATTATTCGTTTTTTATATCTCAACATATATTTTTTCAGAAAATGAATTCAAAAACTCACCTCGTAAAACAAACAGGTCAATTATTTTAAAATACAAGTACATGAATTAGTTTGTTGGCAATAATGTGTGAAATGCTAGTGAAAAATGGACTTGTGGGAAATTTTTGTTTATTTATGTTAAAGAGTCTAACCGGACCTCATATGCTGTCAAGACGGCCTGGGCTCACTGTTGGAAGTTTCCAAGTACTAATATAATTAAGGTTGAGAACTGAAGGTTTTGTGAACTGTCAAAATAAAAATAATTGCCTACTCGCATACAGAGATGCATATTCAAATCTACGGGAATGTATGTCTCCGATTGTAAACTGAGACACGACTAAGCAAAATCAAATACCTTGGCCAAAATAATTATCCACCACAACATAGAATAAACAAAAGCTTTGATAATTATGTATCAGCATTAATTAAGTACTTGAGGAAATGTCGTGCGTTCAGCAAAAGAACATGGAGCTGCTAACGTTAGGGTGCAACCGAGGGAGCTGAGGGACATGGACACTGCCAGCTGAAGTGACTCCTCCGCCTTGACTTGATGATGTCTCCGAGTAGTCATCAAACTTCATGAATTGCCCGACTTGTGCTGCTGCCAGATGAGCGTAGCAAATTGGCGATACTGCATCAATTCAGGAGATGCGCAACAGCATTAGTATAATTAGTATCATGGTTTATGTTCCTGGGCATAGACTTTCTGCCTGACTACATGAAACTTGAAAGCTTCACTTTTTCTTAGTTTACTCAACTCAATAGGATGCTAAGCTAGTGATGGAACATATTTTGCCCAAATACTTTGAGAACACAGACACTTTTTTTTGATGAATTACTAAAGAAATGAGTTCAGCTGTACTTGAGCTTTATTCAGCTATACTCGACAGCTAATTGCCTTTTCCTACATCGGTATATAGCCAACCATCTTAGACATCACTTACGCCTTTTGTTGTATGCCAAGTATATTTATATTTCATTCCCACAAAATAGTCATGTACTCCACCCCAACTAGCGCTCACAAATCATGTAAGACAATTGAAGCCACATCAGACTAATATATGACAACCCTATTTTCATGTTCAACGGATGAGTTGAACATATAATCTACATGATATAATTTTATCTATTTCTGTTGTCAGTTCGTAAATAAAAATTTCCAGTGCAATGCCAGAACTGTACTTACCAACAGAGATGGCTGTCGTACTACGCTGATACCTGTACATGATCATACCGGAAATAATTCAGAAACCAGGGAATGTGCTGTACACGGACGTAATTATTTGGACATTTTGTAGATATTTTTTCCCTAAAAAATCAACTATAGAAATCTAATAGCATGTTTAAGTTAAAACACTTACACATAGGATAAGGAGTGAACTAGTTCCTGCAAATCGTCAGCTGCGAATCCAATCTCATCATGCAAGACATGGTAATGTGTTGGCCTTGTGGTACCCTGCAATCATCGACCATAAAAACTTCAGTTAATTTCACATTGTTAGAAGAGTGCACAGATAATGGTAATTAATCTAATACTTAGTTACTCACTATCATTCCAGCCTGGGAGCACATGTAGAAGTCATTATTTTTTGGATGGCAGATGGTGTTGTCAATGACAGTTCCTTCACAATCACAAAAATTAGGATTCTTACAGGAGAAGCGCGAATTTCACCATATATAAATTGATAACCATAAGACTCACCAGGTGGAACATTGTCCGGGGAGCTCTGCTGGAAAAACTTGGTGTGATGGTTTTTCTGTGCTACAATCAGCGTAAATTTTGGAGACCAAGTTTCATCCAAAAACTTGCAGGCCTATAAGAAAACGAAGAGGAAAAAAACTGATTAGTAGCTGTCATAGACAATAGCTAAAATTAAAACAGTACAATTTCAAGGCACCTGCTGAATCTTGTCAAGTTCCTTGTTCAAGACTTGAATGAATTGTGATTCACTGACACCATCCCTGGAAAGTCACAAATGATAGAGCCACCACCGCATCAGCAACCAGTGAATTAGACGAATGTAAGTTATCGACAAAAAAAGTGTGCAGATATTCAAAAGGTTATAATTATAACTATATGTACTATACTACCAACTATATATGCCAATATGATCAATTAGAAAAAAGTTGTGCCTAATGTCTGTTCACTATACTGTGCTAAAATGTTGCTCAAAGTTGGCAGTCTTTGACCAATAAAGTCAGACAAGAACAATATAAATGCGATGGAGAAACTATAAGCAGTAGAAGCGCTTGTTACCTAAAAATGATTATGTGTTCAGGCTTCAACTTCCCAGAACTCTTGTAGAAGTCAACCAACAGTTCCCTGGATAGTAATAAAAGAAGCAGTGTAATAACGTTTAGCACGACTAGTCCTCATTAGTATATTCTTAGGATGATAATATTCTCATAATTAGTCAATTACATGAGCACCATAAGCACAGAGATAAAACATACCTGACCATTCCTTCATCTTGATCAGTAGTTCCCGGAACAGGTTTGAATAAACCATCTATGATTTCTACCTTGGAAGATTGAGTACGTACTGCAGCTCGATAGCGAGAAATCGATGGCCATCCCCTTGAACTTACAACCTAAATACAAATTGACAAAAAACGACACTAAGTCATAAGTGTACTGAGATACATTTAACATGAGCTGATCAAGCGAAGTAGAAAGGAAGCTTACTGCTGCAATTGATGGAACATCAGCACGCCCAGGCGAACCATGTGAGACATCCATTCCTATAATTATAGTGGGAACCCGTGACACCAGAGGGATTGACTTTGCATTCTCCATTGTCAACATTGAGTTCAGTCCACCAAGCTGAGAGAATGGAAAAAAATTAATACTTGATTAGGACATAATAACCAGTTTCATCAATCTTCTTCAATGTCTCACCTTAGCATTGATTTTCAGCAAAACATTTGTTAAATACTGATCGTTCAATTTTGTTGGGGCGATGCACTGGGTCACGACCCCAAGATCAGCTAGACATTTCCTCTTCCAAGGACCTTTAAAATTTAAGAAAACGGGAAAGATTAATGTTTTAAATTATGTGAAATTTTAATTATTAGAGACATAGGAGTAGAAAGCTGAAGCTAACCATATATGTCAGAATTTTTCCTCTCTGGAAGAATACACAGAAGAAGCTGTGGTGGACCAGGAAGTTTGCTCTTCACATTTTCTAACATCCTATCCACTCTTATGGGAGCCGGAGATCTTCGATCATGAGGACTCTCCTCAAATACAGTACCAAAGGGATCACTTACTTTCTTTAGAAAAGAAAAGAGAGAATAAAAGGAAATGATTAGAATCTATTACATAGAACAGAAACCATAGGGTGGTGTACATGAGAGTTGAAAAACATGGAGACTCACCATTCCTTTCCTCTGCCCACACTTCACCAAGTCTCGCTTCAAGGTGTTCATATCCACACGCGCAGAGAAGTTGACGATGACCCATCTTCCCAATTCAGTTGCTTGAAATAATGTCTACATAAACACGCATGTTATTGTCAATAGTAGAACTGCACAATTGTACATTGGTCAAATAAGATAGTACTCCGAATTAAATTTGAAGTGTAGTACCTTGTTGTTGAAGTTCCATCGACCCCTCTGTGGGAAGAAATCTTCACCATTTCCTACTCTCAGCTGCAGGTAGATGGTAATAAACCACTAGTGATATTAAATGGATGTTCAGATGTACAACATCATATCTGTAACACTGCCATAGTTCCTAGAATGTATACTTAGGCAACAAGGGCTAACATTGCCAAAATATATTACATTAGCAACTAATAGGAATATTAATAATAGTTAGGCCTTAACATCACCTTAAGGTTTTGGTTGAGAGGGTTCATCTATTATATTAGTACTCCCTCCGTTCGATTCCACTTCGCGGGTTTGCTTTTTGTACACTATTCACAAGTGGACATTTAATCCCAATTTTCTCCTAATACGTAATAGAACACATATTCATGTGGGGTCTTGTTTGATTCGTCTTTACGAGTACATTGAAAATATCTAACTTTTATAATTTTTGCAACTATATAGCTAAAGATATTTAACATCTAAAACGTGCGTTGGCAAACGTGAAAAAGCAAACCTGCGAAGTGGAATCGAACGGAGGGAGTATTAATTAATTTCTAAACATCAAATTACGGCAAAATGCACAAAAAAATTCACTTTCCATGTCCGAGGACCCCAAGTCAGTACACATAAGTATACCATATCATTGTCTCAAAATTCATGTTAAATTTTTTTATATAGAGTGATACACACATGAACGGTTTTGTTACCTTTGGTGCTGTCAATACCCGGCCATCAACTCCAGCAAATTGAGTGTTGATATCTATGCCAGATGACTGAAGCAACGGATCTGATCCATAATCACTGGTGTTCAAGGCCTATGATGAAAAATGCAATCAAGACTGTTACGATCAGAAGGTAAATTTAAAATAGGGACTTGTTTCATTAATAGTCCTGAAACAAACCGCAGAAAGGGCAGTCATCCTCTCACGAGGCTTCTGACGTGATTTCTCTACAAGTGATGCTCTTTGTAGACCCGATAAAGACTTGGTATAGCGTTGCAGAGAAACCAAGTTGCAAAGCTGTCATTTGAAGGCGTAATAGCCATTATTAGTTACGAAATCATCCGTCGTAGAATACTGTTCTTGTGAAAATAAGAATATTAGTAGACAAAAAAAACCCGGAATTCTTATTTAAACTTAATTAGAGCCAAAATAAGTTTTAAAGAAGTGTAGATGGTACACAACCTAGTACGTCCAACAATTACCTCAACGGGAATGTAGGTAGGCCTCTTTGGTTTCCCTACATTAATGCAAGGAAGATCAGCAGAGTATCGGAGGTCAATTTTACGGTGATTCACAAAGTAGTCATATACAGTGACTTCAACACCCTCGTATTCCCCTTGATTGTTTTTTTGTCTGAGTTCAAATCTGCAGGGAATAAAATCAAAGCTCCTAATCACTACAACATCATATACTGAACTAAATAATAAGCAAATAAGAAGTTAAGTTGTAATAACATACGTTTGCTGCTTGCAATTTTTGTCACTTAGACCCGTTATTTTGTACTCCATGTTTGTTGGCTGCGCAGTAATTCTTAGATTCTTTAGCGCTCTTTTAGCCTGTTAAGAGACAAGCAAATACGCGTTTATCAGGTAATTAGTCACAATACAAGCCTTACAGAAATGAGTTGTATCTATATAATGTAAATGAACAATGGAGTTACCTTAGTCCAATCAATACTGTACGGATCACGAACATTCTGGTTTGCAATGAGGAATTCCACCAAAGGGCCAGGCTGAACAATCATGGTGGTTGATACATCTGTACAATATACGTGTTGTGAGATAGGAAATTTACACTAGAAACAATAAGAATAAACTCAGGACGCATATTATTCTTTTATACAGCTTGAAAAGCCAAGTATTTGGCGTTAACAATTAGACATAGCACGCATTAAGAAAAGAAACAACAGAAGAACATAAACGAAAGATACCCATAACCATTGTTCTACAACAGCATCATATTGCTAGAAGACCATGTCGAAGTAAAGTTGATGAAGATTCAAGTTAGTAGCTTATAACAACCAAACGATACACATATAAGGCAAGTTGATATATGTTCATCTGTGAGGCAGATAGATTGGACAGAAGTTGTTCATGGACACAAGTCTGTAAATTCCGTCAGATGATCCGATTAACTAAGGAAAATTAAAATTACTGAAACTGTCACTATTTCAGTATTTTTTTTCCATTCCAAGAGCGTACCCATGTTTAGAGAGAGACCACCCTGAGTAGCCCGAAAACTAGAATGAAATCCCTTGCATCCAAGCACTCCACCTCCAATACCAACAAAGTTGCGCGGTTCATTGTAAAAGAAGCACTGTCGCACCAGCAGACAACCTCTGCAGCATTGCAGATAAAGTTTGACATAAGTAGTAAAAACATATTCCATTCTAAAATAATTAGTGGAAGAAGTTGAAGCCTAACTTCCTTGCTGCATTTTGTCGGAGAATGATGTCCAGCACTCTGACTGCATCTTGAAACTGTTCAGAGTCTTGACCGCGCAATGCATTCTTTATGGCTTGTAAAGGAATCTTGGCAGCATAGGTCAAGTCAACAATGTAGGTCTTTGAACGGGCTGGTCGTTTGAGTCTCTTTTTGTCACCATTGCCCGGACTTCCACTACTCGGGCTACCATTCCCACCAGACCTGAGAACAACCATCGAACAAGAGGCCATGTAAAGTTAATGTAATTTTACTCTGTACTAATTAAGAAGGGATTGGCAGTCTCTTATTCATCTCATTAGAAAGTTAGAAGCACATTTACCTACTAGAAGGGTGATCCTCCAACACCACAGTAAATTGAAGCTTGATACTGGGAAGAGGTCCAAGAGTGAAAAGAGTCTTCTCTCCGTCGTAAGCAAACTGCTTACCTTGTAGTTCAGATCCGTATGTTTCCAGTACTTTGTCAAGAACCCTTCTCCCGATGCCTTTGGCTTCAACGGGATAACCATCTTCGTAACTTATCTTTACCTGCACAGAATACATATCAATATCAGAAATGTAAGCCTTTGAGTTGATTACGAAAATTGTAGGGTTAAGCCTTGTGTGAGACAGTTACTCTTACACTGTAGTGATAGAAGAAGCTATCCGAGTCAGGCATCCGGACTTGAAAGTGGTTGGTCAAGAGCTGAACCTTCTGACCTCTAGAACCTAGCCCTCTTCTTGCCATTGGGGCTCGCTTAGGTGCTGACTCCTCCTCTGGAAGGCCGGCAATTGGTGTAACACCTGGCGGAAGTGGGGGAGGAGGAGGTAGATCCGAATCATGTTTAGGGCTCGCCATGTTTCTGTCACACAAAATAAGAGATTTGAAGTAAACATTGTTAGTTAAAAGAAGAATGCAATTCTTGAACAGATAATTAAAAATGTAGCAGAACAATCAGCTACCTTCTATCCATAAAACTAAAATTCATAATTTTAAAATATGCCTTGATCAATCATTTACAAAAAAGCTACATTCACAAACAAATAATCATCATTGCCAGAAAATTGCCTAGAGTCGTATTCTCCAAATGATATTACCGAGTATAATTACTAATGAACACAGTGTGTACTAAATAAGTGCACAACATTAAACAGAGTCCAGGACATTTTGAAAAGTAATCAGTCGCATTCAAAGATCAACAGCCGAGAGTAGACCACTACAACCAAGTTTAAGTCCAGGACTAAATCTTGTCACAAGTACGCTAGTACAATTCTGCAAATGACTAAACTCCTATGTTCCAGCATAAAGTGACCGGACCCAACCCAACCCGACCCAAACCTAACCCATAAAATAACCTGATAAAACTGATTTGACATAAACTTTATAAAAAATACTGTAGCATAAAGAGACAGAAACCGATTAGAGAAAAACCAGATACGACATTACTCGTTCAAAATGACACATACGCAAAATGACGCAATAATAGCACAAACTATAAAACCACTGACCACATTTAACAGTAATATAATGTTGGCCAAAATAAACATGCATAAAAGCAACAGCTTCAAAAATATTTTCAGGCATATGGTAGAATAGTATGGAGTATAATATACACACGCATACAAATACAAGTTATTGTTTGAAGTATAGTTTGAACTCTTTGAAGTCCGAGTGAAACGAAATGAACAAAGATGCTACAAATTAGGACGGAAACCCAACTATAAATCAATAGTCACCTTTAAAAACATGGAAAATCTTGACCAAACCACAAATTCTCATTTGTGACGGACATATCCGTCGTAGTTTACAACAGCTCAAGTATTAACCATACATGTGGGGGTAGATGACAAAAGCAAAACATTGTAGGTAGCAAACTGCTTTGTCTCATCTATTTACATGGGTAATATTTGACACGTAGCAAACCAAAGTTCACAAAGTCTCCATTATTTAGAAATGGACGTCTATCCTACTAAACCCGTATTTTTTTCTAGCACTTTAAAAATCAAAAATAATAAATAATAATAATAATAATGTTTTAATTAAAAAAAAAGCAGGGAATGAGCCCCTCAACGTAAACCCAAGAACATTAGGTAAAACGATGATGTCGTGGAACCCAAGGTCTAGGAAAGAGGAACAAATATTTCCAGAAATGGTAAGTTCTGGGTTCCAAATTTTGTAAGATAAATAAAGAAATAAATGGGATTAAATTACAGTTTGAAATCCGGGAAAACACAGATGCCAAGAATAAAAAAAAAAAACAATTAAAAATGATGATAGTTTGAAATAGGCAAAGGGAAGTATATTTAAAGTAGAAAAAAGCCATCAGACTATATCCTAAAATAGAAATAAATGTTTGTCTTTTTCCTAGGTTATTACTCCATATTTACAGTATATTTAAAGTAGAAGGCGACTGGTTTGTACCCTTTTTGTAGAAAAAAGCTTGCAAATATCAAGGATACAGCCAGTGATGAGTGACCCACCCACCCATATTCTTTTCGGACAAACTTTCTTTAGTTGTAAATTTAAAACAAGCCAAATAAATTTATATAAAGTGACATTTGATCATCTGTCTGAAGTTTAAAGTCGTATTTTTTTCGTCATGTTTGATCAACTAAACCACAGGAAGATAAAAAAAAAAAAAAAAAAAAAAAAACAGCTACGAATTTCTTCATTCAACTATATATTTTAGATGCATGCTACTAAAAACTCAATTTATAACAGCATAACACATTAGTATATAGAAAACATAATAAAGCTTCAAACTTTAGTGTTTTGAAGGAAGGGCTATGTGCAAAAACAGCTAAAAATTCAAAAATATTAATTATTTTGCCATGTAAATAGATCCAAGAAAGACAAAAATAAATTGTTAAAAAAAACACAAAATTTATTTGGGATTTTGGAGAAAACGTGCAGCCAATTTGGTTCGACTACTCTGTTTTTCATGAGTTTGCACAAAAAGCATAAAACTTGACGATAATTTTCATCATTGAGTGTGTGTACTGTGTAGAGCAAAAAAAAACATGAAAAAAACAATACAATATTAGCTACATTGTACATGGAAACAACGAAACAGAAGAAAAATTGAGCACAGAAGAAAGGATGCAGAAATTTACAAAGAGCAGGTAAATTTATGAAGATAGGAAGAAGAATAATGGCAGAATTTGAAAACAGAGAAAGATGAGATTTACTAGGAGTGTAAGAAAGAGAGAAGAAACCCTAGGGTTTATGGGGTGGCTATGACTCTGCGTCTGGGTCGCAACTTGAATGTTAATGTGTATATATATCGTCACGACGTCTTGTACGGCTTTAAGCTTCTGCATATCATACGTTACATTACGTTACGTTACGTTCTTACAAATTACACAATACCTGAATACCAACCAACTAACCATACGGGACGGGGCATATAAGCATATATTTGTATATACCGGACTATTCATCTGACTTTATACATCTTTTGGGGATTTTAATTATATTGTCTTACTTTATGCTTCATTTAATATTAATCATCATACTAAGTTTTTTTTTTGGTCCTTTTTCACCTTGGAGGCCTTACATTCACTACAGTGAACAGGGCCGGTCCTAAGCGTTTGGAGGCCCTGGCCGAAATTGTAAAATTGGGCTCTAACTTTTAATTTTTTTTCAAGTAATTCATTTGTAATTATTTAGTACAATTTAATAAATGAAACAATGAATGCAGAAAAAATTTTGAACGTGTAAAATCTTAAGAAAATTTAGTAGAAAAATGATTTTGAATTTAGAGAATTGGGTAACGTATATCTTATAATTCAACTTTTTTATCGTCAAAAAATTGTAAAAGATCAAAATTCTTTCAAAGTTTAGATATTAGCTTTATTAGAGGAGTCCATTAAATGTATAATTTGGAAAAATATGTTTTGTTGAACATAATTCGCACAAAAGTGAACATAATTCGCACAAGACCTCATAACAGTCATAAGCATGAAAATTATTTTAATTCTAAAAATAAAATATGGAGAAAACAAGCTTTATGAGGAATAGAACACATGACCTTTTGACACTTAGTTGGATAAAATACCACTAGACCCCTTACCATAATTTGAATTGTACATGTGATAAATTTTATTTTATAAATAACTTAATAACACACTCTTAATTTCACAATAATGGGCATCTTCTAAACTTGGGCCCTTGTCAAATGCCAACCCTACCACCCCATAGGGCCGGCTTTGACAGTGAGTTCTCTTTACTAACTGCCAGTCCCCACCATACAACATACGGTCAATTATGGATGGATGACCCAAAAACCCTCAATTAAAAAACCCCGACCTTTCTAAGGTAACCGACCGTATATTTAAAAGCTCTAATTTTAAGTCCTAATAATTTTCACAATTTTTTTTTTTTGAAATGGCTTGAATCCAAGACTTGTAGGTATTTCTACCATGTTTTAATCGACCTATATGACTATATATGGTTAATTCATAAGAATAATCCAAATTATTCTCCTTCTAATAATAATATTTTAACACATCATAACCCTAACTTTGAGTACCCTTTCTCAAAATAGACTAAGTGACCGATTACCTATTAATGAAGTTTACATTTCTTTTACTGAATTTTACAAATAGTATAATAAAGATAGTAATTAATAAAAGTGTTGCGTTTATACTTTATATGATTGATAATTACTCTAATTACCCTTCAAGCAACAAACTCACACATCGCCATCTATAAAATCTTATTAGAAGGGTAAATTAAAACATCAAACTAATGTGACATGACAAAAATTAAACGTGATATGACAAAAATTTATTGTGACATGCCAAAAATTATTGTGACATGACACTAATTAATATAAATTTAGTAAATTAACCTGTTCATATACACATAAAATACACTAAAATATTTTATGAAAATATCATTATTATCATCATTATTCCTAAATTAATTAATTCTAAAAGTGATGTTACTTCTACAAATTCGCATTGTATAATTAGATTTCAAAGAATTAGGTTAGAGTTTTTAAGGTTTAAAGAAAGATGGGTAATGAAAATTACTGTGACAAGAAAAATGCACTATGATATTAAACTCGCTACAACATTATATAGAAAAAGACTAAATAACTCATTAACTCACGTGTCATTTAATTCATCTTCAAATATAATGGGCCACATGCTTATTACAAGTACCAAAAAATATAAAATTATTAGTTGTAAACACAAAAAAATAAATTACTACGAACTTTTTAGTTTCCACTCACAATTTTGGTTATTAATTTATCCTAATCTATTTAACATACATTTCTTTTATTTAATAGTATGTTTGTAATCACCATTATTATACTTTGTAGTTATCTTAACATAATTTTTATAGCTTTTCTTTCACAACTTTTTTCCCCTAAATAAATTATTGATATTAATGCAAGAATTAATTACAAAAATGATCTTATATAACTATCACACTAATCCTAATTTTTATTTTTATTTAGAAAGTTGATAGGTAAAGTATACATAAAGAAATAAATGAATTGTTTCGTTTTTTATCGTTTTTATGTTATGAATTAATGGTTAGAATTTGAAACTAATTTAATTAATATTTTGTGTTGGTATTCAAATTGCAGGAGGCTGATATACTACATATCAATAACATTACATGAAATTGAAAAATAATGGTAATAGATTTTCTTTTCACTTTTCTTTTGGTTTGAATACTCTTTTTTTTGTCGGGTTTTCCTTTTTTATTATTGCGTGTGCAATATAAAATTGTTGTATAATCTTTATCATGTGGTGACATGTATACAACCTCCACTGTAATACCCCTGTATTTGTCGTATGAGTAACTCGATGGAATTGGTTGGACTCGGTGGCATTGATGATATATAAGTTATTGGAGAAAGAAAATGGTATAGTTATTATGTTGTCCGGTTATAGATAGGTTGTCTTAAAACTGTTATAACTTGATATGTACATATGATATTGATGTGATTCTAATTGGAGGTGATAGCTCGTCCTTTTAAGATTCTAACGGCAGGTCACACGCTAAAAAAGACCAAGTATTGAGGGAGATATGAATGTTTTACGAAAACTGGTCAGTGCTGAGACACTACAAAAAAACACGGAGTTTTGGCCGAATTTCTGACGGATTATATAGTTCGTCAGATGTTTCGGTCTACTGACCAATTACTGACGGATAATCTGTCAGAAATCTGTTTTGACGGATAAGACGTCACAAATCCGTCAACATAAAAGAGCGCGAACAAAAATTGGAAATCCGCGAAAAATTAGATGGGAGTTCTGACGGATATTCCGTCAGAAAAAAATTCTGACGGATATTCCGTCACTAAGTTAACTAACAAAAGTTGCAACTCTCCAAAGTGAAAGTAAAATCCTGACGGATAGTCCATCAGGAATGGGTAAAAAGCAGATTTCTGACGCCACTTCCGTCAGTAAAGCATTATTATTATTTCCTGACGAATAATCCGTCTTAATGTTTTCAGAAAACAAACCCGCGTTCAGTCTTTCTTTCGTTTTTCCCCAAATCTATTCGCCCTCCCTATTTCTTCCCCCAAAATTCGTTTTTCTACCCTAAAAATCCCACCACCAAGACAACCACCACCACACTACCAACTCCACCTTGCATAATAGGTAATGTATTTATGTTTTTTTTCATTAATTTACAGTTTTCTTTTCGTTTTATTTCAATTCGTAACTGATTTTTTTTGTATTTTGCAGTGTGACAGCAGCACCACCACCGTGTCAACCACCACTACGGCCGCGCGTCACCACCACATTGCAAAATTAATTAGGTAATTGTTTATGTTTATTACTTAATTAGTTTATTTATAAATGGGTTAGTTTGGTAAAGTTAGTGTAATTGATTTAGGTTAATAGATAATTAGTTAGAAAATTTGATCTAGGATAGTGTCAATTAGATAGAAAAAAATGACCTCGGATAGTAGCCGGTTAGATAGAAAAATTGACCTAGGATAGTTGCTAATAATTTGTTGTTGTTGGTGTTGTTAATAATTGTTAGTGTTGTTACTTGAATTGTTAATTGTTGTTGATGATAGTTGTTAGTTGTTAGTTGTTATTTTTAAATTGTTATTTGTTGATTGTTGTTGTTGATAATTGTTAATTGTTAGTTGTAAATTGTTGATAATTGTTAATTGTTGTTACTGTTGTTGATAATTGTTAGTTATCGATAATTCTTAATTGTTAAATGTTGATCTAGTACCCGTTCAAAAATTACTTATTAGGAGTAATTTTTGAATAGTCCTCATTTTGGGTGATACGTGCCTATTTTATGCATTTTATCTACTCTTTTGGCACGTATTTTCTTACACTTTCGTGACTTTTAGTTGCTTTTTCTCCCGAAACGGTTTACTTTGGCATTTCTATGTTTTATATGTAGGAATACGCGGAAGTGAGCAAAACCAAGCCTTATTTGCCTTTAGGAAGCTGTTTTGAGTACTAGTATGGAGCAAGGATCCGGATGGTGCATTCAAGTATTGTTATCGGGCCAGATCAAAGCTGAAAATAACGAGAAGCGGTCGACCGACCTGCAATAGTGGTCGACCGACCGATGTCCAGTTCGCAAAAGAGGCCCAGTTCACAGAAGGCCAAGTTCGCATGAAATAAACCCGTATCGCCAGAATCGGTCGACCGACCGAAAATAGAGGTCGACCGACCACCAGCTGTTTCGGGACTTCTGTTTTCTTATTTTCTATTTTTCCTAATCTTGTAATAATTCTTATTTAAGGAGACCTAAACTCTAAAATTAGGTCAAGTAGCCCCAATTAGAGAAAACTCCATTATTAGGTTTTGGTACCAAGCTTTCATCTTTGTTCTTAGATTTTCCTTTCAAGTTGTAAGTTTGTCACAATTCAATCTTTCCTTTTTATTCAATCTTGTTATTCATCTTGTTGTTATTTCTTATTTCATGTTTACTCATTTATTGTCATCTTTAATTATGTTCATCTCTTTAATTTTCTTAGTAATTGTTAGTTCCATAATTAAAAGTATGCATAGCTAATTCTTGTGATTGGGAATTAGGGGAACCATGATAAAGACTTGACCTTGATAAGTTTGATGATTAAATTACCAATCCCCCATTGTTGTTGGTGAACTAACCCTTAGGATTGAAAGATTATTGGGATTAGTTTAACAACAACTTTGGGATTGCCCTTGAACGAAAGTTTAGTGCTTTTGTAGGAACCCTAAGACCGTAAGGATTGGGTAGAATATTGACCTAAAGGTTTATTCTTTGTTCCTTGGGATTGTGTTATTTGATTATTTTACCCTTCATTGACTTGTTTTGACCATGGGGAACCAAAGTTCCTAATCTCCTTTTATCTTATTTTAATTTTCTTGTTAGTTTGCTACCTTAGTGTTAGTTTAAATCTCAAATCAAAATCCCCCTTTTTTTTGGTTACTTGCAATAGACTTTAAATTTACAAACATAATTTACCCTGTCTCTCTGTGGTTCAACCCTTGACTTATCCTATCTGAGTTTAAGCTGAGGTTTTATAAATCTTATCTTTGGCACCCCTCAACGACGGGTGTCAAATTTTGGCGCCGTTGCCGGGGAGACGGTATAATTTTGTTTGTTAATTTCTAGTTTATTTTCTTGTCTTAAGGAACTTAGGTTCCTTAAGACCGTTCTCACCTTTTCTTCTAGTTTTGTTTTAGAAGACAGGTTTTTGAGAGGAAGGCTTGAGTACTCTCTTTATGGATTCTATTTATAGCTACCTACAGCCGAAGCCTAAGGATGTACCGAAGGGATTCACCTTGCCTACACCCACCACTGGCTCCTTTGAAATCCGCTCAACTCATATCTCTTTGGTGGAGAAGAGTCGATTTTCTGGTCTACCCGACGAAGATCCAATAAAGCATGTTACAACCTTCACGGATTATTGTTGCTCTATACCCCTACCTGAAGGGGTAACTAGAGACGAGGTGCTGGCAACTATGTTCTTGTTCTCATTAAAAGATGACGCGCAAGATTGGTACCGGTACCTTGACAGAACAAGTGAGGAGATTACGGATTGGACTTCCTTGGCATTGGCCTTTTACAAGAAATACTTCCCTCTTGCAAAAGCCGAAGACTTGAGAAACCAAATCCGTAACTTTCAACAGGGACCTGATGAAGGATTTTGTGAAGCATGGGATCGATTCAAGAAATTGGTCCGTTCTATCCCTCACCATAACCTTCAACAATGGGACCTGTGTAACCTATTTTACAACGCTCTTTACGATGACTATAAGATGATTCTTGATGTGGCCGCCAATGGAAGATTCCAGAATAACACCGACCATAGGAAGGGTTGGAAAACCATTGAAGACATGGCAGTGCATAGGGCTACTTTTAAGGGTTCACGTGGGAATTCAAGAAGGCTGAATGTGGAGATGAATAGAGTGATGGCTCTTGAGACAACAGTTGAAGCCCGTTTTGAAAAGCTTGAGGCAACCCAGCTAAAGCTTGAAAGTGCGAACCTAGTTACTACGGTTGATAACACGGGTGAGATTGAGAACTTAAGAGCCCTTGTTGATGTTTTAACCACGACAGTTTTGAAGATAAGTGAGGCTCACTTTACCTCCGCAAAGGTTTTTGAAGATCACTTGATAAATATAGCCAACCAAAGGACTAGCTCTCCAGCTAGTTGTGAGGGACCCATGGAGACGCTGAACGCCATAAATCTAAGGAGTGGCCGTGTTTGTAAAGAATCAACTCAAGAGGATGATCCAGCAGAAATTCCGACCAAAGAATCTGATCCCGTCAAAAGAGCAGGAGGTCGACCGACCGCTACTGTAGGTCGATCGACCGCAGTTCCTGACGTGAGATCAGATTCTGAAAAAAAGAAAAATTCGGATGTTACAGACTCTGGTCGACCGACCACTGCTACTGGTCGACCGACCGACGTTCCTGAGCAGAGTGCTGTTTTGACTCCGGAATCGCTGGATTCTTCCTTCATTCAAGGCCTTACCGAAATTTTACAGCTGAAAAAGCCAAAGGTTGCTGATCCTATGGCTAAAGTCACCATTCCTTATCCTGAAAGACTGAAAAATTCAAAAGAGGATCGGAAGTTTGGTAAGTTTTTAGAGATGGTAAAGAATCTTGAGGTAACCATTCCTTTCACTGACTTAATTACCCAGGTACCTTCTTATGCTAAACTCATGAAAGATATTTTAAGTCGTAAGAAGAACTTTCAAGACGACGGTGCTGTTGCCTTTGTGGAAGAATGTTATGTTCTTTCACAAGATAATATGGCACCCAAGTTAAAAGACCCAGGTAGTTTTTCCATCCCTTGTACCATAGGTAATCATGTAATAGGGAAAGCCCTTTGTGATCTAGGGGCTAGTGTCAGTGTCATACCTTATTCTGTATGTGAAAGACTTGGTTTAGGTAGACTTAAAGTCACCAATATTACCGTACAGATGGCTGATAGATCAACCCAAAGACCACTAGGGGTCTTGGAGGATGTCCCAGTGAAAGTGGGAAAGTTCTTTATTCCTATGGATTTCGTTGTTTTAGACATTGCTGAGGATAGTCAAATACCTATTATTTTAGGAAGACCATTTTTACACACAGCTGGGGCTGTAATAGATGTCAAACGCGGGACCATTACTTTAGAGATTGGGGATGACACTATCGAGTTTAGTCTTGCCCATAAGGCAACTATTCCTACTGATGATACTTGTTGTTCCATCTGTTGGAAACTAAGTTCCTGATTTTATACTCAAATCTAATGTGAGTTTTGTTTCTTTAAGTTTAGGTCATAAAACTTAAATAGATCTTATGCATGCATGATGATATCATAAGATGTGAAAGTCCTTACATTGGTTTTAGAAGGTTTATACTCAATAATCACCTATTACTTGAGTCTTCAAAACCGAAATACCCTTACAACGATCTAAGAAAAATCGTCTCCAAAAGATGCGTATCAAGGACCTGATCTCAAACTAATACTAATTTTGTTACTAGAAAATTAGTATAAGTATACTAGAAATAATAATAATAATATTACTCTTAATATTATTAGTATGAAATGATTTTAATACTAGAGTTATTAATCTCTAGTAAACATATTGAGAATTGGATGTTGTAAGAGTAAGGACTAAGTGTTGAACATCAACCTTATTTATGCATGAAGAGTGTTGTGTATATATAGGAAGCAAGATGACCTTGCTTGTTTGAGCAAGATGGCCGGCCATCTCAAGCAACCCTAAGCCAATGCATGGCCTTCTATTACTTACACAAAGCACACAATATGCCTTACATTATCTTACACATCCTTACACACCTAAACATAGGTTTAGTGTATAATACACACAATCATATTGTGTGTCCAATGTCACGGCTGAAATGTGGGTTATAATAGACCCATTTTATTTTTGTCAATTGTGTTAATTTGTAACATATCACATATGTCTCATAACACATGACCTAATTTGTTAATTATGCAATTTTACCCTTTTAAAATTCATAATTCACAATTTTATAACATTTAAATAACACTATCAGTAATTCGAAATTACTACTTTATAAAAATGTAATATCATAATTTTAATTACAACTCTTTGTAATTTTATGATCAACCGTGTTTATTCTCAACTTAATCGTTTCCTAAACGAATAAATAAAATCATGTAATAAAACTATTTTATTACCTTTTATTATAACCCCCTTATAACAATATTTGTAATGAAAATCATTTCAATTTCTAGTTATTAATTAACTTGTATCCAATACAATTTTAATTAATTATTCCATTGAGACGGAATTCCCTAAAGACATGACCTTAAGGGATCAACTGATCACCACCATCATATGACGATAATGTCAAACTCTAGACAGCCAATCATTATCGGTAAATGTTGATCAGTTGACTTTGAAAGAGTAACACTCCCAGTTGTGTTTCATTCAAATGAGTTTTAATCATGTCAACACACTATTGTCGAGGACACTTCCTCCAACAATCTCCCACTTGTCCGAGACAAGTGTGTGTTACCAATTCTCTTGCCCTATTACTATCTCCCACTCAATGCATGGCGTCCTCTCAGGTCGTGCCGGCAATTGATTAAAATCTAGAGTGGTTTATCTCGATCTGGAGTTTATAACTACTGACCGGAGTTATCTACCATAGATACCTTCCGAGCGTGGCCACGCATTTCTAGTTATTATTCTCCTCGAGTGGCCTAGAGATATTTCTCAACCCTGACAAGGGGTGGACAATTCCTAATCGACTCATTCCTTCCGGCTGGCCACAGCCCATCATAACCCAAAATGTGTCCTTATAAACCCCAGTTACGAAGGTGTTAGGACATAAATCAAAGTTAATTTGTAAACTGTGCCACCTCAGAGAACAGTCATTAGTCTAAGAACTGACTCATGTGAAACACGATAGATGCTCCCGCCACGACCAGGCAGTCTTATAATAAGAGTACGCCAGAGCTCTATCAGCGGTCATTTAGCCCGGCAAATGTATCTTAACATGTCTATGCCTAGGTGATCGACTAGTCATCCCGTATGACCCTATGGCAATTGAACTCGCCATCAATCGCATCACACATCTGGTTGCATTGAGATGTCACCTCACTAAAGCAACTAGGGGCGAGGTCATGATAATTCAATTCACTTTAATGGGGTTCAATATGGTCTTACCATCCCATTTGAATTTTATGACCTTAGTTTTGAGTACTTAAACTCTATTACGATAAATGAATTATGAACAACTCGAAAATAACACTTTATTTCATCCTCATAATCTAGTACATATCTGGCATGCGTTTAAGACCCATGGATGCAACATGTCGGTCATGCTTAGCCTGCGATAAAGGCTTGGTTAAAGGATCAGCAATATTATCCTCTGTCCCAACCTTACAAACCGCAACTTCCTTCCTTTCAATAAAGTCTCTAATTACATGAAATTTTCTGAGTACATGTTTGGACTTATTGCTAGACTTGGGCTCCTTTGCTTGAAAGATAGCCCCACTGTTATCACAAAGAATTGTGATTGGATCTTTGTCTACGGGGACTACCTTTAGTCCTTCCAAGAACTGCCTAATCCACACAGCTTCCTTCGCAGCCTCTGATGCTGCAATATACTCAGCCTCTGTAGTAGAAACTGCAACAACTGGCTCCTTGAAGCTTCTCCAGCTTACGGCACCACCATTGATCATATAGATAAAGCCAGCCTGGGATTTCATATCATCCGCATCTGTTTGAAAGCTTGAGTCGGTGTAACCCTTTACACTAAACTCACCTTCTCCTCCAAACACTAAGAATAGATCCTTAGTTCTTCTCAAGTACTTAAGGATATTCTTAACGGCTATCTAGTGTTTTTCACCTGGATTGGCTTGGTATCTACTCGTCATGCTCAAAGCATATGACACATCTGGACGGGTACAAGTCATGGCATACATGATTGACCCAACAGCTGAAGCATAGGGTATGTCCTTCATTCGTTCAACATGTTCTGTTTGATCAGGAGTGGGTGATTGAGTTTTGCTCAAGGAAATCCCACTCCCCATGGGAACTAGTCCTCTCTTAGAATTTTCCATGTTGAAACGACGAAGTATCTTATCCACATAAGATTCTTGGCTTAGTGCCAATATTCTCTTGGATCTTTCTCTAAAGATCCTTATACCCAATATGCGTTGTGCATTTCCCAAATCTTTCATTTGGAAATGCTTTCCTAACCATTCCTTGACTGAAGTCAACATGGTAACATCGTTACCAATAAGGAGTATGTCGTCTACATACAAGATTAAGAACACAACCTTGCTCCCACTGAACTTCATGTATAAACAAGGTTCTTCGACACTTCGAGTGAACCCATTCTCTTTTATCACATGATTGAATCGATGATTCCAGCTTCTTGATGCTTGCTTAAGCCCATAAATGGACCTATTTAGCTTGCATACTTTGTTAGGATTTTTAGGATCCTTAAAACCTTCAGGTTGTACCATGTACACCTCCTCCTCTAAATGCCCATTTAGGAAGGCGGTTTTAACATCCATTTGCCATATTTCATAATCGTGAAATGCGGCAATTGCTAACATAATCCGAATTGATCTCAACATAGCAACAGGAGCAAAAGTTTCATCATAGTGTAGACCATGAATTTGAGTGAAACCTTTTGCTACAAGCCTAGCTTTGTAGACATCATCATGTCCCTCTATGCCATTCTTGATTTTGAAGATCCATTTGCACTGAAGCGGTTTAACGTTCTTAGGCAAATCAACCAAGTTCCAAACTTGATTATCTTCCATAGATTTAATTTCGAATTTCATGGCTTCAAGCCAAAATGCTGAGTTTGGACTAGATATAGCTCCTTTGTAGGTGGATGGTTCATCATTTTCCATTAGAAAAACGTCTAAAGCGTCTCCTACCTCAATGACACCAATATATCTCTCAGGTTGGTGACTCACCCTCCCAGACCTCCTAGGTACTGGAGCATGAACTACAGCATTTGATGACGAAGGAATGTTTTCTTGCGTTATCTCTACTTCTGTTTGTGGCTCTTGATCTTGAATTTCTTCAAGTTCAAATTTTCTCCCACTCTGTCTTTTAGAAATGAAGTCACTTTCTAAGAAGACAGCTTCTCGAGACACAAACACTTTGTTTTCTTGAATATTATAGAAGTAGTATGCACGAGTATTGAGTGGATATCCTACAAATGTGCATTTGTCAGATTTGGGTGCAAGTTTATCGGAGGACTTGTTCTTAACATAAGCCTTGCAACCCCATATCTTAATGAATGACAAATTCGGGACCTTCCCTTTCCATATCTCATATGGAGTTTTATTTGCAGCTTTAGTCGGACTCCTGTTTAAGGAGTGTATTGCGGTTTGGAGTGCAAATCCCCAAAATGAATCAGGGAGATCTGTAAGACTCATCATTGATCGAACCATGTCTAATAAGGTTCGATTTCTCCTTTCAGAAACACCATTGAGTTGTGGTGTTCCTGGTGGAGTAAGTTGTGATACTATGCCACAATCTTTTAAATGAGAATCAAATTCATTGCTTAGATATTCGCCACCACGATCTGATCGAAGTGCTTTGATCTTTCTATTTGTTTGGTTCTCTACTTCATTTTGAAATTCTTTGAACTTTTCAAATGCTTCACTTTTGTATTTGATTAAGTAGATATACCCATATCTACTTAAATCGTCAGTAAAAGTGATAAAGTAGTCATAATTTCCTCTTGCGGTGATTGTCATTGGACCACACACATCGGTATGTATTAGTCCTAACAAGTCACTGGCTCTCTCACCTTTTCCACTAAAAGGTGATCGAGTCATCTTACCAAGAAGACATGATTCGCATACTCCATATGATATGTAATCGAATGGTTTGATGATATTAGTCGATACTAATCTCTTAATGCGATTTTCATTTATGTGACCTAGACGGCAATGCCAAATGAACGATTCATTTGGATCACTTGATTTTAGTCTTTTTGTTTGCACGTTATGGACATCAATAGATTTTGAGTTGTTGAGTACATAAATCCCATTTACGGAATTTGCTTGGCCTACCACCAAGCCATTTCGATGTATTTCACAAAAATTATTCTTGATCATGAATGAAAAACCTTCCATGTCTAACATGGCAACCGAAATGATGTTTTTAGATAAAGAAGGTACATAATAACAATCCTTCAAATACAACTCATAACCACTAGCTAAATGTAATACGTAGGTTCCCTTTGAAGAAGCGGCTACCTTAGCCCCATTTCCAAGTCTGAGATCCACGTCACTTTTGTCTAGCTTCTCCACATTTCTTAGCCCCTGTAAATGATTACAAAGGTGAGATCCACAACCAGTATCTAATACCCATGTTATAGAGGAGGTGAAATTAATGTCAATAACATATATTTCACTTAGAGTCTTACTCTTTGGAGTGATGATTCCATCTTTGATGTCCTCCAAATATGTGGGGCAGTTACGCCTCCAATGGCCAAACTCAAAACAATGGTGACAAATTTCTGAAGGTTTAGCACCCCTCTTTTTGGTTGTAGTAGTCCCACTAGCTACTCCCTTCATGGGTCGCTTTCCTTTCTTTATCCTTTTAAACTTCCTTCCATTCTTAATGGAAAGAGGTGTTCCACTTGTGCTCCCACTCATCTCCTCATCCCCTTTTGTCTCTAAAGACATTGAGTTCATTTGAGAGATAAGATTATCATAGTCATGATCAGTCATCACGATTGGTTTAGGCGGAGCAGAAGTGGTTACTAGACAAAGTTTTCCATTGTTGTCGATCGTAAAGCGCAATTCTCTAGTCGGATCATCTTCACAGTATTTTTGCCAGTTATCAACGGTGATAGGAATGAGATTATTGAAAGCATCCATTTTTCAATTACTACAAGAGATCAAGGAAAAATTAACATTTATCGTTTTGAAAACTTGTAAATGAGATTGACAAGTTATCGCATCTATAAAATGACCTCTATCCAATTTTATAAATGATTCCAAGACCCAAACCCATACCCCGAAATCGTGAACCACTGGAACTCCGACCCAAAGATATGGTTTGGTGGGTTAAACCGGTTCTACCATAGAACTCTTGGTTGATGACAAATCATAATTTATTCATCTTAGCCCGGAACACATTGACCACTGGTCCTCTACACTTCCGTTGAGTACAAACCAAATTTCAAATGCATCGGGATGCGATCCGCCCACTGGACTGAATCCACCCCATCGCCCCACTTATCCTACGTAATGAGGTTCGTACTGCCCACTGGACAAGCACCACCCCACGAAATAGAAGCTCATGGGTTCTACTATTTGGTAAGGCTAATCCTCAATTGTTTTGTTTAATATAGAGGTCTTGTCAATTTATTATCTATCTCCTTTAAGCGAATTAAATTGGTGAACTCGATAATTATAATTGACACGGTCGTTTTTAACGATCTAAACTAATATGCATGTTTATGGCGATTTGGCTATGCATGCAAACATATTAAAATGCAAAAGTAAAAGCACTAAAGCAATAAAATCCTAGTATGGCCTTCCTAGTAATAGTAAAAACTAATTAACTATTACAAATTCGGAAACCAACTTCATGGTCCCTTGAACTTCATTGGCACGCCATCCAAGAAAACACCGTCTTGTCGGAACTCCTTTCCGTATGGCACCGTCTTTTGGATCTCCGGAATTACAATAAAATAATACAACTATTCTATTGTAAAACTGAAAATTTAAATTACAAACCCGTGATACGAGATCACATAAATTACAACCGAATCAATATCCCCTTTCATTACGGGTAATATTGATTAAAACTAAGGCCATACTAAGAAAAATTACATAATTCCAAATTATATAAATAACATTCAAAATATGACATTCATATTAAATAGATTGCAATAAATAAAATATGTATGCACATGCTCAATTTTTAATGCCAAATCGCCTTATGGGAGCAAATATCTCATATTTGTTTACGGTTTTTACGGATATGCGCGATTTTAACTATTAAAATCATCAAAATTACATAAATCTCATTTATGTCCAAGTTAATCATCCCAACTTACTTTAGGAATCAATGTTTAGTCTCCACTAATATTTGATCATGATCTAACTTGATTTTGCATTATTGTTCATAAATTACTTGTATTTTCGGGAAAAATAAACAAAATATGGCCAAATGAGTCAATAAAATTCGAAATTTAAAATTCAAAAATTTTAAACTTTCTGGAAATTTTCTAAAAATTCAGAAATTAATAAAATGGTCTTTTGCAAATGTTTATGGTTTATTTCTTAAATAAATCGTATAAAAGCCGTTTTTATGGTTAAAAATCCGATTTAAATCATAAAAACTTGAAATAAATTGCCATAAATTTTTAGTCATCCTAAAATACATATTAGAATCTGAAAATGACCAAAAATTACAGACCATACTCGAAATTTTATTTTCCGACTCATAAATTACGATTATTAGCTAATTAACTCATTAAAAATTAATAATCATAAAAACAGAAACTTTTTGATATCCAACTTTTAGATCTGATGTTCCTATCATATAAGACATCTATGGGTAAAATTTCATGCCATAATATTAAGATTAACTATTTTTAACACAATAAGTCACTATTTTTCCGATTTTAACCATTAAAATCATAAATCATGCATCACTTGAGAATAAATTCCCAAAACTTACATACATACTGTAAATATTGCATGTGACATTGTGTAAAGTTTTTATGGCAAAAGTCCAACTATAACTATTAAAGTCGAATTTAAGTCACTATTAATACGATTTTTACTATAAAAATCATTAATCATGCAAAATAAGTCCAATAATTTCGAAAATTCATACAGGCACTTTATATATTGCATGTGACTTCTCATAAAAGTTTTAAGGTTAAATTCGAAATATAACCATATATACCCATTTTTGCTCATATTATGACTATTTATCTCATAAAATTCATAATCCATGCATATTAACTCCATTTCTTACGAAAAATCATATACAATATATTAAATATGCATGTGAGAACATATCAAAAAATCTCGGCCAGAAACTATTTTTAACTATTTTTCCCATTAATTGTTTGTTTAAACCGATTTAAACTACAAAAATACAAATAAATATAAAAATGAACAATAAAAATCCATAAAATTATTTTTATGTCCTAAAACCATTTTAGAATCAGAAACTTTAACATGCAAAATTATTTTGTGATTTATCATAATAAATCAAAATATTTCGAAATATTTCGAAATATATGTTAAACCGATTTTAACATAAAACATGAATCCGATCATGCATGCAACAACCGTAATGCTCTGATACCAATTGTTGGAAACTAAGTTCCTGATTTTATACTCAAATCTAATGTGAGTTTTGTTTCTTTAAGTTTAGGTCATAAAACTTAAATAGATCTTATGCATGCATGATGATATCATAAGATGTGAAAGTCCTTACATTGGTTTTAGAAGGTTTATACTCAATAATCACCTATTACTTGAGTCTTCAAAACCGAAATACCCTTACAACGATCTAAGAAAAATCGTCTCCAAAAGATGCGTATCAAGGACCCGATCTCAAACTAATACTAATTTTGTTACTAGAAAATTAGTATAAGTATACTAGAAATAATAATAATAATATTACTCTTAATATTATTAGTATCTAGAGTTATTAATCTCTAGTAAACATATTGAGAATTGGATGTTGTAAGAGTAAGGACTAAGTGTTGAACATCAACCTTATTTATGCATGAAGAGTGTTGTGTATATATAGAAAGCAAGATGACCTTGCTTGTTGGAGCAAGATGGCCGCCCATCTCAAGCAACCCTAAGCCAATGCATGGCCTTCTATTACTTACACAAAGAACACAATATGCCTTACATTATCTTACACATCCTTACACACCTAAACATAGGTTTAGTGTATAATACACACAATCATATTGTGTGTCCAATGTCACGGCTGAAATGTGGGTTATAATAGACCCATTTTATTTTTGTCAATTGTGTTAATTTGTAACATATCACATATGTCTCATAACACATGACCTAATTTGTTAATTATGCAATTTTACCCTTTTAAAATTCATAATTCACAATTTTATAACATTTAAATAACACTATCAGTAATTCGAAATTACTACTTTATAAAAATGTAATATCATAATTTTAATTACAACTCTTTGTAATTTTATGATCAACCGTGTTTATTCTCAACTTAATCGTTTCCTAAACGAATAAATAAAATCATGTAATAAAACTATTTTATTACCTTTTATTATAACCCCCTTATAACAATATTTGTAATGAAAATCATTTCAATTTCTAGTTATTAATTAACTTGTATCCAATACAATTTTAATTAATTATTCCATTGAGACGGAATTCCCTAAAGATATGACCTTAAGGGATCAACTGATCACCACCATCATATGACGATAATGTCAAACTCTAGACAGCCAATCATTATCGGTAAATGTTGATCAGTTGACTTTGAAAGAGTAACACTCCCAGTTGTGTTTCATTCAAATGAGTTTTAATCATGTCAACACACTATTGTCGAGGACACTTCCTCCAACACCATCGATATTGTAGACAGGAATGTTATCCTTAATTGGAGGGAATCCTTGACCAAGGATCCCTTAGATGATCTGACGATTTTGGATAAGTGTGCAGGTACTCCAGCTGAGGATGCTGAAGAGCTGGATGTGATAGAAGAAGAGGAAGAGGAATATGAGCTCACTGAAGAAGAGAATGAGAAGCTCATAAGCCAAGCTAATGCAAGTCTGGTAAACATGTGCTATTCTATAGATACTAATTCTGTTCAGGCAGTTGAGGTAAAAGCACCAGAGCGTAAGCCACTTCCTCCTAATCTTAAGTATGTTTTCCTAGATGATACTGAACAGTACCCTGCGATTGTTAGCTCTAAACTTAGTCCTGACCAACTTTCTGCCTTAATGACTGTTCTTAAAAAGAATAGAAAAGCTCTAGGTTATTCTCTGGATGATATTAAGGGTATAAGCCCTGATGTTTGTATGCACAGAATAGATTTAGAGGAAGGGCATAAGCCTTATAGACAGGGACAGCGTAAGTTGAATCCTAAGATGCAGGATGTGGTTATGGCTGAGGTTATGAAGCTTCTTGATGCAGGTATTATCTATCCGGTTGGAAACTCTAAGTGGGTTAGCCCAGTTCAGGTGGTTCCTAACAAAGGAGGGACCACAGTGGTTAAGAATGATAAAAATGAGTTAATACCAACTAGAGTTGTAACAGGGTGGCGGATGTGCATTGATTATAGACAGTTAAATGCCGCCACCAAGAAAGACCATTTCCCCCTTCCTTTTGTTGACCAAATGACTGAAAGACTGACTTCTAATAAATTCTTCTGTTTTCTAGACGGTTATTCAGGTTTCTTCCAGATTCCCATCCATCCTGATGATCAGAGTAAGACTACTTTTACATGTCCACAGGGTGTTTTTGCTTATCGCAGGATGCCTTTTGGGTTATGCAATGCTCCAGCTACTTTTCAAAGGTGTATGATGGGTATCTTTTCAGACTTTATAGAAAACATTATGGAAGTATTTATGGATGATTTCTCTGTTTACGGTAATGCTTTTGATCAATGCTTAGCTAATCTTGATAAAGTCTTGCAGCGATGTATTGATGTAAACCTTGTCTTAAACTGGGAGAAGTGTAATTTTATGGTTACTGAAGGGGTAGTGTTAGGGCATCTAATTTCAGATAAAGGTATACATGTAGATAAAGCAAAGGTGCAGGTGATTGAGCAATTACCCCCTCCTGTTAACGTCAAAGGGGTGAGAAGTTTCTTAGGACACGCAGGTTTTTACAGGCGTTTCATTAAGGAATTCTCTAAAATTGCTAAACCACTTACACAATTGCTTCTTAAAGATGCCATCTTTGATTTTTCTGATGAGTGCCTTTCAGCTTTTAACAAGTTGAAGGAAGCTTTGGTCTCAGCACCAATCATCCAGCCACCAGATTGGGATCTCCCATTTGAGATCATGTGCGATGCTAGTGATTATGCTCTGGGTGCTGTGCTTGGTCAAAGGAAGAACAAGGCTCTTAATGCTATATACTATGCGAGCCGCACCCTGGATGAGACTCAAGTCAACTATTTCACCACCGAGAAGGAGATGCTAGCTGTCATATTTGCCTTAGAAAAATTCAGGTCATATTTAGTAGGTAATAAGGTAATTGTTTATACTGACCATGCAGCCTTAAAAGGTCTTTTTCAAAAGAAGGATTCAAAGCCAAGACTTTTAAGGTGGATACTCCTTCTCCAAGAGTTTGACATTGAGATTAGGGACAAAAAGGGCGCGGAAAACGTGGTAGCTGACCACCTATCTCGCCTGCAGCTGACTGATGGGGAAGATTCTTTACCTATTGATGATTCGTTTCCTGATGAGAGTTTATTTATCATTAATAGTTCAGGTTCTTATCCCCCCCCTTGGTATGCTGATTATGCTAATTTTGCTGTTACAGGTAAAATCCCTCCTGAGTTGTCTTGACAACAAAAGAAGAGATTTATGTTCGATGCAAAACAGTATTTTTGGGATGACCCTTATGTTTTTAAAGAATGCGGAGATGGACTTATCCGGAGATGCGTCCCCCAATGGGAGGTGAAGGACATTCTGGAAGCATGTCACTCTTCTGCATATGGTGGTCACCACGGTCCATCTAGGACCGTGGCCAAGGTATTGCAGTCTGGTTTTTATTGGCCTACTTTACATGCTGACTGTAGAAATTTTGTAGGTAACTGTGATGCCTGTCAAATAACTGGGAATGTCACAAAAAGACATGAGATGCCACAAGTTGGTATTTTAGAGGTAGAGATTTTTGATGTCTGGGGCATTGATTATCAAGGACCTTTTCCTAGTAGTCAAGGTAACAGGTATATTCTTGTAGCTGTTGATTATGTGTCTAAGTGGGTAGAAGCTATTGCTACTCCCCATTGTGATGCAAAAGCTGTTATTAAGATGTTTAAAAAAATCATATTTCCTCGTTTTGGTGTCCCTAGGGTTGTCATAAGTGATGGAGGTATGCATTTTAAGGAGAAACGCTTAGGTGACTTGTTAAATAAATTCGGTGTCCAACACCGTAGGGGTTTAGCTTATCACCCTCAGACTAGTGGTCAAGTTGAGATCTCCAATAGAGAACTCAAGGAGACCCTGGCCAAAGTAGTTTCTAAGTCTAGGAAAGATTGGAGCCTAAAACTTGATGATGTTTTATGGGCCTATAGAACCGCGTTCAAAACTCCAATAGGAATGTCACCATTCAGATTGATTTATGGTAAAACTTGTCATTTACCAGTTGAGTTAGAACGTAAGTCTTGGTGGGCTATTTGTGATCTCAATTTAGACCCTAATCTTTCCCGTGAGAAACGTTTATTGCAGCTCAATGAGTTAGAAGAATTCAGGTTGTTAGCCTATGACAATGCCAGGATCTACAAGGAGAAAACAAAGCGCTGGCATGACAAGAAAATCATTAGACGTGATTTTCAGGTAGGTGATAGGGTATTGCTTTTTAATGCTCGTATTCGTCTTTTTCCTGGTAAGCTGAAATCCAGGTGGAGCGGACCCTACACCATCACAGCTGTCTCAAAATTCGGATCAATCGAATTAGAAACCTCATCTGGTGAGAGGTTCAAAGTCAATGGCCAATATGTGAAGCACTTCCGAGGAGAAAATGAGTTTGTCGGAAAAGTCGAAGTTTCTTACTTCGACCCCTTTTAGGATGCTCCTTAGAAGGTAAAAGGTCGTGCGGGACCTCTTAAACCAGCGCTACACGGGAGGCAACCCGTGCTTTAGTTTAAATTTACGTTTTCTTTCTTATTTTTTCGTTTTATCCTCTGGTGGAAATTGAAATCTCTGCAGAAAAGTGAAAGAAAAAGCGAATCCGTCAGTACAAGTGGTCGACCGACCGAGTTATTAGGTCGACCGACCAAACTGACAACTTTATGCACTTTTTCTGACAGAGTAAGTGAAATTGCAGAGCAGGTAAAAGGACGATGGTCGACCGACCATGATTTTTTTTTACGGTTTTATTTTTCAGAGTCAAATGTCACGGGTCTGTTGTGTTTTGAAAATACAATACTTGCTTTTACTCCTTCAACTTCCCAGCATTCCCCTTCTCTCTTAAAACCCTAAAAACTATTCACCCACCTTCCTCCTTCACCAATTTACTTACTTTCTTTCATTTTCCATCTTCAAGGTATGTTTTTCTTCATTTTCTTTCTTTCTCTTTAGTTTTATATCTTCTTAATTCTGTTTTAGGTAGTATTAGTTTATCCTTTTAAGTTCAATTTTGCTTTTAATTCCGTTTCCATGCTTGTTTGTGTGTTTTTATCTTAGTTTTCTTCTTCTTTTTGATTTTATATGCTTAGATCTGTAAATTTTGGGTGATTTTGTGCTGATTAGGATAGTTTAATTCTTCCTTATAATTTTATGCCTCTTTTCGCGCGAAATTCAACCACGAAAAACCGACGCTGACACTATTCGCGGTCGACCGACCGGAAAATGAGGTCGGCCGACTGAAATTTGAATTTCCTGGGTTTCGAATTTACAGATCTGCACTTTTCTGATGATAGTCGGTCGACCGACCTGAAACAGTGGTCGGCCGACCAGCACCGTGTTTTTCCTGAGTTTAATTTTTATGCAGTTTCTGAATTTCTTTCGTATAGCGGTCGACCGACCTGGTTTTACGGTCGACCGACCATAACTGCATCTTTCCTGAGTTTTTGTTTTTCTCAGTTTCTGATTTCTCGTTGCAGCAGAAATTACAGACCATCTCGAAAAAAAAATGGTCGACCGACTTGCCCCTGTAGTCGGCCGACCAGCGCTGTGATAAAGTTTCTGTTTTGCATTTTTTTTTCGTGACTAATTTTGTTAAAGCAATGCTTTCACATTCTCATAAGACTTATATTTTTTTTTTGAACTTCTCAGCTTTACGATGTCTAGCCGTGATCAAGGTGGGAAGCGCGCACGCACTTCGGGTACGAGCACTTCTAGAGGACGTGTCTCTAGGACGCGAGGTTTGCAGTGCAGGACACGGATAGTTTACCAAACTATCCGCAAATCACTTTCAGCTCTCCGGCCCAGAAGGCCCGATTCCTCCATCTCACCGCCTACTGCGTGGTAGTGGCAACCCGTTTCCTTTCTGTTCCAGCCTTGCATGCTTTGGGATGCCACGACGAGGTAGTATCTTTGCTCATTGGGACCGGGTTTGCAGGACTCGTCACCATGGACGAGATCACCTACCGCCTTCTCACTCTTGAGTTCTTTTCCTCCTTCACCTTTGATTCAGGGGCACTTCACTCCGGCTATGATAATTTTTGTATCTCTTTTCGCATGTTCAATGAAACATATGCTTTGACTTTAACCCAGTTTGCTCAAATTTTGGGTCTGTCTTCTGAGGGTCTTACTGATGACCCCACGGGGTCGTATTCTGATATGTGGTCCTGTATTTCTGATTCCAGCGATGTGAAGAAGAAAAACAGTACCATCCACCTTCCCACCCCCCGTTATTTTTTGCGTCTGTTGGCCAACACTGTCTTCGGCCGCAAAGAGTCTCAAAATGTTAACAACATTGAGCTCTCCATTATGTCTGGTTATCTTAACATCAGACGTACGGGTCAGCAGTCTTACAACACTGCTTGTTTGGTCGCCTCTCATTTCGTGTCGGTGGGCGAGGGAACTTCTTTGACTACTATTGTCTGTGGTGGGCTAGTCACCCGATTAGCCCGCTCTTTTGTACCCCAGTTCCCTCGCTATGAGGATGCGGTCGACCCTCTCTCCCGGTACATGGACATGGCTTATGTCAGGTCCGTGCGTTGGGTAAACAGGAGAGATTATTGGAAGATAGACACCTATCTCAGTGATCGCATCCCCATCACCATGGCTCCCCCTATGCTTCCCCTTTCTACTGTTGTAGGGGAGCCCCGACCACTACTCCCGTCTTACCGCCTCCCGCTTAGGGGAGGCACTTCTAGAGGTTTCAGGGCCCCTGCTCCCGGTGGCCACCATACCACATCTGGGACCGGGTACCCATCTGATTTCACTGCTCCTCCTAATGTTTATGTTCCTCCTTTTGTTGATGACAGATCTATGCCACAGATGATGGCGAGTCTTTGCAGGCAGTTCAGCCAAAAACAGCTGAACGATAGTCTCTTTCAATACCCGGTTTACAGGGAGTATGCCACACAAGGTAGGCTCCCAACCGGCCCATGGACTCACCCCACCTGGTACACACCTCTCGCAGGCGGTCGTGACCACGGTGAAGCTTCAGGCTCTGCCTCAGGAACAGGAGTAGGGTCTGAGGAGGATGGCGATGAGGGGGAAGGAGAAGAGGATCCTGAGCCGTTTTACGACTCAGAGGGCTAGGGACATGCTTAACCTTACCCTCTTTGGGGTTCGGTTTGGGGAGGTCCCCCTTCCTTGGTTCGATTTGGAGAGGTCCACATTTATTTTGTAAGTGTTTTCCTCCCTTAGATTTCCAATTTTCCCCTTTCGATTTCCAGTTTTTCCCTCCTTCCTCCTTAGACTCTTTTTGTAGTTTTTAGTCTTTTTCCTTTTCCTTTCTTTGTTTGCTTCTTTTTCGCCTACCCCCATCCCTTTGCTGTGGTTGTATGCTGATGAGCACAATGGGGGCATTGTGCGTTTTGGTTTGGGGAGGGTGTTTGCATACTCCTTTGTGAGTATGCAATTGTTTTTGTGTCTTTTGTTTTTCATACCTTTAGGTATTTTTCTTGTTTTCATCCTCTCTTGTCGCGTGTTCTTCCCTGTCGCGCATTCTTCTCTGTCTTAAGTTTTTAGGTCGAGTCGGAACGGATAAATACAAGTTATGCCTCACATATCATTTATTGCTTTGCCTTGCATTTTTCAAAAATTTTCAAGCTAGTCTTTTGCATTATCTACGAGTTTTGTTGATTTCATGCTAGATTATTAGACTTGACTCTCTTCTTGGCAAGCTACTACATATTCTAAGGATTAGAGCTTAATAAATCGGTGACATCCATGACCGATTTCATATAGGTTTGTGAGTAGTTTCTCCTCTTGAGGCATGTTACATCAATATGCATAAACATGAATTTTGTCTTCTTAATACCTGTATGCATTCGGGTTTGTGGTTTGTTGACACATGTGGTAGAGGTACCCCTTTCTCATTATTCCCATTATCCTCACATAGCCAAATTGAATTCTTTTACCCATTTGCTACATTCTAAAAATTACCTACCCTAGCCGAGCTAGTAAATTAGTAATGGGACCGTTTTTCTTGCCATCCTTTGGTTTATGCTTCATTGATAAATTTTTGATTTTGGGAGAATGATAGGAAAAAAGAAAAGAAATAACAAAAGGGACAGAAAGAGAAAAAAAAAAACGAAACAGCCTGTTTTCAAGGCTGGTCGGTCGACCAGTTTTCCTGGTCGGTCGACCAGGACCGTTGGGTAGGTTGGTTTTTCTGATAGAAAAAAAAAAAAGAAAAAAAAAGGGGAAAGAAAAAAAAAAAAATAGAAAAAAATTTGGAAGATTTATGATTTTTGCTCCAGAACTTTTAGCATTGGCATGTATGAAAGAAAAAGAAAACAATAAGAAGTGATCTTATAATATGGACAGACGGTTATTAGCTCGGTTTAACCCCTCTTCCCATAACTTATTTTAAGCCCCTTTTTACCTTTAGCCTCACAATTCCAAATTTGCCTCGGCATGTGTCATGGTTATTTAGTGTGGGAATGCATATGTACGGTTGTAGAGATTCTATTCATGTTAGATTGCAGGCATGTTCTTACGGGTCGTAGATAGGTGAGAGTCTTTACTTTTATTTATCTTCTTATCTTTCACATATACATTTGACCCTTTACTTTCATGAGTGTCTCGAGCGTACCGCGAGAGTCCAATTAGAATGAGTCTTGCAAGGTTGAAATTTTAGCATGCTTTTCCAACATGATTAACTCGTTTTGCTCTTGACATTATGTTTGATTATAGTTGAAGGATGCATTAAATTGGTTAAGCATAGTGTTGTGTTTGGTTGTGAAAAGTATGAAATCCGTTCCATTAGAAGTTTTATTTTCTTTTGAGTCTTAGTGCTTGCTTGAGGACAAGCAAGGTTTGGTTTGGGGAATTTGATACGTGCCTATTTTATGCATTTTATCTACTCTTTTGGCACGTATTTTCTTACACTTTTGTGACTTTTAGTTGCTTTTTCTCCCGAAACGGTTTACTTTGGCATTTCTATGTTTTATATGTAGGAATACGCGGAAGTGAGCAAAACCAAGCCTTATTTGCCTTTAGGAAGCTGTTTTGAGTACTAGTATGGAGCAAGGATCCGGATGGTGCATTCAAGTATTGTTATCGGGCCAGATCAAAGCTGAAAATAACGAGAAGCGGTCGACCGACCTGCAATAGTGGTCGACCGACCGATGTCCAGTTCGCAAAAGAGGCCCAGTTCACAGAAGCCCAAGTTCGCATGAAATAAACCCGTATCGCCAGAATCGGTCGACCGACCGAAAATAGAGGTCGACCGACCACCAGCTGTTTCGGGACTTCTGTTTTCTTATTTTCTATTTTTCCTAATTAATCTTGTAATAATTCTTATTTAAGGAGACCTAAACTCTAAAATTAGGTCAAGTAGCCCCAATTAGAGAAAACTCCATTATTAGGTTTTGGTACCAAGCTTTCATCTTTGTTCTTAGATTTTCCTTTCAAGTTGTAAGTTTGTCACAATTCAATCTTTCCTTTTTATTCAATCTTGTTATTCATCTTGTTGTTATTTCTTATTTCATGTTTACTCATTTATTGTCATCTTTAATTATGTTCATCTCTTCAATTTTCTTAGTAATTGTTAGTTCCATAATTAAAAGTATGCATAGCTAATTCTTGTGATTGAGAATTAGGGGAACCATGATAAAGACTTGACCTTGATAAGTTTGATGATTAAATTACCAATCCCCCATTGTTGTTGGTGAACTAACCCTTAGGATTGAAAGATTATTGGGATTAGTTTAACAACAACTTTGGGATTGCCCTTGAACGAAAGTTTAGTGCTTTTGTAGGAACCCTAAGACCGTAAGGATTGGGTAGAATATTGACCTAAAGGTTTATTATTTGTTCCTTGGGATTGTGTTATTTGATTATTTTACCCTTCATTGACTTGTTTTGACCATGGGGAACCAAAGTTCCTAATCTCCTTTTATCTTATTTTAATTTTCTTGTTAGTTTGCTACCTTAGTGTTAGTTTAAATCTCAAATCAAAATCCCCCTTTTTTTTGGTTACTTGCAATAGACTTTAAATTTACAAACATAATTTACCCTGTCTCTCTGTGGTTCGACCCTTGACTTATCCTATTTGAGTTTAAGCTGAGGTTTTATAAATCTTATCTTTGGCACCCCTCAACGACGGGTGTCATTGGGACTGTCTTTGTACATTCAATTCATTTAGGTAGCAAACAGATACTTATCGTTTTTTAATGAGGGTAAAATTCGGTGACAACTCCTTTAATATTCTCTGAATACATATATGGACTAATTATATGATCCATATTTTGTATTTGGAGAATAAAGGGGAATTGCTGCCGAATTTTTTCCCTCATTAATAAATAACAAGTGCGTGTTTGCTAATGACTTGAAATGTACATTGATGGGTTTAGGTTGGAGTGATAAGGACCTAATTCAAAGACTATTTAATTTAATTTCTTGACAACAATTATATATTCATTGATGATATTATTGTTTTTTGTGTATTATATTTGATAGTTAATTGATAATTGTCAATTGATTGATAATTTGAATGTAGATACATAATAAGATGAAAAGATTAGAACGACAATGGATGTATGAAAGATTAGATGAGAAAAAGAAACATAAGTTTGAATTTGCAAATGGGGTAAAAGAGTTTCTTAAATTCGAGGCACAAAGCAGTGTGTATAAAAATTTAGGTGAAATGAGGTGTCCATGTAAGAAATGCAATTACAGAGCTTTAAAAGGATTAAGGATGTTCAACTGCATCTTTGGTCAAATGGTTTTGCCCCACATTATTATGTTTGGACATATCATGGTGAGGAAATGCCAACCGGAGAAAGCAGCAGTAGTATTGTAGTTAGTGATAATCCTTATCGGGAGCTCGTGAAAAATGTAGGGCTGAGCAAAAAATATCCGATACGAATTTTTTTCCGAATCCGATCCGAAATCCGAAAAAAATAATCCGAATATATGGATATCATTCAAATTGGATATCCGATCCGGTTTTTTCCGAATAATATGGATTGGATGTGGATTGTGATTTTCTTAAAATTGGATATCCGAATCCGATCCGAATCATAAAAATTAATAAAAAAAAACATGGAAAAAACCAAAAAACCAAAACATTTTACCATTATTTTTGAGCTGTTTGATAAATATTGATTGTTATTCTTATAAACATAATCTATAAGTGTGACAAAAGAAATGGATTTTCATTATACACATTGTCTTTTTTTTTCTTGTTTGGTTTTGGAGCACAAAATATACTCATTAGTAGAAAAATGAATTTATTCTAGATCTTTGAATGATTCATTATGCATCGTGTCATTTGTTAATTTTTAATATGCATTTAAAACTGGATCAAATCCGGTTTCCGAAATGTGGATATCCGGATTTTCGGATTCCGAATATTTGGATATCCGAATATTCGGATCTGGATGTGGATCGCCAAAAATTATATTTTTAAAACTGGATATCCGATCCGAATTTCAAAACCGGACCGGATATCCGGTTTTGCTCACCCCTAGAAAAATGCATTACGTGATAATATGGAACAAATAATGGGGGATCGACTCAATCCTGATGACCTTAGTGATGAGAAGTGCATCATGAAACCCTCAATCCACAAGTTTCTTCCTTCTATACAATGTTAGAAAAGGCCGAACAACCAGTCTATGAGGGAAGCAAAATGAGTTTATTGCAAGCCGCTGCTAGGTTGATAACACTCAAATGTGAGAAAAACTTATCCCTTCAATGCACGAATGGGTTTATGTCGTTTGTTAGTGACATGATTCCAACAAAAAATGACATGTTACGCAATTTTAATGAGGTTAAGTGTAACACCCCCATTTATTTAAAAGCCTTTAGCAAGACATTCTCAATAAATAGAGTTTTTACCATCTCGGAATGTCCGAGGTAGTGAATAACAAAGTAAAACAAACCAAAGTACTTTATATAAATACTGATTAAATTTAAACTTCTGGTATTACAACTACTACGCATAGAATAAAAGTACAATTGATGATAACATCTACATTGGTGATCTAATTCTAAGTAGGTCCAAGCCATGTCTCTCTCCCTGCCCAAGCTCCTAATCCATTTGTCTCTGACCTGTAGAATCTACTCCCCATTCCGGATCATCGTAGGTGTACACGAATACACTGTCAACCTCGCGGTTGAGTAGGATAACATAATAATTATAATGCAACAGATAAATGATATGCAAATGCCATGATATGCTCGAGCTCAATCACAATCTCAATCTCAAATCTCAATCGCAAACCCAAAACACCAAGCCATACCGAACCTCCCGGCAGACTATAATTGGTCGTCACCGAACACAAGCATAACAACTGAGGTCACCAGGTCTAGTCCTGCAGAACTAGCCTGAGCCCAATAATATCTCATCATTTCAAATCCGTATCCAATGCACATGCCATGCTCGTGAATGCAACAATACTCTTAATCAATCATGTTATTAAATAATGCAATGCGCATACCAATAATAATAATAATCAACACTCAAACCAACCAATATCATCCACATATAAATCATGCTCAGCATTCCAACATCCATTCATAACACCTCATAGAGTATGATGTCAGTGTATCCTACCTGGAATAGCAAGTCTGAAAGGCAACACCGTTTAGAAATATTCCACCTCGAACTCCATTCCTATAATTATTATTTAATATTAAATTCTACTCACACAACCACATGTTATTAACTAACTATAATTTACTAATTATGGACTTACCAAAAATCGACTTACTATATATATAGCATGAAAACAACTACCATTATTACTAACTTAACAACATATTTAACACTTTTACTAATATTAATATTAACCATAACGACAACAATCATAATATGAATAATAACCATAACAATATACATTAAGAGTAACAAAGTAACGCCAATAATATATTACCATAAAATTATAAATTTGTAACCATAATAATTAATAATTATCACAAATTCACTAGTAATAATAATAAGCATAACAATTGTCAAAACACGATTAAAAATACTGATGACATCACTACTCATACGATTATCGAAATCTAGTAATAATAATACCATTAATCATAAATAATAATTATAATAGAACATTCATAAAATAAGACAATAATGATAATAATAATAATAATAACAATAATAATCATCATAACAACAATCATGCTAATACTAATAATACTATTAATAATAACATTAATAATAATATTAGTGATAATAATAATAATAGTATAATAGTAGTAATAACTCATAACCACAAACTGCAACTAACAGCGTATACCGATAGCAATACGCAACACACCAATACGCAGGTCTGTTGCAGGCCTATTCCCGACACAACCACGACCAACCCGGTCCCCGACAACTGCCACCACCGGACCCAACCTCTACTACGTACTACAACCTACAACTTCCACCCATTAGCCACCACCAGGGGCCACCACAACAACCACCATGACACCTCAAAACAGCCTGCACATACCCGACATTTGGCGTTTCAGCAACTCGCCTGAACACCCATTCGTTCTCACGCAAATACCTCTCACCACCGTGTCCCGACCCTCACCACCTCTGGCCACCACCGTTGTCACCACTGACTTACGGTGGTTCCAGGGGTGGTACCACCTCCCTCTCGTCTTACCTACAACCACCGACAAACCACCATCAAACCCCCCTGCCAACCTGCGGTAACTCAATCTGGACTGTTTTTAACGACTCAAAACTGGACTATTTTTAATTCCTTTGATTAGCCTTTTCTATGATGTTTCAGCCACCACCCACCACCCTAACCACCACCAAGCAACCCACAACTACCATACTATTGCTACTCATAAAGTCGTACTCAAGGACAGATCAGAACAGCACCCAAACACGTAACAAAACACAAGCATAAAACGAATTAAAACAGAGTCATTAAAACAGAGTCTGAAATGCTTGCTACTGTCGACACTTATGGCCTTTGCTAAGAGAGTTTTCGTGGTGGAAAGGTGGTTTAAACACGAGGTATATGTTATATGTACTACAACGATTACTCACAACCTCAAAATACTGATCCGAAAGCATAGAAAAGTACAAAAACTACTTACAAAACCATACCGCGCAAGGGTGAACGATAAGGATGGCTGTCCCTGGTCTCGTTGTATACGGTCGTTCTTATCAATATTACGACTGTCTATGGATTCCTGGAGTAAGAGAGGTAGACGAGATGCAGTTCTTGGGATATGAATTTTGGTAAGAGTGGATGGAGGCAGATTATGGAGTGTGGGTGGTTAGGGTTTGATATAAGGTAGAGTGTTTTGCAACTAGGGCTTGAATGTCGATGAATTGATGTTCTTATTTCTCACTACCCAACTACCCAAACCGAGTATCAAACCAAGCCCAACTTTAGCGGTCCATCACACATCTCGAGGTTATATCTCGCTCTCAACCCGTAATTTAAAATAAACGAGCACATATAGTTTATTTATACTAATTAAGTTATATAATTATTACTAGTAAATATAAATTAAATTAATTATAAGAATATATAAAAATTTAGAATTTAAATATAATCACAACTTAAATAAAAATAGAAATTAAGTATAGATGAGCTAGAAATAGATATAAAATAGAAAATATATTAAATTATAAACGTATTGTTAAAATTAAAGAAATAAGAATGAAATGTCATTTTATGAATTAATCAACAAATATAAAATGATTATGAAATACGAAATAATCGTAGCAATACGATTTATAAAATAATATTAGTTTACGTAATAATAATAGTTTACGTAAAATACTTTATAATAAACATTCCATTTGAAATACTTGCATATGGCATGGTTTGACCGTCGTTGACCGAGGCTAAAATACGGGGTATTACAGTCTTCCCTCCTTAAAATGAACTTCGTCCCGAAGTTCGCCACCCCGTAACGATAAGGAACCACATAACAAGCATGAAACATTCACAAGTAGCATTTAAATAGGCTTCAAAACGTGAAATGTTACATTCTACCCTTGTTAAGAAAACTTTGTCCCCAAAATTTAACGCATAAATGAATTAAAGGATACTTCACGAATCACAATACAATGCATAACAGAAGTAGTCAGGACAATCAAGTATATTCAAACAATCACGACATACCAATTAGCGATGTCATAAATCGTTAAGATTTTACAATCCTATCCTCCTTAAAACATGGTTACGTCCCCATAACCCTTTATAAAAATTTCACATCCGTTGCTCAAGAAGATCATCAATACAACAGACTCAAACCATCAGATAAGTTAATTACACTATAAGGGCAATTAGCATTCGACTTTTAAAGCAACAAAACATACTCGTCAATTTCATGCTATGCAGTAAAATCAAGGCAACTAACACTTATCTAGTTATCTACCCTTGGAAATTTGACACAAAATTAACACATTTACATCATTTATCAAGAAACTAGTGATGAATAGAACTTGCAATATAAGAGATTTATATCATGTGGAACAATTTCGTATTCAAGCAAAATTTCATAAACATATAGCTACAGGTTCTGTTATGTTGCAAAGTAATTACCATAATTATCAAACATCAGCTTTATCAGGGATTATCACCTTGAAAACATTTTGAAACTTTCAGACAATGCAGTTGTAATTAATGGCAATTTATAAACACGAATCAACTGACGAGTTTACAAGCCACAGATCGAAAGTAAGGCTAGCACTCCCATAATTCACATATCAACCAGATTACTAATTCAATACATTCTGATCAGATATAAACATAACAATATGTAGTTCACCTTGTGGCGTAACAATAGTGTCGGTATAATAAAAACTAACTTTATATAAAACTCACCAACAATAATTAAGGCTATATTATTATATAACAAAGTTCTTATCCATATAATATGTCTACTATTCATGCTACTAATGTCATATAAAAATATTACATGGTTACATAATATAATTCATATTTGATGAAACTTTTATATTGAAAACTCGCATAACTTACAATTTTAACAATCAAACATCATGTAGGAACTTTCAAAAATCATAATTAAATAACCGCTTTGCTATTTTACGAGCTATTATAGTTTTTTTATAAAATATAAATAAATAACTAATTAGGGGAAAAGAAATCAAAAGCATATCTTAAGGGTATTATTTATAACAAATTTTTACAACTCAGTTGGTCTGAACAGAAACTTTACGACAATTAAACACAAAATTGGACAACTTGCAAAAATCACCATTAAATAACGACTCGGTAAGATTTTACGTGGCTTATCATTTTGAAAACGTGAATGAATATTCTAAACAGTTGGGTTAGAATTATGCATAAAAAATAAATACGTTTTAAATGGTTTCTTTTGCAAAAACATGGGTCGAAACAGAACTGTGCAGTAACAATCGGACCACTGTCAACTAAAATATTTATTTTTCGCAAAACATAACTCGTATTAACATGAAACCAATGGCATTGGAAAGCTAATTCAGTAGGTTTTCACACATAATTTTTTTTTATCCATATAGAGAACACAGTTTAAATGACAGCCCGTACAAAAACAAGATAACATTCTGGAAATTTTATTACAATTTTGGTTCCTAAAAAAAAAAAATTTGCTTCACATTATCACATTTGAACACAACAATTCCTCCTCTAAAACATGTTGACATATCATTTGAAACATTGAAATTACATCGCACCATATTAACATGTAATTGCCATCTAGAAAACGGTAAAGATTGCGAAACCGAAAATAAGTCAACTAAATAACTCAATCATCATGTATAGACAATGCATTAGTTTCTATCATCATGCCAACACAACTTATTAGGGTACGGAAATATATAAACTAGGAGCTACTAAGATGTCCCTTATTGATTACTGACTTTATAACGAATTTAAGTGCGTATAAAGGCATAAGGTTCTAAGTACGATATATGCAACACATAACTATATAAGATTCATGGCTTAGGGCAACACATTCCGCATATCACTAGACAGAGTTTGCTATAACATATAATCATAAGATCAACAGAATTACTCATTCATACCAGGAGTTAAACATCAACATCATATATTACGATAATCATTTAAATACCAGATAACCGTATGAACATTTCCAAAACACGAAATCATACGATTATATCACTCCAACTATTGCTCAATAAATATACATCATCCATACTCATCAAAATTCCAAATCAATCATTTCGATCCATCAGCATTTCCATATCAATCATAATCTTCTAATGCCCATCACTTCCATAATTCACATTATCAATTACCTCATTCTTCTCCTGCAATAATGTTAGCATAACATAGGCAAGGTCTGATCCTTTATTACTGTTACTACCCACTCTCTGTATCACTCAAGGGTTTCCAGGTTAGACTGATAGGGCCAGTGGCTTGGTTTGAGGGGGCCCCTAACTCATCCTAATCCTGGGGCTCCTAACAGTTACTAACCTGGGGTTCATTTTATTAGACTCTTCCAACGTTAATTATTATTCATTTGATTTAGGCATGAGGATCGTTCGCTCTGATATAACTTTGTAACACCCCCATTTATAGAAGAGCCGTTAGCAAGACATTCTCAATAAATAGAGTTGTTACCATCTCGGAATGTCCGAGGTAGTGAATAACAAAGTAAAACAAACCAAAGTACTTTATATAAATACTGATTAAATTTAAACTTTTGGTACTACAACTACTACACACAGAATAAAAGTACAACTGATGATAACATCTACATTGGTGATCTAATTCTAAGTAGGTCCAAGCCATGTCTCTCTCCATGCCCAAGCTCCTAATCCATTTGTCTCTGACCTGTAGAATCTACTTCCCATTCCGGATCATCGTAGGTGTACACGAATACACTGTCAACCTCGCGGTTGAGTAGGATAACATAATAATTATAATGCAACAGATAAATGATATGCAAATGCCATGATATGCTCGAGCTCAATCACAATCTCAATCTCAAATCTCAATCGCAAACCCGAAACACCAAGCCATACCGAACCTCCCGGCAGACTATAATCGGTCGTCACCGAACACAAGCATAACAGCTGAGGTCACCAGGTCTAGTCCTGCAGAACTAGCCTGAGCCCAATAATATCTCATCATTTCAAATCCGTATCCAATGCACATGCCATGCTCGTGAATGCAACAATACTCTTAATCAATCATGTTATTAAATAATGCAATGCGCATACCAATAATAATAATAATCAACACTCAAACCAACCAATATCATCCACATATAAATCATGCTCAGCATCCAATACACACAATCCAACATCCATTCATAACACCTCATGGAGTATGGTGTCAGTGTATCCTACCTGGAATAGCAAGTCTGAAAGGCAACACCGTTTAGAAATATTCCACCTCGAACTTCATTCCTATAATTATTATTTAATATTAAATTCTACTCACACAACCACATGTTATTAACTAACTATAATTTACTAAATATGGACTTACCAAAAATCGACTTACTATATATATATAGCATGAAAACAACTACCATTATTACTAACTTAACAACATATTCAACACTTTTACTAATATTAATAGTAACCATAACGACAACAATCATAATATGAATAATAACCATAACAATATACATTAATAGTAACAAAGTAACGCCAATAATATATTACCATAAAATTATAAATTTGTAACCATAATAATTAATTATTATCACAAATTCACTAGTAATAATAATAAGCATAACAATTGTCAAAACACGATTAAAAATACTGATGACATCACTACTCATACGATTATCGAAATCTAGTAATAATAATACCATTAATCATAAATAATAATTATAATAGAACAATCATAAAATAAGACAATAAAAATAATAATAATAATAACAATAATAACAATAATAGTCATCATAACAACAATCATGCTAGTACTAATAATACTATTAATAATAACATTAATAATAATATTAGTGATAATAATAATAATAGTATAATAGTAGAAATAGCTCATAACCACAAACTGCAACTAACAGCGTATACCGATAGCAATACGCAGCACACCAATACGCATGTCTGTTGCAGGCCTATTCCCGACACCACCACGACCAACCCGGTCCCCGACAACTGCCACCACCGGACCCAACCTCTACTACGTACTACAACCTACAACTTCCACCCATTAGCCACCACCATGGGCCACCACAACAACCACCATGAAACCTCGAAACAGCCTGCACATACCCGATATTTGGCGTTTCAGTAACTCGCCTGAACACCCATTCCTTCTTACGTAAATACCTCTCACCACCGTGCCCCGACCCTCACCACCTCTGGCCACCACCGTTGTCACCACTGACTCACGGTGGTTCCAGGGGTGGTACCACCTCCCTCTCGTCTTACCTACAACCACCGACAAACCACCATCAAACCCCCCTGCCAACCTGCGGTAACTCAATCTGGACTGTTTTTAACGACTCTAAACTGGACTATTTTTAATGCCTTTGAACAGCCTTTTCTATGATGTTTCAGCCACCACCCACCACCCTAACCACCACCAAGCAACCCACAACTACCATACTATTGCTACTCATAAAGTCGTACTCAAGGACAGATCAGAACAGCACCCAAACACGTAACAAAACACAAGCATAAAACGAATTAAAACAGAGTCATTAAAACAGAGTCTAAAACGCTTGGTATTGTCGACACTTATGGCCTTTGCTAAGAGTGTAAAACCCCTCGCGAATGCGGAAAATAAAATCATACAAAGTACTAAAAATGCAGCGGAATTAAAACTTTTTAACATAAACATGCGAGGTGAATTAAAACTGAAAACTGAAACTGATATAAACAGAAATAGATAAGTATAACAGTTCTAAGTACTGAAACGAAATATATACAACAGCATGGGATGAAACATCCCTACAGGCACCAAAATATAAACTGTATCAAAACTAGAGTCTAGCCATCGAATGTGTAAGTCATAGATAGGCGGATCATCACTCGCTAGCACTCAGCAACCCCTGCCAACCTGCATGTACCTACATACATGTAAACATGTACGCCACAATCAGTGGGGAGTGACTAGAGTTCTCCTAGCCACCTTTTGTAACGACACGTAACACAACAACGCAAACAGAACACTCCAGCATATATAAATATGTGAAGCATATCATATCTCAATAACTGAATCATACTATCATGCAATTACTAATGCACGACTCTCAACCAACTTCGGAAACCATTTGGAAGGAGAGCCGGTTTCCCTACTGGTTACCCGGTCGGGAGGTCTTTCAGTCCAAACTATTTACGAAACTGACCGAAGAGTCATCCAATGCCTTGGATGAACAAACTATAACCAAGTTACTGCAATCATCAATATCATCATGCATATCTGACACCGTACCAACTCTAGGCAAGCAGATATAGAACAACAAGTATAAAGGTTCAGCGGTCAACTTAAGACATAACCTAGATACTAAAACACTTTCACAACCAAGGACTCAGAGGCCAACTTAAGGCATAGACCTTGATATAAATAAACACAAGTAATGGGTCCAGAGGTGAACTTAACACATATCCCACTACCAAAACAATGTCGGGTCCAGAGGTGAACTTAACACATATCCCAACATACAATTCAATTAAAGGGTCCAGAGGTGAACTTAACACATATCCCTATACATCCACAAGCAAAGGGTCCAGAGGTGAACTTAACACATATCCCAATGCTACAAACAAGTATTGGGTCCAGAGGTGAACTTAACACATATCCCAATACACAGCTATCGCACACCGGGTCCAGAGGTGAACTTAACACATATCCCGTGTACGACAACCGATCACGTGTCAGGTCCAGAGGTGAACTTAACACATATCCTGACACGCCACAAGCAAAACACGTAATGGGTCCAGAGGTGAACTTAACACATATCCCATCACGCGACATACAACTCACGTGTTAAGCTCAGAGGCCAACTTAAGGCATACCTTAACACGCATCAACCAATAACATCCAAAGATAGAAACTAACCTATAGTTCTAATTTCTTAAACCACTAAACAACACTTAATTGACCCCGGGAACTAAGATGAGAGAGAGTCGGTTTCCCTTTCGGTTACCCGACCGGGGGGTCTCTATCCTCTCTCCATTCCCGAACTCAATATAGTGTTGCCCATCCTCCGGGGACCTCAAACACACATATAAGGCACACGGAACGAATCTCAAACAAAACCGATAAACCGTTTGAAAGTTATAAATCATTCTTATGAGAACAGGGGCTCTCAGCCGGTCCGGGACAGTCTGCCGGTCCACCGGCTGAGAGTCCCTTCCCATGCCAAATCAAGTCTGAAAAACAATGAGAAAGGGCTCTCAGCCGGTGGACCGTCCGCCGGCCAGCCGGCTGGGAGTCCCTTCTCCTAAGCCTTCTTTAAAATTCCCAAAACAACAGGGAGAGACTCTCAGCCGATGGACCGGCCTGCCGGCCTGCCGGCTGGGAGTCCTTTCCCAAGCCTTTGCAACAATTCCATAACACACAAGAGGGATTCTGAGCCGGTCGACCGGCGGCCGACCTACCGGCTCAGAACCCTTTCTCCTAAATTTCAGCATTAAAAAATAACTACCCCGACTCTGAGCCGGCCGACCGGCTGCCGGTCAGCCTACCAGCTCAGAGTCCGCTGTACGCAAAATCGCATTTCTCCACAAGACTCAAAACTCCTCAAATCGATTCAAGACTTCTAAAATCATAACATACAAAGATTACCCAGCATATATAATCATCAAATACATCAACTACCAGCAATTAACTCCACAATCAAGCCTCAACAAGATTATTATTTGTATCCGTCTTAAGCACAAATTTCTGAAAATCAACAACATAGCATGTATAACACCAACTAAGCATGTGAAAGTCTTTGTTAAGGAATCCTAGCATGATACTAAGTCCCATTAACAATCACAACATGAAAAATCAGAAACTTAAATCATCTTAAACAAGAAAAGTGCTAATATCACAAATAAGGTCGAGTTTCTCTTAATTGTCACCTCTTAAGCGATTTTGATCAAAGCTCCTCCTCAACAATGAAGCTATCAACGTCTGGGTCTTCTAAGCCTTCACCTACAACAAGAAAAACGGTCTTAAGAGACCGAAAATGGATTTCCACCAAAACAGGCCAATTTTCGAACTAAAGGAAATGGAAATTGGAAGTGATAGATGACTTGCAAATTTCATGAGGATTCCAAAAATGTATAAATTACCTTGATTCGGAAATCGGATGATGATGCAAAATCGAAAAGAAGCTTGGAGGTTTAGAGGAAATGAAGAACAATGGAGATGCTGAGTTCTTATTTTTGGTGAAATGTTCATGTCGACACCCATAAGGGTTTTAGGGGTTTTAAGTGTCCTTTCCGTTTCAAAGGAAAACGGGTTTGGAAGTGAACGGGTTTTATGATATTAAGTTTGCCAAGTTTTATTCGTCTTAAGGACTTAAGATTCTTAAGACGGATCTTACGATTTATTAAAAATACTTCTCAATAAATTATTAAAATATTATTTTATCACTTAAAATAATTTAAGACCCTTAAAATATATTTTACGAAAATACGGGATGTTACAAAGAGAGTTTTCGTGGTGGAAAGGTGGTTTAAACACGAGGTATATGTTATATGTACTACAACGATTACTCACAACCTCAAAATACAGATCCGAAAGCATAGAAAAGCACACAAACTACTTACAAAACCATACCGCGCAAGGGTGAACGATGAGGATGGTTGTCCCTGGTATCGTTGTATACGGTCGTTCTTATCAATATTACGGCTGTCTATGGATTCCTGGTGTAAGAGAGGTAGACGAGATGTAGTTCTTGGGATATGAATTTTGGTAAGAGTCGATGGAGGCAGATTATGGAGTGTGGGTGGTTAGGGTTTGATATAAGGTAGGGTGTTTTGCAACTAGGGCTTGAATGTCGATGAATTGATGTTCTTATTTCTCACTACCCAACTACCCAAACCGAGTATCAAACCAAGCCCAACTTTATCGGTCCATCACACATCTCGAGGTTATATCTCGCTCTCAACCCGTAATTTAAAATAAACGAGCACATATAGTTTATTTATACTAATTAAATTATATAATTATTACTAGTAAATATAAATTAAATTAATTATAAGAATCTACAACCCCTATAAATGTGAGAACTTGGGAAAATGGAACAGTAGGCCAGTAGAAACCGTGCCTATCATGTGCTGAATAGTGCACTGTTTGTCCTATGCTCTTTCCTTTTACCTGTTTTACACTCTTCTTCACTATCATCCTCCCATACTTCCCTACCTCTTCCCATACTTCCCCCTCCCTTACTTCCTCCTTTTTTTCATTTTACAAAACCAAAAAAAATAGCTTCAACCTCATCTTCTTCATCATCTTCATTGGAAAAAATAATAAGAAATAAGGTGTTCGATTGGAGCAGTTTGTATCAAAGATCCAAAGTTGTTCATTAATTCTTCGTAATTTTAGCTGGTTCTTCCCTTAATTTTGTATTTGTTTCTTACTTCATTTCCTCTGTTTCCTCTATTTCCATTTCTTATGTTTATCTTTTTTTGATTTTTCGGACTTTTATTTGTTTATACAAGGTGGGTGTTTCCGTTTATTATCAACTATTTCGTAATCCATAACTTTATTCTATTTTAGTAACTCTTTAGAATCATTTTATGAATTTTAGGGTTTTCTGGGGATTTGGGGTTGTTGATCATGTGTTCTTAAGGGAAATTAACAATGGGTTGGAAGAAGATACATTCTCCTCGAGTCTGGTACTACTCGATTGAATCAGGGAAATATTAATTTTATTGTTAATTGTGTTAATTTGGGGGAGATTTGATGTTGTTTCAGGTTATTAATTTTATTGTTAATTGTGTTAATTTGGGACTATATTGATTTTATTGATTGTTGCATCAGTACTTCAACCTATGATCTTTGCAAACATTTCTTCTCAATTGCCTCTTTAAGTTTCCTACCCAATGCAAAGGCCAAGGGTGGAGGACTGCATTACCAATCTGTCGGTGCCTGTGTTGAATGTTGCCGACAAATTTATAGCTGTCCGGGAACCCCTGCAATTAGACATACTGTTAGTTCAAACAGGGTGATGATGAAACTATGAACAGCAAAGGATGATTATATCAATTCCATTTTTAGGGTTTTTTGGTGATTTGATGATGTTGAATGTATAAATTGGGAAAAATTGCTTTCAACATTGTTTTTCCTTTACAATCTTTCTCCGTTACTTCCTTGTTGCCTTAAATGGCATATAGATTTATTGTGTTGTATTTATTTATGTTCTATTTCAAGCTTTACATGACATGTGAATTTTGGCAGAGAATTCGATGATGTTCTCTTGCCACGGATTAATGAAGTCCATTTTGAAGATAATCTGAAAGATGTCCCAATTTTTCCTGATGTCAAATTTTTTTTGGTGGACAAGGTATGATACTTCTTTTTCTGATATTGATTTTTTTTGGCTGGTGACAGAAAATTTGATCTTTTTAATTTGATTGTTGCCTTCTCTCTTGCTCGCAAGATGCTAATACCTATGTTCCGGCATACGGGATGATGTCTCTGGTTCCAACGGGAATAAAGAACTGGGTTTTAAAGGAATGGCAGATGCAGAGGTTGAAAGAAGGCTGAAGGTAAATCAACATCTTGCAGTTATTGTTCTTCATTTACATCACTATCATTTTACCAATGTACATCTTTCCAACATTCATTATAGTCATAGTGGTAAGTGGTAATCATTGATCATAAATAATTCGAGACAGTTCAAATGGAACATGAGTCCCCTAAATTCAACTTAACTACATACTCCGTAATAAACTTGGCTGTAGAATGTCTTCAATTTTACAAAACCAAAATATTTGTAGTATGTTGTTTTAAATTAGGAAAGAGTATTTTTGTTTGCCTTTGGTTTCGAGTGTGCATTTCTTACCCTATTCTTCTAATATAGGCTCCTTTTCATATACGTTGTCAATGCAAGGTAATTTTGCGGTTTATTCTGTGACGTGCTTGGTTTGGTGTGTTGCTGGTTAAAGTTATCTACATGAGTTATGCTTGTATCATGCGCCTACGTCCTTGATCAATAAATAGGGTGTTTCACTGTACAGTGTGCATACTGTCAATCTGTCATAACAACTATTCTTTCATTGTCCAACAAATTGTTATTATGGTATCCTTAGCTATGGCTGTGCCAATATTTGGTGATAAATTAAGATAACTTATTCATCGAAGCATTCACTTTTCTTTATTGTTGTGTTTGTTGCAGTTTGGAATTCAATGGTGTCCGTTACCGGCGTTTTCACGACATCCTTCGTTTGAGTAAGCATGCTCTGACAATAACTATGTTGTATGCTATCAAATTCACTGTATTCATGAGTTTTTCCTGCATGTTAGATTCTGCAGATCACATTTGTGCGTAGTGCTCAATTTAGCTCGTCATTTGTTTATGTATTTAGGGATGCAGAATATGCTAGCACTATACTTGTTAAAGCTTATCAATACACTGCTTCTTTAGGGTTTTAATCTAATACCGTATTATATTTTACACATGCTTTCAAGTTGCGCTTGCCGTAGGAGGTGTGGTCAATTCTGGCTTAAGGTGAATTTTTCTGTGAACTTTTGCTTGTTTGAAATGTTGAAACAAATGATAATGAGGCTCAAGCACAGTGGCACTATTCTCTCTTCTGTGTTTTCTCTTTTGTAAAGAGGCGGGATTTTACGACCCCAATTACCTGTTTTAACGTGGCTTATAGGACCTCATGTTATATTATCATACTCACAAATAAACAATAAAGGAGCCTGTGGTAGACCAGTAATTCAACTTTTGCATCTGAAAAATATACTTTCGTTTTCTAACTTGGAAGCAATGTTACTTGCAGTCCTATAGATGTAAAGAATGCCAATATGAGAATTTTTTTTATAAGCACTCATAGTCAGTGAGTGGACTTCCTCTCTTTATGTTCATGTGTGGATTTTGCGTCTTCATTATGTGGATTTTGTTTTGCGCATATACATTGCTGACCGACTGTTTCCTGATATGTATCTGATCTCATATTTGCTGTGAGGGAGACATTCCATCAACTGCTTGTAAGCCGTATTTTGGTCTCGGGTTGATTAATTTGCTTGATGTGACATCAGTTCATTCATATTCTTAGCCATGTATCTTTTGTTGGAATTTCTACAGATCAGGATCTTGTAGGACAACATGCTGTCTTTGCCGAGCATTCGCCCGTGTCATCATCTGCCCATCAGTGCCCTTATGTTGCATATTACGGACCACCTCATTCATCTTCTTCAAGTGCTGTTGTAAGTGCCGATGGTCTCAATTTTAGCAACCAGTGGGGATGCCCACCTGGGCCAAGTGAACTTCAGTCTTCCTATACTTTTCCTGCAGTGGAAACCCAGTATCATGGTTGGGAGCATCATTCGATACCTTTCTCAGCTACCAGTAGCCGATTAGGTGCTTCTGACCAACATTCTACTCCATCTGGACACCAACGATCTTCTCGAGTCAATGCTGATTTGTCAAGATCAGGATCATTTGTTCATCCTTCTACAATAAACCACAGGTATCTGTTAGATACACCTTTGTTTACTTGTGTATGGTGTGTCTGTATACTGAGCATCATATTTCGGCCATTACCTGTTCATTTGTGGAGAAAAAAAGGAATAGGAACAGACATTTGAAGTAGATGGTCTTTTACCATGTTTCCCCCTAGGGCGTAGACGGTTGTGAAAATTTTAGTTGGCTCTTGGTTTCTTTTAATTTTCTTTTTGGAGCTGGCCTAACAACTTGCATGTCAGAAAATAGATGCATGTGCTCTACAAATTAGGCATCATTTTCTGTATATTGAGGAAGTCTATGCAGCCTTCAATTTCTTCATGTTGAAAGTTTATTTGCTTTTGAATCCTTTGAACTATTCAAGTGGGCGAGGTGACTGCTGATAGATTACTTCTTGTGGTACTAGAGTGGGATTCAGTTTGCACATCTGTTCCTGTGGGGATGATGTGATTACTTTCTTTGCTTTTGAATCCTTTGAACTATTCAAACTTGATCTTCAAATTGGTTATCACGGCTTAATCTCAGTTAATGTGCTATAGATGCGTGCCATGCGGTTAATACGTCTCAAAATGTGATATTGGCAAGCTTCAAAACCTGGTAACTCAGCTTTGACAGCTTACTGTGGCTGAGATTTAATACCACGTGACACTTTGTCGCTTCAAGTCATAAGCATTTCAAATTTTAGGGTTTAGGGTTTAGGGTTTAGGGTTTAGGGTTTAGGGTTTAGGGTTTAGGGTTTAGGGTTCATCAATTTAATCCCCAAAAATGCCGTAAAGACACTCAAAAAACAACAACGGTCTCGCCTTTTTTACGTACGATCTAAAGAGGAAATTAGGTTACGGAACCTAGAAAGAGAGACTGGGGAAAGATTCAACTAAACCTTTTGATGCTTGTTCTCTTTGTTTGAAACCTGGAATTGATCCGCTATGTTGTTTGAAAAGTCATATTTTTTGTAAAGAGTATATTCTTAATTGCTTACTTTCTCAGAAAAGGACATTCAAAGGTATGGTTTTTGTGTTTGATTTTAGTTGATTGTTTGATTTAATAGCTTTGGTAGTGTTGATTTGAAAAATTTTGTTGTTTAAGGGTGTCCGATGGTTGAATTTCGTTGAGTATTGGTGTGATTACTTGTGCAAGTTTCGGCTTTTTATCGATTTTGTAGTGTTATTTTTTGAGCTTTTTAATTGATTTCAATGTTCTAAGTTTTTTAATTTGTTGGTGTTAGAGATTCCAATTTTGTGTGGTTTCGGGGGGCAAATAGAATAAGCAAGGAGGTAGGCAGCTCCTCATTTTTCCTGGGCAGAGAAGCAAAGACGCAAGAAGCAGTAGAAAAATAGAGTAGAAACAATCAAAACTCTTATTTTCTTTACATTTCTTTGTTTATTTTTGTTAGTGATTATGATTTACAAGATTTGTATGAAGATTCATTGTCTTATTTCTCCTTATTCAAGTTAGTTGGGTAACTAATTCACTCATGTCTTGCTTATATTTGATGTTTATGCTATCTGCCTGACAATTGACACTGAAGGTACTCATGTAATTCATCTCTTTCAATATCTGGTATTTAACAAGTCTTTCTGTATATGTGCAGGTTTTGAAGTATGTTGAAGGTTTGTGTTGGGTTTGCCGTTACTACTACCAAGGTGTTAGCTCATGGCAATGGTAATTATGAACTATAGTTGTTAGATGTTCTGTTGTTTTCCCGATTTTTATTGTCCTTAAAAGATGGATGTTATTATTGTTGTATCCATCAATTCATGTTTCTATTATGAACTTTTATTTAATTAATCCTTAAAACTCAAGGTATAAGAATTAAATCCGTTCTCCAAGCTTCACTTAGCAACAACACAAGGGAAGGAATACATAATGAGAGTAGAGGATTTGTGATGGATTTGGTAAACTAATAAACATGGCATGAACGAGATGGAATTGGTACTGTTCTGGGTGTTGGGGCACAGTCTTTCAAGGATATGCTAAAGGGTTCTAGGAATCGAGGACCTCGGGGAATAGGAGATTTGTCTGGGAACGCGAGCGTGGGATCTGCAGGTTCTACGCTAAGGGACCTGATAAATTCTGAACTGCGTGCATGGTTGTTGGCGCGGCCTGGAATGCTCCTGGGCTGGCTGGCAGATTCGCTGCAGGGTAGCAATCTGATTGTTATTGATATGGGTGCGTGAATGAGTATAAGTGTGGAGTGAGCTTTACTGGTCTGTACAGTACCATGGTAGTACTGCAGATCAGTAGAGGCTCTTACAGGGATGGTCGTCCATCAGTGGCTGTAAGGGGAAACGTCAGCAGGGCAATAGAGCAGTAGTTCAGGAGCAGTGCAGGTCTCCTGTACTGAGTTCAGATGCTGGTTCTGTTTGTGGGCAGCGAATATCGTGCAGCAGAAAGGGATTATCTGTTGGGCACTGCAGTAGCAGAAGTAATGAGTGCAGCAGGTTTGAATAATAACAGGCATCCTCTTGGTATGCGCAATGGTTGGGTCTGGAGCAAGCAAGTGCGGATTACTGGGCAGATGCTGGTCCGTATGGAGCAGTAGAGTAGCAGACTTTCTGTTCACTGCGAGTAGTGAATAAGTGGCCTCTGGGAGGTGAGTTCTGTGCTCGGCAGAGTTTTGTTTGGCACGAGATTGGACAGTAGCAGGTCTGGTTGTGCTGTTCAGAATCTGTGTTAGAGGCAGCTGAATGCATATCTGGCAGATCGTGTTCAGTTGAGAATGGCATGAATGCTAATGAGGCACAGAATTTGTGTCATTCAGAATGTGCTCGGTTGCTTTTGAGACATGGCTGGATGACAATAAGTGAGGCAACGTCATTAAGGGACTGTTCTTTATGATAGCGGGGTTCGTTTTTATGAGTTCTACTTACATGTGTGTCTTTTTGAAGGGAGAGGAACTGAAGAAACGGACTGGAGCAGTTGCATATTTCGAGTGTAGCGCAAAAACCCAGCAGGTAAATTGCTCATCCTTGAACCATTTAAACAATATATTGGTTCTGCCCCTGTGTATTAAATCTCTGGTTCTATACATTACCCTAGAAGTACTCCTCAGGTACTACTATTCATTTCTTGCCATTTATGTTAACAATCACCCTTGTCGGTTGCTGCTACTGTCTTTTTTTAATTATTATTTATTTATTTATTAAAATGTTATGTAGATGTGGGAAGATCTGATATTCAAGGCAAAAGGAGGACTTGATGCTATTGACACCTATGTCTTTTGGAATGTTCGCTGCTAAAGCTTGTTTCTCATCCATCATATTGCTTACAGATTCATACAGGCCTAATTGCTGTCACTGTCTTGTGTTAGTGTAAACACTCAGACATTTTTAACAAAGCAAGTAAAACATGATTAATCTTGATCCAACAGTTCTAATAGAAATACAGTAAAAAGACAAAAGCGCGATTACCCCATAAAACCTTATTAAAGGTTTAAAACAGGCCTTAGCTACCAATGCAACCACTAATATGAAATTAGTGAGAGAGAGGGTGTGAAAGTAACTACTAAGCCAGCTTTGAGTAGATACACACAAGACGAATGCAACATAATCTGCAAAGAAGAATTATTATCTCTGGGCAGTAATACACGGGCAAATGAAATTCAACAACTTTGTACCCTAATTTTGACGATACTGCCATCCTTTTCTGATTCAGAAAGGTATCCGTGGGTGAATGTTTTGATTCATTTGACATTTATTTATAGAAAGAGTATCCATGAGGCGTCTTAGGTCAGAGTTTGCTGTTTTACAGCTACTTAGACTAAAAAGTGTTATTGTTTTAGAATTTAGTATTGTTGTTCAGTCCTTCGCTTATTATTTGTTTACTTGTCAGATAACCGAGCTCCTAAAACAGCGATTTTACAAGGATTTGCAGAATGATCATGTCAGATCAGCAAAGGCTGTTCTCTGCACGTACAAGAAATTTAACACATCATGTAAGGGGCAAATTTAATTGTGGCACATATTTGTTTTTTTTGAATCTGGTACTATACTACTATATGGTTTCAGACTTGCAGGTTACTCATGATAGCTTGGGGGCATCATTTTTTATCATACTCTGCTTTTCTATGTGACTATTTCACCCTTTTGATCTCAATATATGCCTAACTTACATGTCGAAAGGAGTTATTATATTTCTATTAACCTGTATAAATGCCTAAACATTGCCCAAATCTGCTACAGTAGAGCAGATGATTGGAGGAAAAATAGCTTTAGGTTGAGATAGTGTTCTGAGCACTTTGAATCTTTGACTTTCTTGTTTTGATTCTCATTTGCTGTTTTTCTTTGTCCATTACAGACAAGAGCCATAGCAAGATGGGTGAAGGTATGTTTAATAACAAAGGCTTTATGTGGATGGCTTTCTAATGGTGGACCAAATCCGGTTTACCTCAATGTTCCCGACTTCTGCTGTCACAGGTACCTTTGGTCAGGTATTAGAATGTTGGGATCGCGAACGAAAAGAAATGGTGGCTGTTAAGATTGTTCGGGGGAATAAGAAATATAGCGGCAACTATGATTTGAGATTGATGTGCTGCAACGACTTGGTAATTAAACATGATATAGGAGGCAGCCGGTGAGTTTCTGACTCTATGTGGCACTCGCTACTTTGTGTCGGTAGCTATTCTGCCATCAGTCACATGGATCTAAGATTTATTGTGGTTGTTAAATGTTTTTACGTGTAGTGTCTTGCATTACATATATTCCTCACTTAAATACTCCGTATAAGGTTATGGAGTTGGTCTGGCATGTAAGACCGTCTCATATATCCGTGTATTTTTCTGTATGATATAGGTGTAAGCCTTATTAAAAGTTGTCTGACATTGATGATTACTCTGATTATATTGGATTTGGTCACATGTGATCTGCATCCCAGTCAAGGCCTTCTACGATCAAATTAAATGACCTATAAATTTTGCTTCTGCACAATCATTCTCAAAAGGTTATCGCTTATCAGTCTGAATGTGCACTTGATCAATGGTAATGCTGACTGCAACTTATTCTGGGACTAAGGCTTTGTTATTGAATTTGCTGGGTGTGTGGCTTTATTAATGCCAGCATTCTTCAAAGCCTCTTCATGGCACTACTTATGCATTAATTATATGATAAAATTTTCTTTTCTTGTAATAATACAAGGATACTGAAACTTCCGTAGCTGCTCTTGTAACGATATGAGACTAGCGTGGAAATGATTTTTCAATTTGATTCGTGTAATATTTTGTGAATTTGTGTATGTTTCGGCAGCTAGATTTCCTTTGTTTTTCAGGGATTTGCAGAACTTGAATATGGCATTCTGCGTTACATGGGTGCCATTGATGACTTCACTACTGTTGTCACTACAGGTAAATAATGTTGCTGTAAATGTCCCCTGCTATTTTCCGAGTGTCTGAAATGAATATCCTTGATTATATTCAATTTGAAACACCTTTCATTCAGAAAACATACCCAAAAATGGCCACACTTAGATATTTGCATGTAACAATCTCTATAGCTGTTTGTGATGGCATATTATAGTTGTATCAAGCAATAGTACAACTCTCCGGCTGCTCGAGTTTGACTCCCCCTAAATAATCTAAATAAGTAGATTTTGGGTTATATCTATATACTATGGTTAAATAATCACCCTTTTTTTCTTATCTTTGCAGGCTGATGTGTCTCCTTCTGTTGAGAGCTTTCTGCATTCCATTGGCATGGAAAAGTACGCCATTTGTTTCAAGGCAGAGGAGGTGTGTTCCTCACTTTTTTGATATTGTCGACTGATAGCTGAATGTTTCCCTCAGAATTATATGAAAAAGATACGAGCCTATTGTAAGATTAGTTTATATTAGAGAAAGGGGTGAGGCCATGGGGGATTGCTCTTTTTATTATTGTTGCATAATGAGGTAGCGACTATGCCTTCGTAACTTGTTAAATGATCCACATTATTTCTATTCTGGTTGACCAAATTCTCATAAATTTCATGTTTGATCATCCGAAAGTTACTTAGGCCTACAAGTGCTATCATGGATCCGTAACTTTGGTTTTGCTAGCGGTTTGTTGTCTTGGAATTATGAATAGATTGTAGATAGAAACCGGACTGAATTTTAATGAATTCTTTCCACGATTAAGTTGGGAAAAACAGAAGAGAAGGCTATGGGATTTACATTAAACTGAGTAAAACTAAATTTAGCTGCTTCTTGCAAAGAGCTGATTTCTATCTACTCGTGCAATCAAGTCACTCCCCATGTGCAGTAGTCCCTTGATGCGTGGCTTATACAATTGCTCACCCCACCATTAGCCTTGTCAATGACCCGCACTTTTCAACCAAGAGCTGTTTATTACATGCTCTACTTCTTTCGATATTTTACCCATATGCTACTCCTTAATATGCTATCTAATGTTTTCAAGTCGGATGATTAAATAAAGCAAACAACCATGAACCATGAACCATGTAAGGTATGCCATAATAAGAAACAAGCCATACCTCACACTGACCGTTGTCAAAAATAGAGCACTCAGAGTTTTCTCTTTATCGAAAGCAGCAATTAGCTCACTAAGTTCCACACACCATCACCATTTTTACTGCTCCTATTTCACTTTGGTATTTGGAAGATGTTATTTTCACCAATATTCTCTCACATTATACAGTACTTACAGCCTATGTTAGTCCTACTCCTCTGCAAGTGTTGGATGCGACACAGTGTCAGTTACGGTTATTTTCCGCAAAGATTTCAATTTTGGTCTAAAAATCAAGTGTTGAAGTGGCATGCCATATCGGACACTTCAAGTGTTACACACACGACCAAAGTAAAGTGTCGGAGTAGCATAGCTTACAACATTTTTAGAATGATCATATTAAAAGATTGTTGTTAGAATTTTAACGTGCCTGATCTTGCATTGTATCTTTACATAAATTTGGATAAACTAATGGTCAAAGTTGACATTGGTTGACAACCATTTTCTGATGGAGACAGTGTAAATGAGCTACTAAGCACCATTTGTATTGTATCTTCTTTTAGGTTTATTAGTTGTCTTAAGATATACACAAGATTTGCCACGTTGAACAATAGAAGCAATTTCAGTTTGGCAATAGCTAACAAAATGTTCAATTGATTTTAGTGTGATTGGATCTGTTGCAATAGCTGCTGGATTTTATGCAGTGATTTGGAGGCCAGAGAGAAGGACTTTGCTACAGTCAATGGAAAATCGGAGTTAAGTAGTGACCAGAGAACCCCTCTACTGAAAAACACTGGTAATGACATTCATGAACTTGCTCAACCGAGTAATTTGAATTGCTGATGATTATTGCATGTGTGGAATACCGCTCCACTCAATATGACCTTCCAAGTTACCCATGCGATGTAGAGTACGGTTTCGAGTAGCAACAGAGAGTTTCTTATAAGTTTTGAGACTCCTTTTCCTTCTTAATATGTAAATCAAGCACATTGGCCTAATTTTAATGAAACCTGTGTTTAGTGTAAGTTGAGACTTGAGAGCAACAATTTGTTTACATATTTTCAGAGATATAGAAGAGAAAATTGAGTCTCTTGCAAAGTGTGGACAACATTTATATACAAAAAGCAGAGATGTATCATATATGTCTATTAATATTCCTTTATAGTCAGATCATAGTCTACCCATAGCTATAGGAGGAGTCGCCTATGTAGTTTAACCGTGGACGGACATTATGATGAGCGTAAGCAGGATCACTATAATCAACGACTTTTATAACCATTGCCTTGCGTCTTCCTTCCTGCTCTTGAACAACTCCAAATACAATGTCACTCTTGTCAGGGCTTTTTTAAACGTGCAAACTTGGGTAATTGTGAACAGTATAGCAGTGCTCTCGTGCGTGGGGTGTGATGAACAGAGGCATGTTAATCCTCTTCCCTGTCCTTTTTTACTCTGTCTTGCTTCTCTTCTTTCTACTTCCCCATTATCTTACTCTTAGGAAAACTTTTGATGGCAGACTTTGGATGTTTGAACGGAAAAAAGTGTGATGTTTCAGAAGAGGTCGGCCAACTTTTGTTGGCTCCATATTCTGCTCCTAATATATTTGTGCACCCCATTTTTTCTACTTAGCAGGTTCCTTTCACAGCTTAGAAATGGTACTCAGATTCTCCTCTATAAAGTTATTGTGACCCACTATAGATGGTTTAAGTAGACAAGTAGTATGCTATTCAATACCTGTGACTAGCTTGCATGAGGTCTAATGGTTTTTGATCGCCCTGGTTGATTCTGTAGCATACATTTCTCTGTGGCAGGTTCATATTACGTCCCTGACTGAATTGAAGATTCCATTAGGAGTAGGCATTGCTTCAGATCATGTCTTTGCGACGCGGAGGAAAAAAAGCTCCCTATGGAAGATGTTAGCTTTCACCAGTGGCCGTTGCCTGGAGCAGATCAGGTTAGTCAGAAGTTGGTCATAAATGGTGTAAATCAAACTCTGTTGTTCACAGTTTGGAGTTTTTGGGAGCTGCGATGGACATGGTGGAGATCTTGCAGCTAAGTCAGTGAGTAGGTTAGTAATCATAATCATGATATTTCGTTGTTTATAAAATTAGGTGGCACGGCATTTAGACTGCAGCCTGAGCATTATACATTTGATGGTATACTTTTGTTGTAATTTATTTTATATCTGAATAAATGATGATCCTCTTTGGATAGTGTGGAGTGCTTGATCGCAGCTTTTCATGAGCTAGCGCTCAAGCCGATCTAATTTGGTGTTAATGTGCTTCTAATTCTCTATTGCATACTTATTTGGATTTTAATGTTGTAACTTGGTTTGATAGTATAATTTAATTACTCAAGCCTGCAATGATGTGGTTTCAGGATTCTTCCAGAGACAATTGCAACTATTTTATCTGATTTTTCGAGGAGGGAGAAGGTTTTATCTCAGCAGGATGCTGCAGATGTTCTTAGAAACGCATTCCAACAGACAGAAGCATGCCTAAATAACTATTATGAGGTTCTACTTTCTATATTTGTCTACAAAAACCATGCTCCATCTGTTTACCAGTTGAGTCAAATTATTTATATATAGACTTTCTGGAAGCTTAATTTTTATTCTTTGGTTTTCTGAAGGAAGCTAAGAAAGCATTTCAATTAGAGCATGGTGTTTTCTGTCTCAAACCCTACTATGTTCGGACTGAATTTGCTTGTTAAGAGGGGGAAATGGGATCCCTTTATTTCCCTGCAACCTGTCCTGCTATCCAAGGAAGAGAAATTGTCCTCTTCCAGAGAAAACTGCGGTGACAAGGTGGATCAGTTTTTACAGAGGTGCTTTTATCATTCGGGGTTGTATAATTCGGAGAATGACTTTGGAGAATTGGACCGTAAGCTGAAAGAGAAAGAGGCAGTACATCTGTAAGTTTAATGAATGAACTGTGACTTCTGTATTGTATTGAGCTGAAATGCATATATATTGTGCCTCCTATGGTTGTTGCCAGAAACCGCGGATAATGAACAGTGTAGTGTCGGCCTGTCGGGTTCGTGGTAGAAAATTTGGTTGTTTAATTGAGGTCACCAAGCTTCAGGTTGAATTTAAGACGAAACAGCATAAATTGGTTGTTTTGGATGAACTGCTTTTCTTAGCTCCTCAGTTAATTTTCGGTAATTGATGTTATTTCATCGCATATTACTTTGAAACTAATACATTGCTGTAATTTTAGGCTGGGAAGCTGCCAACTCGACTGTTTTACCTATCAATACCTCCCAACATATTTGTGGATGTGGTAAGATGTGTTAGCCATCAAGCTTCCTCTGAGGGTGGATGGACAAGGGTTATAGTTGAAAAGCCATTTGGGCATGACGTAGAGTCCTGCCGTGAGCTAAGAAGAAGTTTAAAGCAGTACTGACACTAGTAGAATTATGCCCTACAGTGTCGGTTCTAAAAGACCATTAGTGACGGTTTTGAAGCGACGTGATTGCTGGGGTCACATAAGGTTTGTGTCGGTTGTAAAACCGCCACCGTAGCTTACCCTACGGTGTCGGTTGTGCGTTAAAACCGTCACCATAGGGTATGCTATGGTGTCGGTTGTGCGTTCCAAACCGCCACCATAAGGGTCTAAACCGTCACCATAGGGTAAGTTATGGTGTCGGTTTTGCGTCTACAATCGTCACAATAGGGTAAGCTATGGTGTCGGTTTTGCGTCTAAAACCGTCACCATAGTGTAAGCTATGGTGTCGGTTGTGAGTCCCAAACCGCCACCATAGAGGTATAAACCGCCGCAATAGGGTAAGGTATGATGTCAGTTTTACGTCTAAAACCGTCACCATAGGGTAAGGTATGGTGTCGGTTTTGCGTTTAAAACCGTCACCATAGGGTAAATTATGGTGTCGGTTTTGCGTCTAAAACCGTCACCATAAGGCAAGTTATGGTGTCGGTTTCGCGTTTAAAACCGTCACCATAGGGTAAATTATGGTGTCGGTTTTGCGTCTAAAACTGTCACCATAAGGCAAGTTATGGTGTCGGTTTTGCGTCTAAAACCGTCACCATAGGGTAAGCTATGGTGTCGGTTCTAATATAAGAACCGTCGCCATATATATATAGATTTAAAAAAAAATATAGCTAGCTAATTTCGACAGCACCTCCCCTAATTTGATGCTAGCCGAATATAAATATTGATGGAAGAATACCTGCAAAGAATTTTAATCAATTACCAACAAAATAATGCTTCATTCAATAGCTTCGGAATAACCATACATCTCATATTCTCATCCAACAATACAATAACAGTATCACGTTTCCCAACGACGTATAATCCGAGAAAACAAGCAACAAGTATCCTCAGCAATAACCTCAACTAAGCAACAAATAAAAATCCAACAATTAATCTAAACTACATGTTCTCGAAACATTTTGTAGCCCACACCTCTTTAACTTCATTCATATCTTCAACTGACATGGTTGAATCTTCAATAATCTACATTTAAGAAAATCAATGATAAGATGCTATTGTTTAAAAAGAAAATAAGTAAACTATATATACTTTTACTTAAAAATAAGAAATACCTGCTCAAATTGTTCCTCACTGCCCTTTGAGTAATAAAATGTTATGTTATACATCCACTTCATGACATAATAACCACATTCGTAATCTTCGGGTTGTTGGGGGCACTAAATACATAAAAGGATACTGTTATTATATTTAAACTATATTGGATTATGATATTAGATAATTGAAAAAATAAAGTAGCTAATGTTCACTTACCTTCTTAATCACTTTGATCTGAAGTTGATTCTTTTTAGCAAAATTACGCCTTCCTCCATTAACACAATGTAAAATCCAAGCAGCTTTTAGCCTTCCTTTTATGCTGAGCTTCTTTGCCACCCTTTGTTGTGAATCCAAAATGTACACAGTGTTCAGCCCCAAGCAAAAAACCATCAACATCCAATGATTTCTATACATTTGAGTTCATACTTAGAGTTAACATATAATATAAAGAACAAGATTTCAACAAGCATAAAGATGTGGTAGAGCATCAACAACATGTAATCATGTATACTTTTGATCTATACAAGATTTCAAGCATTTAAAATCTAAGGAAACATGTGAAAATACAGTAGATGGGAGTCTTGTTGATATTGTTGGGGAAGACTTAATTTCATTTACAGTACGTATACCATCCTTTATATCATTCATCTGAAATCCCCTTATAAGGGTTGCCTGAATTTGCACCCCATACCAGCTATTCAGATGCTGCATCAACTAAATACTGTACTAATAGTGGATGAAGAGGTGTTTTGAGGTCTCAATATCTCATTCACAGATGCATTGGGACTGACTACTACCATACATGTACAATCTGTCCCTTACTAACATTCCATTCTGCATAACTTACCAGCTCACAGTGAATGCATGTTTGGGTACATTCTTGTTGCTCCAAACCCATCTGTGCCAAGTTATCTCTGGTTGTTTGTGTCTAATATATTCATAGCCCTGTTTAATGGTGCAACCAGACTGATATATTCATAGCCTTGTTTAATGGTGCAACAGCACTTAATTGAGCAATAAAGGACAACAAGTAATGGGTGCAATAGCAGTAGAGAGTTCAGCAATAACTAGCAGCATCAGAGCAGTAGTAGCTAAAAAGAAATGTGCAGAGGTACAGTAGCCGTGAGTGACAGTAGCAGATAGTCGTTTGTACAGTAGAGTAGTGAGTGTAGTGAGCAGGAGTAAGTAGCAGGCGTGTGCAGTAGGTGCAGTGACAGTTCATGGTAGTAACAACAGTGGGTAGTAGTATGCAGTAGTAAGCAGCGGTGAGTATTGTAGTAGCGTGGTAACTGTAGTGCAACAGTAATAGCAAAACGCATCAACATCATACAACAACTCGACATCATTAAACAACTGCACAATAGCAATAAACCAGCCAATGACTACATCAAACACAATAGGCAGCAGAGACAGTAGAACAGCAGTGAGGCAGTAGGTGCAGTGAAGTAGTAGTGTGCATGTGTGAGTAAGAGTTCAGTAGTATATGGTGAGGGCAGTAGCAACATATGCAGTGGAGTAGTGATGTGATAGTTGGTATACAACACCAGGGGATAACAGTAGCATGAGTGCAGGAGTATTAGAATGCAGTAGCTATGGTACAGCAATAGAATGCAAAAATGAGGAGGGACATCACGGGTGCACAGAAACTGAAGTGCAGACACGGAAATAGAAGTGCAGACACGGAATGGGGGTCTGGGCAGTAGACAAACGCAGATAATACAGCCTTAAACATACTTAGCATATATAATGATATACCTAAACATATATAAGATTCGAAAAAAGGAAAAAAAATAAAACAGAACCTAGCGCAACAATCACAACTTACCCTTCATAAAATGCACCCATGATATACTTCTTTTCCTCTTGAATCTTCAGGACATGCATTATATAATCTTCACACTCTCGAGCTTTATGCATATAATCCAAGAGTCTTACGGGACACATGAATCCAACTACTTCCGTTGCTTTGATTTCAGCCGCACATTGATATAAGAAGCTAAAATTTGAACATAATATGGGTTTAATAAGAGTTTAATAAGTAGTAATTTGGGTTAAATTATATATAACGTGAATATTTAACCATTGCGTTCTGAACATACCTCCCCCAAATTTGAAGCACGTGAATATTTAACCATTGCGTTCTGAACATTTGCCTAATTTCAACAATGGTCAAGTGGATTTCCAAGTCACCTTCTCTATAATTATAAACTGGCTCACTGATCACCATCTTAATTACTTCATCTTTAGGCAAGGAACGTAACTTATTTTCTACGGCCCGACAATAATGATCCAATTCATGAACCTCTATCAGATTTAGAGGTCTCCTGTCGTGCTCCTCGCCTTGACTTTTGTCTTTTCCTTTTGTATGTTCAACAGACTTGACCTTTAAATAAAACAATTGTAATATATTCATAAAGTAATTGATGATCGAGTTGAACATAATCAGTATTAACACAAAAATGGATATAACTTACAAGCTTCTGAACTTTATTAGCGGACTCCGTCATGTCTTTGGCCTTGTCTTTTCTCTTCTTTTCATTACTAGATTTAACCTTAAAACAAATTGAATACAAATACATTAGCAGTAGTCCAAATGATGGAGGAAAACAATCAGGGGACCACCAAGAACAAATTCCTGTGGGTCAGCAGGAATCCAATATGCAGGACAGCTTGAATGAGGCATCAACGACAAATAGAGTGGCTGGTAGTAGTGATGTAGCAGCAGACCCCCCTGATTTTACTAGCAAGTAGTGATCCATAATCCATGTTCTCGTAAATCAGTTGATGAAGCTGGTAGTAGTGATGAAGCTGTCCTGTCAGTAACTCAATAAGCTAGAAAGTAAGCTCATTTTCATAGTGAAGGGATTATGGATCACACCCCCTGTACTGTCAGTAATTCAAAGCTAGAAATGATTCAGAAAACCAGATTCCAATTCTTTAATATGTGGAGTAATGCTCCATCCTTCCTCACTATTGTTACTGAAGCTTGGAACCAACCAGTTTATGGTACAAAAATGTTTTGCATCATAAAGAAACTTAAGCTCCTCAAAGGACCTCTAAAAGCTCTGAATAGAGAACACTATTCTGACATTGAAAACAAGACTGCACAGGATAGTCAGGAACTAGACAGCATACAACAGCAGCTCACTGGTGACAGTATGAATGTCAACTTGATTGAACAGGAACTTGTGCTACTAGAGGTAAGGCATCTGACTAAAGCTAGAGACAACTACCCAAAGCATGCTATCATCACCTGGCTGATTCTCCAAAATGGTTATAACAGCATATTGCTATATATCACATACGGAGGCAAAGGAACAATGCTCGGGTAAATGATACCCTCATCAGACCACAGAAACTTGCTCAAGGAATAAAAACTGAGGTGCTACACAGACTAATGTTCAAGGCTGGCCCTAACATTAAGATTAAAGAGTGTACACATTTACCTCGCTTTTCACTAAAATCAAAGATTTAGGCCACTGAGCAAAGCTTCCTTCTGCATCACCAACATTTGTGAATCCATTCCATGGTAATGGAAGTGGTGCGTCTGCTCGAATAACACGGTCAATGGAAACATGGGCATTTTCCATGGTTAATGGTTTGTTGTGTACCATTTTTCCTTCTACCCATGGTAAAACCATCCCTTCAGCAACAAGGATCAATTCCCCATTCATATGCACAGCAAGTCGACACTGAACAGCTTCCTATAATCGCATTATATAATGATAAAACGATAAATAAATAAACAAAATGAAGTTAGTTCAATTTTTTGTAACAAGGTATATATATACAATAATGATATTACCTTTAATTTCACAAAAGGGTCATTATGATGTGTTGAATGACAACTACTATGCTCTGGTCGATGCGACTCGGTGGAAGCTAACCGATCTTCGTTAGGAGATGGTGCTTTACCCATAAATTCTGCCCATTGCTTCTCCATTATGACCTTCATCTCGTCCATAGCTTCTCTTTTCACCTTCTCCATTAGCAACTTCACGTCATCCTCGGTATAAATCTTTCCATTTGAACCTCAACTTATCGGTTTTCCGAAATATGTTTGGAGACCAACATTTCTACCAACTCCTCTTGTTCTTCCATTATGTTCCGGTTTCCCTAATGCTTTTACCAACGCATCTTCGAATCTTGTAGGAATAAACTCTCCTTTTTGCTGCTTTTCCTTCCAAACCCACTGTTGTTATTGAGATAAAACACAAGAGCGATTAAACTAAGGAATGCATATTGAGATAAATGTTTCAGAAATTTAAAAGTCACTTACGAATTTTTTGGTTACTTCTTGTATCCGTGGTGAAGGCGGACAGGTGGATGACGGGGTATGTGCTTTTAACCATAAATAACCGCGATCACTAAAGCGTTCATCAACCAAAGCAAGTGATTCTTGTGAAAGAGAAGGATCACAATCATGATTCTCCGATTTGTCTTGTGTAAGGGCTTCGGCAACTTCTTCTTTGTACCACTTTTCCCTTTTACCGGCATACCCCACTCTTCCCAAATAATGAGGGTGCAAGTTCTTTTTTTGGGAGGCTTGAGCTTTTGCACTTATTTCCTACAATGTCATTATGTAATTTCACATGGTTACGATTCATTAACAAGAAATTACGAGAAAGAAAGAATAAAGGACTTCTGAATGAATTGTTGTAAATCAGTACTCACCATAAAAGACTTTTCCATGCGTTGCTTTTTAAATTCTTCCCAAATCTCTTTTGTTATGGCTTTGTACTTACCCACTGGACTATCGCCAATTATTTCTCCTTCCTTGGGTTTTATAGTCTTGGTAATATAAGTCCGTGTTAATCTCGACCTGAAATCCTTTAATGCTCCTGATAATATCTTGAGAACAATCTTTTGTTTATCATCATCAAGCTTCCATGTATTCTTTAAAAGAAAATAAAAGATCGTGTTGGTAAATAATAAATCATTATTGTCAATAAATATCATCGTGTTGGTAAAAAATAAATCATATAATTTTTGTGGTTACCTGTGCATCTTTCCAAAGTGTTTCTTTTTCTCCCCATGAGACCTTTTTCCAACTTCGGTACGTGATCTTGATATTTCGTGCTAAAACACCCATGTCGGTTGCAAACTTACTCTGGTACAAACCAGTTGGTTGTCCGAACTCGTCAAATTCAATATGTAATTTCTCAAAATCCTCACTTTTCAAGTTCTGCCCAGTTGTCACACCTCTCACTTTTTGTTTCTGACCAGAATCTTCAACCCCGGCCATATCTGCACACATATTAAACACCTGAAACACGTAAGGCACACACAACACGGTGGAGACGTTGATGCAACCCATTGCTGGGCTACTGGGGCTACTGTAATAGGCAGACGGAGTAGATTAGTGGCTACTGGGGCTGTTTACAGCGGGTATGGTAATGCAAGGTGACTGGCAGTGGTGGGCTGTGGTTCAAGAATGCTGGAAAGCGTGGACAGAGGTAGTAGCAGGTCTGAAATGTTGTCTAGATGAGGACATAGTAGGCGTATCTCGTCCCTTGAGCCACTGCCTAAGCCAATTAAATTTTTATATCAGACACAACTAAATTTTCTATCACACCTGAAATAGAAGTGTCTAACAAATGGTATATGAACAAGATTTATTAAATGACTTAATAAGCAAGTCACACGTGCAATCTGCTTGTAGACCTGTTATACTTATTGTATGGAAACTCTGTCCCTAAATGGCTCATTCTGTCCTAAAGCAACTCTGGAGGTATGACTTTTTTTCCTCTTTGGGACGGAATTTCAGTTGTAAAAACCGTTAATTCTGTCGAAAAGACATCAGAGTATCAGACCCATACAGCATCTGCCTCTTTTGGCTCCCCTACAGCACCCGAATTTACATATATAATAAACCAGAAAACGAAACGAGTATATAAATGACATTCAAAGTTCAAACATAACAACAAATAACCACAAGTCCACAACACTAAAATAAAAAGAAAACAAACACTTTACACAACAACAACATCACCAATGCCGTCTTCTTAATAACACAACAACATGAACAACACAGCAACATTCAAAACAACGTCAGGATCAACATAACCACTCGCGACTTAGCATACCACTCCCATATAAAATTAGCAAAAAATAATCCAAAATGATGAAAATTACTGAAAATTAGAAGGTATTCTAAAACAATCTAATAGTGAGAGTTTATGCTCTCGCAGCCAAATAAAGTTATTCTTTATGGTTGTCAAACATAAATTCCCTCGTTATGATCTACACGCAAATAAACTTCGTCTCGTATTACTTGCATATCTTGACAATGTGAAGAATTAGGAGAAGGTTCATCAACTTGATCGTACTCTTCTTCATCAACTACACCATCTACCCCGAGAATGCGCCTTTTACCATAAAGGACAACTGAGCGCCTCTCATCCAAAGGATCTTTCATGTAGAACACTTGTTTAGCTTGAGATGCAAGTATAAAAACGTGATTTACATGTCCGACAACATTGAAATCAACCAAAATAAATCCCATATCATCGATGTTGACACCTTTGTCACAATCAGCCCATTTACATCGAAACAAGGGTATGGAATATTCCACATAGTCTAGCTCCCATATGTCCTCCACTATCCCATAATACGGTAGTGTCCTATGCACTAGTTTTTTCCCCTTTCCAACGTATTCCATAGATGACGCAACAATTGTAACACCGCTATTCTGCATTGTACTCTTCTCATCCTGACGACTTGTGTAAAAGCAAAATCCATTGATATCATACCCTTCATAAGATGAGATGTTAGGTTTCGGGCCATATGCTAACCATCGTAGATTCTCACTCACATTATGTGTTTTGTTTGACAACTCATTCATGACCTTTTCTTTGAACCAATCAGCAAAACTTCTATTATGTTCACTCATTAACCAAGCTTCATGTTTATGCGGATTTTCTCTCTTTATTAACTCAATGTGAGCATTTAAATACGGGTGAACTTCTGTCATGTGTTGCAAAACATACAAATGTGCCATCTTAAAGGATTCATGATCGCCACTAATAAGCTTCTTTCCCAAAGTACCCTTACCTTCAAGTCTTCCCTCATGCCGAGATTTAGGAAGTCCAATAGGTTGGATACTCGTCAAATAATCTTGGCAGAAACCAAGTGTCTCACAAGCAATTGTTGCTTCAACAATACTACCTTCGGGACGGTAACGATTCTTCATTCGTCTTTTATAGGTCCCCATCTCCCGTTCCATCGCCCACATGTTTCTCTGAAACACCGGGCCACATAGCTTTATTTCTCTCACCAAGTGAACAATCTAGTGGACCATAATATCGAAGAAACTGATAGGAAAATACATTTCAAGTTCACAAAGTGTGACCACAACGTCAGCCTGTAGTTCATCCAAATTCTCCGGATCAATGTCTTTTGAATTAATTGCGTTAAAGAATTTGCATAGCTTTGTGATCACTTGTCTAACATGCTTAGGTAAAACAGATCGGATAGCCACCGGTAATAGTTGGGTTAACAAAACGTGGCAATCATGGGATTTCAAGCCCACCAATTTCAAATCTTGCATTGAAACAAGCCGGCTTATGTTGGAGGAATATCCATACGGAACCTTCACGCCCTTTAAAGACTCACACACCGTCATCTTCTCATTCTTCGACAAAGTTGTGCAAATTGGAGGTAAGTAGGTACCTTTCCCCTTCTCCTCTGGACTTACCTCGAAATGACCCCTAGCAACCATATCATGTCTCGCTTTGACACCATCTTTAGTCTTATTAGGAATGTTCAACAAAGTGCCTATGATACTATCAAATACGTTCTTCTCAACATGCATGACATCAATACAATGCCTAACAGACAAATGTTTCCAATAAGGTAGGTCCCAAAAAATGGACTTTTTGGTGTGGTAAACCCCTTCCGGTGGTGGTATATATGGTTTTCCAAACACTTTAGTGATATTCTTAACTTGTTTGTAATACTCTTTTCCACTTAGAAACAAGGGGGCTGATCGACGCTCGGTTTTACCATAGAATGCCTTCCTCTTCTTACGATAAGGATGACTAGGTTCTAGAAATCGACGACCTCCCATGTATGCATATTTTCCACTATTCTCCAACCATTCAGACTCTGTGTCATCGCCACATACCGGACACCCTTTATCAGTTTTCAACCTATAGCCCGACAAGTTTCCATAAGCAGGGAAATCATTAATCGTGCAATACAGCATAGCATGCATTTGGAATCTTGAACCGCTAGCTGCATCAAACACTTGTACTCCAACATCCCACAATAATTTCAAGTCATCTATTAATGGTGCTAGGTACACATCAATGTCATTACCAGGTTGTTTAGGACCCGATATTAGCAACGTTAATAAAATGTATTTACTTTTTGTGGTAAGCCAAGAAGGGAGATTATAAATCACTAACATTATTGGCCAGGTACTATGTTGGGTACTTAACGTCCCAAAGGGATTAATTCCATCAGTGCATAGACCTAGTCTTAAATTCCTGGGTTCTCTACCAAAATCTGGAAAATCTTTGTCAATATTCCTCCACTGAGAAGCATCAGCCACATGTCGCAATTTTCCGTCTTTTTTCCTCCCATTCTGATGCCACAACATATATTCTGCATCCTTTGGATTTGCAAATATACGCTCGAATTTCGGTATAATTGGCAAGTACCATAAGGTCTTTGCCGGACCACCTTTTTTACGATTGTGCCTATTTTCATTTCCATTGAGCTTATACCTTGGCGATTTACATCGTGGACACTCTTCTAAGTCACTATAGTTTTTCCGGTACAATATGCAATCCTTTGGGCAAGCATGTATTTTTTGGTAATTCGTGGCTAGTGGGCACAGAATTTTCTTACATCGATAAGTGTTGGTAGGAAGCTCATTACCTTCCGGCAATATATCTGACAAGAGTTTTACTAAAGCGGTAAAACTCTTATCACTCCACCCATTTCCAGCTTTAAGGGTGTACAATTTTAAGACAGTCGACAAACGAGAATATTTAGAGCACCCAGGATATAAAGGCTTCTTAGAATCACTAACTAGCCCCTGAAAAATTTCAGGACACTCTATAAAATCGTTTTCTAGATCATCCATCATTCTATCAATATTCTCATCTTCTACATTTTTATCCATATCATCACCATCCTCATTAACCTCTTTGTTACTATAAGCCACATCATCGATCTCCAACTCATCCACATTATCAACATTGATCCCAAGATATTTGGCCCTCGTACTACCATGACTGTCATTACATTTCTCTCCGTGCCATATCCACACACTATAATCTGGTTTAAAACCCTTCATTATCAAGTGGTTTCGCATTTCTCTTGCAGAACTTATTTTGATCCGATTCTTGCAGACGCTACACGGGCATAAAAGTTGTTCGCCGTCTCCACATAGTCTTTGATGTTCAATAGCATGACTAATAAATTCATCAAGCCTTGACATAAACTCAAAATCCCGCTTTCCATACATCCAACTTCGATCCATACTCTAATTATCAAATTAAACATGAAGTTATTAGCAACTTGTTCCTGATATAATTATTTAAAAATTCAAATTATTACTTTGGCCTAGGTTATAAGGACCAATGATAAATTAATTAATTGCAGAGTAATTCCTTTTTTTTAGGTAAAAGGTAAGTATCTACGCTATATCTCGTCCTTGTGATAAACGGCTTCTCCTTTCGCTCCTGACTCACATTCTGACCAATCTGAGAACCTAGCCCACAGATGGATCCATCTACTGAGAGAAATCAAATTTCAGACCCAATTGAAGTCTGCCAAATTCATGATAACATATCCACTAGCATCAGTTGCATCTAAAATGCAACACAACAAAAGTGCCTTATACCAGACCCATACAGCCTGCAGCGTACAGACCTGCTACTTTGCCCCTTCATGATGAAGGATGGAAAACAAATGAACATGGAAGAGAAAGGCTTGCTGGAAATGTTATATTTCTGATAATAATAAAACAAAGGAATAGATGGACTAAATACAGAGCAAAGCAGTAACTCCTATCCATCCATATGCTATTCTAATCATAACTTACGACTACTGACATAGCCACAATAATATCTACCATAATTGTACAATTTAATATACAATTTAATACTTCAACTGATCTTATTCAAACTCAAAAACTACAAGTTACAGACCCAATTATAGTCTGCCAAAATCGGTTACAGAAACTCGCTGCAATTCAACAATTCAACAGCACTAATCGGTTTAATTACTCAAATAGCAATAAAATAATTGTTCTACAGTAAGCTAAAATTACGGTAGCATTATAGATATGAGATGAATATCAGATTAAACAACATATTACTGAAATTGATTATAGAAAAAGCAATAGTAGTATGGCACACCTTAGATTGACGAATTGAACGAATTGCTGATTGCGAATTATGAACGAACTGCTATTTGATATCGAATTGCTGATTGTGAATTGTGAACGAACTTGGAACGAATTGCTGATTGCAAACTCTGAACAAACTGTGAACGAATTTGTGCGTGCGAATTCAGAACGAATTATGAACGAACTGTGAACGAATTGCCGGTTTGCGAACGAATTGCTGACGAGTTGCTGATTTGGGTACGAATTGAATTGAATTGAATTGAATTGTGAACGAATTGAATAGAATTGAACTGTGAACGAATTGAATTGAATTGCTGGGTTTGTTTTAGTTGAATTAATTAGGATTGTGGAGAAGAAGCAGTTGAATTGAATTAGGATAGATTGAGGAATGAAAAACGCGCGCGTACACAGTATAGCAGTTCAGTCCACCTCAAACTCAAACACGTCCCTACCTTCAATATACGTCTATTATAATTAAAACCGTCACAAATTACATACGGTGACGGTTTTTGGTAAAAACCCGTTATTTTTTATCACTACTTTTAGTGTCGTTATTAATGTCGGTTATAATTAAAACCGTCACAAATGACTTACAGTGTCAGTTCTGACTTACAACCGACACAAATAATTTATTTTATCATGACGGTTTTAAATTAAAACCGTCACAATAGACTCCCTATAGCCTAAAAAAATCCTTCCCGCCAATTTTTTTTGCCCTTTTATGTCGTTTCTATTAGAACCGTCACGATAGCTGCGACACGATAGGGGTTTTTTGTACTAGTGTGAGGACCAAATCTTCAGGTAACTCCCATCTGTGTTTCTGCGGTCTAACACATTATCAAATGAGTTTGATTCTGAGTTTGTGTCTCTCTTCAGAATCGATCATTACTTAGGGAAGGAACTTGTCGAGAAGTTATCAGTGCTTCGGTTTTCAAATTTGGTGTTTGAGCCCCTTTGGTCCAGGAACTACAACAGAAATGTTCAGTTGATATTCTCAGAAGACTTTGGTACGGAGGGTTGAGGCGGGTGAGTATGAAATCGAGTTAATTATTCATCAGTCCCATTATATTGATCATGTATGACTTAGTGCATGTTTCGTCATTTTGGATTATTTTGTAGACAATTTGATCAGTATGGAATTATCTGGGATATAATGCAAAACCATCTCCTTCAAATTCTAGCATTGTTTGCTATGGAGACACCAGTGAGCTTGGATGCTGGAGATATAAGGAACGAAAAGGTACGAGTATCGAGTATGTCTTAATCCTAACATCGCCAACAGTCTGCAACGTAGATCGTATTATTGTGATAGCATCGTTCCTCCTCATATAAGTGAAACTGCTAAGGTCAATAAGTAAGGCAGCTTCAGCTTCAAGCTGTGATTGTGGGTCAATACAAGGGTCACAGCAAAGGGATCAAATCATATCCGGGTTATACAGATGATCCAACTGTCCCGAATAATAGCCTCACTCCTACTTCGCTGCTGCTGCCCTTTTCATCGATAGTGCTCGATGGGATGGAGTTCCTTTTCTGATGAAAGCCGGAAAAACTCTTAATACAAAGAGGTTTGGACTTACTCCCCAGTCCCTCCGTCTCATTAATATTATCGCCATTTGAGTGCTCAAACCATGCTGAGTTAAATCGATATGTTTCCATAATATACAATAACATTTTACATTGACAATACTTTTTGTTACTCGTCTTGAAACAATGTTGCGTTCAGTGAAGAAATATAATTATTGCCGCGTAAAATACAGAACTGAAATTCGAGTTCAGTTTAGACATGTTCCTGGAAACCTGTACAAGAAGACTTTTGGAACGGATTTAGATAAAGCTACCAATGAGCTCGTGATCCGAGTGCAACCTGATGAAGCTATCTTCTTGAAGGTCAATAACAAGGTTCCTGGCCTCGGGATGAGATAGGACCTCACTGACCTCAACCTGCTTTACAGTGCCAGGTAAGGCTCGTTTAGCGAGTGATTGAGTGTACCCAACTACCCATATCGTTGTCTGGTTCAGTAAGGCAACTATTTCTGTAGTTTGTGCAAATGTCATCTAACAGAATTGTAACGGAATGTCCGACAACTTACTTTACCTTTGCTCCGACAGATTATATACATTCTTTCTTGGGTCTTTGGGTTATATGAATATCTCTAATATATAATGTGTAGTTAAAAAAATATGACTGAATTGATGACCTAATTCTAAGTAATTTGTGTATTATACATAGTGACGGTATGTGTATAAGTTGCAAATAAATGACCTTTACATAAATCAAATAAATGACTCAAATCAAATCAAATCGTTATTTTTGTAACTCAAATAAATGAACTTGGTAAAAGTCATTTATTTTTAATTTGTAACTCAAAACTCAAAAGGAACATGGTAAACGTAATTGCATTCTAACAAACGTACGTTTAAAACAAAAACAAATCCCGAACCCTCTTTATCTCTATTTTTTTCCAATCTTCCACCTTTTCTCAATTATCTCTTAAAGGAAAAAATTCAATCTAGATCAAGCTCAAGGACGGGGTCACGAGGTCGAACGAATGTGAGATCGATAAACCCTAGCCACCATTTACCATCAAACGGAAATACGTTCACCACCAAAACACTGCAGCACCCGTCCTACTTCCATCTACTACCCTTAAAGTAAGTATTGAATCTATTAGTGTGCTCAGTCACAAATAGTATATAAACTGATTAAATGAATTGTGCACTAATTTAAATTTGTTACATTGACACTATTAGATGTGCAGTCACCTTATTTGTAGTAGAAATTTTTGGTTAAAATGGTTTAGTTGCGAAATCAGAAACAGGTTAATTAGTTTGATTGAATTTAGTGGTAATTGGTTGTGTTCCGCGTGAATCAAATGTTTAGGTATAGTCGATTTCCTTAGTTATTGCATTACAATGTGGTTAATTGTTGAAAGCCACATTCAAAATTGCAAAAAAATTAAAGATTCAATACGTGTGAGTAGAGGGCGATGAGGGTATGCGTGTGGCCTGATGTTGGAACATTTAATACCCACAAATAACCTGGGCTGAGGCGTTGAGTATCAACGTGTGTTATAGGATACGATGTCGGAATTCAACGTGTTAACTACGCTGCACTGCAATAATCAACTTGTATTAAGGGTATTTCATGGTAAACAAATGATGGAGACCGAGGTAGTAGATAATGGAATTGTTAAAGCTGTAGTAGTATCCCTCAAAGTTGCTGAAATTTGGGAGTTTATGACTTGCATGTGATCTACTATTGTTCGTTCTTTTGGTTAATCCCTTGAAGTTTCGGATTCTCGATTTGTCATGGTAAACAAATGATGGAGACGGAGATAGTAGATAATGGAATTGTGAAAACTGTAATAGTATCCCTCAAGCTGGAATTTGAGTGTTTATGCCTTCTCTGTGATTTTCTTTTTTTTGCTCTTTTGGTTAATCGCTTTAAGTTCCTGATTCTCGAATTGTCACGGTAAGCAAACGATGGAGACTGAGATAGTAGATAATGGAATTGTGAAAACAGTAGTAATATCCCTCAAACTTGCTCAAATTTGGGTCTTTGTGGCTTATCCGTTATTTTCTATTTTTTGTTCTTTGGGTTATTGCTTTAAGTTTTTGGATTTTGACTTGTAATGGTGGCGGTTTAGTGCATGGGACATGGGTGTCGGATAAAGATATTGAACCAGACGAGAAGGTGATGGTTTGACAATGAGAGGGTCGAGTAGGGTTTATAAGCTTAAATGAATTAATATTCTGTCAGTTTGATATTTGTTTGGTCTTAAAAATTAATTCGATCTCTTAAGAATCAAGGACTCCTTGTCTGTGGTTTTTACTTCACCCATGTTACACTTTTTTCTTCTGCTTCATTGTTTCTTTTGCTAGGTGTTACGGTGCCTCTCACGTAGTCTGACTGTAATTAAATTCCACAATTGCGCTTACGACGCACCTATAAGAAGAGATGACCCATTTCATGAAGCCAAAGGAGGTTAACCTGACTGTCTTGTTAACATTATGCTGGATGTGCAATAAATTATATACACATGAATAATTGTGACTGGCGTATAAATATCACGATCAACCCCAACCTACTGCACCCATACTGAAATCAAGTATCTTTGATGAATATAAAGATTGATGCTTATGCCATGTGGTTTCATGTCGTGCAGATATCATACCTCTCATCAATAATAGTCAATTAACAATAAATAAACCAATATGACACCCTTCATAAACCCAACATTTATCTAAGCCATAAATGTTTTTTTTTTTTTCTGTTTTAAGTCTATAACTTCAATGTATAATTTCTGCAGCTAAATAGGTATGCCTCCCTGTATTGGTGTTGTCTACTTTAACAAAGAAGACAGGCGTGAGTTTGAGAATGACTACATACGATGGAAAAAGGAGAAATTCAGATCTAAATCATTGTTCAAGACACAATATGTGCTAAAAGAGACGACAGTAGGCAATCGAATTAACCATCTATTGCTCAGTTCTGATGAGTTAGTGACCAGTATCTTTGAGAGACTCAATCATCAGGATAAACGTAGTATGTCTGAAATGTGTAGAAAGTGGGCTTCTTTATTTGCAGTTGGAAAAGATACATCTAAGATGGCAGCTGATTATAAGAGTCAGGTGAAGAGTGAACGAAAAGACGGGTTAATAGTCAGGTCAAGGTGGGGTCGTGTGTTTTCTATCCAATGTAGCTATCTTGATTTACCAACAAAAGACGCAAGGTATATCTACCATGTTTGGATAAAGGGACACAGAGACATGGATGATGTCACTGTTCATGACGATGGCCCTTTTAATATATTGTCAGAGGATGAGGCGTATTACGATTCAGATAAGTAAGCCAAACGCAGTAGGTTTAATGCAACAATGTTGAATTGTAAGCTGAACTAATGTAGACCATTAACTCTTAATTGAAGCTTTTCTTGAATAACAACGAACAAAAAATGGGTATATACATGTTACATATTATCGTATATTAAATTGTGTCGCGATTTAGTACATTCAAATATGTTATACTCGTGTTAAATTTATACTATGCATTTGTACATAAAATTCTGAACTCCTTCCGTATTCTTTAAATTGATACGTTCGAAGTAATCGATTAATTTGAATAAGTCATATTTCAACATTGAAGGAGGAAGACATCTTAAGATTGTAAGTCGACATTTGTTATAAATATGGTTTTATCTAGACTATTTCTACATTACATATATGTCTTAGTTATGTTCACATAATTTATACGAAGTACCTGATAGATGGACTATATCATTATAATCAAATATGCTATTATTTTCTGATAAAAATAATTCCACAATAGATGATCACCCCAAATGGAGACGATACGAACAAATAACTAAAATATGTTGAAATTAAGAAGATCAAATTAATTATGGATTACGTTCATTGGAAGTCCGCGCGCATCGCGCGCGGAGTAACAACTAGTATATAAAAACATATAGAATTTAAATATAACCACAGCTTAAATAAAAATAGAAATTAAGTATAGATGAGAAATAGATGTAAAATAGAAAATATATTAAATTATAAACGTATTGTTAAAATTAAAGAAATAAGAATGAAATGTCATTTTATGAATTAATCAACAAATATAAAATGATTATGAAATACGAAATAATCGTAGCAATACGATTTATAAAATAATAATACTTTACGTAAAATACTTTATAAACATTCCATTTGAAATACTTGCATATGGCATGGTTTGACTGCCGTTGACCGAGGCTAAAATACGGGGTATTACATTAAGAGTGTGCTTAAGGGACTACAACTACCCCATGAGAAGATCGATGCATGTCTTACTGGATGTATGCTTTTTTGGGAGGAAAATGTCAATCTTGAGCAATGTACAAAGTGTAATGCATTTCGGTACAAAATTAAGAATAATTCAAGTAATGGGAGGGTGAATTCCTAATAACCCGTTAATTTATTTCCCGTTTGCACCAAGGTTACAACGACTATATGCAACCAAGAGCACAACAGGTGAGATGAGTTGACACCATAGAAACTCCCGGTTAAGAGAAAGAGGGACAATGACACATCCAAGTGATGGAGAAGCGTGGAAACATTTTGATAGAGAGCATCTAGAATTTACAAGTGAGCCTCGCAACGTTCGGTTGGGTTTGTGTACGGATGGATTTTCCCCACATGGCCAATTCGGGAGAAATTATTCATGTTGGCATGTGATTGTCACTCCGTATAATTTACCTCCCTGATTATGCATGAAGAGACAGTTTATGTTTCTATCATTGGTCGTTCCGGGTCCTAAGAACCCCAAGACAAATCTGGATGTGTACCTTCAACCGTTGATCAAAGAGTTGAAAGAACTTTGGGAAACCGGTGTGCACACGTACGATGTTTATAAGAAACAAAATTTTCAACTGAAGGCTGCATTAATTTGGACTATCAATGATTTCCCTGCATATGACATGCTTTCCGGTTGATCCATTTCTGGATACCGTGCTTGTCCCTATTGTCAAGACAAATATTATAACTCCTTTTGGCTTAAACATAGCAAGAAAGTTAGTTGGTTCGATTATCACTGTGTGTTTTTGAGACCTGATCACTCTTTTCGCAACAATTGCAAGCATTTTCTGAAAATTCGAAAAAATGAAGATCGCATTGCCGCATCGAGATTGAAAAAACTGTTGATGCTTCTGATCAGGAATTGAAAAAAATGAAAGACAAGAATGAAGGATGGTGGAAACAAAGCATATTTTGGGAACTTCTTTATTGGAAAACACTGTTGATTCGACACAACTTAGATGTTATGCACATTGAGAAATTTTTTTTTGAACATCTTATCAGTACGGTGATGAATGAACCAAATAAAACTAAGTTTGGTGTTAATGGTAAAACTGACTTTAAAGAGCATTATTGCTTTGTAAGGCCCCATCATCTAGGTTTGTTTTAAACGCCGCAGAGAAAAAAGTTGTATGTGAGTGGGTTGCCAAATTTAAATTCCCGGATGGTTATGCTTCATATTTGAGTCGGTGTGTTGATCATAAAAATATGGTGTTGCATTCCATGAAAAGTCATGATTGTCATGTTTTTATGGAACGATTACTTCCTGTTGCCTTAAAACATTTGCTCCCGATGGGCGACGGGTCCTTGGAATGCAATAACTGAGATAAGCCAATTTTTTAGAGACTTTTGTACCTCTACGATTAAAGTTGATTCTATGGAACGTCTAGAATCAAACATTGCAGAGATAATATGCAAGTTAGAGAAGATATTTCCTCCGTCCTTCTTCAATTCTATCGAGCATCTACCTGTGCATTTACCTTATGAGGCGAAGGTTGGAGGACCAGTTCAATATCGATGGATGTATCCATTTGAGAGATTTCTTAATCATATAAAAAAAAGATTGGCAACAAAGCTGGGGTGGAGGGTTCCATATGCAACGCTTATTTGTTAGAGGAAATTGCGAATTTTTGTTCGTTGTATTTCGAAGATCACATTGATACAAAAGCGAAAGACTTAGATGTTGGTGTGAATTTCGATGACCAACTCATTTCAAAATTACCTGAGTTATTCAATGATGACATGGGAACTACAACCGGGAAATGTAAAGAAAGGTACTTGAACGAGAAAGAGTATGAAGACGCTCATTTTTATGTGCTAAGCAACTGTGGGTACTTTTTGGAGTCCTATGAAAAGTGAGTTAATCATTATGTCATCACTTCTACATATATTTTAATTATTAGATTAAGTTATAATTTTAGTTAATAGCTAATTATTAAATATGTTGTACATATAGGGAATTTGAGAAATATATCAAATTATCATTTCCTGATGTCACGTCTTCTAAAGATATTTGGACGAAACATGACAAACATTTTTCGAAATGGTTACGAAATGAAGTAAGTAATACATTTTTTTTTTAAAATAAACAACACATTTGAAAGAACCTATAACTAAACATGTTAATTAACATACATATATATTGTTTTATTGGTAGGCTAATAGATGGAAGGATCATTTAGTATTAGGTCTATCATTAGGTCTTTGTACCATGGTGAAGACATGGAGACGATATTCTATCAACGGTTATAAATTTCGAGCTTTTAAGGAGGGAGTTGATGTTTCCAAAGCTACCATAAGCAATGGGGTTTGTGTGAATTCTACAGATGGGTAGGATTACTATGGAACTTTAAATGAAGTAGTTGAACTTGCCTATTATTATAACACCCCTGCATTTCAAGGAGCTTGGACTAGGCCTTCCCCAGTCAACGGAGGCGCTACCATCTCGGTTATCCGAGGAGTACATATCAAATAGACCATCAAAGAACAGTTTAAGGTTTGTTACAGTGAAAACAACAAACGTGAAAGGAAGTTACATCGGTGATACTAGACTACCAATAAGGTCTACATAACCGACTGCTCAGTTGTCACGTCCCCAGATAGCATATAACCACACAACAACTGCGTCCAACATCACTACCTGAAACATTGCACTGCTTACCATTTACGTACAATAATGGATCCCCACAAACATAGACAGAAACACATACAAAACAGCGTCAGTCACAGTACAATAAAATCACTAACAAAAGGTAATAATACAATATCCAGAAGGTAATAATACAATATCCAGAGAGATAACACCACAGCATGGCACAAACCATTCTCCATCTGTTACCTGTATCCGTCTGTCACAACATCGCTACCGAACCACTGATTCATCTCAATATTTCATCCCCCACTTGTCGTAACAAATAGGTACCTAGACCACCAATGTGCACATCCTCTCCGTGGCGGGTCCCACGGAGAGAGATCGTAGGAATGAGATCCGTTTCCCACAACGGTCCCACACATTACCATTCCAACTCCTGTAACCACCTCGTGACCATCGTTCCGCCGGTAACCACCGCTTACGGAACTTACCACACAATAACTTACAAACATACACAAATATCACACAACCAATACAAGTATTAGACTGAGTAGGGTCACCTGCCTGACACAATCATCCGTGAACCTCTCACGCGACCCTAGGCGTCATCCATGGTTCCCTATTACACATACTACATGTTACAATCTTTACCGATGATAAGGGAAAAAGTCAGACTGGGGGAGGGTGACACCCGTCGTTGAGGGGTGCCAAAGATAAGATTTATAAAACCTCAGCTTAAACTCAGTTAGGATAAGTCAAGGGTCGAACCACAGAGAGACAGGGTAAATTGTGTTTGTAAATTTAAAGTCTATTGCAAGTAACCAAAAAAGGGGGGTTTGAATTGGGATTTTAACTAACAACTAAAGTAACAAAATAACAAGAAAATTTAAAATAAGATAAAGAGGGGATTAGGAACTTTGGTTCCCCATGGTCAAGACAAGTCAATGAAAGGTAAGAATAACCAAATAACACAATCCTAAGGAACAAAGAATAAACCTTTAGGTCAATATTCTACCCAATCCTTACGGTCTTAGGGTTCCTACAAAAGCACTAAACTTTCGTTCAAGGGCAATCCCAAAGTTGTTGTTAAACTAATCCTAATAATCTTTCAATCCCAAGGATTAGTTCACCAACAACAATGGGGGATTGGTAATTTAATCATCAAACCTATCAAAGTCAAGTTTTTACATAGTTCCCCTAATTCCTAATCACAAGAATTAGTTATGCATGCTTCTAATTATAAAACTATCAATTACCAAGAATATTAAAGATGTGAACATAATCAAAGATGATAATAAAAGAGTAAACATGAAATAAGAAAATGACAACAAGATGAATAACAAGATTGGATTAAAGGAAAGATTAATTATCACAAACTTACAACTTGAATGGAAATCCTAAGAAGAAAGATGAAAGCTTGATAAAAATCCTCTAACAATGGAGGCTTCAAACATAGAGTACTTGGTAAAATTCCTAGGGTAGAAAATTGCTGAAAAACTACTTAACCTAATAGAAGAGTTTTGATCTCCTTAAATAAGAAATATTACAAGATTAGGAAATCAGAAATCAAAACGGAAATCCCCGAAACAGGGTCTGGTCGGTCGACCTGTTTTCTCGGTCGGTCGACCGACTCTGCCAATGCGGACTTATTTTCTGCGAATTTGGGCTTCCGTGAAGAACTGGGCCGATTACGTAATTGACATCGGTCGGTCGACCTGTTTCGATGGTCGGTCGACCGATCCGCTTTATCTTCAGTTTCGATTCAGCCCGATGATTATACTTTGAACACACCATCTGAATTATTGCTCCAAAAACAGCTTCCTAAAGGCAAATAAGGCTTGGTTTTGCTTACTTCCGCGTATTCCTACATACAAAACACAGAAATACCAAAGTAGACAATATGGGAGAAAAAGCAACTAAAAAGTCACGAAAGTGTAAGAAAATACGTGCCAAAAGAGTAAGTAAAATGCATAAAATAGGCACGTATCAAATTCCCCAAACCAAACCTTGCTTGTCCTCAAGCAAGCACTAAGACTCAAAAGAAAATAAAACTCCTAATGGAACGGACCTCATACTTTTCATAACCAAACACAACACTATGCTTAACCAATTTAATGCATCCTTCAACTATGATCAAACACAATGTCAAGAGCAAAACGAATTAAACATGTTGGAAAAGCATGCTAAAATTTCGACCTTGCAAGACCCATTCTAATTGGACTCTCGCGGTACGCTCGAGACACTCATGAAAGCAAAGGGTCAAATGTATATGTGAAAGATAAGAAGATAAATAAAAGTAAGGACTCTCACCTATCTACGACCCGTAAGAACATGCCTGCAATCTAACATGAATAAAATCTCTACAACCGTACATATGCATTCCCACACTAAATAACCATGACACATGCCGAGGTAAATTTGGGATTGTGAGGCTAAAGGTAAGAAGGGGTAAAGATAAGTTATGGGAAGAGGGGTTAAACCGAGCTAACATCCGTCTATCCATACTGAAAGATCACTTCTTTTTGTTTGCTTTTTGATTTTTTTTTTCTTTCATATATGCCAATATTCCACAATTTCTTCCAAATTCTTTTTCTCTTTTTTTTTTTGAAAAACCAGCCCATTCAATGGTCCTGGTCGACCGACCGGGGGAACTGGTCGACCGACCAGCCTTGAAAACAGGCTGCTCCGTTTTTTTTTCTATCATTCCCGTTTCTCGTTTTTTTTTTCGTTTTCTGTGTTTTTCTTTTTCTCTTTTTTTTTCTTTTTCATCATTCTCTCAAAATCAAAATTCACCGATGAAGCATAAACCAAAGGATGGCAAGGAAAACAGTCCCATTACTAAATTACTAGCTCGGCTAGGGTAAGCAAGTTTTAGAATGTAGCAAATGGGTAAAAGAGTTCAATTTGGCTATGTGAGGATAATGGGAATAAAGAGAAAGGGGGACCTCTACCACATGTGTCAACAAACCACAAAACCGAATGCATACAGGTATTAAGAAGACAAAATTCATATTTATGCAAATTGATGTAACATGCCTCAAGAGGAGAAACTACTCACAACCTACATGAAATCGGTCATGGATGTCACCGATTTATTAAGCTCTAATCCTTAGAATATGTAGTAGTTTGCCAAAAAGAGAGTCAAGTCTGTCTAATAATTTAGCATGAAATCAACAAAAATCCGCGTATTCCTACATACAAAACACAGAAATACCAAAGTAGACAATATGGGAGAAAAAGCAACTAAAAAGTCACGAAAGTGTAAGAAAATACGTGCCAAAAGAGTAAGTAAAATGCATAAAATAGGCACGTATCAGAGGGTACTTACCACAACGACGATCAGGGTGAGGGGTGATATGTCTCGGGTTGATTGGGCTAGTGAGCAAGATCCTCTAGCATCCAAGGTAGTCTGAAGGAGGAAGGAAAGGGGGATGAAGAGTTTTCTTTCTTTTGTTTTATGTTTACACTGGTTGCTGAAATATAAAATGAATTAGGTTTTTCTTATAACCCGACGCGGAACTGACCTACTGGGAAAAGGTGCACTCAGCCGAGTAGGGCTCACTCGGCCGAGTCGGACTGACTCGGTCGAGTGCATCTTACTCGTCCGATTTGAGCTCACTCGACCGAGTGAGTGTCACTAGATCGAGTTGGTCTAATTCGGTCGAGTTTGTCTCACTCGACCGAATCCACCCCCAACTCCACAATTAAGGTCTGACTCTAAAGTCCTAAGTGACTCCCCCTGTTAGATGGTTCACGGTTTCGGGTCCGGTACTGGGTCTTTAGACCCGGGTGTTACAATTATACCGAGCACAAGGTTTATAAGGTGATATTGTTCAAATGTGATTGGTTTGATAATTCTCCACAAGGACTTAGCATCCATATATGGACTTGTAGATGTGAATGAGAAAAAAAACTCATAGGACATAACCCATTTGTGGCAGTTTTTCAAGTCGATCAAGTTTGTTATGCTAGTTATTCAACCACTAAGAAAGGTGATCAATGGTCTGCGGTTTTTAAAATCAAGGCACCATCACATGTTGATGCTCCTATTAACGAAATTGAATTCCAAGAAAATGTGGTTCTCAGTGATCATTCACTTTCATCAATTTTGGTAGAAGAGACAGATACTGAAGATGAGTATCAAGTGGTTGTAGATGAAAATGGTGAAATGGGTGAAGATGAGTATGACGGGAATGTCGCAGAAGAAGAGGATGGAGATTTAGTTCAAAACACCACAATAGAGATAATGAGGAGGAAGAAGAAGAAGTCAGAATTCTATTTTCAGATGATGAAACTTTTTTAATTTCTAGTGATAGTGATAGTTAGGGGTGATAGGGAGTACTTGTAATTGTTTATCTATCTTTTGAGCATACATTTGTAAGACATGTTTTATTTATATTCTTTGGTTATACATTCATAAGAAATGTATGAAAACTTTGTTTTTTTTTTCCTGGGCTATCATTTATTATTGCTAGTATTTATTTGTATTGTTAGCTTTGAAGCAGGTAAATGTCGAGATTTATACGAAAGATATTAGGGAGTGGATCTGGTTCAGGTAGGCGTTCTCAGAATGAGAACGAAGAAGTGGAGGGGAATGATGATGACCTTCATTTGACCGGTAACAATGTGCCCCACCGAAATCCACCGATTATACTCACTTCTGATCCTTCGGTAGTTAACGGTCGTTGGTAAGTATTTTTTTATCCTCAATTAGTGAAAAATATATCTCAAATTTCTAATATCCATATATATATAGAGGAGTTCAAATGAGTCCACGAGTTTGATTGAGTCCTTGAGTCCTAATATCAGCCATTAGATATTGGAGAATGGATGACTGAGATTAAAACAAAAAAACACTCACCAAACATGCAATTAATGCTTTGTCCCTCATAATTTCAATCCCTCATTTGTCTAATTAATTTATTTTCTCTTTCTATCAAATAATTTATTAAATTAATGTGACCATTTAGATTTCAAATATAAAAATGCAGATTTTTTAAAAACGAAATATTATACACGCGTAAATTAAAAGCGGGTTCGTAAAAGACTCCGTAAATCGTCATTCAGACTCCGATTAAGGCGAAACAAAAGCCTAAATTTATTATTTTTTCGAGCCCAACTCGATGGTGTTATTTTCTTAGACCATTGAGTTTTCGAAATTTTCATAATCCCTTCTACATAATGTTGTGCGAGTTTAACTTTGATTTTTTTACTTCGGTTTTGTATATAAAAATTTGAAATTATATGATTTGAACATTTTACGAGTGTAACTTTGGTCTTCTAATAATTTAATTGCGTAACTCTATTGTTCTACGAGTATAACTCTATTGTTTTAATAGTGTAATTCCATTGTTTTATATGTAAGTCCATTGTTTTAATAGTGTAACTCCATTGTTTTATGAGTGTAACTCTATGGTCCTACGAGTGTAACTCCATTGTTTTAATAGTGTAACTCTATTGTTTGAGGAGTGTAACTCCATTATTTTAATAGTGTAACTCCATTGTTTTATGAGTGTAACTCCATTATTTTAATAGTGTAACTCCATTGTTTTATGAGTGTAACTCCATGGTTTTGTTTGTGTAACTCCATGGTTATTTTAGTGTAACTCCATTGTTGTGTTGGTGTAACTCCATGATTATTTTAGTGTAACTCCATGGTTCTGTTGGTGTAACTCCATGGTTATTTTAGTGGAATTCCATTGTCTTAATTCTGTAACTCTATTGTTTTAATTCTGTAACTCTATTGTTTTTATTGTGTAACTTCATTATTTTAATTGTGTAACTCCATTGTTCTGTTGGTGTATTTATAGTCGTTTATAGGTTCTAGAATCGAATAAGATATCTCATGATGCAATTTCTAACACGTGGTATAAACCAGGCTGAAAAATAAAAACGGTCCCTGAGCTTTTTTTTAGCCCTGAAACGGCTCGAATTGAAGTGTATAATACACTTTTTTTTAGCCCACTGAGCTTTCGGAACAAAAATGTCCGACAATCGCACGGTTAGTTAATTGAGTCATATAGCGGGCACAAAATTTTCAAAAACATCGGAAGACATTTGACGTTACCAGTATGCTGTAATCTAGTTTCGGCTAAAAATCGGATAATAACCGTGTAAAAGTGATTTATAGTAGTTTATATGGTCTAGAATTGAATAACATACCTCATGACGCGATTTCGGACATGTGGTATAAACAAAGGATGAAAAATAAAAATGGCCGCTCCGACCACCCGAAATGGCTCGAATTGAAGTGTATAATACACGTGTTTAAGGCTCTGAGCTCCCCGAAGAAAATTGTCTGAAAATCACGGGGATGACTAATCGAGTAAGATAATGCCGTCACAAAAATTTTCAAAAATATCGGAAGACATTTGACGTTACCGGTACGCTATAAACCAGTTTCGGCCGAAAAACGGATAACCTTGTAAAAGTGATTTATATTAGTTTATAGGGTCTAGAATCGAATAAAATACCTCATGATGCGATTTCGGACACGTGGTATAAAAACAGGCTGAAAAATAAAAATGGTCCCTCCGACCACCCGAAACGACTCGAATTAAAATGTATATATAATGCACGTTTTTTAGGGCTCTGAGCTCACGGAACAAAAATGTCCGAAAATCGCACGGATGGTTAATCGGGTCAGATAAAGAAGGCACAAAGATTTTCAAAAACATCGGAAGACATTTGACGTTACCGGTATGCTATAAACCAGTTTCGACCGAAAATCGCATCTCCGTGTAACAGTGATTTATAGTAGTTTATAGTATAGGGTTTGGAATGGAATAAGATACCTCTGTGGGGAATTTCCATATATTCACCCTTAAAATTACAGGATTATAATGAAATTTTACATGTGAATATCGTCATAAAATGAAAAACATGAATCGGAAAGAATAGATGCACAACCTTAGGTCCTTGCGAATTTGGCCTAAGAACAGGAATCAACAGAGATTCCGTCCTATAACTTGCACTCAAGATCCGTCTGAGATGATGTCGCTGTGGGGAATAAAGCATGTATTCGCCCTAAAACGTGAAGGATTATAACGAATTTTACAGTTGAGATTATTGTCATAAGTTAATAAAAACATGAAAAGAATACAACCTTGGGTCCTTGCTTGAATTGGCCTAAGAACAGGAATTAAAGTAAATTCCCTCCTATAACTTGCACCCAAGACTTGATTGAGATGATGCCGCGTGTGCTAGAAAATACTCTCCAATTGCCTTGCAATATGGGGAGAGCTTTTTGAGGTTTTAGATGTGAGATCTGAGTTTTTGGGAGAAGAATGTTCTCAAAAACCCTAATACCAGTAGAATGAATCACATGACACAAGGAGAAGGACTCTCCTTATGTAGCCTCATTGGGTCGGCCGAATTGGGTGGGTGAGAGTGGGCTTTCTCCACTCTTACCTTATTCCTTTGCGTGATTCGACCCGTTTTGCTAAATATTATTCGCGGGTATTTATTATAAATCGTACACGTGTTATCAGATATTAATGCAGTCGATGTGTTAATAATGGTCTGATAAAATTACGATATTGTATAATTACCCAGATTAATATAACCGTTTATATTAATACGCGAATACAATATTTAATTAAATATAACCGTTTATATTTAATTTACGAATTAATCATGTAATCCGTGTTAGCTAAAATTATTTAATCCGTATTAAATAATAATCTCAACATCTTATTGACTAATTTAATAGTCAATACCTCTGACTAACCGGTTTAGTCATATCCGGCATAAATGTGACTGTATTTTCATACCTTCACATCTCTCAAACGTGTCCTATAGGTGTGACGTATAGGGACCAGTTGATTACCGCCATCCGTATGACAATAACGTCAAACTTATCTAGCAAGCCAACCGTTATTGATAAACGTGGATCAACTGATAATAATACTGAAGTATGCCCTTGTGATCCTTAAAGAGATTTAATAAGTCATTGTACTTAATTGTCAAGGACACCAGCCCCAACAATCTCCCACTTGTCCGTACAAGGGTATGTGCAATGACGTTATCACACTACATGTGGAGGACACAAGCTCCAACAAACTCCCACTTGTCCGTACAAGTGTAGGTGCGATAACCGATTCTCATATCCTTTTAAAATTTCTCCCACTCAATGTAAGACAATTTGCAAATCCGCATTCGCAAAGGTCGTATCTCACAAGCGATCTGTATCAAGAGTGGTTTCCCCGACTAGAGAGTAACTTAACTGATAAAACGAATCTGTATTCGAGCATGGCCATGCATTTCAGTTACTACTCCTCGAGTGGCCCTGATAAATGATAAAATCCTGATAAGGGTTTGGATATTTCCTTCAACTCGAATCCTGCCGATATCGCGCAGCATGAAATAACCCAGAAAAAATCCTCTTGGCCCCTGTTACGATGACCGTGGGAAAGAAACCAAAGCTACCCAAAATCTGCCTTAATCTCAAGAGACAGTTGAAAGTCAAAAGACTCGACTCTAAGGATCACTATGGAGGTCCTATCCACGACCTGACACCCAATGTTATAAAACATTTAGGACTCCATAAAGTTGTCACGGGGTGTCCTACGAGATATCCGTATAACTAGCCTTTGTGATTGGTCAGTCATCCGTTTGACTTATGGCTCGTTGAACCCACCATCAACCAACGTCACAAAATGATTACCTGAGTTATCAGCTCAAGTGGGTAATCAAGGACTAAAGCGATGTAATGTTATTCAGTTCACTTTGTGGTGTTCAAAATTGGCGTACAATTCCACATGAAAAACAAAACATTATATATCATAACAATGAGGTTGAATAGAGTACACGAGAAAATGAATTATTACATGAATTCATAAAAGAGTACTACAACTTAGGAACACATCTAATTCCCATGGGTTGAATGTGCCCTTCATGCTTATCATGTGGTAATGCTTTTGTGAGAAGATCAGCTATGTTGTCATCCGTAGCTATCTTATCAATAAATATCTCCTTTTACGCGGACTCAGATGTAGAATCTGCTATAACAATCTGTTTAGAACTTTTCCAGCTGACAGCAGCGCCATTAAGAGTAAAACGAATCCAGACTGAGATTTCAAGTCGTCTCGATCCATTTGGATGCTAGCATCTGCGTAACCCGTGGCGCAGAGCGTCGAGTTGCCTCCATAAGTCAATCCCCAATCTTTAGTCCTCCGTAGGTACTTAAAAATGTTTTTCACGGCCATCCAGTGTTCATCTGGATGAGCTTGGAATCGACTTGTCATACTCAATGCATATGCAACGTCTGGACGTGTGCATATCATGGCATACATGATCGATCCTATTGCCGAAGCATAAGGAATCCGACTCATGCGCTCCTTCTCTTCCAATGTCTTAGCTTCTTGAGTTTTGCTCAAGTGAAGCCCAATAGTCATAGGAAGGAACCCTTTCTTGGAGTTCGTCATGCTGAATCTCTCTAGAATCTTATCTATGTAAGACTCCTGGCTGAGAGACAACATCCGTCGTGATCTATCCCTGTAGATACGGATGCCCAAAATTCTTTGTGCCTCTCCCAGAACTTTCATCTGGAAATGGTTTTTCAACCATGCTTTAACCGAAGATAAGAGAGGTATGTCGTTCCCAATCAAGAGTATGCCATCGACATACAGTACTAGGAAGACGATCTTGCTCCCACTCGACTTGATATAGAGACATGGTTCCTCGACTGATCGAATGAACCCATTCTCTTTTATCACTTGGTCGAAGCGATGATTCCAACTCCGTAATGCTTGCTTAAGTCCATAGATTGAACGCTTAAGCTTGCAAACCTTCTTAGGATTTTCTGGATCAATAAAACCCTCGGTTTGACCATGTACAACTCTTCCTCCAAATAACCGTTTAAGAAGGCGGTTTTAACGTCCATTTGCCATATTTCATAATCGTGAAATGCGGCGATCGCTAAGATAATCCGAATGGAACGTAGCATGACTACGGGTGCAAAGATCTCATCGTAGTGCAAGCCTGGCACTTGGGTGAAACCTTTAGCAACTAGTCTTGCCTTATGGATATCTTGTTTACCTTCCACGGCATGCTTTATTTTGTAAAGCCATTTGCATTGAAGGGGACGTACCTTTGCAGGTAGGTCCAGAAGATCCCACTCGTTGTTCTCATACATGGAGTCCATCTCGGATTGCATGACTTCTAGCCATAGCTTTGAGTCAGAACTGGTCATGGCACCTTTATAGGTTAAGGGTTCATTACCCTCTAGGAGTAAGACGTCATCCATATCATGTTCCTCGACCATACCAATGTATCTGTCCGGAGGAATGGAGACTCTTCCCGACCTCCTAGGTTCCTCAGGAATATCTACCGCAGCCTCGGTTAAAGGAACTGTTTCCTCCAATGGTTGCTCGGTAGTTGGCTCTTGAACCTCCGATAAATCAAAGGTTCTATTACTCGACTTGTTCTCGAGAAATTCTTTCTCTAAGAACGTCGCACTAGCCGCAACAAAAACACGATGTTCGGTTGGCGAGTAGAAGTAATGACCAAAAGTTCCCTTTGGATAGCCTTTAAAGTATGTCTTGACCGATCGCGGGCCGAGCTTATCCTCGTGTCTCCACTTGACATAAGCCTTGCAGCCCCAAACCCGAATAAAGGACAAGTTAGGGACCGTTCCCTTCCATAATTCGTATGGAGTCTTGTCAACAGCTTTAGACGGACTTCGGTTAAGTATTAGAGCGGCCGACAATAGAGCATAGCCCCACAATGAATCAGGCTCAACGGTTAGACTCATAATGGATCGAACCATATCAAGTAAAGTTCGATTTCTCCGTTCGGACACACCATTTAATTGTGGTGTTCCAGGTGGAGTCAACTGTAGCACGATGCCACAGTCTTTAAGGTGTTGATCAAACTCGTGTGAAAGATACTCACCACCACGATCAGAACGTAGTGCTTTAATCTTTCTTCCCAGGTGGGTCTGTACCCGATTCTGGTATTCTTTGAACTTGTCAAAGGATTCACTTTTATGTTTCATTAAGTAGACATAGCCATATCTACTCAAATCATCCGTGAAAGTGATGAAATACCTATAGCCTTCTCGTGCATTGATCGACATAGGCCCACACACATCTATATGTATGAGTCCTAATAGGTCGGCAGCGCGCATTCCAACACCTTTGAAGGAAATACGAGTCATCTTACCGATGAGACATGATTCACACGTGCCATATGATTCGAAATCAAAGGCCGAGATAGCTCCATTCTGTATGAGCTGTTTTACGCGTTTCTCATTTATGTGTCCCATACGACAATGCCATAGATAAGTTTGATCTTTGTCACCTACCTTTAATCTCTTGTTATTCACATGTAATATTTCGGTGGTTTGATCTAAAACATAAATTCCATTCATGGAAACTGCCTTGCCATAAATCATATTGTGTAATGAGAAAATACACCTGTTATTTTCTATTACAAATGAAAAACCAAGTTTGTCAAGTGCAGAAACTGAAATAATGTTTTTGGATAAACAAGGAACATAATAACAGTTATATAAAGATAACTCGAATCCACTTGGAAGCTGGATCACATATGTTCCCCTCGAGACTGCAGCAACACGTGCTCCATTCCCGACACGCAGGTCAACCTCACCCTTGATGAGGGGTTCTTGGTTTCGGAGGCCCTGCACATGATTACATAGATGAGAACCACTACCAGTATCTAGTACCCAAGTTCCGTAACTTGCATGGTTAATCTCAATCATGTGAATAAAAGAAGAAGAAGACATACGAACAGGAGTAACGCGGCCTGCCTTAATGTCCTCACGATACACGGGGCATGAGCGCCTCCAATGCCCAGTCTTGTGGCAATGATGGCATTCCATGCTAGTATCCTTGCTATTTGTTTTGCCCAGTGAGTTGCTTGACTCACCTGGCCCACTCTTGGTAAATCCTGACTTCTTAAACTTGGGCTTGCCTACTGTTAGGTCGCCCTGAGCTTTAGCTTTTCCCTTACCCTTACCCTTACTGGAGATCATGAGAACATCATGCTTCACGCTCCCACTTAATTTCAGATCCTTCTCGGTCTGTACGAGAAGGGAGTGGAGCTCATGAGGAGACTTCTTCATGTCGTTCATGTAATAGTTGGCCCTAAAGAGGGCGAACCCATCATGAAGCGAATGAAGCATTCGATCAACGATTATGTTCTCACTGATCTTGCAGTTTAGGGCCTCCAGTTTCTCGATATTCTCAATTATGTTGAGAATATGTGGGCTAACAGCTTGGCCCCTCTGGAGTTTCGCCTCAAAGAAGCGACAGGTATGCTCATAAGAAACGATTCTCGGAGCTTTTGAGAATTCGTTAGTGAGCGTGGTGAAAATCTTGTTTGCACCATGGGTTATGAAGCGTCTTTGCAAATTGGATTCCATTGCATAGATGAGTACGTTCTTTATCGCACCCGCTTCCATGACGAAGTCGCTATGAGCGCGAACTTCGTTAGTTCTAGCTCTAGTTCCTGGGTGTGCCGGAATGGGCTCAGTTAAGTACTTAAGCTTTCCGTCAGCAATGGCAGCATTCCGTAGTGCTGCCTCTCAGTCAGAGAAGTTTGACCCATCATTCCTCAGTCTAGTAGACTGATTCATGGAGTCCATGAAGGCTTTCAGCCAGGATTCACGTGCTAGCTTGGCACTTGGCATTGGGTCTTCACCAGCCATTAGTTATACAGCAGTTTAATTGAACGTGTTCTACACTGAAAAAGAAGATAAAAACAAAACCCTATAAGCAACCCATTGTTGTGATTAAAGTCTATATTAAATTGCATTTAAACTCGTAGACTCATGCATTTATATAATTGATCTCCCTCAAGAATTATATAAACGATCCCAAGACTCAATTTCCGTATATTTTTAAGCCCACAGTTTGGCTAATTCCACAGTTGGAACTCTTGGTCGATAGATTTCCGTAAATCCTATCTATTAGTCCATCTCAGTCGCTAGATAGTATTGAGTGACCATGATGTTGAGATAAAATAAATCATCTGTTCCCACTTACCCGACGTAGAAGGGGTCATATTATGCCTACCGACGTAGAAGGGATTCATGGGAGTCTGATTTATAAGCATATGCGTGAATGAATGAAATAAAGTGATGGCTTTGCAATTGACATGTGACATCTGTATTGTCACAGAAAACTAACGCGTAACCTCTACATGAGTCAGTTTTCAGGCATGTTATAGGTGGTTTGGTTTTAGGCGGAATATGATGCAAGCTATTATCGATGAAAGCATAAAATTAAATGCAATAAACGTAAATAAAAGGTCCTAATGTGGCCTATCCTACCAAAATAATCATAAAACAACTTGGAATCCACCGTTGGACCCTAGAAGCTTGATCTTGGTCTTTGCAGCGGGAGTGAGCATCCGGTCTCCGTCTTTGGTCTTCACCAAATTACTAATTTAAATTACAAATATAATCCTATTTACATTCTAATTTAAATACAAAAGTAATTACATGGCAAAAACCCAAAACGGAGATTCAAGATCTCAAAATTACAAGCAAGACTGTGTCCCATCATTACGGTGACACAATCTTCTAAGGCCACACTAAGTTACAACCGTTTGCAAAATTAAATACGTTATAGAAAGCATTCAAAAGGCATTCAACAAGACGATAAGTAAAATGCATTAACTAAAATTAAAATTTATACATGACATAATACTGTTATTATGATTAACAAATTTTACCAAACCACCTTATCAGGATTAAAATTATGTGATTATACTGTTTTAACCACTTTAATTTTAATAAGTTTATAATCCATTATCTTAAACCGTGTTAAAATAATATGTATCATGCGAGAGTGAACCGTTTCACAAAAATAATATACTATTTCCGTATACAGCATATTACTTTTGGCCAAGGGAAAATAAAACAAGTTATTTTCGGAAAAATAAAACACGACTGTTACAGGGAAGTGGTCGACCGACCTCAACATGGGGTCGACCGACCTACTGTCAAAAAAAAAATTTCCTGTATCAGCAGAGAGGTCCACCGACCCATTAAACATGTCGACCGACCTCCTGACGAATTTTTTTTTTTTTTTTTTTTGTAACAGCAGAATGGTCGACCGACCTATTAACCAGGTCGACCGACCACAAAACAAGAAACCGAGTTTCTGAAAACGCAAAAGAGAAACTGCCGAAAAACAGAAACCCTACGCGGGTGTTGGTCGACCGACCACAATAATGGGTCGACCGACCCACAAGCCGGCAGAAATCGATTTTCAAAAATTTTAACCAAAACTTATGAAAAACACAAAAGTAAAATCTCGTGGCCTTGGCTCTGATACCACTTGTGGGGAATAAAGCATGTATTCGCCCTAAAACGTGAAGGATTATAACGAATTTTACAGTTGAGATTATTGTCATAAATTAATAAAAACATGAAAAGAATACAACCTTGGGTCCTTGCTTGAATTGGCCTAAGAACAGGAATTAAAGTAAATTCCCTCCTATAACTTGCACCCAAGACTTGATTGAGATGATGTCGCGTGTGCTAGAAAATACTCTCCAATTGCCTTGCAATATGGGGAGAGCTTTTTGAGGTTTTAGATGTGACATCTGAGTTTTTGGGAGAAGAATGTTCTCAAAAACCCTAATTGTGAGATTTATGAATTACCAGTAGAATGAATCACATGACACAAGGAGAAGGACTCTCCTTATGTAGCCTCATTGGGTCGGCCGAATTGGGTGGGTGAGAGTGGGCTTTCTCCACTCTTACCTTATTCCTTTGCGTGATTCGACCCGTTTTGCTAAATATTATTCGCGGGTATTTATTATAAATCGTACACGTGTTATCAGATATTAATGCAGTCGATGTGTTAATAATGGTCTGATAAAATTACGATATTGTATAATTACCCAAATTAATATAACCGTTTATATTAATACGCGAATACAATATTTAATTAAATATAACCGTTTATATTTAATTTATGAATTAATCATGTAATCCGTGTTAGCTAAAATTATTTAATCCGTATTAAATAATAATCTCAACATCTTATTGACTAATTTAATAGTCAATACCTCTGACTAACTGTTTAGTCATATCCGGCATAAATGTGACTGTATCTCTCAAACGTGTCCTATAGGTGTGACGTATAGGGACCAGTTGATTACCGCCATCCGTATGACAATAACGTCAAACTTATCTAGCAAGCCAACCGTTATTGATAAACGTGGACCAACTGATAATAATACTGAAGTATGCCCTTGTGATCCTTAAAGAGATTTAATAAGTCATTGTACTTAATTGTCAAGCACATCAGCCCCAACAATCTCCCATTTGTCCATACAAGGGTATGTGCAATGACGTTATCACACTACATGTGGAGGACACAAGCTCCAACAGTCGCGTGTGCTAGAAATACTCTCTAATTGCCTTGCAATATGGGGAGAGCTTTTGTGAGTTTTGATGTGAGATCTAGGTTATTGGGAGAAGGATGCTCTCAAAACCCTATTGTCTTTGAATATCAATTCCAGTCCCCTGACAAAAGGAGAATTCCTCTCCTTTTGTATTCCACTCGGCCGAAATAGTCATAGGGTGAGAGTGTGCTTTCCACTCTCACCTTATTCTAAAGCGTGATTCGACCCTAATTGCTAAAATGTAATCTGCGGGTTTCAATTATGAATCGTATACATGTTATCAGATACTAATGTATTACTTCGTCACAATGTGCAGTCGATACATTAATAATGGTTTGATAAGAAAATGATGATATTGTATAATTAGCATAATTAATATAACTGCTTATATTAATACACGACTTAAACATTTAATTAAATATAACCGTTTATATTTAATTTACGAATTAATCATGTAATTCGTATTAGCTAAAATTATTTAATCCGTATTAAATAATTATCTCAACATGTTATTGACTAATTTCATAGTCAATACCTCTGACTAACTGTTTAGTCGTATTCGGCATAAAATGTGACTGTATTTTCATACCTTCACATCTCTTAAACGTGTCCTATAGGTGTGACTTATAGGGACCAGTTGATCACCGCCCTCCGTATGACAATAACGTCAAACTTATCTAGCAAGCCAACCGTTATTGATAAACGTGGATCAACTGATAATAATACCAAAGTATGCCCTTGTGATCCTTTAAGATATTTAATAAGTCATTGTACTAACTGTAAAGGACACCAGCCCCAACAATCTCCCACTTGTCCGTACAAGTGTATGTGCAATGACGTTATCACACTACATGTGGAGGACACCAGCTCCAACAAACTCCCACTTGTCCGTACAAGTGTAGGTGCGATAACCGACTCTCATATCCTTTTAAAATTTCACCCACTCAATGTAAAACAATTTGCAAATCCGTATTCGCAAAGGTCGTATTCTACAAGCGATCTGTATCAAGAGTGGTTTCCCCGACTAGAGAGTAACTTAACTGATAAAACGAATCTATATTCGAGCATGGCCATGCATTTCAGTTACTACTCCTCAAGTGGCCCTGAGAAATGATAAAATCCTGATAAGGGTTTGGATATTTCCCTCAACTCGAATCCTGTAGATGTAAGTGCAGCATGAAATAACCCAGTACTGAAAATCCTCTTGGCCCCTGTTACGGAAGACCGTGGGAAAGAAACCAAAGTTACCCAAAATCTGCCTTAATCTCAAGAGACAGTTGAAAGTCAAAAGAATCGACTCTAAGGAACATTATGGAGGTCCTATCCACGACCTGACACCTAATGTTATAAAACATTTAGGACTCCATAACATTGTCACATTGTGTCCTACGAGATATCCGTATAACTCGCCTTTGTGATTGGTCAGTCAACTGTTTGACTTATGGCTCGTTGAACCCACCATCAACCAACGTCACAAAATGATTACCTGAGTTATCAGCTCAACTGGGTAATCAAGGACCAAAAACGATGTAATATTAATCAGTTCACTTTGTGGTGTTCAAAATTGTCGTACAATTCAATATGAAAAACAAAACATAAAATATCATAATGATGAGGTTGTAATAGAGTACACAAGAAAATGAATCTAATTCATAAAAGAGTACTACAACTCAGGAACACGTTTAAGTCCCATGGAATTAACGTGCCCTTCATGCTTATCACGTCGTAATGCTTTAGTGAGAGGATCTGCTATGTTGTCATCCGTAGCGATCTTATCAATAAATATCTCCTTCTGCTCCACGTAATCTCTGATTAGATGAGCTTTCCGTTGTACATGTCTAGACTTGTTACTAGACTTAGGCTCCTTAGCTTGGAAGATGACACCTTTATTGTCACAATAAACGGTGATCGGGTCATTCGAACTAGGCACTACTGATAGTCCTTGTAAGAATTGACGCATCTGTATTGCTTCCTTAGCTGCTTCCGAAGCGGCATAGTACTCGGACTCAGTTGTAGAATCTGCTGTAACACTTTGTTTGGTACTTTTCCAACTGACAGCAGCGCCATTAAGAGTAAAAACGAATCCAGACTGAGATTTCGAGTCGTCTCGATCCGTTTGGAAGCTAGCATCTGCGTAACCAGTGGCGCAGAGCCTCGTGTCGCCTCCATAAGTCAATCCCAATCTTTAGTCCTCCGTAGGTACTTGAGAATGTTTTTCACGGCCATCCAGTGTTGTTCACCTGGATGTGCTTGGAATCGACTTGTCATACTCAATGCATATGCAACGTCTGGACTTATGCATATCATGGCATACATGATCGATCCTATAGCCGAAGCGTAAGGAATCCGACTCATGCGCTCTTTTTCTTCCGATGTCTTAGCTTCTTGAGACTTGGTCAAGTGAAGCCCAGTAGCCATAGGAAGGAACCCTTTCTTGGAGTTCGTCATGCTGAATCTCTCTTGAATCTTATCTATATAAGACTCCTGACTGAGAGATAACATCCGTCGTGATCTATCCCTGTAGATACGGATGCCCAAAATTCTTTGTGCCTCTCCCAGATCTTTCATCTGGAAATGGTTTTTCAACCATGCTTTAACCGAAGATAAGAGAGGTATGTCATTCCCAATCAGGAGTATGTCATCGACATACAATACTAGGAAGACAATCTTGCTCCCACTCGACTTTTTATATAGACATGGTTCCTCGACTGATCGAATGAAACCATTCTCTTTTATCACTTGGTCGAAACGTTGATTCCAACTCCGTGATGCTTGCTTAAGTCCATAAATGGAACGCTTAAGCTTGCAAACCTTCTTAGGATGTTCAGGATCTATAAAACCTTCGGGCTGTACCATGTACAACTCTTCCTCCAATAACCGTTTAAGAAAGCGGTTTTAACATCCGTCTGCCAGATTTCATAGTTATGAAATGCGGCAATCGCTAAGATAATCCGAATGGAACGTAGCATGACTACGGGTGCAAAGATTTCATCGTAGTGCAAGGCTGACACTTTGGTGAAACCTTTAGCAACTAGTCGTGCCTTGTGAATATCTTGTTGTCCTTCCACGACATGCTTTATCTTGTAAAGCCATTTGCATTGAAGGGGCCTACCTTAGCAGGTAGGTCCACAAGATCCCACACGTTGTTCTCATACATGGAGTCGATCTCGAATTGCATAGCTTCTAGACATTGCTCTGAGTCGGAACTGGTCATGGCACCTTTATAGGTTGTGGGTTCATTACCCTCTAGAAGTAAGATGTCATCTATGTCATGTTCCTCGACCATACCAATGTTTTCCAGAGGAATAGAGACCCTTCCCGACCTCCTAGGTTCCTCAGGAATATCTACCGCAGCCGAGGTTGAAGGAACTGCTTCCTCCAATGGTTGCTCGGTAGTTGGTTCTTGAATCTCCGATAGATCGAAGGTTCTATTACTCGACTTGTTCTCGAGAAATTCTTTCTCTAAGAACTTCGCACTAGCCGCAACAAAAACACGTTGTTCGGTTGGCGAGTAGAATTAATGACCAAAAGTTCCTTTTTGATAACCTACAAAGTATGTCTTGACCGATCGCGGGCCGAGCTTGTCCTCGTGTGTCCATTTGACATAAGCTTTGCAGCCCCAAACCCGAATAAAGGACAAGTTAGGGACCTTTCCCTTCCATAACTTGTATGGAGTCTTGTCACTAGCTTTAGACGGACTTCGGTTAAGTATTAGAGCGGCTGACAGAAGAGCATAGCCCCATAATGAATCAGGCACGACGGTGTGACTCATCATGGATCGAACCATATCAAGTAGAGTCCGATTTCTCCGTTCGGACACACCATTTAATTGTGGTGTTCCAGGTGGAGTCAACTGTAGAACGATTCCACAGTCTTTAAGGTGTGGATCAAACTCATTAGATAGATACTCGCCACCACGATAGTATCGTAGTGCTTTAATCTTTCTACCCAGTTGGTTCTGTACACGATTCTGGTATTCTTTGAACTTGTCAAAGGATTCACTTTTATGTTTCATTAAGTAGACATAGCCAATCTACTCAAATCATCCGTGAAAGTGATGAAATACTGATAGCCGTCTCGTGCGTTGATCGACATAGGGCCACATACATCCGTGTGTATGAGTCCTAATAGGTCGACAGCGCGCATTCCAACACCATTAAAGGAAATACGAGTCATCTTACCGATGAGACATGATTCACACGTGCCATATGATTTGAAATCAAAGGCCGAGATAGCTCCATTCTGTATGAGCTGTTTTACGCGTTTCTCATTTATATGTCTTATACGACAGTGCCATAAGTAGGTTTGATCTTTGTCACCAACCTTTAACTTCTTATTATTCACGTGTAATATTTCGGTGGTTTGATCTAAAACATAAATTCCATTCATGGAAACTGCCTTGCCATAAATCATATCGTGTAACGAGAAAATACAGCTATTATTCTCTATTACAAATGAAAATCCAAGTTTGTCAAGTGCAGAAACAGAAATAATGTTTTTGGATAAACTAGGAACATAATAACAGTTATACAACGATAAATCAAATCCACTAGGAAGCTGGATCACGTATGTTCCCCTCGAGACTGCAGCAACTCGTGCTCCATTCCCGACACGCAGGTCAACCTCACCCTTTACGAGGGGCCCGAGGTTTCGGAGGCCCTGCACATGATTACACAGATGAGAACCACAACCAGTATCTAGTACCCAAGTTCCGTAACTTGCATGGTTAATCTCAATCATGTGAATAAAAGAAGAATAAGACATACCAACAGGAGTAACGCGGCCTGCCTTAATGTCCTCGTGATACAGGGGGCACGTGCGCCTCCAATGCCCACTCTTGTGGCAATGATGGCATTCCATGCTTGTATCCTTGCTCTTTTTCTTACCCTGTGAGTTGCTCGACTCACCGGGCCCAATCTTAGCAGATCCTGACTTCTTGAACTTTGGCTTACCTACCGCTAGGTCGCCTTGAGCTTTCCCCTTACCTTTACCTTTACTGGAGATCATGAGAACATCCTGCTTCACGCTCCCACTCAATTTCAGATCCTTCTCGGTTTGTACGAGAAGTGATTGGAGCTCATGAGGAGTTTTCTTCATGTCGTTCATGTAATAGTTGGCCCTAAAGAGGGCGAACCCATCATGAAGCGAATGAAGCATTCAATCAACGATTATGTTCTTACTGATCTTGCAGTTTAAGGCCTCTAGTTTCTCGATATTCTCAATCATGTTGAGAATATGTGGGCTAACAGCATGGCCCTTCTGTAGTTTCGCGTCAAAGAAGCGAGAGGTATGCTCATAAGAAACGATTCTCGGAGCTTTCGAGAATTCATTTGTGAGCGTGGTGAAAATCTTGTTTGCACCATGGGAAATGAAGCGTCTTGGCAAATTGGATTCCATTGCATAGATGAGTACGTTCTTTAACGCACCCGCTTCCATGACGAAGTCGCTATGAGCGCAAACTTCGGCAGCTCTACCCGCAATTCCTGGGTGTGCCAGAATAGGCTCAGTCAAGTACTTGAGCTTTCCGTCAGCAATAGCAGCATTCCGTAATGCTGCCTCCCAGTCCGAGAAGTTTGACCCATCATTCTTCAGTCTAGTAGACTGATTCATGGAGTCTATGAAGGCTTTAAGCCAGGATTCTCGTGCTAGCGTGGCACTTGGCATTGGGTCGTTACCAACCATTTGTTATTAGCTGTTTTAATTACTCTTCGTTGTCATTTAAGTCTATTTTAAATTAAATTTAAACTCGTAGACTCAAGCATCTATATAATTGATCTCCCTCAAGAATTATATAAACCATCCCAAGACTCAATTTCCGTAAATTGATAAGCCAACCGCTTGGCTAGTTCTACCGTTAAAACTCTTGGTCGATAGATTTCCGTAAATCTCATCTTTTAGTCCATCATAGTCGCTAGATAGTATCTAGAGACCACGATGTTGAGATAAAATAATTCATCTGTTCCCACTTACCCAACGTAGAAGGGGTCATAGTATGCCTACCGATGAAGAAGGGATTGATGGGAGTCTGATTTATAAAGACTAATCTCATCTTTTGGTTATACGAGGAAGACCCCATCAACTTGTTTTAATTCATTTTAAGTGAACTAAAATCTAGCATTTGCGAGAATGAATAAAATTAAGCGATGGCTTAATAATTGACAAGTGACATCTGTATGTCATCGAAAACTAACGCGTTACCTCTACATGAGTTAGTTTTCAGGCATGTTATAGGTGGTTTGGTTTTAGGCGGAAAATGATGCAAACTATTACCGATGAAAGCATAAAAGAAAGCAAGAAACGTAAATAAATGTCCTAGTGTGGCCTATCCTACCAAAATAAACATAAAAACAACTTTGGAATCCACCGTTGGACCCGAGAAGCTAGTCTTGATGTTCCATCTTGGTCATTGCAGCGGGAGTGTGCATTTGGTCTCCGTCTTTGGTCTTCTCAAAATTACAAATATAAAACTATTTTACATTCTAATTTAAATACAAAAGTAATTACAAGAGAAAAAAAAAACGGAGATGCGAGATCTCAAAATTACAACCAAGACTATGTTCCATCATTACGGAAACACAATCTACTAAGGCCACACTAAGTTACAACCGTTTGCAAAAATAAATACGTTATAAAGGCATTCAACATACGATAAAAATGCATCAACTAAAACAAATTCATTCGTGACATAATTCCGTAATTATGTGTAACAAATTTTACCAAACCACCTAACAGGATTAAAATTATGTGAGTAAACCGTTTTATTCACATTAATTTTAATAATCTTATAAACCATCATTTTAAACTGCTTTAAAATAATATGTATCTCTCGAAGTCTCGAGTGTGAACCGTTTCACAAATGTTAATACACTATTTCCGTATATAGTATATTACCATGGGCTAAAAGAAAAAAAAAATTTATTTTCGAAATCCTGCCAAACAGGGTTGCTCGATCGAGTCACTAGGGTACTCGATCGAGTAACCTTGACAGACGAGTCTGCTCGATCGAGTAACTGCGGTACTCGATCGAGCCAAAGCAATCTTCCAGAAATCCAAAATTTTCAGAAAATGAAAAATATCCAGAAAAATACTCGATTGAGCCAAAACGTGTTCGATCGAGGAACAGTGTCACTCGATCGAGTACATCAAGTCTCGATCGAGTGACGGGTTATCGAGGCAGACCACGAACGAGTAGTAATTCGCTCATTCGTAGAATCCGAAATGCTCGATCGAGCCAAAAAGCACTCGATCGAGTAACAGTGTCACTCGATCGAGTAACAACAAGCCTGAATTGAACGACGAGTTGCTGTTTTTAAAAATAAAACTTGTATTTATTCTCGATTTAATGCGTGTAAATCAACAATAAACTACAACAAATGATCCATATATTGCTAAAAATATCGATTAATCAACAATATGCAAATCAAAATTGAAAAACAAGATCGATTTCTCACAAAGGCCACACAGCCGAGAGTCTCAAAAGGATAAAAAATTCCGATTTAAAACATCTTATGAAAATCACAATTGTGAAAGTTTCGTGGCCTCGCTCTGATACCACTTGTGGGGAATTTCCGTATATTCACCCTTAAAATTACAGGATTATAACGAAATTTTACAAGTGAATATCGTCATAAAATGAAAAACATGAATCGGAAAGAATAGATGCACAACCTTAGGTCCTTGCGAATATGGCCTAAGAACAGGAATCAATAGAGATTCCCTCCTATAACTTGCACCCAAGATCCGTCTGAGATGATGCCGCGTGTGCTAGAAATACTCTCCAATTGCCTTGCAATATGGGGAGAGCTTTTGTGAGTTTTGATGTGAGATCTAGGTTATTGGGAGAAGGATGCTCTCAAAACCCTAGTTTCTTTGAATATCAATTCCAGTCCCCTGACAAAAGGAGAATTCCTCTCCTTTTGTATTCCACTCGGCCGAAATAGTCATAGGGTGAGAGTGGGCTTTCCACTCTCACCTTATTCTAATGCGTGATTCGACCCTAATTGCTAAAATGTAATCAGCGGGTTTCAACTATAAATCATATACATGTTATCAGATACTAATGTATTACTTCGTCACAATGTGCAGTCGATACATTAATAATGGTCTGATAAGAAAATGACGATATTGTATAATTAGCATAATTAATATAACTGCTTATATTAATACACGAATTAAACATTTAATTAAATATAACCGTTTATATTTAATTTACTAATTAATCATGTAATTCGTATTAGCTAGAAATATTTAATCTGTATTAAATAATTATCTCAACATCTTATTGACTAATTTCATAGTCAATACCTCTGACTAATTGTTTAGTCGTATTCGGCATAAATGTGACTGTATTTTCATATCTTCACATCTCTCAAACGTGTCCTATATGTGTGACTTATAGGGACCAGTTGATCACCGTCATCCGTATGACAATAACGTCAAACTTATCTAGCAAACCAACCGTTATTGATAAACGTGGATCAACTGATAATAATACCAAAGTATGCCCTTGTGATCCTTTAAGAAATTTAATAAGTCATTGTACTAACTGTAAAGGACACCAGCCCCAACAACCTCATGATGCGATTTCGTACAGGTGGTATAAAAACAAGTTGAAAAATAAAAATGGTCCCTCCGACCACCATAAACGACTCGAATTGAAGTGTATATAATACCCGTTTTTTAGGCCTCTGAGCTCCCGGAACCAAAATGTCCGAAAATCGCGCGGATAGTTAATCGGGTCAGATAAAGCGGGCACAATAATTTTCAAAAACATCAGAAGACATTTGACGTTACCGGTATACTATAAACCAATTTCGGCCGAAAATCGAATAACCGGGTAACAATGATTTATAGTAGTTTATAGGGTTTGGAATCGAATAAAATACCCCATGATGCGATTTCGAACAGGTGGTATAAAAACATGCTGAAAAATAAAAATGGTCTCTCCGACCACCCGAAACAGCTCGAATTGAAGTATATACAATACCCGTTTTATAGGCCTCTGAGTTCCCGAAACAAAAATGTCCGAAAATCGCACGGATTGTTATTAATCGAGACAGATAAATTGGGCACAAAATTTTTCAAAAACATCGGAAGACATTTGACGTTACCGGTATGCTATATACCACTTTCTTTCGAAAATCGGATAACAATGTAATAGTGATTAATCGTATTTTATAGGGTCTAGAATCAAATTAGATATCTCATGATGCGATTTCGGACACGTGGTATAAAACAGGCTAAAAAATAAAAATGGCCGCTACGACCACCCGAAAAGACTCGTACTGAAGTGTATAATACACGTTTTTAGGCCTCGGGAGCTCCCGGAACAAAAATATCCGAAACTCGCACGGATGATTAATCGAGTCAGTTAAAGAGGTCACAAAAATTTTCAAAAACATCGGAAGACATTTGACCCCGAGGCTGATCTTTGCGTTCAGATTGAACTGATCTAGGCTGCATCTTGCACTTGTCTCATTGTCTTACCTTTTGCAAATTAAAGTCTTCAGCTAGTATGCTATATACCAGTTTCGGCCGGAAATCGGATAAAAGTGTAAAAGTGATTTATAGTAGTTTATAGGGTCTAGAATAAAATAAGATATCTCATGATGCGATTTCGGACACGTGGTACAAAAACAGGCTGAAAAATAAAAATGGCCGCTACGACCACCCGAAACGACTCGAATTGAAGTGTGTAATACACGTTTTTAGGCCTCTGATGTAAAACCCCTCGTGGTAGCGGAGAAGTAAACATACAATATGCATGAAAAATGCGCGGATTTAAAACTTTTGACATGATAAATAAAACATGCGAGGTGAATTACTAATTCAAAATGCGGAAGAAATAAACTAGATAAACTATTAAGTATAAATACAAAACATCGGCCTGGGATAGAATATCACTACAGGCATCCAAAAACTGAAATGTATAAAGAGTAAAGGTAAATCTCATGACGATGAATACATCGTTCGCTAGCTCTCATGGAACCACCCTGCAAACAACATCAACCTACATACATGAAAACATGCACGCCACCGTCAGTGGGGAGTGACTAGAGGTTCTCCTAGCCACCTGTTGTCACAAACTTAAGCATATAACCACATATAAACAATCATCATACTCCAAAAAAAACATAATCTTGTGAAGCATTAACATGTATCATCAGGTGATTACTATCGAGAACCAAGTATCATACATCCATAATCACAAACTAAAACATGTTCGACCACCGATTTATCCACACAAGAGGTAGGTCACAAAGTGACTCGACTCCAACTAAATAGGTGGACAATCGACTCTACGATGAACGAGCTAGGTCAACCAAGTGACTCTACTCCAACAATATAGGTCGACAATCGACTCACAATACTAGTCGACAATCGACTAAACTAGACTGGTCGACAATCGACTTGGCTAGACCACTATGAGCAGGCCGACAATCGGCTCGTCTATACAACTACAGAAGTCCACAATCTCAGACTATACAACCCCCTGGTAGCACGATGACAATCGACTGTCCTTGTCTAAGCCTGGCCAGACTCTCAGGGCGTAGACAATCCACGTCCCCGATTCGACAAGTGCCCAAGACACTCCCAAGACCCGAATCACAATGGAACGAGGTTTGCCCTAAGGCGGACATACAATCTAAGACCTGATCGTGAGGACCAAGCCACTACGGTCAACCAGCTACACAATGCAGTCAGGTGAGAACTCGAGTAATATAGCAGCGCACAACAAGTTCATACACATCACACAATGTCATCTCAAAGATGTACAACAACTCAACTCGATTGAACAACAGTACATACATATTTCACTACTAATTATCCATTCAACACTTAGCTGACTTCGGAAACTAATTTGAGGGGAGAGCCGGTTTTCCTTCTGGTTGCCCGGCCGGGGGGTCTTTCTCCTCAAATCCATTTCCGAACCCAACTTAAGCGCCACCCAAATTTTTGGGACTCCAAATAAGCATACGAATCATACGGGAGAAGAATCAATGAAATCCGACATGTGAAACATAAGTTACAACTATTTACAATGAGCAGGGGCTCTCACCCGGTCCTGCCACCGGTAGACGGTGGGCCGGCTGGGAGTCCTAGCCTTCTTCCACAAACACGCATAAAACTTACACATGAGAGGCTCTCAGCCGCTGGACCGGCTGCCGGCCACCCGGCTGAGAGTCCTTGACTCTCAACAGAAGTCCTCAAAAATACCAAGAAGGGGCTCTTAGCCGGCCGACCGGCTGCCGGCCGCAGCCTTTCATGAAAACAACTAGAGGGGCTCTCAGCTGGTTGACCGGCCGCCGGTCAACCAACCGGCTAAGAGGCACTGTAATGCGCGATACATATTTTTCGCCATTTCCAAACATTTCAATCCTTCAATAATTCTTTCTATACATGATTCTAATCAACAATCCCAGCATGAATATAATATCAATTAGACATGTGAACATATTAACAAACATACCTCATGTGAATTCATATAAAATTCCCAAATTCAACCCATCTTTATGTATATACAATAAACAACTCCAAATGGATTTTCTTCATAAAATCAACATACAAGCAGTTTATAAACACCAACCAAGTTCCTATGAACCATATTAAAAACCAATTTCATATTGAACACATAAAAGTCACAAAGAATGCTAATATAGACATAAGGCTGAGTTTCTCATTATCGTCACCTTAAGAAACCAAATCTCCACTCTAATCTTCCATGATGTACGAGTCCTTCTCCGGGTCTTCCAAATCAACACCTAAAAGCATAAAACACGGATTAAAAGAGTAAACTCGAGGTTAGGGCAAAACAGCCCGGAAAACAAGTTTAACGATTTAAGAATTGAAAGTGATAGATGTGACGGCGACGACGAGAGGAACGCGTAGGAAGAAACCTTACTTCGATCCGAGTTGAAGTGAGTTCGGGATGATGATTTATGTGAACTTGAGAGGTAAGAAAATGGAGGAAATGGGTTCACTGTGTTCTTATTTTCTTTTGTTGCTTCGAACAAAGGTAGAAGGAAAAGGAAATGAAAGGGAAGTTTCTTTTATGTTTATTTATTACAACTTATGAGACGGGATTCCAATTTAATGATGCGGGAATCTTAAGGAACGGAAATGCCAAGAGAAATATGTTACACCTTAAGATCAAAATCTAAACTTTCTATTTAAATGGAAGATATAAAATTCCGAAGACCACTTTAATTATTAAGATACGCTTTAAGAAATTTAGGGATGTTAGATCTGAGCTCCCGGAAAAAAAATGTCCGAAACTCGCACAGATCATTAATCGAGTCAGATAAAGCCGACACAAAAATTTTCAAAAATACCGGAAGACATTTGACGTTACCGGTACGCAATAAACCAGTTTCGGCCGAAAATCGAAAAACTGTGTAAAAGCTATTTATATTAGTTTATAGGGTCTAGAATCGAATAAAATACCTCATGATGCGATTTCGGACACATCGTATAAAAAGAGGCTGAAAAATAAAAAATGGTCTCTCCGACCACCCGAAACGGCTCGAATTAAAGTGTATATAATGCACGTTTTTTAGGGCCCTGAGCTCACGGAACAAAAATGTCCGAAAATTGCACGGATGGTTATTCGTGTCAGATAAAGCGGGCACAATATTTTTCAAAAACATCGGAAGACATTTGACGTTACCGGTATGCTATAAACCATTTTCGACCGAAAATCGCATCACCGTGTAACAGTGGTTTATAGTAGTTTATAGCGTTTGAAATCGAATAAGATATCTCATGATGCGATTTCGTACAGGTGGTATAAAAACAAGTTGAAAACTAAAAATGGTCCCTCCGACCACCATAAACGACTTGAATTGAAGTGTATATAATACCCGTTTTTTAGGCCTCTGAGCTCCCGGAACCAAAATGTCCGAAAATCGCACGGATGGTATATTGTGTCAGATAAACTGGGCAAAAATTTCTCAAAAACGTCAGAAGACGTTTGACGTTACCGGTATACGATAAACTAATTTCAGCCGAAAATCGCATAACCGTGCAACAGTGATTTATAGTAGTTTACAGGGTTTAGAATCGAATAAAATACCTCATGATACGATTTCGGAACGGTGGTATAAAAACAGGCTGAAAAATAAAAATGGTCTCTCCGACCACCCGAAACGGCTCGAATTGAAGTATATATAATACCCGTTTTTTAGGCCTCTGAGCTCCCCGAACAAAAATGTCCGAAAATCGCACGGATGGTTAATCGAGTCAGATAAATGGGCACAAAATTTTTTTAAAAAATCGGAAGACATTTGACGTTACCGGTATGCTATATACCAGTTTCTTCCGAAAATCGGATAACAGTGTAAAAGTGATTTAGAATAGTTTATAGGGTTTGAAATCAAATAAGATATCTAATGATGCGATTTCGGACACGTGGTATAAAACCAGGCTGAAAAATAAAAATGACCGCTACGACCACCCGAAACGACTCGAATTGATGTGTATAATACACGTTTTTTAGGCCTTTGGTTTCCCGGAAAATAATGTCCGAAACTCGTAGGGATGACTAATCGAGTCAGATAAAGCGGCACAATATTTTTCAAAAAAATCGGAAGACATTTGACATTACCGGTATGTTATATACCGGTTTCGGCCGAAAATCGGATAACAGTGTAAAAGTGATTTATATTAGTTTATAGGGTCTAGAATCAAATAAGATATCTCACGATGTGATTTCGGACACGTGGTGTAAAACAAGCTGAAAAATAAAAATTGCCGCTCCGACCACCCTAAACGGCTCGAATTAAAGTGTATATAATGTACGTTTTTTAGGCCTCTGAGCTCCCGGAACAAAAATGTCCGAAACTCGCACGAATGATTAATCGAGTCAAATAAAGCGGGAACAAAAAATTTCAAAAACACCGGAAGACATTCGACGTTACCGGTATGCTATATACCAGTTTCGGCCGAAAGTCGGATAATAGTGTAAAAGTGATTTATAGTAATTTATAGGGTCTAAAATCAAATAACATAGCTTATGATACGATGTTGGAGACGTGGAATAAAAACAGGCTTAAAAATAAAAATGGTTGTTCCGACCACCCGAAACGGCTCGAATTGATGTCTATAATACACGTTTTTTAGGCCTCTGAGTTCCCGGAAGAAAAATGTCCGAAAATCGCGCGGATGACTAATCGTGTCAGATAAAGCGGGCTCAAAAATTTTCAAAAATATCAGAAGACATTTGACGTTCTCGGTATGCTATAAACCTGTTTCGTCCGAAAATCGGATAACCATGTAAAAGTGATTTATATTAGTTTATAGGGTCTAGAATCGAAAGATACCTCATGATGCGATATCGGACACGTGGTGTAAAAACAGGCTGAAAAATAGAAATGGTCCCTACGACCACCCGAAACATCTCCAATTAAAGTGTATATAATGCACGTTTTTTAGGCCTCTGAGCTTCCAGAACAAAAATATCCGAAAATCGCACAGATGGTTAATCGAGTCAGAGAAATCAGGCTAAAAATTTGCAAAAACATCGGAAGACATTCAACGTTACCGGTATGCTATATACCAGTTTCTTCCGAAAATCAGATAACGGTGTAAAAGAGATTTATTGTAGTTTATAAGGTCTAGAATCAAATAAGATATCTCATGATGCGATTTTGGACACGTGGCATAAAAACAGGTTGGAAAAAAAAAATGGTCGCTACGACCACCCGAAACGACTCGAATTGAAGTGTATAATACACGTGTTTTAGGCCTCTTGGCTCCCGGAAGAAAAATGTCCGATGTTGGAGCTAGTGTCCTCAACAGTTAGTGCGACAACACGTATAAATCTCTTAAAGGAAAGGAACACAGGGTATACTTTTTATCTCTCTCTAGCTTTCATCTTACACAAAATTAAAGGTAATTTTGCAGTTTCTAGCTCAGGAAAGGGTATTTCTCAGAACATCTTGGGTGCATCGATTAGGAGGATATCTGTTTTAATATCCGATCTTAGGCCTTTGCAAGGACAAAAGGTTAATTCTTAATCCCAATCTTTGTATCTTGTTTTTCGTTTATGACTATAAATCATACTTTATAAATTTGTTATAATCCTCCATATAAAGAATTGGGAACATATACAGATATTTTCCCACAAGTGGTATCAGAGCGTTAGGTTTACGAAATTTATTTTTGTATGATTTTCATAAACGTTTTGAGAAAGAAAAAAAAATAGTCGTCGCAATTTTCTTAGCCTAGACATATGTTTTTTTTTGTGTTTGTCGTTTTCCTTTTTGATTTATTATTGTTGTTGTATTAATCAGTTAAGATGACGAAATAATAACTTTGTAGATGTTTTAATTTAATAAAGATTGAGTTAAAACGTAAAAGGGAATCGTCTTGAATGTTGTTCGATCCCATGATAATCTTGATATTCGTTTTAAAAGGTTAATTTGAATTATTAAGCTTATATCGATGTCTAATATGGATTAGATTTTGAATGTTATCGATCTTGTATTTTAGCAACCCGACATTATTTTTCAAGTTTATTTGTTTTCTTTTTTCAAAAAAAAAATATCCGGCGTACTGTTCACGCGAATTGTTTTTTTCGAGCATAATGTTTTTTTTTTTTCGAGCAACCTGTTTTATTTATTTATTTATTTTTTTCGGCTGATTTTTACGGGTTGTTTTCGTCTTGTTTTTTTTCTTTGTTAAGCATTATAAGGATAATGTATACATGTTGTGAAAAAGTTCACAAGTTTTGATACCCAATTATTTTAAAAAGGTTTAAAATAATGTTGGATTAATTCATATTATACGATAATATGAATATGTTTTCTTTGATTAATATTATGTGATTAATTACGGAATTATCACATAATTTAAGTCATTAAATGGTGGTTTGGGTAAATTACCCTACATAATTACGGAATTATGTCTTGAAAGATAAATTTAATTAGTATGATGCATTTAATTAGTATGATGCATTCTATATATTATATTGTTGAATGGATTTATTTACGTTTTTGCAATCAGTTGTAATTTGTAATACTTAGTGTGGCCTAAGTAAATTATGTTTTCGTAATGAAGGAAACATAATTTGTGATGTATTTATGAGATCTCGAATCTTCCTTGTGTAATATTTTACGTTTTTGGGAATTAGAATGTAATAATAGGATATATTTTATTATGTAATTCATCAAATGTAATAAAGAAGACCAAGACGGAGCTCGGATTGCTCACTCCAACTGCATCACCAAGAAGGAACATCAAGACAAGACAAGCTTCTAGGGTCCATTGTTGAATGGATTCCAAGTTGTATTTTTGTTCTTTTTGGTAGGATAGGCCACACTAGGACTTGCTTTATTTTCGTTTTTATTTTCGTTTTGCTTTTCATTCACATATTTGTTTTGCATCATTTTTCCGCCTAAACCAAACCACCTGAATTGCATGAAAATTGACTCATATAGTATGTATGCTAGTCAGTGTCGACATATAGATGTCACACATTTTTTTAAAGCCATCACCTTAGTTTATTCATTCTCGCATGCTAGATATTTGTTCACTTAAATGAATTAAAATTAAAGATGATGAGATCTTCCTCTATAACCTAAAATTGAGATTAGTCTTTTATAAGTCAAATTACTATGAATCCCTTCTTCGTCGCCAGGCATATAGGACCTTACTCTCCATATGACCCCTTCTACGTTGGGTAAGTAGTAGCTGTTTACTTATTTTACCTCAACATCATGACCCTCGTACGATCCTGTGGTTATGGTGGACTAAAGATAGAATTTACAGAAATTTATCGACCAAGAATTCTAAATGTAGAATTAGCCAAGAGGTTGGCTTATCAATTTACTGAAATTGAGTCTTGGGATTGTTTATATAGTTCTTGAGGAAGATCAATTATATAAATGCTAAAGTCATCGCATTAAACTGTTTTTGCTAGACTACTTACAAAACGTTGGTATGCTTATTATGTTTTAATTTCTTCTTTACAGTGTAAAATTCATCTAAACAAAACAATAATACTGCAAATACTATGGCTGGTCATAATGATGCCCATATGCCTAGTGCCACACTAAGAAAAGAATCCTGGCATAAGGCTTTTATGGACCACATGAATTAGTCCACGCGACTGAAAAATGATGGGTCCAACTTTGCGGACTGGGAGGCTGCATTACAGAATGCAACTATAGTTGATGGTTAGCTCAAGTATTTAACTGAGCCGTTACCACCTAACCCAAGCCACACTACTCGAGCTAACGTATCACAAGCCTATAATGATTTCGTTATGGAAGCGGGTGCGATAAAGAACGTACTTATCTTTGCAATGGAATCCAATTTGCAAAGACGCTTCATTTCCCATGGTGCAAATAAGATTTTCACCACGGTCACAAACGAGTTCTCAAAAGCACCGAGAATCGTTTCATATGAGCACACCTGTCGCTTCTTCGATGCGAAACTCCAAAAGGGCCAACCAGTTAGCCCACACATTCTCAATATGATTGAGAATGTCGAGAAATTGAAGTCCCTGAACTGCAAGATCAGTGAGAACGTGATCATCGATCGGATGCTTCATTCACTTCACGATGATTTTTCCTTATTCAGGGCAAACTATTACATGAATGACATGAGGAAAAGTCCTCATCAGCTACACTCCCTTCTCGTACAGACCGAGAAGGATCTTAAATTGAGTGGAAGCATGAAGCAAGTTGTTCTCATGATTGCTAACAAGGGAAAGAGTAAGGGAAAAGCTCAAGCAGAGCTAACAATAGCTAAGCCTCCAAAATTTAAAAGGGCCGGATTCAAGAGTGGGTCTTGTGAGATAAGTAGCTCACAAGGCAAGACAAAGAGCAAAGACGATAACATTGAGTGCCACCATTGCCACAAGACTGGGCATTGGAGGCGGAACTGTCCAGTGTACCGTGAGGACATAAAAGTAGGCCGCATCACTCCTGTTGGTATGTCATCTTATATTCATATGATTGAGATTAACCATGCATGTTTCGGAACTTGGGTACTTGATACTGGTTGTGGTTCTCATCTGTGTAATAATTTGCAGGGCCTAAAACACATCACACCTCTCGGAAAGGGTGATGTGGACATGCGAGTAGGGAATGGAGCAAAAGTTGTTGCTGCTTCCATGGGAACATATGTGATCCATCTACCGAGCGGATTCGATTTATATATCTGTATAAATGTTATTATGTACCCAGTTTATCTAAGAACAGTATTTCAGTTTCCGTACTCGATAAAGACGAATTTTCATTCTTAATAAAGCATAATAGCTGTATTTTCTCTTTAAATGGAATGGTTTATGGTAAAGCAGTTTCCATGAATGGTATATATCTCTTAGATCAATCGACTGAAATATTACACATGAATAATAAGAAATTAAAGGTTGGTGACAAAGCTCAAACATATCTATGGCACTATCGTATGTGACACATAAATGAGAAATGTGTAAAGCAGCTAATACAGAATGACGTTATATCTCCATTTGATTATGAATCAATTGGCACATGTAAATCATGTCTCATAGGCAAAATGACTCGTATTTCCTTCAAAGGTATTGCAATGCACGCTGTTGACCTATTAGGCCTCGTACATACAGATGTATGTGGACCTATGTCAATCACCGCGCGAGACGGCTATAGATATTTCATCACTTTCACGGACGATTTAAGTAGATACGGATATGTCTACTTAATGAAGAATAAAAGTGAATCCTTTGAAAAGTTCAAGGAATTCCAGGCGAAGGTTGAAAACCAACTGGATATAAAGATTAAAGCACTACGACCAGATCGTGGTGGTGAGTATCTTTCGAATGAGTTTGATCAACACCTTAAAGACGGTGGTATTGTACTACAGTTAACTCCACCTGGAACACCACAGTTAAATGGTGTGTCCGAACGGAGAAATCGAACACTATTAGATATGGTTCGATCCATGATGAGTCACACAATTGTGCCAGATTCATTATGGGGCTGGGCTCTATTGTCAGCTGCTCTTAACCGAAGTCCGTCTAAAGCTGTTGACAAGACTCCATATGAGATATGGAAGGGAACGGTCCCTAACTTGTCCTTTATTCGGGTTTGGGGCTGCGAGGCTTATGTCAAGTGGAGACACGAGGATAAGCTTGGCCCGTGATCGGTCAATACATACTTTATTTGTGACACCCCGCGATATAGCATAAAAATAAACAAGTAATTTGCAGCGGAAATACGATACTTTTAAAAACTTTTTGACATATTTATTAACACTTTTTCGCGGAATATCAAAACAACGTGCGGAAGACTTAATCTAATAAGAAAGTATAACTTATTCACGTATACTTAAATAAACGAGGGATAAGGTATCCCACGATAACAACATGTATTAAATCTAAACTAATCGTAAGGGTAATTGTCGAATGATCAACAATGCTCGCTAGCCACACGTCTTCCCCAAACAGCACCAACCTACATTCATGAAACATGAACGCCACAGTCAGTGGGGAGTAACTCAGGGTTCTCCCAGCCACTTTACGTCAGAAAACATGTAAACGGTAATACCTAACATCTTATACATATGAACATGTATATAACTTCATAAACAATAACATATATATTACCTAACATGAACATCATCATGATCAATGCGTAGGCGATAAGTCAAAACCTGTGGGAACAACATGAATCAACATGCAAAACATAATTAAAGCCAACAAGTGAGATGAACTCGAAATCAAGTAGACATCCAAATGATCGACTCAGAGGCCAACAGCTAGGTGGCATGTCCAATCATCATAATCAGGTAAACATCCAAGTGATCGACTAAGAGGCCAACAACTAGGTGGCAAGTCCAATCACGCATACAACAAACCAAGAATAGAATAAACGCCGTCAGGTAGCATAACCGCTACAACTGACAGTCAGGGAGTATAACCGCTCCACTAACAGGCTAGGGCGTATAACCGCGCCCTAGCTACCGGAGCGCATAACCACGTCATCCGGATACTATGTATAGCGCATAACCGACAACTATATGCCTAAGACCTGGCCAGACCTCTCGATGTAATAACCTACACCGAACGACACACGGGGACCGGGCCGCATAACCGCGGACACCGACCAATCCCGAACATAGTTAGATAAAATCCCATAACAGGATTGGCGTTTGTTCATTACAGTGGTACGCAAATCGTACCACCGCTATCTATTCACAAACAAGGTAACATAACCGTCACCAACACAACTTAGGATGACATAACCGTCACCTACACAAGCTTAGGATAAAATAACCGTTAACCCACTCATTTAAACATACATGAGCCAATAAAAGATGAATAATACAACACTTATATCCGTTCCATGCCAAAAGAGAACACACGGGATTGAATAATGAATTAAAAGTTCTAAACGCATTTTGACATTACAGCTGTCCTCTACCGTAAAATTCATAATTAATTCAAATAAAATAGAAATGATACAAGGCCAATTTTATAGGTTTAATAAGACTTTTATCTACAATATTTGTCAAATAAACATTTCCAAAAGACGAACTTAACAAGGGGTTATTGACTGATCTTTACAGTGTGTCAGAAACCGTCACACAAAATGTATTGCTTCATAAAACGGGTTTAACAAATCATTTTGGGGCAAAGAAAACTCCCAACATAATATAAAATCTTCAAAGTTTAATTATTGAAAAGGACCAGGATCATTTCAAAGTTAAAAATGGTTTTCAAAACAATCTTTGAGCTACTGTCCGTTCTGCGAGTATTTCAGCGCACTGTTCGTAAATAATTTATTGTGAACAAACGACATGCAAGAAAATTACGATATTTTAGAGGAAGATTCTACACTTAAAATAAAAAGGGGTCTTTTTTCAACATTTTCAAAGGCGGATACTCTAAGATGTCGAAATAAATTGTACAAGACAATGGACAGATTTGTCAAGGTGCTGAAACATCATGAATTAACCATTGTAAGCAAAACACTATGAACTTGAAAGAACATCAAACTAATCATCCTCAATGATCATAAACTCATTTAACCATACAATCCTTAATGAGTATCCACAATTAAAATCTCATCCAACACAAGCATGCATGATGAAATTCATCCAAACATATGATTTATGAACCTAATCATGCCACCATTTAATCAAAAACAATCCTAGTATACTAAACATTACTAGCATATAGTCATGCAAACAAAGACGATAAAGTCGAGTAACCCATCACCGTTACCTTATAGCTCTTCAATAAGCATGATTTGAACTTAAAGCCACTCCGGTTTAGACAACCGAACTAGCTACACACAAATAAACGAGGTTAGCTAAGAGAACCGTGTCTTAAAGGCCACGACCAGAGGACAATAAGGAAGAAATATTATAATTTTATTACCTAGAAAGATGGAGGACGAGGAGAGGAAGAGATCGGCGCGAAAATCGTCGAAAACGGATAAGAAACGAAGATTTTACGACCATTTTACGGTTGAGGTGCACAACAATGGTGTCTTTGTGTTTTGGGTGTTCTTAGCTGAAAAAAGAATAAGTAAAGGAATGAAGAAGAAGGAAGGAAGTAGAAGCAATGACCTTGGATAGCAAGGCAAGGTTTAGTACTCAGCCATGTGTCCCAAAGGACATGTGGAAAAGAGTATAGAGTAAGCAACGAGCGTGGGTCTCGTTTGCGGATGGTCCGTGACAGCCTTTCGTATTTTCAGCATAATTTCCTCTATAGAACTCGTTTTGACGTGTTTTCGGTGGCGTTGGAAAGATAAGAAAAATATCTAAAACTTTTATTCTATAACCAAAAGCCAGATATGCCTTTAAAATATCTTAAAATTAACAATAAGGACAGAGTAACGTTTTACAAGTTTAAGAAGTATAACTTTAAGACGGACATATTAATATCATTGTCAAAAACGATAGATTTTAAATGGAATTTTATTTATTGTGGAACATTATTATTTCTAAAATAAGATTTTAATAATATATAAATACTTGGAAATTACGGGGTGTTACATTATTGGTTATCCAAAAGGAATGTTTGGTCATTACTTCTATTCGCCTACCGAACATCGCGTTTTTGTTGCGGCTAGTGCGAAGTTCTTAGAGAAAGTGTTTCTTGGGAATAAGACAAGTAATAGAACCTTCGATCTGTCGGAGGTTCAAGAACCAACTACTGAGCAACCAATGGAGGAAGCCCTTCCTTCATCTTCTGTTGCAATCAGTATTCCTGAGGAACCAAGAAGGCCGGGTAGACACTCTATTCCTCCAGATAGATACATCGGTATGATCTAGGAACTTGACGGAGTTGACGTTTTTCTCTTAGAGAGTAACGAACCTGTGACCTATAAAGATGCCATGACCTGTTCCGACTCAAAGCTATGGCTTAATGCCATGCAATCTATTCCTCCAGATAGATACGACGGTGTGACTCATCATGGATCGAACCATATCAAGTAGAGTCCGATTTCTCTGTTCGGACACACCATTTAATTGTGGTGTTCCAGGTGGAGTCAACTGTAAAACGATTCCACAGTCTTTAAGGTGTGGATCAAACTCATTAGATAGATACTCGCCACCACGATCGTATCGTAGTGCTTTAATCTTTCTACCCAGTTGGTTCTGTACCCGATTCTGGTTTTCTTTGAACTTGTCAAAGGATTCACTTTTGTGTTTCATTAAGTAGACATAGCCAATCTACTCAAATCATCCGTGAAAGTGATGAAATACTGATAGCCGTCTCGTGCGTTGATCGACATAGGGCCACATACATCCGTGTGTATGAGTCCTAATAGGTCGACAACGCGCATTCCAACACCATTAAAGGAAATACGAGTCATCTTACCGATGAGACATGATTCACACGTGCCATATGATTTGAAATCAAAGGCCGAGATAGCTCCATTCTGTATGAGCTGTTTTACGCGTTTCTCATTTATATGTCTTATACGACAGTGCCATAAGTAGGTTTGATCTTTGTCACCAACCTTTAACTTCTTATTATTCGCGTGTAATATTTCGGTGGTTTGATCTAAAACATAAATTCCATTCATGGAAACTGCCTTGCCATAAATCATATCGTGTAACGAGAAAATACAGCTATTATTCTCTATTACAAATGAAAATCCAAGTTTGTCAAGTGCAGAAACAGAAATAATGTTTTTGGATAAACTAGGAACATAATAACAGTTATACAACGATAAATCAAATCCACTAGGAAGCTGGATCACGTATGTTCCCCTCGAGACTGCAGCAACTCGTGCTCCATTCCCAACACGCAGATCAACCTCACCCTTTACGAGGGGCCCGAGGTTTCGGAGGCCCTGCACATGATTACACAGATGAGAACCACAACCAGTATCTAGTACCCAAGTTCCGTAACTTGCATGGTTAATCTCAATCATGTGAATAAAAGAAGAATAAGACATACCAACAGGAGTAACGCGGTCTGCCTTAATGTCCTCGTGATATAGGGGGCACGTGCGCCTCCAATGCCTAGTCTTGTGGCAATGATGGCATTCCATGCTTGTATCCTTGCTCTTTTTCTTACCCTGTGAGTTGCTCGACTCACCGGGCCCAATCTTAGCAGATCCTGACTTCTTGAACTTTGGCTTACCTACCGCTAGGTCGCCTTGAGCTTTCCCCTTACCTTTACCTTTACTGGAGATCATGAGAACATCCTGCTTCACGCTCCCACTCAATTTCAGATCCTTCTCGGTTTGTACGAGAAGTGATTGGAGCTCATGAGGAGTTTTCTTCATGTCGTTCATGTAATAGTTGGCCCTAAAGAGGGCGAACCCATCATGAAGCGAATGAAGCATTCAATCAACGATTATGTTCTTACTGATCTTGCAGTTTAAGGCCTCTAGTTTCTCGATATTCTCAATCATGTTGAGAATATGTGGGCTAACAGCATGGCCCTTCAGTAGTTTCGCGTCAAAGAAGCGAGAGGTATGCTCATAAGAAACGATTCTCGGAGTTTTCGAGAATTCATTTGTGAGCGTGGTGAAAATCTTGTTTGCACCATGGGAAATGAAGCGTCTTGGCAAATTGGATTCCATTGCATAGATGAGTACGTTCTTTAACGCACCCGCTTCCATGACGAAGTCGCTATGAGCGCGAACTTCGGCAGCTCTACCCGCAATTCCTGGGTGTGCCAGAATAGGCGCAGTCAAGTACTTGAGCTTTCCGTCAGCCATAGCAGCATTCCGTAATGCTACCTCCCAGTCCGAGAAGTTTGACCCATCATTCTTCAGTCTAGTAGACTGATTCATGGAATCCATGAAGGCTTTAAGCCAGGATTCTCGTGCTAGCGTGGCACTTGGCATTGGGTCGTTACCAACCATTTGTTATTAGCTGTTTTAATTACTCTTCGTTGTCATTTAAGTCTATTTTAAATTAAATTTAAACTCGTATACTCAAGCATCTATATAATTGATCTCCCTCAAGAATTATATAAACCATCCCAAGACTCAATTTCCGTAAATTGATAAGCCAACCGCTTGGCTAGTTCTACCGTTAGAACTCTTGGTCGATAGATTTCCGTAAATCTCATCTTTTAGTCCATCATAGTCGCTAGATAGTATCTAGTGACCACGATGTTGAGATAAAATAATTCATCTGTTCCCACTTACCCAACGTAGAAGGGGTCATAGTATGCCTACCGATGAAGAAGGGATTGATGGGAGTCTGATTTATAAAGACTAATCTCATCTTTTGGTTATACGAGGAAGACCCCATCAACTTGTTTTAATTCATTTTAAGTGAACTAAAATCTAGCATTTGCGAGAATGAATAAAATTAAGCGATGGCTTAATAATTGACAAGTGACATCTGTATGTCATCGAAAACTAACGCGTAACCTCTACATGAGTTAGTTTTCAGGCATGTTATAGGTGGTTTGGTTTTAGGCGGAAAATGATGCAAACTATTACCGATGAAAGCATAAAAGAAAGCAAGAAACGTAAATAAATGTCCTAGTGTGGCCTATCCTACCAAAATAAACATAAAAACAACTTTGGAATCCACCGTTGGACCCGAGAAGCTAGTCTTGATGTTCCATCTTGGTCATTGCAGCGGGAGTGTGCATTTGGTCTCCGTCTTTGGTCTTCTCAAAATTTCAAATATAAACCTATTTTACATTCTAATTTAAATACAAAAGTAATTACAAGAGAAAAAAAAAACGGAGATGCGAGATCTCAAAATTACAACCAAGACTATGTTCCATCATTACGGAAACACAATCTACTAAGGCCACACTAAGTTACAACCGTTTGCAAAAATAAATACGTTATAAAGGCATTCAACATACGATAAAAATGCATCAACTAAAACAAATTCATTCGTGACATAATTCCGTAATTATGTGTAACAAATTTTACCAAACCACCTAACAGGATTAAAATTATGTGAGTAAACCGTTTTATTCACATTAATTTTAATAATCTTATAAACCATCATTTTAAACTGCTTTAAAATAATATGTATCTCTCGAAGTCTCGAGTGTGAACCGTTTCACAAATGTTAATACACTATTTCCGTATATAGTATATTACCATGGGCTAAAAGAAAAAAAAAATTATTTTCGAAATCCTGCCAAACAGGGTTGCTCGATCGAGTCACTAGGGTACTCGATCGAGTAACCTTGACAGACGAGTCTGCTCGATCGAGTAACTGCGGTACTCGATCGAGCCAAAGCAATCTTCCAGAAATCCAAAATTTTCAGAAAATGAAAAATATCCAGAAAAATACTCGATTGAGCCAAAACGTGTTCGATCGAGGAACAGTGTCACTCGATCGAGTACATCAAGTCTCGATCGAGTGACGGGTTATCGAGGCAGACCACGAACGAGTAGTAATTCGCTCATTCGTAGAATCCGAAATGCTCGATCGAGCCAAAAAGCACTCGATCGAGTAACAGTGTCACTCGATCGAGTAACAACAAGCCTGAATTGAACGACGAGTTGCTGTTTTTAAAAATAAAACTTGTATTTATTCTCGATTTAATGCGTGTAAATCAACAATAAACTACAACAAATGATCCATATATTGCTATTAATCAACAAAATGCAAATCAAAATCGAAAAACAAGATCGATTTCTCACAAAGGCCACACGGCCGAGAGTCTCAAAAGGATAAAAAATTCCGATTTAAAACATCTTATGAAAATCACAATTTTGAAAGTTTCGTGGCCTCGCTCTGATACCACTTGTGGGGAATTTCCGTATATTCACCCTTAAAATTACAGGATTATAACGAAATTTTACAAGTGAATATCGTCATAAAATGAAAAACATGAATCGGAAAGAATAGATGCACAACCTTAGGTCCTTGCGAATATGGCCTAAGAACAGGAATCAATAGAGATTCCCTCCTATAACTTGCACCCAAGATCCGTCTGAGATGATGCCGCGTGTGCTAGAAATACTCTCCAATTGCCTTGCAATATGGGGAGAGCTTTTGTGAGTTTTGATGTGAGATCTAGGTTATTGGGAGAAGGATGCTCTCAAAACCCTAGTTTCTTTGAATATCAATTCCAGTCCCCTGACAAAAGGAGAATTCCTCTCCTTTTGTATTCCACTCGGCCGAAATAGTCATAGGGTGAGAGTGGGCTTTCCACTCTCACCTTATTCTAATGCGTGATTCGACCCTAATTGCTAAAATGTAATCAGCGGGTTTCAACTATAAATCATATACATGTTATCAGATACTAATGTATGACTTCGTCACAATGTGCAGTCGATACATTAATAATGGTCTGATAAGAAAATGACGATATTGTATAATTAGCATAATTAATATACCTGCTTATATTAATACACGAATTAAACATTTAATTAAATATAACCGTTTATATTTAATTTACTAATTAATCATGTAATTCGTATTAGCTAGAAATATTTAATCCGTATTAAATAATTATCTCAACATCTTATTGACTAATTTCATAGTCAATACCTCTGACAAATTGTTTAGTCGTATTCGGCATAAATGTGACTGTATTTTCATATCTTCACATCTCCCAAACGTGTCCTATATGTGTGACTTATAGGGACCAGTTGATCACCGTCATCCGTATGACAATAACGTCAAACTTATCTAGCAAGCCAACCGTTATTGATAAACGTGGATCAACTGATAATAATACCAAAGTATGCCCTTGTGATCCTTTAAGAAATTTAATAAGTCATTGTACTAACTGTAAAGGACACCAGCCCCAACAACCTCATGACGCGATTTCGTACAGGTGGTATAAAAACAAGTTGAAAAATAAAAATGGTCCCTCCGACCACCATAAACGACTCGAATTGAAGTGCATATAATACCCGTTTTTTAGGCCTCTGAGCTCCCGGAACCAAAATGTCCGAAAATCGTGCGGATAGTTAATCGGGTCAGATAAAGCGGGCACAAAAATTTTCAAAAACATCAGAGGACATTTGACGTTACCGGTATACTATAAACCAATTTCGGCCGAAAATCGAATAACCGGGTAACAATGATTTATAGTAGTTTATAGGGTTTGGAATCGAATAAAATACCCCATGATGCGATTTCGAACAGGTGGTATAAAAACATGCTGAAAAATAAAAATGGTCTCTCCGACCACCCGAAACAGCTCGAATTGAAGTATATACAATACCCGTTTTATAGGCCTCTGAGTTCCCGAAACAAAAATGTCCGAAAATCGCACGGATGGTTATTAATCGAGACAGATAAATTGGGCACAAAATTTTTCAAAAACATCGGAAGACATTTGACGTTACCGGTATGCTATATACCACTTTCTTTCGAAAATCGGATAACAATGTAATAGTGATTAATCGTAGTTTATAGGGTCTAGAATCAAATTAGATATCTCATGATACGATTTCGGACACGTGGTATAAAACAGGCTAAAAAATAAAAATGGCCGCTACGACCACCCGAAAAGACTCGTACTGAAGTGTATAATACACGTTTTTAGGCCTCGGGAGCTCCCGGAACAAAAATATCCGAAACTCGCACGGATGATTAATCGAGTCAGTTAAAGAGGTCACAAAAATTTTCAAAAACATCGGAAGACATTTGACCCCGAGGCTGATCTTTGCGTTCAGATTGAACTGATCTAGGCTGCATCTTGCACTTGTCTCATTGTCTTACCTTTTGCAAATTAAAGTCTTCAGCTAGTATGCTATATACCAGTTTCGGCCGGAAATCGGATAAAAGTGTAAAAGTGATTTATAGTAGTTTATAGGGTCTAGAATAAAATAAGATATCTCATGATGCGATTTCGGACACGTGGTACAAAAACAGGCTGAAAAATAAAAATGGCCGCTACGACCACCCGAAACGACTCGAATTGAAGTGTGTAATACACGTTTTTAGGCCTCTGATGTAAAACCCCTCGTGGTAGCGGAGAAGTAAACATACAATATGCATGAAAAATGCGCGGATTTAAAACTTTTGACATGATAAATAAAACATGCGAGGTGAATTACTAATTCAAAATGCGGAAGAAATAAACTAGATAAACTATTAAGTATAAATACAAAACATCGGCCTGGGATAGAATATCACTACAGGCATGCAAAAACTGAAATGTATAAAGAGTAAAGGTAAATCTCATGACGATGAATACATCGTTCGCTAGCTCTCATGGAACCACCCTGCAAACAACATCAACCTACATACATGAAAACATGCACGCCACCGTCAGTGGGGAGTGACTAGAGGTTCTCCTAGCCACCTGTTGTCACAAACTTAAGCATATAACCACATATAAACAATCATCATACTCCAAAAAAAACATAATCTTGTGAAGCATTAACATGTATCATGAGGTGATTACTATCGAGAACCAAGTATCATACATCCATAATCACAAACTAAAACATGTTCGACCACCGATTTATCCACACAAGAGGTAGGTCACAAAGTGACTCGACTCCAACTAAATAGGTGGACAATCGACTCTACGATGAACGAGCTAGGTCAACCAAGTGACTCTACTCCAACAATATAGGTCGACAATCGACTCACAATACTAGTCGACAATCGACTCAACTAGACTGGTCGACAATCGACTCGGCTAGACCACTATGAGCAGGCCGACAATCGGCTCGTCTATACAACTACAGAAGTCCACAATCTCAGACTATACAACCCCCTGGTAGCACGATGACAATCGACTGTCCTAGTCTAAGCCTGGCCAGACTCTCAGGGCGTAGATGATGCCCGTCGTTGAGGGTACCAAAGATAAATTTATAATTCCTAACCTTAACAATAGATAGTGAAAGTCAGGGTCGAACCACAAAGAGGTGGGGAATGTTTATTGTTTGATGTTTATGTTTAAGGTAACAATTTTGGGGATGATTGGTTGATTACTATATCTAAGGCGAAGATTAAAATAAAACAAGAATAAAAAGATGAGAATAAAATATAATAAAAGGGATGCTAGGATGTTCGGGTAATAAATAGCTAAGGTAAAATAAATCCTAAGGTCAACATGTATTGCAGTCGCGTAAGGGGGTGTAACATATCTTTTTAGGTCTATGCTACCTAATAGCTCCTTTCGGCCTATGCTATTAGTTCCTAGGTCTCACAATTATTGGGTGTCAACAATAAGGGTGATTCCTAAATCCCAGGTTACATACCTTTCAGCCTTGAGTAACCTATCCGTCTTAAGGTGTAAACCAATGCCCTTCCCGTATCTTTCAATCTTGGGTAGGTCATTACTAACATCCTACAAGTCTCCTATTGGTCTCATTGTAGGGTATTATAATTTACAAGAAAAGGCGAAATAAGAAAACAGACGCGAGTGGTCGACCGACCGGCTACTCCAGTCGGCCGACCACGGCCTCGGTCGACCGACCGACTATTCCAGTCGGCCGACCGTGGTCCTGCTACAGGTCGGGTTTTCGGATTTTTATCTACCTATGCATATTATCCCCTACATCCTAACATATGAAAATTAGCTACTCATAACTGTTAAGACGATTGTAAAATTTGGAATAAACATGGAAAACATAGTAAATAATCTAAGCATGCAAGATTCAAATAAAGCTTGGGATTCTAACTTAACAATTGTAATAAAAGCGATAAGAACAATAATGAAACTAGATCAAAGAAGAATTACCACAATTGGAATTAAGGGAGAAAGGAACAAACTTTATTGAGTGCTTGGGAACTATTGAAAGATTACAAAACTGAAGCTTGAATAAAACTTGATGTATGAACGATAATGGATGAGAAAACTAGATAGTAAAAGAGATATCTAACCCTAATCACAAGATTAGTTTATATAGGGTAAAAAACTAAGAGTTTCCTTAAGATTCTAATTCTACTTTATTTCCGAAAACGAATCGTACGAGCCTCGTTCTGGTCGGCCGACCCGTTTAGTTGGTCGGTCGACCACTTCCTGCTGGGCTTCTCTTATTTGCGGTTTTCTTGAAATTTGGGCCTCATGAAAATTGGGTCTGGTCGGCCGACCCGTTTAGTTGGTCGGTCGACCGCTTCTTATGGGAAGTCTTCGGATTTCTTCTTGTTTTGACCTTTGGCACTTTGACTTTGACTTCAGTTGACTTTCCTTTTATTCCTTAATTAAGCTAAAGACTTGAGGATACGAATTTGGTGCTAAATCGTCTCTTTTCCGCATAAATCTGCAAAAGTGCATAAAAATACGAAAGTACACAATTTGTGGGAAATAGAGGCTAAAACATAGTAAATGAGCGACCAGATACGTGTAAAAATAGATGTAAAACATCATAAAATAGACACGTATCAAATTCCCCAAACCAAACCCTTGCTTGCCCTCAAGCAAGAAATAGACTCGATCTTAACTAATGGAAGGATTTCAATCTCAGAGCGAAATTTACATGTGAGCCTAAACCAATGCCAAGTATAAAATGAGATAGTATTCAAATCATGCAAACGAGTTATGGTGTCGTCAGACTTGCAACACTAGAGACTATAGAGACTCATACTATGGACTCTCGCGGTACGCTCGAGACACTCATGAAGCAAAGGGTGAGTATATGTAAAAGATAGAAAGAAGTAATTTTGTAATGACACTCACCTAACTGCGACCCATGAAAACATGCCTGCAATCTAACATGAACAAGAATTCTACAACTTTGTATAACAATCTCATTAAGTGACTTGGATACATGCAATTGAGGTAATGAAAGATATGTGAGGTAAAAGGTAAAAGTGGTTAAGACGCTTTTGGATATGTGGGGTTAGTAGCCAAGCTAGTAAAACCGATTCCCAACAACATACTTCACAACTTTTTGATATTAAGAAAGTGCTCTTTTGTAGCACAACTCTCACATTAAACAAGAAAGGACTCCCAAATATTTTTGGATGAGGTACGGGAGTTATAACATATAAAAGAAAGGGATTTTGGAACGAAAATTTTGAATTTGATAGTGCCAGACGGTCGACCGACCTATAGAGATGGTCGGTCGACTGGCTCTGTATTTTCCGGATTTTTTTTTTCTTTCTTTCTTTTCTGAATTTTTCGGTTCTTGTTCTTTTCTTTCTTTCTTTCTTTCTTTTCTCTTTTTGCTCATAATAGCATACAAACCGAGATGCCTCAAAAAATAATCCAACGACCACAAATACTAGCTTGGAAGGGTAGGCTAAGTATGGGATGTAGTTTTGGGGGAATAAAAAGGCAATTTTGGCTATGTGGAGCTTATGGGTAAATATGAGAAAAGGGATCCCAAATGCACGTATCGAGATTCACAAAATGAGATAGTAAAACAAGTATATAGCAATTCAAGCTCATGTTTATGCATATTGATGTAACATGTTCCAAGGGGAGTACTACTCACATCCTAGACAACTGGTTTAAGAATGAAACCAGGAAATAAGCTCTAAACCTTAGAATGTATAGTAGGTTGCCAAGGTATAAGTCAAGTCTCAAGATATGCAAGTTGACAAAAACTCGTAGATATGCAAAAGACTCTTATACTAAAATAAGTTGACAAGGCAAGGTAAAGGCATAAACATGTAAGATAGCTAAATCATCCTTGAAATACTATCGTTCCGACTCGACCTATATGCTAAAATAAACGTGCATTTTTTTTTTTTTTTTTTGATTTTTTTTTTTTTAAATTTTTAATTTTTTTGGATTTTTTTGATTTTTGTATATATAAGGAAAATAAAGAAAAGAACGATGCAAGACAGAAATGCAATAAACGTGTGACAAGATGCAATGCATGTAACACGAAACCATTCCCCAAACCAACCCGCACAATGTCCCCATTGAGCATTAGCCTAAGTAGAGGTTTCAGAAAAAAATAAATGAAAGATGCAAAGAGAATAAAAGCTAAGGAAAAACTGGAAAGAACTCACTGGATTATGAAGCGCATGAGAAAAACCTCCCCAAACCAGCGTAAGCTGGGAGGTTTTGGTGGCTAGCAGTGCCACTCAAGTACCCAAGTTGATTTCACGAGTTCCGAGGAAGAGAAACGAAAGTCTGCAGTGGACAGTAGGTCGGCCGACCGGTGTTTCTGGTCGATCGACCTCCTGTGAACAGCGGAAAAATTTGCGATACAGCGCGTCTGGTCGACCGACTGATGATTCTGGTCGGTCGACCAGCTGAGTCCTGGAGGTCTTCGTTTTTTCTCGGAAATCCTGAAAAAGCAAGAAAATATGCGCGCCCAACAATGCGCGAGATGCCCGGAACGATTCTAAAGTCTTAACTACTAGCAAACCGAACTAAAAAGTTTCACACAACATAAAATAAATTGTCTTAAAACTGTAGCTTAAAAACAACTATCCGCTGAAGATGCGGAGGATATCCGACCACGGCTTCTGACGGCACGCCGTAGTCTCCACTGTTTTTGCTTCAGTAGCAAAACACCTCTTCTTTCCTCCGTCGCAAAGCATATGCGACGGTCTCTCTTCTTGAGCCTGCCTCCTCTTCTTTTTCTCTTCTCGATCCACGACGTCTGGATCCTCATCCTCTTCATAGCTCAGGCATCCCATTCCTCCTCTCTGGATGATAACTTCCTTCTCCTTGGGTTTCCCAAAACCAGTTCCTGCAATAGTCACGATAGAAGTGTCCTCCCTATTGCTCCCAATCTGGGGCGGAGGTGTAAAAACAGATACAGGAACAGGTAATAAAGGTGGAGAAGTAGTGATGACCTCATACTTCTTCTCAGAAGTTATAGCATTACATGTAATGGGGGTCATAGCATCCTTCTTCCTATAGGATAGGCCATAGATAATAGAATGTTTGCCTACTTTGAAGGTTAGAGTTCCAGTGCCTACATCTATAATGGCACCTGCAGTGTGAAGAAAGGGTCTTCCTAGAATGATGGGTATATGGGCATCCTCTGGGATATCCAAAACAACAAAGTCTACTGGGAAGAAAAACCTGTCAATACGCACATGGATGTTTTCTAACACCCCTATAGGTTCCATAGATGTGCGATCAGCCATCTGGACTGTCATACTGGTCACTGCAAATTCGGTCATTCCTAGTTTTAAGGCAACGCTCAGGGGCATGACACTTATACTAGCACCTAGGTCGCATAAAGCCTTTTTAACTGGGAAGGTTCCTATATTACAGGGGACAGAAAAACTTCCAGGGTCTTCTAATTTATGAGGGGCAATGACATGAGTTAAAAAGCTAGATGACTCTTCAGTGAGAGCCACAGACTCAACCTTTTCTAGAGACCTCTTTCTTGACAAAAGCTGTCTCATGAATTTTAGATAAGAAGGAACTTGTTGAACTAATTCTAAAAATGGAACTTGAACATTTAATAAACGAATTACATCTTTAAATTTGTCAAAAGATACCTGATCCTTCGAAGGCACGAGTCTCTCTGGAAAGGGAGCAGCTGAGGATTCCGTATTTGCAGCCCTTTTTAAAAACCTGGGGGTCTTATCACCCCGGAAAAGAAAATCCCGCAAGTTGTTCGGCAATTCTGGACGAAAGGGAATTTCAGAAGCTGCATCAGTGGTCGGTCGACCAGTATCCTCGGTCGATCGACCAGTCTCCTGTTCAGTTGAAAATTTCGGATCCTGCTCCTCGGTCGGTCGACCAGATTTTTCGGTCGGTCGACCGACTTTGCTGTTACTCGCTGTTTTTTCTGTCTCAGCCCCCACTTTAGTACCACTTCGCAGGGTTACAATGTTTAGAGTCTCCTTCTTCTGGTCTGGCTTGGTCGGAAGTTGACCCGGAGCCCTAGTATCATTCTTGCTCGCGATCTGAGCAATCTGGGTCTCCAACATCTTCATCCCCGCCTCTCTAGCCTGTGACTCCTTCTGAACCAATCCAATAAGATTTTGGATAAGAGCATCTGTGTTGGGTGGTGGATTAGAAGGTGGTTGAGGGTTGAAAGGTGGTCTTTGGAAATTCTGTTTATGTGGGGGTACATAGGTGGAATTTTGCTGAGGTTGCATGTGCTGTGGGTTTTGAACATTCTGGCTTGTCCACCTTAGGTTGGGATGGACATTATTATTATTTGGGTCATAGAAATTGTTCCCACGATAATGCTGAAAAGCGGCACATGTCTCATTAGATGAAGTACAGAACTTTGACACATGCCCTTCTCCACCGCACCTCTCGCAAGCAAAGGGTCCGTCCTGAACGGCGTTCACCTGGTATATTCCTCCCTTGCTTCCACTCCCTAGATCGAGCTTTCCTGCAGCCTCAAATTTTTCCAACTTGGCCGTTAAGGCCTCAATTGCTGACAGGTTGTACTCAGATTTTCTCTGATTGCCTCTGGAAGTACCATGCTCAGCGCGGTGCACAGCAACATCTTCTATTAACTTGAGACCTTTAGTCTCTCCTGAATTATCTTGGAATCTTCCATTAGCTGCAGCATCTAAGTAGGCCCTGTTGTCATCATAGAGGCCATTGTAGAACTGGTTGCAAAGAAACCATTGTTCGAATCCGTGATGTGGTATGGATCGAACAAGTCTCTTGAACCTGTCCCACGCCTCGCTAAAGTCTTCATTGGGTCCTTGCTTGAAATTAGTAATCTGCGCTCTTAAGGCATTAGTCTTTGATGCAGAATAGTATTTCCTGTAGAAAGCTAGGGCTAAGGTGTTCCAATCTGTAATTCCCGCAGCAGTGCGGTCAAGGTCTCTGTACCATTCTCTCGCAGAGTCCCTAAGGGAGAAGATAAACATGGTCTGTTTAATCTGATCCTGCGTCACTCCTTCTGGGGGTGCTATAGAGCATATGTAATCTGTGAAGATTTCAATATGCTTAGCAGCATCCTCATTGGCCGAGCCTCCAAATTGGTTTCTTTCAACCATAGTAATATAGGCAGGCTTGGCCTCGAATGGCTTCCCAGTACCTGCAGGTAAAGTGAACCCTTTGTATAGGTCCTTTGCCTGAGGCATAGAGTGACTGGCAATAGTAGCTTCTTCTGTCATGTTATCTTCTTCTTTAGGAAAAACTGGAAAGTAGGTGGAAGGTGGTGTTTTTGGTGAAGGTGGATTGATGGGTGAATTCGGTTGTGAAGGTGGTGTTTTTGGTGAAGATGGTGATAACTCAAAAAGGTCTTCTTGAAATAAAGAGGATGGTGACCCTCCCTCTTGATTTGCTAGAAGCTGCTTTCTTCTTTCCCTAAGAGTCCTCTCAATTTCGAGATCAAGTGGTAGGAGTTCTCCTTGAACTGACCTGCGCATAAGAGGAAACTACAAGAAAAAGGTGAGAAGGTTGAAGGAACAAAAAGTTCCTTAAACAAAGAGAAACAAAAACAAAAAACAATAAACACTGGCGTCACCTCCCCGGCAACGGCGCCAAAATTTGATGCCCGTCGTTGAGGGTACCAAAGATAAATTTATAATTCCTAACCTTAACAATAGATAGTGAAAGTCAGGGTCGAACCACAAAGAGGTGGGGAATGTTTATTGTTTGATGTTTATGTTTAAGGTAACAATTTTGGGGATGATTGGTTGATTACTATATCTAAGGCGAAGATTAAAATAAAACAAGAATAAAAAGATGAGAATAAAATATAATAAAAGGGATGCTAGGATGTTCGGGTAATAAATAGCTAAGGTAAAATAAATCCTAAGGTCAACATGTATTGCAGTCGCGTAAGGGGGTGTAACATATCTTTTTAGGTCTATGCTACCTAATAGCTCCTTTCGGCCTATGCTATTAGTTCCTAGGTCTCACAATTATTGGGTGTCAACAATAAGGGTGATTCCTAAATCCCAGGTTACATACCTTTCAGCCTTGAGTAACCTATCCGTCTTAAGGTGTAAACCAATGCCCTTCCCGTATCTTTCAATCTTGGGTAGGTCATTACTAACATCCTACAAGTCTCCTATTGGTCTCATTGTAGGGTATTATAATTTACAAGAAAAGGCGAAATAAGAAAACAGACGCGAGTGGTCGACCGACCGGCTACTCCAGTCGGCCGACCACGGCCTCGGTCGACCGACCGACTATTCCAGTCGGCCGACCGTGGTCCTGCTACAGGTCGGGTTTTCGGATTTTTATCTACCTATGCATATTATCCCCTACATCCTAACATATGAAAATTAGCTACTCATAACTGTTAAGACGATTGTAAAATTTGGAATAAACATGGAAAACATAGTAAATAATCTAAGCATGCAAGATTCAAATAAAGCTTGGGATTCTAACTTAACAATTGTAATAAAAGCGATAAGAACAATAATGAAACTAGATCAAAGAAGAATTACCACAATTGGAATTAAGGGAGAAAGGAACAAACTTTATTGAGTGCTTGGGAACTATTGAAAGATTACAAAACTGAAGCTTGAATAAAACTTGATGTATGAACGATAATGGATGAGAAAACTAGATAGTAAAAGAGATATCTAACCCTAATCACAAGATTAGTTTATATAGGGTAAAAAACTAAGAGTTTCCTTAAGATTCTAATTCTACTTTATTTCCGAAAACGAATCGTACGAGCCTCGTTCTGGTCGGCCGACCCGTTTAGTTGGTCGGTCGACCACTTCCTGCTGGGCTTCTCTTATTTGCGGTTTTCTTGAAATTTGGGCCTCATGAAAATTGGGTCTGGTCGGCCGACCCGTTTAGTTGGTCGGTCGACCGCTTCTTATGGGAAGTCTTCGGATTTCTTCTTGTTTTGACCTTTGGCACTTTGACTTTGACTTCAGTTGACTTTCCTTTTATTCCTTAATTAAGCTAAAGACTTGAGGATACGAATTTGGTGCTAAATCGTCTCTTTTCCGCATAAATCTGCAAAAGTGCATAAAAATACGAAAGTACACAATTTGTGGGAAATAGAGGCTAAAACATAGTAAATGAGCGACCAGATACGTGTAAAAATAGATGTGAAACATCATAAAATAGACACGTATCAGTAGACAATCCACGTCCCCGATTCGACAAGTGCCCAAGACACTCCCAAGACCCGAATCACAATGGAACGAGGTATGCCCTAAGGCGGACATACAATCTAAGACCTGATCGTGAGGACCAAGCCATTACGGTCAACCAGCTACACAATGCAGTCAGGTGAGAACTCGAGTAATATAGCAGCGCACAACAAGTTCATACACATCACACAATGTCATCTCAAAGATGTACAACAACTCAACTCGATTGAACAACAGTACATACATATTTCACTACTAATTATCCATTCAACACTTAGCTGACTTCGGAAACTAATTTGAGGGGAGAGCCGGTTTCCCTTCTGGTTGCCCGGCCGGGGGGTCTTTCTCCTCAAATCTATTTCCGAACCCAACTTAAGCGCCGCCCAAATTTTTGGGACTCCAAATAAGCATACGAATCATACGGGAGAAGAATCAATGAAATCCGACATGTGAAACATAAGTTACAACTATTTACAATGAGCAGGGGCTCTCACCCGGTCCTGCCACCGGTAGACGGTGGGCCGGCTGGGAGTCCTAGCCTTCTTCCACAAACACGCATAAAACTTACACATGAGAGGCTCTCAGCCGCTGGACCGGCTGCCGGCCACCCGGCTGAGAGTCCTTGACTCTCAACAGAAGTCCTCAAAAATACCAAGAAGGGGCTCTTAGCCGGCCGACCGGCTGCCGGCCGCAGCCTTTCATGAAAACAACTAGAGGGGCTCTCAGCTGGTTGACCGGCCGCCGGTCAACCAACCGGCTAAGAGGCACTGTAATGCGCGATACATATTTTTCGCCATTTCCAAACATTTCAATCCTTCAATAATTCTTTCTATACATGATTCTAATCAACAATCCCAGCATGAATATAATATCAATTAGACATGTGAACATATTAACAAACATACCTCATGTGAATTCATATAAAATTCCCAAATTCAACCCATCTTTATGTATATACAATAAACAACTCCAAATGGATTTTCTTCATAAAATCAACATACAAGCAGTTTATAAACACCAACCAAGTTCCTATGAACCATATTAAACACCAATTTCATATTGAACACATAAAAGTCACAAAGAATGCTAATATAGACATAAGGCTGAGTTTCTCATTATCGTCACCTTAAGAAACCAAATCTCCACTCTAATCTTCCATGATGTACGAGTCCTTCTCCGGGTCTTCCAAATCACCACCTAAAAGCATAAAACACGGATTAAAAGAGTAAACTCGAGGTTAGGGCAAAACAGCCCGGAAAACAAGTTTAACGATTTAAGAATTGAAAGTGATAGATGTGACGGCGACGACGAGAGGAACGCGTAGGAAGAAACCTTACTTCGATCCGAGTTGAAGTGAGTTCGGGATGATGATTTATGTGAACTTGAGAGGTAAGAAAATGGAGGAAATGGGTTCACCGTGTTCTTATTTTCTTTTGTTGCTTGGAACAAAGGTAGAAGGAAAAGGAAATGAAAGGGAAGTTTCTTTTATGTTTATTTATTACAACTTATGAGACGGGATTCCAATTTAATGATGCGGGAATCTTAAGGAACGGAAATGCCAAGAGAAATATGTTACACCTTAAGATCAAAATCTAAACTTTCTATTTAAATGGAAGATATAAAATTCCGAAGACCACTTTAATTATTAAGATACGCTTTAAGAAATTTAGGGATGTTACATCTGAGCTCCCGGAAAAAAAATGTCCGAAACTCGCACAGATCATTAATCGAGTCAGATAAAGCCGACACAAAAATTTTCAAAAATACCGGAAGACATTTGACGTTACCGGTACGCAATAAACCAGTTTCGGCCGAAAATCGAAAAACCGTGTAAAAGTTATTTATATTAGTTTATAGGGTCTAGAATCGAATAAAATACCTCATGATGCGATTTCGGACACATCGTATAAAAAGAGGCTGAAAAATAAAAAATGGTCTCTCCGACCACCCGAAACGGCTCGAATTAAAGTGTATATAATGCACGTTTTTTAGGGCCCTGAGCTCACGGAACAAAAATGTCCGAAAATTGCACGGATGATTAATCGTGTCAGATAAAGCGGGCACAATATTTTTCAAAAACATCGGAAGACATTTGACGTTACCGGTATGCTATAAACCATTTTCGACCGAAAATCGCATCACCGTGTAACAGTGGTTTATAGTAGTTTATAGCGTTTGAAATCGAATAAGATATCTCATGATGCGATTTCGTACAGGTGGTATAAAAACAAGTTGAAAACTAAAAATGGTCCCTCCGACCACCATAAACGACTTGAATTGAAGTGTATATATTACCCGTTTTTTAGGCCTCTGAGCTCCCGGAACCAAAATGTCCGAAAATCGCACGGATGGTTTATTGTGTCAGATAAACTGGGCACAAATTTCTCAAAAACGTCAGAAGACATTTGACGTTACCGGTATACGATAAACTAATTTCAGCCGAAAATCGCATAACCGTGTAACAGTGATTTATAGTAGTTTACAGGGTTTAGAATCGAATAAAATACCTCATGATACGATTTCGGAACGGTGGTATAAAAACAGGCTGAAAAATAAAAATGGTCTCTCCGACCACCCGAAACGGCTCGAATTGAAGTATATATAATACCCGTTTTTTAGGCCTCTGAGCTCCCCGAACAAAAATGTCCGAAAATCGCACGGATGGTTAATCGAGTCAGATAAATCGGGCACAAAATTTTTTAAAAAAATCGGAAGACATTTGACGTTACCGGTATGCTATATACCAGTTTCTTCCGAAAATCGGATAACAGTGTAAAAGTGATTTAGAATAGTTTATAGGGTTTGAAATCAAATAAGATATCTAATGATGCGATTTCGGACACGTGGTATAAAAACAGGCTGAAAAATAAAAATGACCGTTACGACCACCCGAAACGACTCGAATTGATGTGTATAATACACGTTTTTTAGGCCTTTGGTTTCCCGGAAAATAATGTCCGAAACTCGTAGGGATGACTAATCGAGTCAGATAAAGCGGCACAATATTTTTCAAAAAAATCGGAAGACATTTGACATTACCGGTATGTTATATACCGGTTTCGGCCGAAAATCGGATAACAGTGTAAAAGTGATTTATATTAGTTTATAGGGTCTAGAATCAAATAAGATATCTCACGATGTGATTTCGGACACGTGGTGTAAAACAAGCTGAAAAATAAAAATTGCCGCTCCGACCACCCTAAACGGCTCGAATTAAAGTGTATATAATGTACGTTTTTTAGGCCTCTGAGCTCCCGGAACAAAAATGTCCGAAACTCGCACGGATGATTAATCGAGTCAAATAAAGCGGGAACAAAAAATTTCAAAAACACCGGAAGACATTCGACGTTACCGGTATGCTATATACCAGTTTCGGCCGAAAGTCGGATAATAGTGTAAAAGTGATTTATAGTAATTTATAGGGTCTAAAATCAAATAAGATAGCTTATGATACGATGTTGGAGACGTGGAATAAAAACAGGCTTAAAAATAAAAATGGTTGTTCCGACCACCCGAAACGGCTCGAATTGATGTCTATAATACACGTTTTTTAGGCCTCTGAGTTCCCGGAAGAAAAATGTCCGAAAATCGCGCGGATGACTAATCGTGTCAGATAAAGCGGGCTCAAAAATTTTCAAAAATATCAGAAGACATTTGACGTTCTCGGTATGCTATAAACCTGTTTCGTCCGAAAATCGGATAACCATGTAAAAGTGATTTATATTAGTTTATAGGGTCTAGAATCGAAAGATACCTCATGATGCGATATCGGACACGTGGTGTAAAAACAGGCTGAAAAATAGAAATGGTCCCTACGACCACCCGAAACATCTCCAATTAAAGTGTATATAATGCACGTTTTTTAGGCCTCTGAGCTTCCAGAACAAAAATATCCGAAAATCGCACAGATGGTTAATCGAGTCAGAGAAATCAGGCTAAAAATTTGCAAAAACATCGGAAGACATTCAACGTTACCGGTATGCTATATACCAGTTTCTTCCGAAAATCAGATAACGGTGTAAAAGAGATTTATTGTAGTTTATAAGGTCTAGAATCAAATAAGATATCTCATGATGCGATTTTGGACACGTGGCATAAAAACAGGTTGGAAAAAAAAATGGTCGCTACGACCACCCGAAACGACTCGAATTGAAGTGTATAATACACGTGTTTTAGGCCTCTTGGCTCCCGGAAGAAAAATGTCCGATGTTGGAGCTAGTGTCCTCAACAGTTAGTGCGACAACACGTATAAATCTCTTAAAGGAAAGGAACACAGGGTATACTTTTTATTTTAGCCAGTTGATTCACGTTTATCAATAACGGTTGGCTTGCTATAAAGTTTGACGTTATTGTCATACAGATGGCGGTAATCAACTGGTCTTTAAGAGTCACACCTAAAGGATAGAATCTGAGAGATATGATTAGCTGAAAATGTAATCATATTGATACCCTATACGACTAAACGGTTAGTCAATGTAATGATGATGTAATTATTTAATATTGATTAAATAATATTAGCTCAGACGAATTAAAATGTTAATTCGTAATTAAATATAAAATGTTATATTTAATTAGTGTGTACTGAAATTATTTAATAAAGATTAAATAATTCAGTTAAATATAAACGGTTATATTTAATTGTTAAAATATAAATATACGATATTTATAAAGGATAAATATTACACTAAGAGAGTGTAACAATCGATTTTTACAGATAAAAATCCGGTTGCTACAGTAGGTCACACGGCTACAGTTGTGGCGTGTGGATCAGTTACGTTTGGAGCGGAATTCTATCTTATGGTTATTCGGAGAAGTTGTTAGTAGTTTAAACAGAAGAGTTGTATTTTGACTAAAGTACTCGATACACTCACCTATAAATAAAACCAACTCGGTACCTTTACTTGCACGAGTTCCCACGCATAAACCGCCTCCCTCCCCCCTCTCTCTAGCTTTCATCTTACACAAAATTAAAGGTAATTTTGCAGTTTCTAGCTCAGGAAAGGGTATTTCTCAGAACATCTTGGGTGCATCGATTAGGAGGATATCTGTTTTAATATCCGATCTTAGGCCTTTGCAAGGACAGAAGGTTAATTCTTAATCCCAATCTTTGTATCTTGTTTTTCGTTTATGACTATAAATCATACTTTATAAATTTGTTATAATCCTCCATATAAAGAATTGGGAACATAAAAATCCGGTTGCTACAGTGGGTCACACGGCTACAGTTGTGGCGTGTGGATCAGTTATGTTTGGAGCGGAATTCTATCTTATGGTTATTAGGAGAAGTTGTTAGTAGTTTAAACAGAAGAGTTGTATTTTGACTAAAGTACTAGATACACTCACCTATAAATAAAACCAACTCGGTACCTTTACTTGCACGAGTTCCCACGCATAAACCGCCTCCCTCCCCCATCTCTCTCTAGCTTTCATCTTTCACAAAATTAAAGGTAATTTTGCAGTTTCTAGCTCAGGAAAGGGTATTTCTCAGAACATCTTGGGTGCATCGATTAGGAGGATATCTGTTTTAATATCCGATCTTAGGCCTTTGCAAGGACAAAAGGTTAATTCTTAATCCCAATCTTTTTATCTTGTTTTTCGTTTATGACTATAAATCATACTTTATAAATTTGTTATAATCCTCCATATAAAGAATTGGGAACATATACAGATATTTTCCCACAAGTGGTATCAGAGCGTTAGGTTTACGAAATTTATTTTTGTATGATTTTCATAAACGTTTTGAGAAAGAAAAAAAAATAGTCGTCGCAATTTTCTTAGCCTAGACATATGTTTTTTTTTGTGTTTGTCGTTTTCCTTTTTGATTTATTATTGTTGTTGTATTAATCAGTTAAGATGACAAAATAATAAATTTGTAGATGTTTTAATTTAATAAAGATTGAGTTAAAACGTAAAAGGGAATCGTCTTGAATGTTGTTCGATCCCATGATAATCTTGATATTCGTTTTAAAAGGTTAATTTGAATTATTAAGCTTATATCGATGTCTAATATGGATTAGATTTTGAATGTTATCGATCTTGTATTTTAGCAACCCGACATTATTTTTCAAGTTTATTTGTTTTCTTTTTTCAAAAAAAAAATATCCGGCGTACTGTTCACGCGAATTTTTTTTTTCGAGCATAATGTTTTTTTTTTTCGAGCAACCTGTTTTATTTATTTATTTATTTTTTTCGGCTGATTTTTACGGGTTGTTTTCGTCTTGTTTTTTTTCTTTGTTAAGCATTATAAGGATAATGTATACATGTTGTTGTGAAAAAGTTCACAAGTTTTGATACCCAATTATTTTAAAAAGGTTTAAAATAATGTTGGATTAATTCATATTATACGATAATATGAATATGTTTTCTTTGATTAATATTATGTGATTAATTACGGAATTATCACATAATTTAAGTCATTAAATGGTGGTTTGGGTAAATTACCCTACATAATTACGGAATTATGTCTTGAAAGATAAATTTAATTAGTATGATGCATTTAATTAGTATGATGCATTCTATATATTATATTGTTGAATGGATTTATTTACGTTTTTGCAATCAGTTGTAATTTGTAATACTTAGTGTGGCCTAAGTAAATTATGTTTTCGTAATGAAGGAAACATAATTTGTGATGTATTTATGAGATCTCGAATCTTCCTTGTGTAATATTTTACGTTTTTGGGAATTAGAATGTAATAATAGGATATATTTTATTATGTAATTCATCAAATGTAATAAAGAAGACCAAGACGGAGCTCGGATTGCTCACTCCAACTGCATCACCAAGAAGGAACATCAAGACAAGACAAGCTTCTAGGGTCCATTGTTGAATGGATTCCAAGTTGTATTTTTGTTCTTTTTGGTAGGATATGCCACACTAGGACTTGCTTTATTTTCGTTTTTATTTTCGTTTTGCTTTTCATTCACATATTTGTTTTGCATCATTTTTCCGCCTAAACCAAACCACCTGAATTGCATGAAAATTGACTCATATAGTATGTATGCTAGTCAGTGTCGACATATAGATGTCACACATTTTTTTTAAAGCCATCACCTTAGTTTATTCATTCTCGCATGCTAGATATTTGTTCACTTAAATGAATTAAAATTAAAGATGATGAGATCTTCCTCTATAACCTAAAATTGAGATTAGTCTTTTATAAGTCAAATTACTATGAATCCCTTCTTCGTCGCCAGGCATATAGGACCTTACTCTCCATATGACCCCTTCTACGTTGGGTAAGTAGTAGCTGTTTACTTATTTTACCTCAACATCATGACCCTCGTACGATCTTGTGGTTATGGTGGACTAAAGATAGAATTTACAGAAATTTATCGACCAAGAATTCTAAATGTAGAATTAGCCAAGAGGTTGGCTTATCAATTTACCGAAATTGAGTCTTGGGATCGTTTATATAGTTCTTGAGGAAGATCAATTATATAAATGCTAAAGTCATCGCATTAAACTGTTTTTGCTAGACTACTTACAAAACGTTGGTATGCTTATTATGTTTTAATTTCTTCTTTACAGTGTAAAATTCATCTAAACAAAACAATAATACTGCAAATACTATGGCTGGTCATAATGATGCCCATATGCCTAGTGCCACACTAAGAAAAGAATCCTGGCATAAGGCTTTTATGGACCACATGAATTAGTCCACGCGACTGAAAAATGATGGGTCCAACTTTGCGGACTGGGAGGCTGCATTACAGAATGCAACTATATTTGATGGTTAGCTCAAGTATTTAACTGAGCCGTTACCACCTAACCCAAGCCACACTACTCGAGCTAACGTATCACAAGCCTATAATGATTTCGTTATGGAAGCGGGTGTTGGGAAATGTGTCCTCAACAATAAGTGCGATCACGTAATTAAATCTCATAACAAGAATGCGCAAGGGATGATACGATTTATTAGTCAACTGACCAACATTAATCGGTAATGATTGGCTAGCTAGAGTTTGACATTACTGTCGTATGACGGTGATGGTCAGTTGATCCCTTTAGGTCACACCTTTAGGACAATTCCCTTAATTGATAAAGTGATCAAATGTATGATGATACGATTTGATCATATTCCTTGAACTCGTATAACGAGAAATTAGAGGTTAAATCTTAATGTAAGATTTATGTTTAAAATTGAAACGTGTCAATTGTTAAACATCAAACGATATTTTATTATATCGTTATAAGAATGAATTGGGTTATAATACAAAGGTTGTAAATCGTATTGACGATAATTATAAATAATCATTTTACAATTCTAATTTCGAATTAATTGTCAATTGATAAATATAATATTTATATGATAAATATTTGTATAATTTTTATAAGATAATTATATTGTATTGCCTTGTGACATATAAGATGTCACATTTCACAAATTATACAATTGACAAAATTGTAAAATTAAGTCCATTTTATGGACTTAATAGCCGGTTATGGTGAGGGTTAGTGTGAGGTGTTTTAATTGTTAAATACACCATTAATCATTAAGTTTAATGTGTTGCCTTGAGAACACTAACCTAGTAACCACCCTAGTGTCTTGAGAAGTCAAGATGTTCCCTAGTGAGGCTCCCCAAAACCGGCTTCCCCTTCCCAATATGAGCATGCTTAAGTTAATTGTTTAATTAATAAAAAGGAGCATGCTTAATATATAGATGTGTGACAATATATATATTCATTCTTCTCCTTCTCCTTCTAAGCTAGCCGAAATTCTACACAAGTAAGGAGAGTTTGTTCAACCTCTAATACTTATTATAAGATAATAAAATTTATACTAAGAGTAGTATTCAAATATTATTCTAATTAGTGAGATTAGAATAAGTTTAAGGAAGAAATCGATTCCTAGTCTAGCACATACAAGGTTCGGTTTATTGAGGGCTTGTCTTGGTGCATCCGGAGGAGGTATTCTAATTTGGGTACTCGGAGGATCATCCTAGCATTTTCTTGGACCGTGTGTAAGGGTTCATTTTCTCCTCTTTCCGCATATAGTAGCATGCATAAGATCTTATAAACGAGTTTATAAATATGTTAATTAAAAGTTAATTAAAGGGTTTTGTTAGTATGACTATATTAGTTTATGAGCAACTAGTTAAACCTAACAATTGGTATCAGAGCAATAGGTTGTTTGCATGCTTTCCGTTTTCGTTTTTACGGAGTTATTAGGATAACAAAATAAAACTTGATAATTTTCGTTTTGATATATGATATGCACGAAATTAATTTAGCATGATACCTACTGTTTTCTAATATGATTTAGAATATTTGGAATAATTTTTGCATGAATATTGATTATTGGTATATAATATCTCGGTTTTTATATGTTTTAATGGTTAAAAATAGTTTATTTTGGGAAAAATAGTTAAAATAAGCTTCTGGCCGAGATTTTTCAGTATGATATCACATGTATTTTCTATAATATGAATATGAATTTTCGTAAATTATAGACCTTTAAATCGTGTGATATGAATTTTAATGGTTAAAATGCAATAAGATGAATAAAAATGGGTTAAAATAGTTATATTATGAATTTGACTATAAAAATTTATGAGGATGTCACATGCAGTATTTAAAATTTATGTTGAATTTTCCAGAAATTTATCTCAAATATTGCAATTTTATAGATTTTTAATGTAAAAATCGGGTAATTAGTGACATAATTTCGACTTTAATAGTTTAAGTTGGAATTTGGCCATAAAATTTTAACACGATGTCATATATATTATTTCCAGCATGTATAAAATTTTCGAGAATTGTATCTTATTTTATGCTTGAGAAATAATTTTAAATGTTAAAATCGTACGATATATGACGTAAATCGTTAAAATTTGCAAATGTTGTTAAAAATGGCCGAAAATGTAACCCATATTAGTCATATTTGATATGTTCATCATGAAAATATTCTTGGGAGCCAAAAGTTTCAGATTTGATTTGATTTTATTTAATTTTAATTTGATAAAAAGGTTACATTTGAAATTAATTAAAAGAGTCATGCAATTATTTCGGCTATGGGGCAATGTGCCATTTAATTTTCTGTCCATCTTGTGTTCTTAAAATGTTTTGGAAGGTATAAAAATATTATTAGTATTTAATTTGCATTTATGAAGTTAATTATTGAATTTTCCGACTTAAATTGCTCGTTTTACGTGTTATTTTCGAAATAATAATAAAACCGTATAAAATACTAATATTTTAACTTTCTGAAAATTTTAAGAACATTCTGGATTTTTCAAAATTTGAATTTTGAATTTTCGAAATTTTTATGACTCGTTTGGATTTTTATATTATTTTTTCCCGTAAAACCGAGTAATACCGATCAATATTGAAATATATTAAGTTAATTCATGTTCAAAGTTTGAGTAAGACTAAATTTTGAATCCTATGCGAGTTAGGATGATTAACTTAACGATGAAAACCGTTTCATATAATGCATAGTGTTGTTAACCGTTAAAACACGCGATTCCATAAACCGAGGTTTACGATAACTATTTAAATAAGTGTTTTAAATAGGACGATTTGGCTTAGGATTTGCATGTTAATTCATATTTATATAAGCATTGCATATTTATATTATGAATGTCATGATTTATTTTTACGTAATTTTGGGAATTATGTAATTTACTTAGTATGGCCTAGTTTTTAAATCGGTAATTCCCGTAATGTAAGGGGTTACCGATTCAGTTGTAATTTTGTGATCTCGTATCACCCAATTGTAATTTATTTCTATTTTATAATGTATAAAGTAGACTAGAAAAGTTGTAATATTTGTAAAATCCGGAGTTCCTTGAAGACGGTGCCATTCGGAAAGGAGTTCCGATCAAGACGGTGTTTACCTCGAAGTGCGTGCCGCGTGAAGTTCAAGGGACCAAAGGAGTTGGTTTCCGAATTTGTACTTTTATTATTTCTTTTCTAGGAAAGGCCATACTAGGGTTTAATTTATGCTTTTATTTTTGCTTTTTATATGTTTGCATGCATAGCCAAATCGTCATACATCGTATCATGCATGTTTCGACCTAGTCGACCTAGTCTTTTATTTTATCGATAATTCACCGACTTAGTTCACTTAAAACGGAGATAGATAATAATTTGACTAGATCTCTTACATATAAATATTGAGACTTAGCCTTACCAAAGAGTACGGACCCATGAATCCCTTCTTCACAAGAACGTAGGCTCGGCTACACCGGGGTACTAAAATTGACACGTTGGGTAAGTGGGGTAATAAGATTACACCTTGAAATTTGGTTGATCTCAACGAAAGTATTCGTAACCGTAGTTGCAATAAGTTCGGGCTAAAGATAATTTTAAGAAAATTGTCGACCGAGAGTTCTAAGAGTAGAACCGATTAAAGAGTTAATCCACCAAATTATACCGATACGGGTTGAATCGGCTACACCGTGCCCGGATTAGTATGGGTTTGGGTCTCGGGATTGTTTACTTAATTGGGTAAGAGATCATTAAGTAAATATATATAACTAAACTTAAAGTTTTTAGTTTAAATTATGAATTTAAAAAAATGATGTTGTTTTTCCTTTTATTATTGTAGTTTAATTTTCAACATCGACAATGGCAACCAACGCTCCACCTCTCACTAACGTATCATGGCTTTGGTCCTTTATGGATCGTTGCAAACTCGATAAGCATGGTTCCAATTTTAAGGATTGGGATGCGCAATTACTTTTGGCCGCTCAAGGTGACGATAAGAGTCGTTACCTATCCGAAGCCACTCCTCCCGCTCCGACCGCTCGTTCATCGGTCCAAACTCGTGAGGCCTATGAAGCCTACATGAAAGAGAGTCCTCCGCTCTTAAAAATGTGCTCATCTTCTCCATGGAGCCGGATCTCCAAAGGAGTATGATTAAGTTGACCACATCGTATGAAATTTACACCAAGCTTGCGACCATGTTTTCGCAAACTCCAAGGGTGATTCAATATGAGGCGGCTTCCGCCTTCTTTGACATAACAGTCAAGGAAGGGCAAAAGATAAGCCCTCATGTGCTCAAACTAGTTGAGCTCACGGAGACTCTAAAAGCTCAAGATGTTGATGTTCCCGACTCTCTTATCATTGACCGAGTTCTTCACTCGCTCAATAAGGTTAAGGCGTATGCTCAATTCCGGGCGAATTTCAATATGCGAAACCAAGAGACATCGTTAGACGAGTTGCATAAGATGCTAGTCCAAGCCGAAAGGGACATGGGACTTCATGAAAGTTCCACCAAGGATGTTTTAAACATCGAAAAGAAAGGGAAAACGAGCTTCAAGAGGAATGCCTCGAAAGGCAAGGGCAAGAAAACGTTCAAGCCCAAAGCGACCAAAGAAAAGACCTTTTCGAAAGGCGCTTCCACCTCGTCTTCAAAAGAGCAAGACAAGTGCCATTATTGCACGAGGATCGGTCATTGGAAGCGAAATTGCCCCAAGTACTTAAGTGATCTCAAAAATGGGAAGGCAACCGCCGTAGGTAATAATTCTCGCGTATAATTCATGTCGTTTATCAACTTATGTATAGTGATACAAATGTGTTGATATTTACCCTTTTTAATTGTTTTAAAGGGCCACCCCTGAATAATGATAAGGGCAAGGAGAAGGAAGCTTGAAGTTCCTTACTTGGATGGCTACGGTAGCATCCAATTGATCGAAGACTTGAAGAGCTAGGCTCTAATTTTCATATCGTCTTCTTTCATATTTTGCATTTATTTAAGGAACAATTTAATTTTCTTGTAAGACAAGGATTAAAATCCTAAAACAATGGTTGTAATTTTGGATATTAGTGACTTGGTTTTCAACCCAAGTCACTACTTTTGTTCTTAATCAATGTTTTGATTTCTCAAATAAATTGCATACCTTGTTTAAACATGAATGATAGTGATTTAATATTGATACGATCAAGTATAAGAGAATCAAAGAGTTGATTAAAACGGAGAACTACACCCCATGAGATAGATTCAATCAAAATGAGACTATATCAGTTCATTATAAGATTTTCATTTTAAGTTAAAATGAGAATGTATTCATCACACCTATCAAACTTCAAACATTCAGATACATTGGTTAATCGAAATAGCTATCGTTAAACGAATAAAGGTTATTATTAGAAGGATAGAGTGGGAGAAAATATTTCGCTCGCAAATCAATGATGAAAATAAAGGAAGGATCTTAGAGAAGATTCCTTACTAGGGAGTCTTAAGAAGAGCTCTAAATGAATTGAAGAAACTACGAGAGGACACTGAAGAAACTACGGGAGGACACTCGAAGAAAGGTTCTTTGTTTGTGTTCATTGTTTCATAGAGAGGAAACTTGAAACCCCGTATGAAATCGGTAGGAAAACGGTTCCTTAATAAATGATTTTCTAAGTTTATAAGATAAAAGAGAAGAAATCATCTCAATCCTCTCAATGTAGTTATAAAGAAATTATCATGTCATTTTCGTCTCAAGGAAACGAAGACATGATAAGAAGGTAATGATTGATTGAATGGAAACAGATCACTATAGTGATAGTGATAGTGATAATGATTCAAGTAATAGTTTAACATGCGAGAAATGAAAGTTCATTTAAGATATCGAGAGATGTTGATTTTAGTGGGAGCGATTTTCATTAAAAGAATTGAAACCTACCATTTTGAGAGAATGGGTGATTCTTTAAAAGTAAAGAATAAGAGGTACTCAATTTAGATGAATAAAATAATTTGTATCATATGATGATGGAGTTTTAAAAAGGAAGGTTTATTATATGGATAATAAAAGGTCGCCCACCAAAAGTTAGAATGGTTGGATACATTATTCATAACGATGAATGAAACCATTATCTAAATAGCCAAGATGAGTGAAAATTATTAAAATGATGAAATCATAAATAGACTACAATATAGATTTCAGTACATAAGTGACTATAGAGAGTGATTTTAATCCCTCCAGTATATTAATACGTCACAAGTTATAAGATAACAGTGGGAGCTTTCCTCCGGAAAGGAAACTCAAAATCTAGAAAGAGTTCTAGATATGTACTAAAATAGAATCATATTATACGGGATAATATGAGAATAAAGGAGACCAAAATTTGTAAGTTTTGCAAATTATGAATAAAGGTATATTCGCAAAACACTAATACAAATAGATGATTGTGCATCAAAAAGCAATGTAATAGTTTTGACTATTGTTGCATGACAACATCATTTGAGTTATTAATAACTCAAAATGAAAGATACTTTGTCAGAATCCAAATGGGTTGTATGAGACAATATTGAACCCCATAAGTGAACTGGATTGACTTAGTATAGCCCCTAGCCGCTTACATGAGGTGACGTCTCAAAGCGACTAGAGTGTGAGGCGATTGATGGCAAGTTCAAGTGCCATAGAGTCATATGTGATGACTAGTCGATCACATAGGCAGACTGTAAGAGACACTCTGTCGGGCAATGTGACCGCTTATAGAGTTCTGGAAATTTTATAGCCGGGTCGTGGCGAGAGCTGCTATAGTATTCTTGTGAGTCAATTCTTTGACTAAAGACTACTCTCCCAAGATGGTACAGTTTAGGCATAACTTTGATCCATTCTCTACGACTTTTCGTAACTGGAGTCAAATGGGATTGTTTTGGGTTATGACTAACTGTGACTAGTTGAAGGAAGTAGTGCGATAGAAATTGTCCACCCCTTGTCAGGGTTGTTCAAATCTCAGGGCCACTCGAGGAGAAGTTAACTGGAAATGCGTGGCCACGCTCGGAAGGTATCTATGGTAGATAATTCCGGTCAGACAGTTATTCTCCAGATCGAGGAAACCACTCATGATATGATTGAATGCAAGTACGACCTTAGAGAGACATCTTGCATTGAGTGGGAGATTGTAATAGGACAAGAGAATTAGTGACGCACACTTGTCGAGGACAAGTGGGAGATTGTTGGGAAATGTGTCCTCAACAATAAGTGCGATCACGTAATTAAATCTCATAAAAAGAATGCGCAAGGGATGATACGATTTATTAGTCAACTGACCAACATTAATCGGTAATGATTGGCTAGCTAGAGTTTGACATTACTGTCGTATGACGGTGATGGTCAGTTGATCCCTTTAGGTCACACCTTTAGGACAATTCCCTTAATTGATAAAGTGATCAAATGTATGATGATACGATTTGATCATATTCCTTGAACTCGTATAACGAGAAATTAGAGGTTAAATCTTAATGTAAGATTTATGTTTAAAATTGAAATGTGTCAATTGTTAAACATCAAACGATATTTTATTATATCGTTATAAGAATGAATTGGGTTATAATACAAAGGTTGTAAATCGTATTGACGATAATTATAAATAATCATTTTACAATTGTAATTTCGAATTAATTGTCAATTGATAAATATAATATTTATATGATAAATATTTGTATAATTTTTATAAGATAATTATATTGTATTGCCTTGTGACATATAAGATGTCACATTTCACACAAATTATACAATTGACAAAATTGTAAAATTAAGTCCATTTTATGGACTTAATAGCCGGTTATGGTGAGGGTTAGTGTGAGGTGTTTTAATTGTTAAATACACCATTAATCATTAAGTTTAATGTGTTGCCTTGAGAACACTAACCTAGTAACCACCCTAGTGTCTTGAGAAGTCAAGATGTTCCCTAGTGAGGCTCCCCAAAACCGGCTTCCCCTTCCCAATATGAGCATGCTTAAGTTAATTGTTTAATTAATAAAAAGGAGCATGCTTAATATATAGATGTGTGACAATATATATATTCATTCTTCTCCTTCTCCTTCTAAGCTAGCCGAAATTCTACACAAGTAAGGAGAGTTTGTTCAACCTCTAATACTTATTATAAGATAATAAAATTTATACTAAGAGTAGTATTCAAATATTATTCTAATTAGTGAGATTAGAATAAGTTTAAGGAAGAAATCGATTCCTAGTCTAGCACATACAAGGTTCGGTTTATTGAGGGCTTGTCTTGGTGCATCCGGAGGAGGTATTCTAATTTGGGTACTCGGAGGATCATCCTAGCATTTTCTTGGACCGTGTGTAAGGGTTCATTTTCTCCTCTTTCCGCATATAGTAGCATGCATAAGATCTTATAAACGAGTTTATAAATATGTTAATTAAAAGTTAATTAAAGGGTTTTGTTAGTATGACTATATTAGTTTATGAGCAACTAGTTAAACCTAACAGCGGGTGCGATAAAGAACGTACTTATCTTTGCAATGGAATCCAATTTGCAAAGACGCTTCATTTCCCATGGTGCAAATAAGATTTCACCACGGTCACAAACGAGTTCTCAAAAGCACCGAGAATCGTTTCATATGAGCACACCTGTCGCTTCTTCGATGCGAAACTCGAAAAGGGCCAACCAGTTAGCCCACACATTCTCAATATGATTGAGAATGTCGAGAAATTGAAGTCCCTGAACTGCAAGATCAGTGAGAACGTGATCATCGATCGGATGCTTCATTCACTTCACGATGATTTTTCCTTATTCAGGGCAAACTATTACATGAATGACATGAGGAAAAGTCCTCATCAGCTACACTCCCTTCTCGTACAGACCGAGAAGGATCTTAAATTGAGTGGAAGCATGAAGCAAGTTGTTCTCATGATTGCTAACAAGGGAAAGAGTAAGGGAAAAGCTCAAGCAGAGCTAACAATAGCTAAGCCTCCAAAATTTAAAAGGGCCGGATTCAAGAGTGGGTCTGGTGAGATAAGTAGCTCACAAGGCAAGACAAAGAGCAAAGACGATAACATTGAGTGCCACCATTGCCACAAGACTGGGCATTGGAGGCGGAACTGTCCAGTGTACCGTGAGGACATAAAAGTAGGCCGCATCACTCCTGTTGGTATGTCATCTTATATTCATATGATTGAGATTAACCATGCATGTTTCGGAACTTGGGTACTTGATACTGGTTGTGGTTCTCATCTGTGTAATAATTTGCAGGGCCTAAAACACATCACACCTCTCGGAAAGGGTGATGTGGACATGCGAGTAGGGAATGGAGCAAAAGTTGTTGCTGCTTCCATGGGAACATATGTGATCCATCTACCGAGCGGATTCGATTTATATATCTGTATAAATGTTATTATGTACCCAGTTTATCTAAGAACAGTATTTCAGTTTCCGTACTCGATAAAGACGAATTTTCATTCTTAATAAAGCATAATAGCTGTATTTTCTCTTTAAATGGAATGGTTTATGGTAAAGCAGTTTCCATGAATGGTATATATGTCTTAGATCAATCGACTGAAATATTACACATGAATAATAAGAAATTAAAGGTTGGTGACAAAGATCAAACATATCTATGGCACTATCGTATGTGACACATAAATGAGAAATGTGTAAAGCAGCTAATACAGAATGACGTTATATCTCCATTTGATTATGAATCAATTGGCACATGTAAATCATGTCTCATAGGCAAAATGACTCGTATTTCCTTCAAAGGTATTGCAATGCGCGCTGTTGACCTATTAGGCCTCGTACATACAGATGTATGTGGACCTATGTCAATCACCGCGCGAGACGGCTATAGATATTTCATCACTTTCACGGACGATTTAAGTAGATACGGATATGTCTACTTAATGAAGAATACAAGTGAATCCTTTGAAAAGTTCAAGGAATTCCAGGCGAAGGTTGAAAACCAACTGGATATAAAGATTAAAGCACTACGACCAGATCGTGGTGGTGAGTATCTTTCGAATGAGTTTGATCAACACTTTAAATACGGTGGTATTGTACTACAGTTAACTCCACCTGGAACACCACAGTTAAATGGTGTGTCCGAACGGAGAAATCGAACACTATTAGATATGGTTCGATCCATGATGAGTCACACAATTGTGCCAGATTCATTATGGGGCTGGGCTCTATTGTCAGCTGCTCTTAACCGAAGTCCGTCTAAAGCTGTTGACAAGACTCCATATGAGATATGGAAGGGATCGGTCCCTAACTTGTCCTTTATTCGGGTTTGGGGCTGCGAGGCTTATGTCAAGTGGAGACACGAGGATAAGCTTGGCCCGTGATCGGTCAATACATACTTTATTTGTGACACCCCGCGATATAGCATAAAAATAAACAAGTAATTTGCAGCGGAAATACGATACTTTTAAAAACTTTTTGACATATTTATTAACACTTTTTCGCGGAATATCAAAACAACGTGCGGAAGACTAAATCTAATAAGAAAGTATAACTTATTCACGTATACTTAAATAAACGAGGGATAAGGTATCCCACGATAACAACATGTATTAAATCTAAACTAATCGTAAGGGTAATTGTCGAATGATCAACAATGCTCGCTAGCCACACGTCTTCCCCAAACAGCACCAACCTACATTCATGAAACATGAACGCCACAGTCAGTGGGGAGTAACTCAGGGTTCTCCCAGCCACTTTACGTCAGAAAACATGTAAACGGTAATACCTAACATCTTATACATATGAACATGTATATAACTTCATAAACAATAACATATATATTACCTAACATGAACATCATGATCAATGCGTAGGCGATAAGTCAAAACCTGTGGGAACAACATGAATCAACATGCAAAACATAATTAAAGCCAACAAGTGAGATGAACTCGAAATCAAGTAGACATCCAAATGATCGACTCAGAGGCCAACAGCTAGGTGGCATGTCCAATCATCATAATCAGGTAAACATCCAAGTGATCAACTAAGAGGCCAACAACTAGGTGGCATGTCCAATCACGCATACAACAAACCAAGAATAGAATGAACGCCGTCAGGTAGCATAACCGCTACAACTGACAGTCAGGGAGTATAACCACTCCACTAACAGGCTAGGGCGTATAACCGCGCCCTAGCTACCGGAGCCCATAACCACGTCATCCAGATACTATGTATAGCGCATAACCGACAACTATATGCCTAAGACCTGGCCAGACCTCTTGATGTAATAACCTACACCGAACGACACACGGGGACCGGGCCGCATAACCGCGGACACCGACCAATCCCGAACATAGTTAGATAAAATCCCATAACAGGATTGGCGTTTGTTCATTACAGTGGTACGCAAATCGTACCACCGCTATCTATTCACAAACAAGGTAACATAACCGTCACCAACACAACTTAGGATGACATAACCGTCACCTACACAAGCTTAGGATAAAATAACCGTTAACCCACTCATTTAAACATACATGAGCCAATAAAAGATGAATAATACAACACTTATATCCGTTCCATGCCAAAAGAGAACACACGGGATTGAATAATGAATTAAAAGTTCTAAACGCATTTTGACATTACAGCTGTCCTCTGCCGTAAAATTCATAATTAATTCAAATAAAATCGAAATGATACAAGGCCAATTTTATAGGTTTAATAAGACTTTTATCTACAATATTTGTCAAATAAACATTTCCAAAAGACGAACTTAACAGGGGGTTATTGACTGATCTTTACAGTGTGTCAGAAACCGTCACACAAAATGTATTGCTTCATAAAACGGGTTTAACAAATCATTTTGGGGCAAAGAAAACTCCTAACATCATATAAAATCTTCAAAGTTTAATTATTGAAAAGTACCAGGATCATTTCATAGTTAAAAATGGTTTTCAAAACAATCTTTGAGCTACTGTCCGTTCTGCGAGTATTTCAGCGCACTGTTCGTAAATAATTTATTGTGAACAAACGACATGCAAGAAAATTACGATATTTTAGAGGTAGATTCTACACTTAAAATAAAAAGGGGTCTCTTTTCAACATTTTCAAAGGCGGATACTCTAAGATGTCGAAATAAATTGTACAAGACAATGGACAGATTTGTCAAGGTGCTGAAACATCATGAATTAACCATTGTAAGCAAAACACTATGAACTTGAAAGACTATCAAACTAATCATCCTCAATGATCATAAACTCATTTAACCATACAATCCTTAATGAGTATCCACAATTAAAATCTCATCCAACACAAGCATGCATGATGAAATTCATCCAAACATATGATTTATGAACCTAATCATGCCACCATTTAATCAAAAACAATCCTAGTATACTAAACATTACTAGCATATAGTCATGCAAACAAAGACGATAAAGTCGAGTAACCCATCACCGTTACCTTATAGCTCTTCAATAAGCATGATTTGAACTTAAAGCCACTCCGGTTTAGACAACCGAACTAGCTACACACAAATAAACGAGGTTAGCTAAGAGAACCGTGCCTTAAAGGCCACGACCAGAGGACAATAAGGAAGAAATATTATAATTTTATTACCTAGAAAGATGGAGGACGAGGAGAGGAAGAGATCGGCGCGAAAATCGTCGAAAACGGATAAGAAACGAAGATTTTACGACCATTTTACGGTTGAGGTGCACAACAATGGTGTCTTTGTGTTTTGGGTGTTCTTAGCTGAAAAAAGAATAAGTAAAGGAATGAAGAAGAAGGAAGGAAGTAGAAGCAATGACCTTGGATAGCAAGGCAAGGTTTAGTACTCAGCCATGTGTCCCAAAGGACATGTGGAAAAGAGTATAGAGTAAGCAACGAGCGTGGGTCTCGTTTGCGGATGGTCCGTGACAGCCTTTCGTATTTTCAGCATAATTTCCTCTATAGAACTCGTATTGACGTGTTTTCGGTGGCGTTGGAAAGCTAAGAAAAAGAGCTACAACTTTTATTCTATAACCAAAAGCTGGATATGCCTTTAAAATATCTTAAAATTAACAACAAGGACAGAGTAACGTTTTACAAGTTTAAGAAGTATAACTTTAAGACGGACATATTAATATCATTGTCAAAAACGATAGATTTTAAATGGAATTTTATTTATTGTGGAACATTATTATTTCTAAAATAAGATTTTAATAATATATAAATACTTGGAAATTACGGGGTGTTACATTATTGGTTATCCAAAAGGAATGTTTGGTCATTACTTCTATTCGCCTACCGAACATCGCGTTTTTGTTGCGGCTAGTGCGAAGTTCTTAGAGAAAGTGTTTCTTGGGAATAAGACAAGTAATAGAACCTTCGATCTGTCGGAGGTTCAAGAACCAACTACTGAGCAACCAATGGAGGAAGCCCTTCCTTCATCTTCTGTTGCAATCAGTATTCCTGAGGAACCAAGAAGGCCGGGTAGACACTCTATTCCTCCAGATAGATACATCGGTATGATCTAGGAACTTGACGGAGTTGACGTTTTTCTCTTAGAGAGTAACGAACCTGTGACCTATAAAGATGCCATGACCTGTTCCGACTCAAAGCTATGGCTTAATGCCATGCAATCTGAAATGGACTCCATGTACGAAAATGACGTATGGGACTTGGTTGATTTGCCTGATACGGTACGGCCTCTTCAAGGCAAATGGCTTTGTAACATAAAGCGTTCCATCGAGGGACAACCAGACACCTATAAGGCACGACTAGTGGCAAAAGGTTTCACTCAAGTGCAAGGGTTGCACTATGATGAAATTTTTGCACCCGTAGTCATGCTGCGTTCCATCCGGATTATGTTAGCGATTGCTGCATTTCATGAAATATGGCAAATGGATGTGAAAACCGCCTTCTTAAAAGGTTCTTTGGAGGAGAACCTATACATGGCACAACCCGAAGGTTTCACAGTGATATGTGCATTTTGTATAGACTTTGTAGTCTTATTTTGGCACACATTTTCATGTAATTAGGTGATTTATTATCACTTTATGCCCCGTATATGATACTTTGTTTTTGTATTGTTGTTTTTCAGATATAGACCGAAGTGTAGCGGAAACCGAGCTTTTTCTACCTCAAGTGTTGCATTTTAGTAGACGATGGAAGAAACGAGGCCGGTTGTGCATTCATTGAGAAGCGTGAGGAGTATAATCAACCACCCAAGGAGGAAGTCTAGGAAATCGACCATTTTAGGCCTGTCGAGGACCTTGTCGAGGAAGAGAATTCCTCGATCGAGCTGTCCTGTGCTCGATCGAGAGGATTCCAAGTTCTAAGTGCTCGATCAATAGCTCGACTGATCGATCGAGAGGTTTTGCAGAAGAAAGAGTCGATCGAGAACCACGATCTCCTCGATCGACCAGTTTTGATGGATTTTTGCTCGATTGAGAAGCAATTTCTCTCGATCGAGAACTTTACTGCTGGCTCTTCGTTTTCTCAGAACAATTACATCAGTTTTTGTTTTTTTTTTTCACTATTTAAGAACTCATATTGAGTTCATTAGGTCATCAATCAATTTATCTACCTTTACCCCTAGTTTAGTTTTTTACTTTTATTATCAAACTTTTGTCAGCCGTCACATTTTTATTTTACACAATAATTTTAGTTCTTCATCTTTTTCGTACTCAAGGATCGTGTATCTCGTTCTAAAGCCGAATTCTTAATTGTAATTCTTCTTATCTCCTTTTACTGTTTATTATTATTCTGAATTGCATCTCTTATTTTGCTTGTTTTCGTTCTCTGCTGTTTCGTCACAATTGCTTGTACTTTGTTTTCTGAACTTCGTCGCATCTTGCTTCTGTTTCTCGTTAATTTCTGTCCATGCTCATTGCCTATTTTCTTCTGATTTCCTTTCCATTACCATCTCTGATGTTAGTCTAGTTTAGTCATATTATATTTCTGCTCAGATTCCATAGTTACATCGGTATTGTATGCTTGTTTCGTTACCCTTATTTCCGTCGGCGAACCTCGAAATTCGTCCCTTATTGCCCGCTGTTCTTCGTCATTCTCGTGTCCCCTGTCCCCGCTTCAATATTCTGATTTTATTTCCCCTATCACTATGTTACATGCTAGTATAAGTTTAGTAGTCATAATCGTTACTAATACCGTTATGAGTAGCTAAGTCGTTTAATATGCCGGGATAAGGGAACTTGTGTCGAATGCATGATAGGTGGTAGTCGGGGTGGGTAGTTTATAGTAGGAGTAATCGTTAAGTAATATAAATCATAATTGGTTTAGTGAGTGCACGCATGAGACCTTACATCTAGTTACTTCCCGACCTAGACCGCAAGGATGGAAGGGTAAGACTTACTTAATTATTTTAATTAGTTTTTGTGAGAGCGGAAGTTAAGAAAAAACAACCTTAGGGCGACTTAAGACCGGAAGGTATAGTCGGGTTTGAGACGTGACTGTAATGACCCAGCCTTTCTTACCAATAAACTGACCTATCCCAATTATATCGATTATGCATATGACACAATGACCCGAGTTCCCAGCATATTCTCTTTATTCTTGATTTAATTCACATCATCTCGTGCTTGTTATCGTCATCTTATTCTTTTTCATATCTCATATCTTGTAGTTTAGTTTACCATTTTCACAACCCCCAATTGTAACCAATAGGTAGAGACTGATAGTTGACAGTTCGCTTCCCTGTGGAGACCGACCCTATTTACCGCTAGTATATGTTAGTAGTGCATTAGGTTTATTTTTGCCGCCTACAACGACAGGCATCAAAATTTGGCGCCGTTGCCGGGGAAGCAACATTGTTTTATGTTTTAGTTTTTATCTATTTTTGTCTTAAGGAATTTTATTTCCTTAAGACCGTTCTAATTGTTCTCTTTCAGTTTTGTATGCACAGGTCTCAAAGGGGAGAATTGGTGGAACCCGATCCCGAACCCGAGATAACTTTCTTACGAAGAAGGAGAGAACTAGAGAGAAACCGTCGGGAGGAAGACTTAAGTACCCCCGACCAAGAGAGAACAAATTTCTTTGAGAAAAATTTCACAGTTGAACCTAACCTTCAAACCAAAATGCCTAATATAGCCAGCCACTCTGAGCCCACCGCTGAATTCATTCCTATGGGATTTAGTATAGCTACCAATGAGGACGGTCAAACCTTTGACTTCAGACCTTCCTACATCAATATGGTAGAAAGAAACTAATATAGAGGAGCTGCGGGAGAGGATCCAAGGAAACACATGGAGCGATTCGCTGACTATTGCTCCTCCATTCCGGCCACCAGGGGGTAACCCAAGATAAAATCAAAGAAGCTCTTTTCTCTTTTTCCCTAACTGACAATGCTAGGGATGTTGGGAAATGTGCCCTCAACAATAGTGCGATCACGTAATTAAATCTCATAACAAGAATGCGCAAGGGATGATATGAATTATTAGTCAACTGACCAACATTAATCGGTAATGATTGGCTAGCTAGAGTTTGACATTACTGTCGTATGACGGTGATGGTCAGTTGATCCCTTTAGGTCACACCTTTAGGACAATTCCCTTAATCGATAAAGTGATCAAATGTATATTGATACGATTTGATCATATTCCTTAAACTCGAATATCGAGAAATTAGAGGTTGGATCTTAATGTAAGAATTGATGTTTAAAATTGAAACGTGTCAATTGTTAAACATTAAACGATATTTTATTATATCGTAATTAGAATGAATTGGGTTAAAATTAATACAAAGGTTGTAAATCGTATTGACGATAAATGATCATTTTACATTTGTAATTTCGAATTACTTATTGATTAATAAATATAATTTATTTATGTATAATATTTATATGATAAATATTTATATGTTTTAAATGTACTAAAACATATTATATGACATATAGGATGTCACACTTTGTATAAATTATACATTTTACAAAGTTGTAAAATGAAATCCTTTTTAAGGATTAAGTGGCCGGTTAAGTGGAGTTGGTTGTGTGGGTGATTAGTGTATTAATCACACTATAATCATTGCTTGAGACATTGTTCTTGAGACACCAACCTAGAGCCACCCTATCTACATGGGAAAGTGTTGATGTTCCCTTTTGATCCCTCCCATACCCGGCCACACTCAACAACTCACAACACCCCTTAAAATTAATAGGTTAATTTAAGTTTAGGGTAAGTGAGTTATATAAGTAGATGAGTACCCATTCATACTAGTTTTTTAGCCGTGATTCTTCAAGGAAAAATACATTCAAAACCTCTCATATTATAAGATAATATTTGTACTAAATATATTAAGAGATATATTATTAGTATAATAAGTTCATATTAGAACTTATATTGTATTAAGGAAAAAACCGATTTTGATGCTAGCTTGTTCCAAATTTCGGTTGATTGAGGGATAGTCTTGGTGCATCTTTAAAGGAGGTATTCTAATTTGGGTACTTTGGAGGATCATCCTTGCCAAGCTTGGACCGTGTGTAAGGGTTCATTTTCTCCTCTTTCCGCATATAGTAGCATGCATAAGATCTTATAAACGAGTTTATAAATATGTTAATTAAAAGTTAATTAAAAGGTTTTGTTAGTATGACTAAATTAGTTTATGAGCAACTTGTTAAAACCAACAATTGGTATCAGAGCAATAGGTTGTTTGCATGCTTTCCGTTTTCGTTTTTACGGAGTTATTAGGATAACAAAATAAAACTTGATAATTTTCGTTTTGATATATGATATGCACGAAATTAATTTAGCATGATACCTACTGTTTTCTAATATGATTTAGAATGTTTGGAATAATTTTTGCATGAATATTGATTATTGGTATGTAATATCTCGGTTTTAATATGTTTTTAATGGTTAAAAATGTTTATTTTGGGAAAAATAGTTAAAATAAGTTTTTGGCCGAGATTTTTCAGTATGTTATCACATGTTTTTTCTATAATATGAATATGATTTTTCGTAAATTATGGACTTATAAATCGTGTGATATGAATTTTAATTGTTAAAATGCAATAAGATGAGTAAAAATGGGTTAAAATAGTTATATTATGAATTTGACTATAAAAATTTATGAGGATGTCACATGCAATATTTAAAATTTATGTTGAATTTTCAGAAATTTATCTCGAAATATTGCAATATTATAGATTTTTAGTGTAAAAATCGGGTAATTAGTGACATAATTTCGACTTTAATAGTTTAAGTTGGAATTTGGCCATAAAATTTTAACACGATGTCATATATATTATTTCCAGCATGTATAAAATTTTCGAGAATTTTATCTTATTTTATGCTTGAGAAATAATTTTAAAGGTTAAAATCGTACGATATATGACGTAAATCGTTAAAATTTGCAAATGTTGTTAAAAATGGCCGAAAATGTAACCCATATTAGTCATATGTGATATGTTCATCATGAAAATATTCTTGGGAGCCAAAAGTTTCAGATTTGATTTGATTTGATTTAATTTTATTTTGTTAAAAGTAGCATTTAAAATTAAATTAATAAGAGTCTTTAATTTAAAGTTTCGGCTATGGGGCAATGTGCCATTTAATTTTCTGTCCATCTTGTGTTCTTAAAATGTTTTGGAAAGTATAAAAATATTATTAGTATTTAATTTGCATTTATGAAGTTAATTATTGAATTTTCCGACTTAAATTGCTCGTTTTACGTGTTATTTTCGAAATAATAATAAAACCGTATAAAATACTAATATTTTAACTTTCTGAAAATTTTAAGAACATTCTGGATTTTTCAAAATTTGAATTTTGAATTTTCGAAATTTTTATGACTCTTTTGAATTTTATATTATTTTTCCCGAAAAACCGAGTAATACCGATCAATATTAAAATATATATTAAGTTAATTCATGTTCAAAGTTTGAGTAAGACTAAATTTTGAATCCTATAAGAGTTGGGATGATTAACTTAAGGATGAAAACCGTTTCATTTAAATGCATAGTGTTGTTAAACGTTGAAACACGCGATTCCATAAACCGAAGTTTACGATAACTATTTAAATAAGTATTTTAAATAGGACGATTTGGCTTAGGATTTGCATGTTAATTCATATTTATATAAGCATTGCATATTTTATATTATGAATGTCATGATTTATTTACGTAATTTTGGGAATTAATGTAATTTACTTAGTATGGCCTAGTTTTTAAATCGGTATTTCCCGTAATGTAAGGGGTTACCGATTCGGTTGTAATTTTGTGATCTCGTATCACCCAATTGTAATTTATTTCTATTTTATAATGTATAAAGTAGACTAGAAAAGTTGTAATATTTGTAAAATCCGGAGTTCCTTGAAGACGGTGCCATTCGGAAAGGAGTTCCGATCAAGACGGTGTTTACCTCGAAGTGCGTGCCGCCTGAAGTTCAAGGGACCAAAGGAGTTGGTTTCCGAATTTGTACTTTGTTATTTCTTTTCTAGGAAAGGCCATACTAGGGTTTATTTATGCTTTTATTTTTGCTTTTTTATATGTTTGCATGCATAGCCAAATCGTCATACATCGTATCATGCATGTTTCGACCTAGTCGACCTAATCTTTTATTTTATCGATAATTCACCGACTTAGTTCACTTAAACGGAGATAGATAATAATTTGACTAGATCTCTTACATGTAAAAATTGAGACTTAGCCTTACCAAAAAGTACGGACCCATGAATCCCTTCTTCACAAAAACGTAGGCTCGGCTACACCGGGGTACTAAAATTGTCACGTTGGGTAAGTGGGGTAATAAGATTACACCTTGAAATTTGGTTGATCTCAACGAAAGTATTCGTAACCGTAGTTGCAATAAGTTCGGGCTAAAGATAATTTTAAGAAAATTGTCGACCGAGAGTTCTAAGAGTAGAACCGATTAAAGAGTTAATCCACCAAATTATACCGATACGGGTTGAATCGGCTACACCGTGCCCGGATTAGTATGGGTTTGGGTCTCGGGATTGTTTACTTAATTGGGTAAGAGATCATTAAGTAAATATATATAACTAAACTTGTTAAAGTTATAGTTTAAATTATGAATTTAAAATGATGTTGTTTTCCTTTTATTGTAGTTTAATTTTCAACATCGAATATGGCAACCAACGCTCCACCTCTCACTAACGTATCATGGCTTCGATCCTTTATGGATCGTTGTAAACTCGATAAGCATGGTTCCAATTTTAAGGATTGGGATGCGCAATTGCTTTTGGCCGCTCAAGGTGACGATAAGAGTCGTTACCTATCCGAAGCCGCTCCGACCGCTCGTTCGTCGGTCCAAACTCGTGAGGCCTATGAAGCCTACATGAAAGAGTCCTCCGCTCTTAAAAATGTGCTCATCTTCTCCATGGAGCCGGATCTCCAAAGGAGTATGATTAAGTTGACCACATCATATGAGATATACACCAAGCTTGCGACCATGTTTTCGCAAACTCCTAGGGTGATTCAATATGAGGCAGCTTCCGCCTTCTTTGACATAACTTTCAAGGAAGGGCAAAAGATAAGCCCTCATGTGCTCAAACTAGTTGAGCTCGCGGAGACTCTAAAACCTCAAGATGTTGATGTTCCCGACTCTCTTATCATTGACCGAGTTCTTCACTCGCTCAATAAGGTTAAGGCGTATGCTCAATTCCGGGTGAATTTCAATATGCGAAACCAAGAGACCTCGTTGGACGAGTTGCATAAGATGCTAGTCCAAGCCGAAAGGGACATGGGACTTCATGAAAGTTCCACCAAGGATGTTCTAAACATCGAAAAGAAAGGGAAAACGAGCTTCAAGAGAAATGCCTCTAAAGGCAAGGGCAAGAAAACGTTCAAGCCCAAGGCGACCAAAGAAAAGACCTTTTCGAAAGGCGCTTCCACCTCGTCTTCTAAAGAGCAAGACAAGTGCCATTATTGCACGAGGATCGGTCATTGGAAGAGAAATTGCCCCAAATACTTAAGCGATCTCAAAAATGGGAAGACAACCGCCGTAGGTAATAATTCTCGCATATAATTCATGTCGTTTATCAACTTATGTATAGTGATACAAATGTGTTGATATTTACCCTTTTTAATTGTTTTAAAGGGCCACCCCCGAATAATGATAAGGGCAAGGAGAAGGAAGCTTGAAGTTCCTTACTTGGATGGCTCCGGTAGCATCCATTTGATCGAAGACTTGAAGAGCGAGGCTCTAATTTTCATATCGTCTTCTTTCATATTTTGCATTTATGGAACAATTTAATTTTCTTGTAAGACAAGGATTAAAAATCCTAAAACAATGGTTGTAATTTTGGATATTAGTGACTTGGTTTTCAACCCGAGTCACTACTTTTGTTCTTAATCAATGTTTTGATTTCTCAAATAAATTGCATGCCTTATTTAAACATGAATGATAGTGATTTAATCACGCAATAAATATTGATACGATCAAGTATAAAAGAATCAAAGAGTTGATTAAAACGGAGAACTACACCCCATGAGATAGATTCAATCAAAATGAGACTATATCAGTTCATTATAAGATTTTCATTTTAAGTGAAAATGAGAATGTATTCATCACACCTATCAAACTTCAAACATTCAAATACATTGGTTAATCGAAATAGCTATCCTTAAACAAGTAAAGGTTATTGTTAGAAGGATAGAGTGGGAGAAAATATTTCGCTCACAAACCAATGATGTAAATAAAGGAAGGATCTTAGAGAAGATTCTTACTTGGGAGTCTTAAGAAGAGCCCTAAGTGATTTGAAGAAACTACGGGAGGACACTCGAAGAAAGGTTCTTTGTGTTCATTGTTTCATAGAGAGGAAACTTGAAACCCCGTATGAAATCATCGGTAGGAAAACGGTTCCTATGTAGTTATAAAGAAATTATCATGTCATTTTCGTCTCGAGGAAACGAAGACATGATAAGAAAGTAATGAATGATTGAATGGAAACAGATCACTATAAGGATAGTGATAGTGATAATGATTCAAGTAATAGTTTAACATGCGAGAAATGAAAGGTTCATTTAAGATATCGAGAGATATTGATTTTAGTGGGAGAGATTTTCATTAAAAGAATTAAGCCTACCATTTAGAGAGAATGGGTGATTCTTTAAGGTGTAAAGAATAAGAGGTTTTCAATTCTAGATGATCAAATACCTTATGTCATAAGATGATGGAGCTTTATGGGAAGGTTTATTATATGGATAATAAAAGGTCGCCCACTAGAAGTTAGAATGGTTGGATACATTGTTCATAATGATGAATGAAACCATTATCAAATAGCCAAGATGAGTGAAAATTATAAAGAATGATGAAATCATAAATAAACTACAATATAGATTTCAGTACATAAGTGACTGTAGAGAGTGATTTTAATCCCTCCAGTATATTGATACGTCACAAGTAATAAGATAACAGTGGGAGTTTTCCTCCGGAAAGGAAACTCAAAATCTAGAAAGAGTTCTAGATATGTACTCAAATAGAATCATATTCTACGGGATAATATGAGAATAAAGGAGACCAAAAGTTGTAAGTTTTGCTATCATGAATAAACGTTATTCGCATGAATAAAGGTTATTCGCAAAACACTAATACAAATAGATGATTGTGCATCAAAATGCAATGTAATAGTATTGACTATTGTTGCATGACAACATCATTTGAGTTATTATTAACTCAAAGTAAAAGATACTTTGTCAGAATCCAAATGGGTTGTATGAGACAATATTGAACCCCATAAGTGAACTGGATTGACTTAGTATGGCCCCTAGCCGCTTACATGAGGTGACGTCTCAAAGCGACTAGAGTGTGAGGCGATTGATGGCAAGTTCAAGTGCCATAGAGTCATATGTGATGACTAGTCGATCACATAGGCAGACTGTAAGAGACACTCTGTCGGGCAATGTGACCGCTTATAGAGTTCTTGAAATTTTATAGCAGGGTCGTGGCGAGAGCTGCTATAGTATTCTTGTGAGTCAATTCTTAGACTAAAGACTACTCTCCCAAGATGGTACAGTTTAGGCATAACTTTGATCCATTCTCTACGACTTTTCGTAACTGGAGTCAAATGGGATTGTTTTGGGTTGTGACTAACTGTGACTAGTTGAAGGAAGTAGTGCGATAGAAATTGTCCACCCCTTGTCAGGGTTGTTCAAATCTCAGGGCCACTCGAGGAGAAGTTAACTGGAAATGCGTGGCCACGCTCGGAAGGTATCTATGGTAGATGATTCCGGTCAGACAGTTATTCTCCAGATCGAGGAAACCACTCATGATATGATCGAATGCAAGTACGACCTTAAAGAGACATCTTGCATTGAGTGGGAGATTGTAATAGGACAAGAGAATTGGTGACGCACACTTGTCGAGGACAAGTGGGAGATTGTTGGGAAATGTGCCCTCAACAATAGTGCGATCACGTAATTAAATCTCATAACAAGAATGCGCAAGGGATGATATGAATTATTAGTCAACTGACCAACATTAATCGGTAATGATTGGCTAGCTAGAGTTTGACATTACTGTCGTATGACGGTGATGGTCAGTTGATCCCTTTAGGTCACACCTTTAGGACAATTCCCTTAATCGATAAAGTGATCAAATGTATATTGATACGATTTGATCATATTCCTTAAACTCGAATATCGAGAAATTAGAGGTTGGATCTTAATGTAAGAATTTATGTTTAAAATTGAAACGTGTCAATTGTTAAACATTAAACGATATTTTATTATATCGTAATTAGAATGAATTGGGTTAAAATTAATACAAAGGTTGTAAATCGTATTGACGATAAATGATCATTTTACATTTGTAATTTCGAATTACTTATTGATTAATAAATATAATTTATTTATGTATAATATTTATATGATAAATATTTATATGTTTTAAATGTACTAAAACATATTATATGACATATAGGATGTCACACTTTGTATAAATTATACATTTTACAAAGTTGTAAAATGAAATCCTTTTTAAGGATTAAGTGGCCGGTTAAGTGGAGTTGGTTGTGTGGGTGATTAGTGTATTAATCACACTATAATCATTGCTTGAGACATTGTTCTTGAGACACCAACCTAGAGCCACCCTATCTACATGGGAAAGTGTTGATGTTCCCTTTTGATCCCTCCCATACCCGGCCACACTCAACAACTCACAACACCCCTTAAAATTAATAGGTTAATTTAAGTTTAGGGTAAGTGAGTTATATAAGTAGATGAGTACCCATTCATACTAGTTTTTTAGCCGTGATTTTTCAAGGAAAAATACATTCAAAACCTCTCATATTATAAGATAATATTTGTACTAAATATATTAAGAGATATATTATTAGTATAATAAGTTCATATTAGAACTTATATTGTATTAAGGAAAAAACCGATTTTGATGCTAGCTTGTTCCAAATTTCGGTTGATTGAGGGATAGTCTTGGTGCATCTTTAAAGGAGGTATTCTAATTTGGGTACTTTGGAGGATCATCCTTGCCAAGCTTGGACCGTGTGTAAGGGTTCATTTTCTCCTCTTTCCGCATATAGTAGCATGCATAAGATCTTATAAACGAGTTTATAAATATGTTAATTAAAAGTTAATTAAAAGGTTTTGTTAGTATGACTAAATTAGTTTATGAGCAACTTGTTAAAACCAACAAGGGAGTGGTTGTCGGATTTGGATAGGGTAGCAGCCGGGATTACAGATTGGACTTCCTTAGCCCTAGCCTTTTACAAAAAAATACTTCCTACCTCAGAGGACGAATGCCTTAAGAACACAAATCACCAACTTCAAACAAAAACCGTCTGAAAACCTGAGTGAGGGGTGAGATAGATTCAAGGGATATGTGAGAGCCGTTCCCCACCTTGGTTTTGAACCATGGTTCATTTGCAACCAATTCTATAATGGTTTGTACGATGATCACCGAGCCATTCTTGATTCGGCCGCAAACGGGAGGTTCCAAAGAGAGGTGGATGATGACAAGGGTTGGAGCTTAATAGTGGAAATGGCTATACACACATCCGAGTACGGTAATCCAAGAAGTGGCACGATAACCGTGGCTTATATTGAGACCGAGGGTTTGGAGGCTAAATTCGACAAGCTATTTGCCAAGATGGGGAGGTTAGAAAGTGAAAGTGTTGGGAACCGTCAAACGGTTCATGTTTTGCAAAGAGAGGAGGTCATCTTATGTGAGAGGTGTGGCGAACAAGGTCACAATGCTGTTGATTGATTCGCGGATAAGGAGCAAGTTTACTCCTTCCAACAATATCGGCAGGGAGGGTATAACCATGGGCACGTCCACCCCAATTTGAGGTGGACTCTTCAAAATGTTATTAACCCATCCCCACCACCGCAACAACAACAATAACCCTACGTGCCGCCTCACAAACAACAGTTTCCAAGGCCCCTCAATTTCCTAACCCTCAGCATGGGAGTTCCTCAACTGGAGGAGTTTCCGAGTGATGCGTGTCTATTTTATGATGTTTTTTCATCTATTTTTACACGCATTTGGTCGCTCATTTACTATGTTTTAGCCTTTATTTCCCAACAATCGTGTACTTTCGTATTTTTATGCACTTTTGCAGATTTATGCGGAAAATGGACAATTTAGCACCAAATCCTTATCCTCAAGTCTTTTGCATAATTAAGGAACAATGGAAAGTCAACTGGAGTCTTTATTTAAATGCCAAAAGTCAAAGCAAGGAGAAAACCGAAGAATCCTATACGGAGGCGGTCGACCGACCAGCTAAACGGGTCGACCGACCAGCCCTGATCTCCATAAAAGTCCAAATCTGAAGAAAGCCCAAGATTTCAACAAAGTCCGTAAAGGAGGTCGACCGACCCACCAAAGTGGTCGACCGACCACAGCAAAGCCCAGAACAATTCTTTTCGGAAATAAATTAGGAATAGAGTCTTTAGGAAACTCTAAGTTGTGCCCTATATAAGCTAATCTTGTAGTTAGGGTTTTATCATCAGGTTTTATTTTGGGAATCAAGTTTTATTCATACATTCAGTTCTAGAGAAATTCAATAGTTCAGTTATTATTCAGTTATTATTAGAGTTTGTAATCTTTCAACAATTTTCAAGCATTCAATAAAGTTTGTTCCTTTCTGCCCTAATTCCGATTGTGGTAATTATTCTTTTAATTTAGCTTTATTATTGTTCTTATTTTTATTACATTCGTTTAAGTCAGAATCTCAAGCTTTATTAATTCTTGCATGTTTAGATTATTTACTATGTTTACCATGTTTAATCCCGTTTTCATAATCGTCTTAACAACCATGAGTAGCTAATTTTCATATGTTAGGATGTAGGGGATAATATGCATAGGTAGAATAAATTCCGAAACCGACTTGTAGCAGAGCCGCGGTCGGCCGACTCAAATAGTGGGTCGGTCGACCGAGGCTGTGGTCGGCCGACTGGAATAGCTGGTCGTTCGACCACTCGTGTTTGTATCCTGTTTCGTCTTTCTTTGTCGACTATAATACCCTACAATGAAACTGAAAGGACACTTGTAGGATATTAGTAATGACCTACCCAAGATTGAGAGATACGGGAAGGGCATTGGTTTACACCTTAAGACGACTAGGTTACTCAAGACTGAAAGGTATGTGACCTAGGATTTAGGAATCACCCTTATTGTTGACACCCAATAATTGTGAGACCTAGGAACTAATAGCATAGGCCGAAAGGAGCTATTAGGTAGCATAGACCTAAAAAGATATGTTACACCCCTTTACGCGACTGCAATACATGTTGACCTTAGGATTTATATTACCTTAGCTAATTATTACCCCAAACATTCTAGCATCCCTTTTTATTATATTTTATTCTCATCTTTTAATTCTTGTTTTATTTTTATCTTTGCTTTAGATATAGTAATCAACCAATTCAAACCCCCAAAATTGTTACTTTAAACATTCACATCAAACAATAAACATTCCCCACCTCTCTGTGGTTCGACCCTGACTTTCGCTATCTATAGTTAAAGGTTAGGATTTATAAATTTTATCTTTGGTACCCTCAACGACGGGCATCAAATTTTGGCGCCGTTGCCGGGGAAGTGACGCCAGTGTTTATTGTTTTTGTTTTTGTTTCTCTTTGTTTAAGGAACTTTTCGTTCCTTAAACCTTCTCACCGTTTTCTTGTAGTTTCCATCTTATGCGCAGGTCAGTTCAAGGAGAACTCCTTGTTAGGTTTAACTAGTTGCTCATAAACTAATTTTAGTCATACTAACAAAACCATTTAATTAACTTTTAATTAACATATTTATAAACTTGTTTATAAGATCTTATGCATGCTACTATATGCGGAAAGAGGAGAAAATGAACCCTTACACACGGTCCAAGAATATGCTAGGATGATCCTCCGAGTACCCAAATTAGAATACCTCCTCCGGATGCACCAAGACAAACCCTCAATAAACCGAAACCTTTGTTGTGCTAGACTAGGAATCGATTTCTTCCTTAAACTTATTCTAATCTCACTAAATAGAATAATATTTGAATACTACTTTTAGTATGATTTATTATCTTATAATATAAATTTAGAGGTTGATAATCTCTCTTTTCTTAGAGTGAATTTCGGCTAAGAGGAGAAGAGAGTATTTTGTTTTCTACACTTAGAAAAATTATGCAAATTAGAACTAGGGTTTTTAGGTTAGTATCACATACATATTTAAAGTGGTGTCTTGGGGTGTTGTGTGGCCGGACCTAGAGAAGAACAAAAGGGGAGACAACTCTCTAACCCATGCTCCATAGGGTTGCCTTAGTTAGTGTTTCCAATACATGCTTTAAACACAATGATTAAAGCATGTTTAATTAAAACACTAATCATCCACAACAACCTCCACTTAGCCGCCCAAAACATACTTAAAATGACTTACATTTTACAATTTGTCAATTGTTTAATTTGTATAAAATGTGACATCTAATATGTCACAAGGTAAGCAAATTATAATTATACAAAATATATAAATATTTATCGTATAAATATTATATCAAATAAATCATATTTATTAATTGACAAGTAATTCGAAATTACCATTGTAAAATAATGTTTTATCGTTAATACGATTTACAACCTTTGTATTTATTTCAACCCAATTCATTCTAATTTCGATATCTTAAAATATCGTTTAATGTTTAACAATTGACACGTTTCAATTTTAAACATAAATCTTACATTAAGATTTAACCTCTAATTTCTCGATATTCGAGTTTAAGGAATATGATCAAATCGTATCAATATACATTTGATCACTTTATCGATTAAGGGAATTGTCCTAAAGGTGTGACCTTAAGGGATCAACTGACCATCACCGTCATACGACAGTAATGTCAAACTCTAGCTAGCCAATCATTACCGATTAATGTTGGTCAGTTGACTAATAATTCGTATCATCCCTTGCGCATTCTTGTTATGAGATTTAATTACGTGATCGCACTATTGTTGAGGACACATTTCCCAACAATCTCCCACTTGTCCTCGACAAGTGTGCGTCACCAATTCTCTTGTCCTATTACAATCTCCCACTCAATGCAAGATGTCTCTCTGAGGTCGTACTTGCATTCGATCATATCATGAGTGGTTTCCTCGATCTGGAGAATAACTGTCTGACCGGAATTATCTACCATAGATACCTTCCGAGCGTGGCCACGCATTTCCAGTTAACTTCTCCTCGAGTGGCCCTGAGATTTGAACAACCCTGACACGGGGTGGACAATTTCTATCGCACTACTTCCTTCAACTAGTCACAGTCAGTCACAACCCAAAACAATCCCATTTGACTCCAGTTACGAAAAGTCGTAGAGAATGGATCAAAGTTATGCCTAAACTGTACCATCTTGGGAGAGTAGTCTTTAGTCTAAGAATTGACTCACAAGAATACTATAGCAGCTCTCGCCACGACCCGGCTATAAAATTTCCAGAACTCTATAAGCGGTCACATTGCCCGACAGAGTGTCTCTTACAGTCTGCCTATGTGATCGACTAGTCATCACATATGACTCTATGGCATTTAAACTTGCCATCAATCGCCTCACACTCTAGTCGCTTTGAGACGTCACCTCATGTAAGCGGCTAGGGGCCATACTAAGTCAATCCAGTTCACTTATGGGGTTCAATATTGTCTCATAAAACCCATTTGGATTCTGACAAAGTATATTTTACTTTGAGTTATTAATAACTTAAATGATGTTGTCATGCAACAATAATCAACACTATTACATTGCATTTTGATGCACAATCATCTATTTTTATTAGTGTTTTGCGAATAACCTTTATTCATGCGAATAACCTTTATTCATGATAGCAAAACTTACAACTTTTGGTCTCCTTTATTCTCATATTATCCCGTATAATATGATTCTATTTGAGTACATTTCTAGAACTCTTTCTAGATTTTGAGTTTCCTTTCCGGAGGAAAGCTCCCACTGTTATCTTATAACTTGTGACGTATCGATATACAGTCACTTATGTACTGAAATCTATATTGTAGTTTATTTATGATTTCATCATTCTAATAATTTTCACTCATCTTGGCTATTTGATAATGGTTTCATTCATCATTATGAACAATGTATCCAACCATTCTAACTTCTAGTGGGCGACCTTTATTATCCATATAACAAACCTTCCCGTAAAGCTCCATCATCTTATGATATAAGGTATTTGATCATCTAGAATTGAAAACCTCTTATTCTTTACACCTTAAAGAATCACCCATTCTCTCTAAATGGTAGGCTTAATTCTTTTAATGAAAATCGCTCCCACTAAAATCAATATCTCTCGATATCTTAAATGAACCTTTCATTTCTCGCATGTTAAACTATTACTTGAATCATTATCACTATCACTATCCCTATAGTGATCTGTTTCCATTCAATCATTTATTACCTTCTTATCATGTCTTCGTTTCCTTGAGACGAATACTACATAGGAACCGTTTTCCTACCGATGATTTCATACGGGGTTTCAAGTTTCCTCTCTATGAAGCAATGAACACAAAGAACCTTTCTTCGAGTGTCCTCCCGTAGTTTCTTCAGTGTCCTCTCGTAGTTTCTTCAAATCATTTAGGGCTCTTCTTAAGACTCCCAAGTAAGAATCTTCTCTAAGATCCTTCATTTACATCATTGGTTTGTGAGCGAAATATTTTCTCCCACTCTATCCTTCTAACAATAACTTTTACTTGTTTAAGGATAGCTATTTCAATTAACCAATGTATTTGAATGTTTGAAGTTTGATAGGTGTGATGAATACATTCTCATTTTCACTTAAAATGAAAATCTTATAATGAACTGATATAGTCTCATTTTGATTGAATCTTATCTGATGGGGTGTAGTTCTCCGTTTTAATCAACTCTTTGATTCTCTTATACTTGATCGTATCAATCACTATCATTCATGTTTAAATAAGGCGTGCAATTTATTTGAGAAATCAAAACATTGATTAAGAACAAAAGTAGTGACTCGGGTTGAAAACCAAGTCACTAATATCCAAAATTACAACCATTGTTTTAGGATTTTAATCCTTGTCTTACAAGAAAATTAAATTGTTCCATAAATAAATGCAAAATATGAAAGAAGACGATATGAAAATTAGAGCCTAGCTCTTCAAGTCTTCGATCAATTGGATGCTACCGTAGCCATCCAAGTAAGGAACTTCAAGCTTCCTTCTCCTTGCCCTTATCATTATTTGGGGGTGGCCCTTTAAAACAATTAAAAAGGGTAAATATCAACATATTTGTATCACTATACATAAGTTGATAAACGACATGAATTATACGCGAGAATTATTACCTACGGCGGTTGCCTTCCCATTTTTGAGATCGCTTAAGTATTTGGGGCAATTTCTCTTCCAATGACCGATCCTCGTGCAATAATGGCACTTGTCTTGCTCTTTAGAAGACGAGGTGGAAGCGCCTTTCGAAAAGGTCTTTTCTTTGGTCGCCTTGGGCTTGAACGTTTTCTTGCCCTTGCCTTTAGAGGCATTTCTCTTGAAGCTCGTTTTCCCTTTCTTTTCGATGTTTAGAACATCCTTGGTGGAACTTTCATGAAGTCCCATGTCCCTTTCGGCTTGGACTAGCATCTTATGCAACTCGTCTAACGAGGTCTCTTGGTTTCGCATATTGAAATTCACCCGGAATTGAGCATACGCCTTAACCTTATTGAGCGAGTGAAGAACTCGGTCAATGATAAGAGAGTCGGGAACATCAACATCTTGAGCTTTTAGAGTCTCCGCGAGCTCAACGAGTTTGAGCACATGAGGGCTTATCTTTTGCCCTTCCTTGAAAGTTATGTCAAAGAAGGCGGAAGCCGCCTCATATTGAATCACCCTTGGAGTTTGCGAAAACATGGTCGCAAGCTTGGTGTATATCTCATATGATGTGGTCAACTTAATCATACTCCTTTGGAGATCCGGCTCCATGGAGAAGATGAGCACATTTTTAAGAGCGGAGGACTCTTTCATGTAGGCTTCATAGGCCTCACGAGTTTGGACCGATGAACGAGCGGTCGGAGCGGGAGGAGCGGCTTCGGATAGGTAACGACTCTTATCGTCACCTTGAGCGGCCAAAAGCAATTGCGCATCCCAATCCTTAAAATTGGAACCATGCTTATCAAGTTTACAACGATCCATAAAGGATCGAAGCCATGATACGTTAGTGAGAGGTGGAGCGTTGGTTGCCATTTGATGTTGTTGAAAATTAAACTACAATAATAAAAGGAAAACAACATCATTTTAAATTCATAATTTTAAACTAGAAACTTTAACAAGTTTAGTTATATATTTACTTAATGATCTCTTACCCAATTAAGTAAACAATCCCGAGACCCAAACCCATACTAATCCGGGCACGGTGTAGCCGATTCAACCCGTATTGGTATAATTTGGTGGATTAACCCTTTAATCGGTTCTACTCTTAGAACTCTCGGTCGACAATTTTCTTAAAATTATCTTTAGCCCGAACTTATTGCAACTACGGTTACGAATACTTTCGTTGAGATCAACCAAATTTCAAGGTGTAATCTTATTACCCCACTTACCCAACGTGACAATATTAGTACCCCGGTGTAGCCGAGCCTACGTTCTAGTGAAGAAGGGATTCATGGGTCCGTACTTTTTGGTAAGGCTAAGTCTCAATATTTATATGTAAGAGATCTAGTCAAATTATTATCTATCTCCGTTTTAAGTGAACTAAGTCGGTGAATTATCGATAAAATAAAAGACTAGGTCGACTAGGTCGAAACATGCATGATACGATGTATGACGATTTGGCTATGCATGCAAACATATAAAAAAAAGCAAAATAAAAGCATAAATAAACCCTAGTATGGCCTTTCCTAGAAAAGAAATAACAAAGTACAAATTCGCAAACCAACTCCTTTGGTCCCTTGAACTTCACGCGGCACGCACTTCGAGGTAAACACCGTCTTGATCGGAACTCCTTTCCGAATGGCACCGTCTTCAAGGAACTCCGGATTTTACAAATATTACAACTTTTCTAGTCTACTTTATACATTATAAAATAGAAAAAAATTACAATTGGGTGATACGAGATCACAAAATTACAACCGAATCGGTAACCCCTTACATTACGGGAAATACCGATTTAAAAACTAGGCCATACTAAGTAAATTACATAATTCCCAAAATTACGTAAAAATAAATCATGACATTCATTATATAAATATGCAATGCTTATATAAATATGAATTAACATGCAAATCCTAAGCCAAATCGTCCTATTTAAAACATTTATTTAAATAGTTATCGCAAACCTTGGTTTATGGAATCACGTGTTTTAACGATTAACAACACTATGCATTATATGAAACGGTTTTCATCCTTAAGTTAATCATCCCAACTCTTATAGGATTCAAAATTTAGTCTTACTCAAACTTTGAACATGATTTAACTTAATATATTTTAAATATTGATCGGTATTACTCGGTTTTTCGGGAAAAATAATATAAAAACCCAAAAGAGTCATAAAAATTTCGAAAATTCAAAATTCAAATTTTGAAAAATCCAGAATGTTCTTAAAATTTTCAGAAAGTTAAAATATTAGTATTTTATACGGTTTTATTATTATTTCGAAAATAACACGTAAAACGAGCAATTTAAGTCGGAAAATTCAATAATTAACTTCATAAATGCAAATTAAATACTAATAATATTTTTATACCTTCCAAAACATTTTAAGAACACAAGATGGACAGAAAACTAAATGGCACATAGCCCCATAGCCGAAATAATTGCATGACTCTTTTAATTAATTTTAAATGTAACCTTTTTTTATCAAATTAAAATTAAATAAAATCAAATCAAATCTGAAACTTTTGGCTCCCAAGAATATTTTCATGATGAACATATCACATATGACTAATATGGGTTACATTTTCGGCCATTTTTAACAACATTTGCAAATTTTAACGATTTACGTCATATATCGTACGATTTTAACCTTTAAAACTATTTCTCAAGCATAAAATAAGATAAAATTCTCGAAAATTTTATACATGCTGGAAATAATATATATGACATCGTGTTAAAATTTTATGGCCAAATTCCAACTTAAACTATTAAAGTCGAAATAATGTCACTAATTACCCGATTTTTACATTAAAAATCTATAATATTGCAATATTTGAGATAAATTTCTGGAAAATTCAACATAAATTTTAAATATTGCATGTGACATCCTCATAAATATTTATAGTCAAATTCATAATATAACTATTTTAACCCATTTTTATTCATCTTATTGCATTTTAACCATTAAAATTCATATCACACGATTTAAAGGTCCATAATTTACGAAAATTCATATTCATATTATAGAAAATACATGTGATATCATACTGAAAAATCTCAACCAGAAGCTTATTTTAACTATTTTTCCCAAAATAAACATTTTTAACCATTAAAAACATATTAAAACCGAGATATTACATACCAATAAACAATATTCATGCAAAAATTATTCCAAACATTCTAAATCATATTAGAAAACAGTAGGTATCATGCTAAATTAATTTCGTGCATATCATATATCAAAACGAAAATTATCAAGTTTTATTTTGTTATCATAATAACTCCGTAAAAACGAAAACGGAAAGCATGCAAACAACCTATTGCTCTGATACCAATTGGTAGGTTTAACTAGTTGCTCATAAACTAATTTTAGTCATACTAACAAAACCATTTAATTAACTTTTAATTAACATATTTATAAACTTGTTTATAAGATCTTATGTATGCTACTATATGCGGAAAGAGGAGAAAATGAACCCTTACACACGGTCCAAGAATATGCTAGGATGATCCTCCGAGTACCCAAATTAGAATACCTCCTCCGGATGCACCAAGACAAACCCTCAATAAACCGACACCTTTGTTGTGCTAGACTAGGAATCGATTTCTTCCTTAAACTTATTCTAATCTCACTAAATAGAATAATATTTGAATACTACTTTTAGTATGATTTATTATCTTATAATATAAATTTAGAGGTTGATAATCTCTCTTTTCTTAGAGTGAATTTCGGCTAAGAGGAGAAGAGAGTATTTTGTTTTCTACACTTAGAAAAATTATGCAAATTAGAACTAGGGTTTTTAGGTTAGTATCACATACATATTTAAAGTGGTGTCTTGGGGTGTTGTGTGGCCGGACCTAGAGAAGAACAAAAGGGGAGACAACTCTCTAACCCATGCTCCATAGGGTTGCCTTAGTTAGTGTTTCCAATACATGCTTTAAACACAATGATTAAAGCATGTTTAATTAAAACACTAATCATCCACAACAACCTCCACTTAGCCGCCCAAAACATACTTAAAATGACTTACATTTTACAATTTGTCAATTGTTTAATTTGTATAAAATGTGACATCTAATATGTCACAAGGTAATCAAATTATAATTATACAAAATATATAAATATTTATCGTATAAATATTATATCAAATAAATCATATTTATTAATTGACAAGTAATTCGAAATTACCATTGTAAAATAATGTTTTATCGTTAATACGATTTACAACCTTTGTATTTATTTCAACCCAATTCATTCTAATTTCGATATCTTAAAATATCGTTTAATGTTTAACAATTGACACGTTTCAATTTTAAACATAAATCTTACATTAAGATTTAACCTCTAATTTCTCGATATTCGAGTTTAAGGAATATGATCAAATCGTATCAATATACATTTGATCACTTTATCGATTAAGGGAATTGTCCTAAAGGTGTGACCTTAAGGGATCAACTGACCATCACCGTCATACGACAGTAATTTCAAACTCTAGCTAGCCAATCATTACCGATTAATGTTGGTCAGTTGACTAATAATTCGTATCATCCCTTGCGCATTCTTGTTATGAGATTTAATTACGTGATCGCACTATTGTTGAGGACACATTTCCCAACACTCCTACCACTGGACCACGAGCTAGAGAGGACTCTTACAGAAAGGAGAAAGCAACTTCTAGCAAATCAGGAAGGAGTATCACCATCTTCCTTATTTCAAGAAGACCTTTTCGAAAAACCATCTTTACCATCTTCACCAAAAACACCACCTTCACAACCAAATTCACCCAACAATCCACCTTCACCAAAAACACCACCTTTTTCCTACTTTCCAGTTTTTCCTAAAGAAGAAGAGAATATGGCAGAAGAAGCTACTATTGCCAGTCACTCCATGCCCCATGCAAAGGACCTATACAAAGGGTTCACTTTACCTGCAGGTACTGGGAAGCCATTCGAGGCCAAGCCTGCCTACATTACTATGGTTGAAAGAAACCAATTTGGAGGCTCGGCCAATGAGGATGCTGCAAAGCATATCGAAATCTTCACAGATTACATATGCTCTATTGCACCCCCAGAAGGAGTGACGCAGGACCAGATTAATCAAACCATGTTTATCTTCTCCCTTAGGGACTCTGCGAGAGAATGGTACAGAGATCTAGACCGCACTGTTGCGGGAGTCACAGATTGGAATACCCTAGCCTTAGCATTCTACAGGAAATACTATTCTGCATCTAAGACTAATGCTTTAAGAGCGCAGATTACAAATTTCAAGCAAGGCCCCAATGAAGATTTTAGTGAGGCGTGGGACAGGTTCAAGGGACTTGTTCGATCCATACCACATGACGGATTCGAACAATGGTTTCTTTGCAACCAGTTCTACAATGGCCTCTACGATGACAATAGGGCCTATCTAGATGCTGCAGCTAATGGGAGATTCCAAGATAATTCAGGAGAGACTAAAGGTCTCAAATTGATAGAAGATGTTGTTGTACACCGTGCTGAGCATGGTACTTCCAGAGGAAATCAAAGTAAATCTGAATACAACCTATCAGCAATTGAGGCATTGACAGCCAAGTTGGAAAAATTTGAGGCTGGAGGAAAATTCGATCTAGGGAGTGGAAGCAAGGGCGGTATTTATCAGGTGAACGCCGTTCAAGACGGACCCTTTGCTTGTGAGAGATGCGGTGGAGAAGGGCACGTGTCAAAATTCTGTACTTCATCCAATGAAACATGTGCCGCTTTTCAACATTATCGTGGGAACAATTTCTATGACACGAATAATAATAATGTCCATCCCAACCTAAGGTGGACAAGCCAGAATGTTCTTAACCCACAACATATGCAACCTCAGCAAAATTCCACATATATCCCCCCACATAAGCAAGGTTTTCAAAAACCACCCTTCAACCCTCAACCACCTTCTAATCCACCACCCAACACAGAAACCCTTATCCAAAGTCTTATTGGGTTGGTTCAGAAGGAGTCACAGGCTAGAGAGGCAGGGATGAAGATGTTAGAATCTCAGATTGCTCAAATCGCGAGCAAGAATGATACTAGGGCTCCGGGTCAACTTCCGACCAAACCGGACCAGAAAAAAGAGACTCTAAACGTCGTGTCCTTAAGAAGTGGAGCCAAAGTGGGGGTTGAGAAAGAAAAACAGAAGAATAGCAGAAAGAGCGGTCGACCGACTGAAGATCCAGGTCGACCGACCACAGAGCAGAATCCGAAAATTAGCGCTGAACAGGAGAGCGGTCGACCGACCGAAGCTGATGGTCGACCGACCGCCGAGGCAGAGCCAGAGACTCCTTTTCGTCCAGAATTGCCAAATAACTTAAGGGATTTTCTTTTTAGGGGTGATAATACCCCTAGGTTTCTGAAGAGAGCTGCAAATACTGAGTCTTCAGCCGCTCCTTTCCCAGAAAGACTTGTACCTTCGAAGGATCAGGTATCTTTTGACAAATTTAAGGATGTGATTCGTTCATTAAATGTTCAAGTCCCTTTTCTAGAATTAGTTCAACAAGTTCCTTCTTATCTTAAATTTATGAGACAGCTTTTGTCAAGAAAGACGTCTCTAGAAAAGGTTGAGTCGGTGGCCCTCACTGAAGAGTCATCTAGTTTTTTATCACATGTCATTGCCCCTCACAAATTAGAGGACCCTGGTAGTTTTTCTGTCCCCTGCAATATAGGAACCTTCCCAGTTAAGAAGGCCCTATGCGACTTAGGTGCTAGTATAAGTGTCATGCCCCTAAGCGTTGCCTTAAAACTAGGAATGACCGAATTTGCAGTGACCAGTATGACAGTCCAGATGGCGGATCGTACATCTATGGAACCTATAGGGGTGTTGGAAAACATCCCTGTGCGTATTGACAGGTTTTTCTTCCCAGTTGACTTCGTAGTTTTGGACATCCCAGAGGATGCCCATATACCTATAATTCTAGGAAGACCTTTCCTTCACACCGCAGGTGCCATTATAGATGTAGGCACTGGGACTTTGACCTTTAAAGTAGGAAAGCATTCTATTATTTATGGCCTATCTTATAGAAAAAAGGATGCTATGACCCCTATTACATGTAATGCTATCACTTCTGAAAAGAAGTATGAGGTCATCACTACTTCTCCTACTTTAGTACCTGTTCCTGTATCTGTTTTTACACCTCCGCCCCAGATTGGGAGCAATATGGAGGACACTTCTATTGTGGATAATGCAGGAATTGGTTTGGGGAAACCCAAAGTAGAGAAAGTCATAGTCCAAAGAGGAGGAATGGGATGTCTAAGCTATAAAGAAGATGAGGACCCAGACGTCGTGGATCGAGAGGAGAAGAAGAAGAGGAGGCAAGCTCAAGAGGAGAGACCGTCGCATATGCTTTGCGACGGCAAAAAGAAGATGTGTTTTGTTACTCAAACAAACACTGTGGAGACTACGGCTTATCGTCAAAGGCCGTGGTCGGATATTTTCCGCATCTTCAGCGGATAGTTTTAAGTTTCAGTTTTAAAGACAATTTATTTTTGTTGTGTGAGACTTTTTATTTTAGTATGTTCGTAGTTTTAGAACTTTATGCTTGCGTAGTTGAAAACTTTAGACTTGTTTCTGGTATCTCGCGCATTTGCGGGCGCATATATTTCTTCTTGCTTTTTCAGGTTAAACGAAGAAACGAAGACTGCTGGGACACAGACGGTCGACCGACCAGATACACCAGTCGGTCGACCTAGTCGCCGTATTGCTGAAACTTTCTGTACTTTACAGGAAGGTCGGTCGACCTGTTCTCTTGGTCGGTCGACCTTCTGTCCGGCGCAGACTTTCGTTTTCTTCCTCGGGAACCGTGCAACCGTCTTTGGTATATCAATGGCACTGCTAGCCACCAAAACCTCCCAGCTTACGCTGGTTTGGGGAGGTTTTTCTCATGCGCTTCATAACCCAATGAGTTCTTTCCAGTTTTTCCCTAATTTTTATTTTCCTTGCATCTTTCTTTTAATTTTCTGAAACCTTTACTTAGGCTAATGCACAATGGGGACATTGTGCGGGTTGGTTTGGGGAATGGTTTCATGTCACATGCATTGCATTTTGTCACACGTTTATTGCATTTCCGTATTGCATTGTTCTTTTCTTTATTTTCCTTGCATATACAAGAAAAATCCAAAAAAAAAAAAAAAAAATAGAAAAAATTCAAAAAAATTTCCAAAAAAATGCACGTTTATTTTAGCATATAGGTCGAGTCGGAACGAAAGTATTTCAAGGATGATTTAGCTATCTTACATGTTTATGCCTGTACCTTGCCCTGTCAACTTGTTTTAGTATGAGAGTCTTTCGCATATCTACGAGTTTTTGTCAACTTGCATATCTTGAGACTTGACTTATACCTTGGCAACCTACTATACATTCTAAGGTTTAGAGCTTATTTCCTGGTTTCATTCTTAAACCAGTTGTCTAGGATGTGAGTAGTACTCCCCTTGGAACATGTTACATCAATATGCATAAACATGAACTTGAATTGCTATTTACTTGTTTTACTTTCTCGTTTTGTGAGTCTTGATACGTGCATTTGGGATCCCTTTTCTCATATTTACCCATAAGCTTCACATAGCCAAAATTGCCTTTTTATTTCCCCAAAAACTACATCCCATACTTAGCCTACCCTTCCAAGCTAGTATTTGTGGTCATTGGATTATTTTTTTGAGGCATCTTGGTTTATATGCTATCTTGAGCAAAAAGAGAAAAGAAAGAAAGCAAGAAAGAAAAGAAAAAGAACAGAAAAAGAAAGAAAGAAAAGAAAAACGAAAAAAAAAAATCAGAACGTACAGGAAAGAAGTCGACCGACCACCTTCACAGGTCGGCCGACCAACTGACAAAATCAGTGTCAAAATTTCGTTCAAAGAAAAACCCTTTCTTTTATGTGTTATCACTCCCGTACCTCATTCAAAATATTTGGGAGTCCTTTCTTATATTCAATGTGAGAGTTGTGCCACAAAAAGAGCACTTTCTTAATATCAAAAGTGTGAAGTTTGTTGTTGGAAATCAGTTTTACTAGCTTGGCTACTAACCCCACAAATCCAAAAACATCTTAACCACTTTTACCTTTTACCTCACATATCTTTCATTACCTCAATTGCATGTATCTGGGTCACTTAATAAGATTGTTATACAAAGTTGTAGAATTCTTGTTCATGTTAGATTGCAGGCATGTTTTCATGGGTCGCAGTTAGGTGAGTGTCATGACAAATATACTTCTTCCTATCTTTTGCATATACTCACCCTTTGCTTCATGAGTGTCTCGAGCGTACCGCGAGAGTCCATAGTATAAAGTCTCTATAGTCTCTAGTGTTGCAAGTTTGACGACACCATAACTCGTTTGCATGATTTTTATACTTTCTCATTTTGTACTTGGCATTTGTTTAGGCTAACATGTAAATTTCGCTCTGAGATTGAAATCGTTCCATTAGTTAGGATTGAGTCTATTTCTTGCTTGAGGGCAAGCAAGGGTTTGGTTTGGGGAATTTGATGCGTGTCTATTTTATGATGTTTTTCATCTATTTTTACACGCATTTGGTCGCTCATTTACTATGTTTTAGCCCTTATTTCCCAACAATCGTGTACTTTCGTATTTTTATGCACTTTTGCAGATTTATGCGGAAAATGGACGATTTAGCACCAAATCCTTATCCTCAAGTCTTTTGCATAATTAAGGAACAATGGAAAGTCAGCTGGAGTCTTTATTTAAATGCCAAAAGTCAAAGCAAGAAGAAAACCGAAGAATCCTATACGGAGGCGGTCGACCGACCAGCTAAACGGGTCGACCGACCAGCCCTGATCTCCATAAAAGTCCAAATCTGAAGAAAGCCCAAGATTTCAACAAAGTCCGTAAAGGAGGTCGACCGACCCACCAAAGTGGTCGACCGACCTCAGCAAAGCCCAGAACAATTCTTTTCGGAAATAAATTAGGAGTAGAGTCTTTAGGAAACTCTAAGTTGTGCCCTATATAAGCTAATCTTGTAGTTAGGGTTTTATCATCAGGTTTTATTTTGGGAATCAAGTTTTATTCATACATTCAGTTCTAGAGAAATTCAATAGTTTAGTTATTATTCAGTTATTATTAGAGTTTGTAATCTTTCAACAATTTTCAAGCATTCAATAAAGTTTGTTCCTTTCTGCCCTAATTCCGATTGTGGTAATTATTCTTTTAATTTAGCTTTATTATTGTTCTTATTTTTATTACATTCGTTTAAGTCAGAATCTCAAGCTTTATTAATTCTTGCATGTTTAGATTATTTACTATGTTTACCATGTTTAATCCCGTTTTCATAATCGTCTTAACAACCATGAGTAGCTAATTTTCATATGTTAGGATGTAGGGGATAATATGCATAGGTAGAATAAATTCCGAAACCGACTTGTAGCAGAGCCGCGGTCGGCCGACTCAATAGTGGGTCGGTCGACCGAGGCTGTGGTCGGCCGACTGGAATAGCTGGTCGTTCGACCACTCGCGTTTGTATCCTGTTTCGTCTTTCTTTGTCGACTATAATACCCTACAATGAAACTGAAAGGACACTTGTAGGATATTAGTAATGACCTACCCAAGATTGAGAGATACGGGAAGGGCATTGGTTTACACCTTAAGACGACTAGGTTACTCAAGACTGAAAGGTATGTGACCTAGGATTTAGGAATCACCCTTATTGTTGACACCCAATAATTGTGAGACCTAGGAACTAATAGCATAGGCCGAAAGGAGCTATTAGGTAGCATAGACTTAAAAAGATATGTTACACCCCCTTACGCGACTGCAATACATGTTGACCTTAGGATTTATATTACCTTAGCTAATTATTACCCCAAACATCCTAGCATCCCTTTTTATTATATTTTATTCTCATCTTTTAATTCTTGTTTTATTTTTATCTTTTCTTTAGATATAGTAATCAACCAATTCAAACCCCCAAAATTGTTACTTTAAACATTCACATCAAACAATAAACATTCCCCACCTCTCTGTGGTTCGACCCTGACTTTCGCTATCTATAGTTAAAGGTTAGGATTTATAAATTTTATCTTTGGTACCCTCAACGACGGGCATCACCGAGATTGGTGAGCTGAAGACAATGATCCAATCATTGGCCACGCAAATGTCAAAATCTGACCAAGCAAACAACGCAACAATTAAAATGCTTGAGTCGCAGATAGCTCAACTTGCTACCAACCAATCCGCAAGACAACCGGGACATTTGCCCTCCCAATCCGAGAAGAGTAAGGAAACACTAAACATGGTGACCCTCAGGTCTAGAAACACGTATTCCAATGCTAAAGTTGCTGACCCTACTGTTTTTGCTAATGTTTCAGGTACAGAAACCAAGAAAAGAGTTGGCGATGCTGTGAAATATCTCGATCGAGAGAATTCTGACTCTCGATTGAGAGGATTGTCTGAAGATCTGCTCGATCGAGAACTCACAAATTCTCGTTCGAGTAATGTGACTGATGAGAGTGTTCGATCGAACATTATGGAGGATGAATTTGCTCGATCGAGAAAGGAAGAAGGTCGATCGAGCAATTCTGTTGCTGAAACTGGTCGATCGAGTAGAGTGGAGTCTAAAATGTCTCGATCGAGAGCCCCCAATCAAAGAATGTTGAATAATGTACGCATAAGGTGAATTCTGATGAGCACGTTCCTTTCCCGGGACGTTTGAGGAAAGAAAAGAAGACAGAACCGGAGTTCGCCAGATTCGGTCAACTCGTTCAAGGCCTGAACGTTCACATTCCCTTCCTTGACTTGGTAAAAAAGGTACCGTCTTACCTCAAGTTTATGAAGGATATTTTGTTAAGCGTTCAGTTAATGAAATACAGACCGTTGCTTTTTCTGAAGAGTGCTTCGCACATCTTCAATACCGAACCCCGACTAAGCTGTCCGACCCGGGTAGTTTTTCTATTCCATGTCACATAGCACTGCATTTTATTGATAGACCTTTATGCGATTTGGGCGCTAGTGTTAGCGTTATGCCATTGTCCTCAGCTAGGAGGTTGGGGTTTAATCAGTTTCATTGTACAAACATGTCAGTTCAAATGGTCGACAGATCATTGACTAGACCTCTACGAGTCTTAGAGGACATTCCAGTTAAAATTGGACGATTCTTTATACCGGTTGATTTTGTTGTACTTGACATTCCTGAGGACTCTTATACACCTATCATCCTTGGTCGACCATTCTTACACACGGCCCAAGCTATATTAGATGTTGGGTTGCGTACATTGACCTTTAGAGTTGGGGGTGAGGAGCTCGTCTTTGCTAAACCTGCGACTCTCAAGGGACCCATGCGCATCCTAGAGTGTAATGTCCTTCGTGCCTTAGATTCCGACCCTACTCCCATGGATGAGACACCGTCTTCCGATTCTAGGCTTATTGATGAGCCCCCTCATGTTGTTACTCTTCCGACCCCACTAATGCCTTTGCCTCGTGTTGAGAGCAAGAGAAAGGTCCGTATTTTAGTGTTTAAATGTACAGGACCAGGCTGGGGAAATTTTGCAATAGAGTCGAGCACGGAGAAGGAGAAGAGCGTGGCGGAGTTGTTCAAGGAATAAAAGGAGGAACGGAAAGCGGAAAATGAACCACCGGTTTGGTGTAGGATGGCCAAGATGATTTCATGGAACATTAGCCGGGTTTACAACTCCGTGCAAGTTGTAAATATAATAATTTCCTTTGGATTTACGTTTTTAAACTTGTTTGGATTTGTTTTTGTTAGGACATCAGTAGATAGACGCTAGTAGTTAGCTTAAACTGTTTTTGGTAGACTCGGACAAAAGTTTGTGATTTTGGGACATTGTTAATATGCTTTTTGCAGATACATATAAGCCGCACCCATCAGGAACTTATCAAAGTGCGTGCCAGCTGAAAAGTTCTCGACCGAGAGGATTATTTCTCTCGATCGAGTAGATTTGGAGGAATAAGTGCTCGATCAAGGGATTTATTCCTCGACCGAGAAGAAGGGAGATCGAATGTCACAGATTCCTCGATCGAGAAGTCACTGTTCTCGATCGAGGACAGCTTAGGTAAAAAAGTTCTTGATCGAGAGAAATTTTCTCTCGATCGAGCACTTTATCGGTCTATATATCAAAAATTTCGTCCTTTTCCCTTCATTTTCATTAAATCGAAATATTTTATTCTTCCCCAATTTTTCGACTTTTCATCTTAAAACTGCAAATTAAGTGCTTTTTGCCCAATTTAATCACTACATTGTGTTACCCACTAAATACTTACCTCAATTTCATGAAAATCCCCTTCGAAAAAACCCGATTTCGTGCCCAGTTTGTGTTTTCGACATTTAGGGTTTTTAATTCGATTTTTTAAAATTTTTGGTTTTGGTCTGATTTCCTTGCAGTTTGTGGGTACAACGATCATCAAGTAAGTGTTCTTTCTCTCTTTATATTTATTTAACACCCCCATTCCCGAATTTTTTCGACATTTAGGGTGTTAGTTTAAGGAGCTTGAACCGTGATTTTCAATTACTTATTTCGTCTTCTTACTTGATTATTTTGTAGTTATGGACTCAGTAGATAACACCCCTGCTCCCGAACTTTTTGTCGAGACCATTGTCTCGAATGCTGTGCAAGACGTAACAGAGCAACACTCTGTTGAGCTTCCGGAGCAGCCCCCTGATACCGTCGTTTCAGTACCAAAACTAATAACCTAATACTACTAACGGAAGCTAGCGGTAAATAGGGTCGATCTCCACAGGGAGGCAAAGTTGCCAATTATCTGTCTAAATTGGTCCGTCTGAATGTCACAAAATGGGGGTTTTGAATTGTTTATCTAAACTACGGAAAAAGATACAAAATAAATTCGGAAAAGAAGAATACGCTAGGATTTCGGGTCATTGTGTCGTCAGCACTATCAGTATAACTAGGCCGGTCAGATTATTGATTGGAAGGGCTAGGTTATTACAGTCACGTCTCTAACCCGACTATACCTTCCGGTCCTAAGTCGCCCTAAGGTAATTTCTGCTTGACTTCCGCCCTCACAGAAACTAATTATTATTAAGCAAGCCTTACCCTTCCAATCTTCCGATCTAGGTCGGGGTTTAACTAAACGAATGGTCTCCCGCGCATACTCATTCAACCAAACATCATATAATTTGCTCAACAACAATTCCTACCGCAAAATTACCCAACCCGGTTATTACCAATCATGCATATGACATAGTTTCCCCCATCCCGACATATAAACGATTTAGCTACTCATAACGAAATTGCTAACGAAAACAAATACGCTAATCATGTTTAGGATTGACATGGTACAAAAATTATAATAAAAACAGTGATAAAAACAGAGGTATAAAAGAGAAGTAAACCGAGACAGAAGACGAAACAAGGACGGGAGAACCGAGACAAAACGCGAGATACAAGGACACGGTAACAGAGGCATCAATAAAATGAGAACAAGGGCAGAAGGGAAATACAACATAAACGAACAGAAAACAGGGATAAGAAGGAGTTCAGAAACGAGACAGGAGTACAAAAATAGAGAACCGAACAGTAGCACAAAACGCGAGACGGAGGCACGAAAAATGAAGCAAATACGAGAAGGACAGAATGAAAAACGTGAGATGAACAGATTGACAAGAACAGTAAGATTAAGGATTAAAAGAGAAGGAAGGGTTACAATGAAGTAGAATCCGGCGTAAGAACGATATCCAAAACCCGATTACAATCCTTGAAAAGTAAAGAAAAAGAGAACCAAAAGTATTTTTTTTTATTTTTTGTGGAAAGTGACTGCAAGAGAAACTTGCTAAGAAGATGATAAAAAAACCTAAAATGAACTCTCATGTGTTTTTATAGTAGACACAAAAAGAAAACTGAAATAAAAACTCTCGGGAAAATGATCCGTCACCCGTCAAGGCTCTCGATCGAGAAGAAAAACCTCTCGATCGAGAAGAAAAACCTCTCGATCGAGAAGAAAAACCTCTCGATCGAGAAGAATGGGTATGAAAAGCTCTCGATCGAGGACTTTAGAAACCAAAACCTCTCGATCGAGGACTTTAAGAAACCAAAACCTCTCGATCGAGGACTTTAAGAAGCAAAACCTCTCGATCGAGGAGTAAAGCTCTCGATCGAGCAAAAGGACCTCTCGATCGAGCAAAAGAACCTCTCGATCGAGCACTTCTCAGCGTGTATTTCCTGCACTGCGCACTGAACTTCAAATGGCCGCCATTTCGTCGTTACTCGCTCAAATAAAGTGTTTTTGGTGGCGTTGGAAAGCTAAGAGGATAAGCTTTCATCTCCAATTAGAATTGCCTGATTATCTATTGTAGAACTAGAGATATGGCACTAGAAAATTGAAGTTCTTCCTTCGCTTGATAGACTTTGTTGCTCCTATGCGCATCTCAAAACGAGTAGTAACAAGCTTCGACTCAACTCTTCTCCTAAATGCATGCATATGGACATGTTTTAGGCTCGATTATGATCTTCTCCGGCTTATATCTGCAAAATAGCAAAACAAACCAAAGTAGACTATTCGGGGGATATTTGTAGCAAAATACTACGGAATAAGCATGGAAATGCGTGCTAATATGGCCTAAAAGGTTTATATAAAATGCACGCATCACCCCCTGTCGCCGCCACTGACGTTGCGACGGTGTCTACCGACACTGTCATAGTTCCTGGGGGAGAGTTTGTTGTTGGTCTACCTGCTGTTGAGGGTATAGTTGCTTCTGAAGCAACTTCTGGTGCCCCTGTTTTAGTGGAGGATGCTGCGACGGAGTCGGAGAGTGGCTCCAAGGAGGAGACTGATTCTGATGATAGTGAGGATGCTGGCCAACCGCGTCCTCCGTTTTCTTTGCTTGCCGAGGTACCCCAAGTTTCCTCAAATCCCTCGTCCTCAACCTTCGGCCACTACCACCACTCCTCCTAGGCCTCATGTGGCCGCTACTACGAGCTCCACTGCAGTTTCCACCGAGCTCATTACTACTCCTGGAGGCTACTACTGCCGAGCCCCGAGTTTCTGAGGCTGTTACTGTTACGCCTCCTGCTGCTGAGCCCACTTCGTCTAGGGCCATTGTCACTCCACGAGGGACAGACCTCACTCCTTTGCCTAAAAGGCCTGAGGTACGCTTCATTTCCGCAGATCACCGTTCTAGGTTGTCTGCTCTTTTGACTGTTCCCCTCACCCCGATCGGTTTCCTCGCACGTATCGACCTAGAGACCCTAGGCATTTTTGAGGAGGTTTTTAGTTTAATCAACGGGAAGGGGATGTCTGGTTTGATAGGGATGGGAGAGATCACATTGGAAAGACCGACCTATGAGTTCTTTAGCTCCTTCACCTTTGACCCCGAGCGTTATAGGCAAAACCTCAGTCGCCCCTACTTTTCTATTCGACTCCTGAATGAGTCGTACGACTGGACCTTGGGGCAGTTTGGGGAGGCATTAGGCCTCCTAGGAAGCTCATACCTCAGTTATGGGCTGCCCTTTCTCACACACCGTTTTCTGCTCGGAAGGGAGCCCATGTCCATACCCCTGTTCCTCGTTATTTCCTTCGACTTTTGGGCGAGACAATTTTTGGGCGACCTGAGCCCAATAACATCACAAACACTGAGCTTGCCATCTTAGCCGGGTACCTGAACATTGATTCACGTACCCCTTTCGTTCTTAACATTTCATATTTGGTGGCTCAGTATTGGGGTGGTATTGGGAGAAAGGTCAAGACTGCTGTGGTTTGCGGCGGATTGGTCACTAGGATCCTCCGTCGCATTAACCCTACCTACCTTGAGACCACTAGACCGGTGGGGGAGGTTGGACGACTCGACATTGAGGCCATGCGCGTTTTTAGATGGCTAGATGGTATGACGTGGAAGGTTTGTGGTTACCCATCCGTGACCTTACCTTGTGCCACACTTCCTCGTCTTCTGCCGCTCCCTACTGTTGAGGGAGCAAGACCGACTCCTAGCACCTACCATCTCAAATTCACCACCGCACCCCCTCTTCTTCTAGTAAGAAGAGGAAACACGGGATTGGGTAGTCTTCCCAGTCTCCGACCCAGACACCGACTCAGGCTGGACCCGCGTCCACGCCCACGTCCACGCTGTCCACCTTCATGCCTACACCATCACTCACTCTTACTCCCACTCCTACTCCCATTACCACCACTACTACCACTCACTCACCTTCATTCACCTTCGCCTGCACCTACACCTACCCCTACTCCTGCTCCTTCTGGGATGGTTTATCCTCCCAACTTTGTTTACCTCTTGCCTTTGAGGCGCCTGCGGTCTCAAACCAAGGGCATCGTGATCCTGTGCTTGATGGCATTTGCAAGTACCTTACCGAGATGCGCCGGGACCAGGCTTTAGCCTTGTTCCCTATTTATGAGGATCACATCCGCACAACACGTCCCCTTCCAGCGGGCTGGGTTCATCCCTGTTTCTACCGATACCCAGAGGGTGGGTACCCTGCCTCTTCTTCTTCTGATGAGGAGAGGGAGGAGACACCGGTAACGAGAGAGGTTTGCCTACGTGCAGAGGCAGCAGCGAGGCGTGCTACTAGAGAGGAGGAGCAGGATCCCACATATCGAGAAGAGGAGGCACCTGGTGGTGATGATTAGGGCTCCCCTTGTTTGGTACTGGTCTGGGGAAGCCGATTTTGTGAGTACCACCTTTTTCTTCCATCTTTTTCGTTTTATTTTGTTTTTAGGAGCATGTATCAGGTTGTTAACCCCTTTCCCATTGCTTGCTGGTTTTGCTGTGCTGAGAAGACAACGAGGGCATTGTCTGTTTTGGTTTGGGGAGGGTATGCATCCTTTTGCGTCTGCATTTGCATCTAGTTTTGCATTCACGTTTATTTTTTTCATGTAAATTTCAAAAAATTTCCAAAATTCAAAAAATACCACGTTTACTTTTGCATTTAGTCGAGTCGGATTGGAGTATTTCGATGATGATAGATCTTTTTAGAGTCAAATATTTGTCATGCTATGCCTTTTTCAATCATTGCCTTGTGAGTTTTGAGCGTTGTCTCGAATTTTGTCATAGATATTATGTTAGATCATTAGACTTGACTCGTAGTTTTGGCAACCTACTACACATTCTGAGCTTAGAGCCTTAAAACTGGTGACATCTATGACCGGTTACATTAGGATTGTGAGTAGTACTCCCTGCATTTCATGTCTTGCATGTGTATGAGTTTTTGTTTCTTATTGCCTACACGCACCGGTTAGAGGTCGGTATTACACGTTAGGAGAACTATTGCATCACCCCTTCCACGTTTGCCCATTTAGCTCCACTTTTAGCAAAAAACTGCCTTTCGTCCCATAACTACATCCTATATTTTGCCTACCTTTATGCTGAGCTAGGAAGTAGTGAAGGAATTTACCTATTTATATCAGTTTTGGCCTGTTTTCATTGTTATTGGAGTGCGTACAAAAGAAATTGGCGGATGATTTGCTGAGTATTGCTCGATCGAGAGCTTTTGAAGTTCGATCGAGAGCTGTCTGACAATAATTTTCTCGATCGACGTCTATTAGAAAGTTGACTCTCGATCGAGATTTGCTCGATCGAGAAGTTTGGGAAAGAACAGCCCTCGATCGACCACCATTTTTGGTCAATCGAGAGGAATCAGTCACTGCTAAACAACCAAAGAGAAAAATCATCAAAAAACTCAAAGGAAAATTCAAAAAAAGAGAAAAAGAATTCAAAAAAAAAAAACAAAAAAAGAAAAAGAAAAATGATGAAAAAAAATGAAAAATCAAATAATCGGTTGTCAGTTGGAAGAATAATTTGGGTTATGATGTGGTTGTCATTTCAAAGGCAATGTGCTTAATGTTTAGTCGGAAGTTTGGGGATGCGTATTCATTTGGTTTGTAGGTTCTAGCTCGGCTTTAACCTCACTTATCCATACTTCTTTTTGCCTTTTTTTCCCACTTAACCTCACTTTTCCAAATTCGCAATAGTTTGGCGTGTAATGGACATTGACGGTGGTTGTGCGTGTGTACGGTGCTTGAAATCTTTATTCATACTAGTGTAGCATGCATGGTTTGTTGGTCGTAGTTTAGGCGAGAGTCTATACTTTCTTCTTCTCTTCTTCACATAAATTTGTCGTTTGCTTGTTAAGAGAAGAGAGATTCCGGGGGAGTCCGAAACTATATGAGTCTAGCAAGGTCGAAAGTCTACATGTTTTCCTTGGTATGAACAAATTCGTTCGCTCATTTCTGATCTTGGCATTGGTTGATTTTGTGCAAGTTAAGCATTTGGCATTGACTATATAGTAGCTTTGAGTCTTACTCTATCCATTAGGTCCATAGATTACTTTTAGTTTGCATTTAGTTTGCTTGAGGACAAGCAAAGGTTAAGTTCGGGGAAGTTTGATGTGTGCATTTTGTATAGACTTTTTAGTCTTATTTTGGCACACATTTTCATGTAATTAGGTGATTTATTATCACTTTATGCCCCGTATATGCTACTTTGTGTTTGTATTGCTGTTTTGTAGATATAGATCGAAGTGTAGCGGAAACCGAGCTTTTTCTACCTCAAGTGTTGCATTTTAGTAGACGATGGAAGAAACGAGGCCTGTTGTGCGTTCATCGAGAAGCGTTAGAAGTATAATAAACCACCCAAGGAGGAAGTCTAGGAAATCGACCATTTTAGACCTGTCGAGGACCTTGTCGAGGAAGAGAAGTCCTCGATCGAGCTGTCCTGTGCTCGATCGAGAGGATTCCAAGTTCTAAGTGCTCGATCGATAGCTCGACTGATCGATCAAGAGGTTTTGCAGAAGAAAGATTCGATCGAGAACCACGATCTCCTCGATCGACCAGTTTTGATGGATTTTTGCTCGATCGAGAAGCAATTTCTTTCGATCGAGAACTTTGTTGCTGGCTCTTTGTTTTCTCAGAACAATTACAGCAATTTTCGTTTTTTTTCACTATTTAAGAACTCTTATTGAGTTCATTAGGTCATCAATCAATTTATCTACCTTTATCCCTAGTTTAGTTTTTACTCTTTTTATCAAACTTTTGTCAGCCGTCACATTTTTATTTTACACAATAATTTTAGTTCTTCATCTTTTTCGTACTCAAGGATCGTGTATCTCGTTCTAAAGCCGAATTCTTAATCGTAATTCTTCTTATCTCCTTTTACTGTTTATTATTATTCTGAATTGCATCTCCTATTTTGCTTGTTTTCGTTCTCGGTTGTTTCGCCACAATTGCTTGTACTCTGTTTTTCGAACTTTGTCACATCTTGCTTCTTTTTCTCGTTAATTTCTGTCCATGCTCATTGCCTATTTGCTTCTGATTTCACTTCCCTTACCATCTCTGATTTTAGTCTAGTTTAGTCATATTATATTTCTACTCAGATTCCATAGTTACATAGGTTTTGTATGCTTTTTTCGTTACCCTTATTTTCGTCCGTGAACCTCGAAATTCGTCCCTTATTGCCCGCTGTTCTTCGTCATTCTCATGTCCCCTGTCCCCGCTTCAATATTCTGATTTTATTTCCCCTATCACCATGTTACGTGCTAGTATAACTTTAGCAGTCATAATCGTTACTAATACCGTTATGAGTAGCTAAATCGTTAAATATGCCAGGCTAAGGGAACTTGGGTGGAATGCATGATAGGTGGTAGTCGGGATGCGTAGTTTATAGTAGGAGTACTCGTTAATTAATATAAATCATGTTTGGTTTAGTGAGTGCATGCATGAGACCTTACATCTAGTTAATTCCCGACCTAGACCGAAATGATGGAAGGGTAAGACTTACTTAATTATTTTAATTAGTTTTCGTGAGAGTGGAAGTTAAGCAAAAACGACCATAGGGCGACTTAAGACCGGAAGGGATAGTCGGGTTTGAGACGTGACTGTAATGACCCAGCCTTTCTTACCAATAAACTGACCTATCCCAATTATACCGATTATGCATATGACACAATGACCCGAGTTCCCAACATATTCTCTTTATTCTTGATTTAATTCACATCATCTCGTGCTTGTTATCGTCATCTTATTCTTTTTCATATCTCATTTCTTGTAGTTTAGTTTACCATTTTCAAAACCCCCAATTGTAACCAATAGGTAGAGACTGATAGTTGACAGTTGGCTTCCCTGTGGAGACCGACCCTATTTACCGCTAGCATATGTTAGTAGTGCATTAGGTTTATTTTTGGTCCCTACAACGACAGGCATCACACAGATCCTAAAAATCCTAAGAAAGTGTTCAAGCTTAAGCGATCCATTTATGGACTTAAGCAAGCATCTAGTAGTTGGAATCATCACTTCGACCAAGTGATAAAAAAGAATGGTTTTATTCGATCGGTCGAAGAACCATGCTTATATATCAAGTCGAGTGGGAGCAAGATCGTCTTTTTGGTGTTGTATGTCGACGACATACTCTTGATCGGAAATGACATCCCTCTCTTATATTCGGTTAAAGTATGGTTAAAGAACCATTTCTTGATAAAAGATCTGGGTGAGGCACAATGTATATTGGGGATCCGTATCTATAGAGATAGATCACGACGTATGTTATCACTGAGTCAGGGATCTTATATAGATAAGATTCTTGACAGATTCAGCATGATCAACTCCAAAATGGGGTTGCTTCCGATGATCTCGGGGGTGCATTTGAGTAAGACTTAGGCACCTAAGACACAGGAAGAGGTCGAGCGCATGAGTCGCATTCCGTATGCGTCAGCTATAGGATCGATCATGTATGCCATGATATGCACACGTCCAGACGTGGCATATTCATTGAGTATAACGAGTCGGTACCAAGGCAATCCAGATGAACCACACTAGATGGCTATTAAAAGCATTCTTAATTACCTACGGAGGACTAAATATTGGGTATTGACTTATGGTGGAGGCACTGAGCTTTGCGCAAACGATTACGCATATGCTAGCTTCCAAACGGATCACGATGGCTCGAAATCTCAGTCTGGATTCGTTTTACTCTTAATGGCGCTGCTGTTAGTTGGAAAAGCTCCAAGCAGAGTGTTATTGCAAATTCTACTACTGAGTAAAAGAAGATAGTGATAGACAAGATTTCGACAGATGACAACATTGCAGATCCACTCACTAAACCATTAAGATATGATAAATATGAAGGGCACGTTTTTTCGATGGGAATTAAACGTGTTCCTGAGTTCTATTAGTACTTTTGTGAATTGGATATTGTATCTTTTTCTTATACTATTTATAACACCATTGATTTTGTTTTATATATTGTTTTTCATGTGGATTGTACGGACAACATTGAACACCACAAAGTGAACTGAATTACATTATATTTGTTTTTGTCCGTATTCGCCTACACGAGCTGATAACTCTGGCAATTATTTTGTGACGTCGATTGATGGTGGGTTCAATAAACCATAAGTCAAACCGTTGACTGATCGATCACAGATACGAGATTAGAACGATAACTCGTAGGACATTTTCGTGACGACGCGATGGAGTCCTAAATGTTACTGAACATTCGGTGCCGGGTCGGGGATAGGACGCCCATCGTGTTACTTGAGTCGATTCTTTCGACTGTTGACAATTTCTTGAGATAAAGGGCAGTTTTGGGTGACTTTGATTTCTTTCTCACTAGCTGACCGTAACTGGGGCTAAGCAGATTTTGTTTTGGTCATTTCATACTGTGCTTACATCTGCAAGATTCGAGTTGAAGGAAATATCCACCCCTTATCAGGTTTAAATATTTCTCAGGGCCACTCGATGAGTAATAACTGAAATGCTTGGCCAAGCTCGAATAATGATTCGTTATCAATGAGTTACTCTCAAATACGACCTTTGTGAATAAAGATTTGAAAATTATTTTACATTGAGTGGGAGAAATTTAATTGGATATGAGAATTGGTTATCACACATACACTTGTACGGACAAGTGGGAGATTGTTGGAGCTAGTGTCCTCAACAGTTAGTGCGACAACACGTATAAATCTCTTAAAGGAACACGGGGTATACTTTTTATTTTAGCCAGTTGATTCACGTTTATCAATAACGGTTGGCTTGCTAGAAAGTTTGACGTTATTGTCATACATATGGCGGTAATCAACTGGTCCCTAAGAGTCACACCTAAAGGATTGAATCTGAGAGATATGATTAGATGAAAATGTAATCATATTGATACCCTATTCGACTAAACGGTTAGTCAATGTAATGATGATGTAATTATTTAATACTGATTAAATAATATTAGCTGAGACGAATTAAAATGTTAATTCGTAATTAAATATAAAATGTTACATTTAATTAGTGTGTACTGAAATTATTTAATAAAGATTAAATTATTCAGTTAAATATAAACCGTTATATTTAATTGTTAAAATATAAATATACGATATTTATAAAAGATAAACATTACACTAAGAGAGTGTAACAATCGATTTTTACAGATAAAAATCCGGTTGCTACAGTAGGTCACACGGCTACAGTTGTGGCGTGTGGATCAGTTATGTTGGGAGCGAAATTCTATCTTGTGGTTATTAGGAGAAGTTGTTAGTAGTTTAAACAGAAGAGTTGTATTTTGACTAAAGTACTCGATACACTCACCTATAAATAAAACCAACTCGGTACCTTTACTTGCACGAGTTCTCACGCATAAACCGCCTCCCTCCCCCCTCTCTCTCTCTAGCTTTAATCTTACACAAACTTAAAGGTAATTTTGCAGTTTCTAGCTCAGGAAAGGGTATTTCTCTGGACATCTTGGGTGCAATGATTAGGAGGATATCTGTTTTGATATCTGATCTTAGGCCTTTGCAAGGACAGAAGGTTAATTCTTAATCCCAATCTTTGTATCTTGTTTTTCGTTTATGACTATAAATCATACATTATAATTTTGTTATAATCCTGCATATAAAGAATTGGGAACATATACAGATATTTTCCCACATCCGAAACTCGCACGGGTGATTAATCGAGTCAGATAAAGCGGCAAAAAACATCGGAAGACATTTGACATTACCGGTATTCAATATACCGGTTTCGGCCGAAAATCGAATAACAGTGTAAAAGTGACTTGTAGTAGTTTATAGGGTCTAGAATCAAATAAGATATCTCATGATGCGATTTTGGACATGTGGAATAAAAACATGCTGAAAAATAAAAATGGCTGCTACGACCACCCGAAACGGCTCGAATTGATGTATATAATGCTCGTTTTTTAGGCCTCTGAGCTCCTAGAAGAAAATGTCCGAAAATCGCGCGGATGACTAATCGAGTCAGATTAAGCGGGAACAAAAATTTTCAAAAATATCGGAATACATTTGACGTTACCGGTACGCTATAAACTAGTTTCGGCCGAAACTCGGATAACCGTGTAAAAGTGATTTATATTAGTTTATTCAAATAATCACACACTGTGGAGGACATTTACTCCAACAATCTCCCACTTGTCCTACAAGTGTGTGTGCGATTACGATTCTCATATCCATAAATTATTCTCCCAAGTAATCATATCAAGACTGGTTTCCTCGACTAGAGAGTAACATAACTGATACGAATCATATTCGAGCATGGCCATGCGTTTAAGTTACTACTCCTCGAGTGGCCCTGAGAAATATATATAAAACATGATAAAGGCTGGATATTTTCCTTGCCTTATAACCTGCCGATGGAAGCACAGTATGAAATGGCCCAGTAAAAATCCGATTGGCCTCCTTTTACGGTGCGACCTGGGATAGAAACCTAAACCACCCAAAAACTGTCTATATCGCAAGAAATAAGCAATGGTCAAAAGAACCGACTTTAGGAATCACAATAGACGTCCCATCCACGACCAAGCACCTAATGTATCTTAACATTTAGGACTTTATGTTGTGGTCACTATGTCCTAGGCGATATCATATACCCATATTTGTTATTGATCAGTCAAACGCTTGACTTATGGAATATTTAACCTTCCATCCTTCAACTAACAAAATAATCACCTGAGTTATCAGCTCATATTGGTGTTTACGGACAATGCAGACATATAAAGTAAAACAGTTCACCGTGTGGTGTGCAAAATTGTCATACAATCCACATGTAATACAATATATAGAAATTCAATGATTTTATTAAGTAATAATTGAAATGAAAAAATATCAATCAAATAATGTTTATTACAACTCCGAAACACGTTTTATCCCCATGGATAAGATGTGCCCTTCATGTTTATTATGCGGTAGTGCCTTAGTCAGCGGATCTGCAATATTGTTATCCGTTCTATTCTTGCACAACGCTATCTCCTTGCTCCATGTAATCTCTTATCAGATGAGCTTTTCTTAGTACATGTCTAGATTTGTTGCTAGACTTAGGCTCCTTAGCCTTGAAAATGGCACCACTGTTATCACAATAAAGGGTGATTGGATATTTCCCACTAGGTACTACCTTTAGCCCTTGTAAGAAATAACGCATCCAAATAGCTTCCTTTGCAGCTTCGGAAGCTGCCAAGTACTCAGACTATGTTGTAGAATCTGTTGTAACGCTCCGCTTGGAACTCTTCCAGCTGTCTGCTCCACAATTAAGAGTAAAGACAAAACCGGACTGAGATTTGGAATCATCACGATCGGTTTGGAAACTAGCATCTTTGTAACCCTTTGCACATACCTCCGTGTCTCCACCATATACCAGAGCCCAATCCTTAGTCCTTCGTAAGTACTTAAGGATGTTCTTGACGGCTATCTAGTGACTTTCACCTGGATTATTGTGGTAACGGTTGACCATACTCAATGCATATGCCACGTCTGGACGTGTGCACATCATGGCATACATGATCGACCCTACTGCCAAAGCATAAGGTATCCGACTCATGCGTTTGGTTTCTTCCGGTGTTGTAGGTGATTGTTTCTTACTCAGATGCACCACATGAACAACAGGATATTAACCTCTCTTACAGTTTGTCATACGGAATCTATCAAGAATCTTATCTATATAATCTTCTTGACTCAATGCCAACATCCTTTTCGATCTATCTCTATAGATACGGATGTCTAGAATCCTCTGTGCCTCACCCAAATCTTTCATCTTGAAATGGTTCTTTAACCATGTCTTAACCGACGAGAGCATGGGAATGTCGTTTCTAATCAGTAGTATGTCATCTACATACAATACTAGGAACACGATTTTACTCCCACTTGACTTGATATACAGACATGGCTCTTCGACACTTCGAATGAATCCGTTCTGTTTTATCACGTCATCAAAACGATGATTCCAACTCCGTGATGCTTGCTTAAGTCCATAGATGGAACGCTTAAGCTTGCACACTTTCTTAGGATGTTTAGGATCGATGAAACCCTTAGGCTGTATCATTTATAGTTCTTCTTCCAAAAATCCGTTTAGGAAGGCGGTTTTCACATCCATTTCCCAAATCTCATAATCATGAAATGCGACTATCGCTAGGATAATCCGAATAGATCTAAGCATTACGACTGGAGCAAATATCTCATCATAGTGCAACCCGTGTACTTGAGTGAAACCTTTTGCCACCAATCGTGCTTTATAAACATTTGGTTTTCCATCTAATGCACGCTTTATCTTATTAAGCCATTTGCATTGAAGGGGTCTTACCTTTTCAGGCAAATCAACCAAATTCCATACTTGATTCTCTTGCATGGAATCTATTTCGGACTGCATGGCTTCGAGCCATAGCTTAGAGTCGGAACAGGTCATGGCTCCTTTGTAAGTAGCTGGTTCGATACTCTCAAGGAGTAAAATGTTTTCTACACCACTTTCCTCAACCATACCAATGTATCGGTCTTGGGGGTGAGAAACGCCAACCGACCTCCTAGGTTCCTCTGTAATGGATACCATAGCAGATGTGGAAGGAACACTTTCTTCCATCACACTGTTGGTTTCTGGTTCTTGAACCTCTGACAGATCAAAAGCTCTACTACTCTGTTTGTTCGAAGAGAAACTCTTTCTCTAAAAACTTCGCACTAGCCGCAACAAACACTCTTTGTTCGGTAGGTGAATAAAATTAGTGACCAAAAATTCCATTCGGATAACCTACAAAGTAAGTCTTGACCGATCGTGGGCCTGGCTTGCCTTCGTGTCTCCACTTGACATAAGCTTCACAGCCCCAAACCCGAATAAAAGACAAGTCAGGAACTTTTCCTTTCCACATCTCATATGGAATCTTGTCCGTTGCTTTAGTTGGACTTCGGTTAAGTATTGGAGCAGCCGATTGAAGAGTGAATCCCCATAATGAATCAGGCAAAACCGTGTGACTCATCATGGATCGAACCATATCTCATAAAGTTCAATTTCTCCGTTCGGATACACCATTCAATTGTGGTGTTCCAGGTGGAGTTAACTGCGATCAATACCACAGTCTTTCAGGTGTTGATCAAACTCAGTGGAAAGATACTCCCCACCACGATCATATCGAAGTGCTTTTATCTTCCTATCTAATTGGTTCTCAACCTTATTTTGGAATTCCTTGAACTTGTCAAAGGATTCACTCTTATGTTTCATTAAATAGACATACCCGTATCTACTCAAATCATCTGTAAAAGTGATGAAATATCTATAGCCGTCTCTTGTGTGATTGACATAGGACCACACACATCTGTATGTATGAGTCCTAAAAGATCACTAGCTCGCATTCCAATACCTTTAAAGGAAATACGAGTCATCTTTCCGATGAGACATGATTCACACGTACCAATTGATTCGTAATGAAATGGTGGTATTGACCCATTCTTAATGAGTTTCTCTACGCGTTTTTCATTGATGTGTCCCATTCGACAATGCCATAAATATGTTTGTTCTTTATCACTTGTTTTAACCCTTTTATTATTCACATGATAAACCTCGGTGGTTTGGTCCAAAACATATATTCCGTTTACGGAAACAACCTTTCCATAAATCATATCGTTTAATAAAAAAGTACAACAGTTGTGCTTAATATTAAAACAAAATCCTTCTGTATCCAAAACAGAAATTGAAATAATGTTTTTTGACAAAATAGGAACAAAATAACAATTATTTAAAATCAACTCCAAACCCCTAGGTAGTTTGAGCACATAAGTTCCTATGGAGACAGCTGCAACTTTTGCTCCTTTTCCAACACGAAGATCACGTCCCCTTTCTCAAGTTCACGGACGTCTCTTAAACCCTGCAAGTGATTACACAAGTGAGAACCGCAACCAGTATCGAATACCCATGTTGCTGAACTTGCATGGTTTATTTCAATCATATGAATAAATGAAGATATACCTGTGGCCGTCACACGTCCAGCCTTGATATCCTCGAGGTACTTAGGGCAGTTCCTCTTCCAATTGTTGGGAAATGTGTCCTCAACAATAGTGCGATCACATAATTAAATCTCATGATGAGAATGTGCAAGGGATGATGCGAAATTATATAGTCAACTGACCAACATTTATCAGTAATGATTGGCTATCTAGAGTTTGACATTACTGTCATATGACGGTGGTGGTCAGTTGATCCCTTTAGGTCACACCTATAGGACAATTTCCTTAATTGATAAACTGATCAAGTGTATACTGATACGAGTTGATCAGATTCCTTAAACTCAAATATCGAGAAATCAGAGGTTAAATCTTAATGTAAGATTTATGTTTGAAATTGAAACGTGTCACTTGTCAAACATTAAACGATATTTATGAAATATCGTAATTAGAATGAATCGGGTTGTATATTATTACAAGTGTTGTAAATCGTATTGACGATTACTGAAATGACCATTTTATATATTAGTAATTATGAATTACTAGTCAATTTGTTAAATGTGATTTATTTATTTTATAAATGATATTTATTTGATAAATATGCATTTTAAATTAAGAAAATTATTTCTTATAATTGTGACATTTTATATGTCACATATTATTATACAAATTGTACAAAATGACATTTGATAAAATGGAAGTCCATTTTTGTAGGGTGTGTGGGGAATATAACATGTATTCGCCCTAAACATGAAGGATTATAACGAATATTTACAATTGTGATTATAGTCATAAGATAATTAAAACATGAAAAGAATTACAACCTTGGGTCCTTGCGCGAATTGGCCTAAGAACAGGAATTAAAGTAAATTCCCTCCTATAACTTGCACCCAAGACTTTGTTTGAGACGATACCGCGTGTGATAGAAAGACTCTTCAATTGCCTTGCAATATGGGGAGAGTTTTGTGAGGTTTAGATGTGAGATCTGAGTTTTTGGGAGAAGGATGCTCTCAAAAACCCTAATTGTGGGAATAATGAATTACCAGTAGAATCAGTAACCTGACAAAAGGAGAAGTCCTCTCCTTTTGTAACACTGGCCGGCCGAATTAGGTCTTGGGTAGGAGTGGGCTTTCCACTCTTACCTTATTCCAATGCGTGATTCGACCCATTTTGCTAAAATATAATTCACGGGTATATATTATAAATCGTATACATGTTATCAGATATTAATGCAGTCGATACATCAATAATGGTCTGACAAAAATACGATATTGTATAATTGGCCAAATTAATATAACTGTTTATATTAATACGCGAATTCAATATTTAATTAAATATAACCGTTTATATTTAATTTACGAATTAATCATGTAATCCGTATTAGCTAAAATTATTTAATCCGTATTAAATAATAATCTCAACATCTTATTGACTAAATTTAATAGTCAATACCTCTGACTAACTGTTTAGTCGTATCCGGCATAAATGTGACTGTATTTTCATACCTTCACATCTCTCAAATTTGGCCTATAGGTGTGACGTATAGGGACCAGTTGATCACCGCCATCCATATGACAATAACGTCAAACTTATCTAGCAAGCCAACCGTTATTGATAAACGTGGATCAACTGATAATAATACTGAAGTATGCCCTTGTGATCCTTTAACAGATTTAGTAAGTCATTGTACTAACTGTCAAGGACACCAGCCCCAACAATCTCCCACGTGTCCGTACAAGGGTATGTGCAATGACGTTATCACACTACATGTGGAGGACACAAGCTCCAACAAACTCCTACTTGTCCGTACAACTGTATGTGCGATAACCGATTTTCATATCCTTTTAAAATTTCTCCCACTCAATGTAAGACAATTTGCAAATCTGTATTCGCAAAGGTCGTATCTCACAAGCGATCTGTATCAAGAGTGGTTTCCCCGACTAGAGAGTAACTTAACTGATAAAACGAATCTTTATTCGAGCATGGCCATGTATTTCAGTAACTACTCCTGAGTGCCCCTGAGAAATGATAAAATCCTGATAAGGGTTTGGATATTTCCCTCAACTCGAATCCTGCAGCTGTAAGCACAACATGAAATAACCTAGAAAAAATCCTCTTGGCCCCTGTTACGGAAGACCATGGGAAAGAAACCAAAGTTACCCAAAATCTGCCTTAATCTCAAGAGACAGTTGAAAGTCAAAAGACTCGACTCTAAGGAACACTATGGAGGTCCTATCCACGACCTGTCACCCAATGTTATAAAACATTTAGGACTCCATAACGTTGTCACGGGGTGTCCTACGAGATATCCGTATAACTTGCCTTTGTGATTGGTCAGTCAACTATTTGACTTATGGCTTGTTGAACCCACTATCAACCAACGTCATAAAATGATTACCTGAGTTATCAGCTCAAGTGGGTAATCAAGGACCAAAACGATGTAATGTAATTCAGTTCAGTTTGTGGTGTTCAAAATTGGCGTACAATTCCACATGAAAAACAAAACATTAAATATCATAACAATGAGGTTGTAATAGAGTACACAAGAAAATGAATTATAACATGAATTCATAAAAGAGTACTACAACCTAGGAACACATCTAATTCCCATGGAATTAATGTGCCCTTCATGCTTATCACGTGGTAATGCTTTTGTGAGAGGATCAGCTATGTTGTCATCCGTAGCGATCTTATCAATAAATATCTCCTTTTGCTCCACGTAATCTCTGATTAGATGAGCTTTCCGTTGTACATGTCTAGCTTTGTTGCTAGACTTATGCTCCTTAGCTTGGAAGATGGCACCTTTATTGTCACAATAAACGGTGATTGGGTCATTCGAACTAGGCACTACTGATAGTCCTTGTAAGAATTGACGCATCCATATTGCTTCCTTAGCTGCTTCCGAAGCGGCATAGTACTCGGACTCAGTTGTAGAATCTGCCGTAAGACTTTGCTTAGAACTTTTCCAGCTGACAGTAGCGCCATTAAGACTAAAAACGAATCCAGACTGAGATTTCGAGTCGTCTCGATCCGTTTGGAAGCTAGCATCTGCGTAACCCGTGGCGCAGAGTGTCGAGTCGCCTCCGTAAGTCAATCCCTAATCTTTAGTCCTCCGTAGGTACTTAAGAATGTTTTTCACGGCCATCCAGTGTTGTTCACCTGGACGAGCTTGCAATCGGCTTGTCATACTCAATGCATATGCAAAGTCTGGACGTGTGCATATCATGGCATACATGATCGATCCTATAGCTGAAGCATAAGGAATCCGACTCATGCGCTCTTTCTCTTCCAATGTCTTAGCTTCTTGAGTCTTGCTCAAGTGAAGCCCAGTAGCCATAGGAAGGAACCCTTTCTTGGAGTTCGTCATGCTGAATCTCTCTAGAATCTTATCTATGTAAGACTCCTGACTGAGAGACAACATCCGTCGTGATCTATCCCTGTAAATACGGATGCCCAAAATTCATTGTGCCTCTCCCAGATCTTTCATCTGGAAATGGTTTTTCAACCATGCTTTAACCGAAGAAAGGAGAGGTATGTCATTCCCAATCAAGAGTATGTCATCGACATACAGTACTAGGAAAACAATCTTGCTCCCACTCGACTTGATATAGAGACATGGTTCCTCGACTGATCGAATGAATCCATTCTCTTTTATCACTTGGTCGAAACGATGATTCCAACTCCGTGATGCTTGCTTAAGTCCATAGATAGAACGCTTAAGCTTGCAAACCTTCTTAGGATGTTCCAGATTAATAAAACCCTCGGGCTGTACCTATTGGGGCTGGTGTCCTTGACAATAAAGTACAATGACTTATTAAATCTCTTTAAGGATCACAAGGGCATACTTCAGTATTATTATCAGTTGATCCACGTTTATCAATAACGGTTGGCTTGCTAGATAAGTTTGACGTTATTGTCATACGGATGGCGGTGATCAACTGGTCCCTATACGTCACACCTATAGGACACGTTTGAGAGATGTGAAGGTATGAAAATACAGTCACATTTATGTCGGATACGACTAAACAGTTAGTCAGAGGTATTGACTATTAAATTAGTCAATAAGATGTTGAGATTATTATTTAATACGGATTAAATAATTTTAGCTAATACGGATTACATGATTAATTCGTAAAATAAATATAAACAGTTATATTTAATTAAATATTGTATTCGCGTATTAATATAAACAGTTATATTAATTTGGGTAATTATACAATATCGTAATTTTATCAGACCATTATTAATACATCGACTGCATTAATATCTGATAACACGTGTACGATTTATAAATAAAACCCGCGAATAATATTTAGCTAATCGGTTCGCATCACGCAAAGGAATAAGGTGAGAGTGGAGAAAGCCCACTCTCACCCCAATTCGGCCGACCCACCCGAGTACTACATAAGGAGAGTCCTTCTCCTTATGTCAGACACTAGTAATTCATAAATCTCACAATTAGGGTTTTTGAGAGCATTCTTCTCCCAAAAACTCAGATCTCACATCTAAAACCTCAAAAAGCTCCCCCATATTGCAAGGCAATTGGAGAGTATTTTATAGCACACGCGGCATCATCTCAATCAAGTCTTGGGTGCAAGTTATAGGAGGGAATTTACTTTAATTCCTGTTCTTAGGCCAATTCAAGCAAGGACCCAAGGTTGTATTCTTTTCATGTTTTTATTTATCTTATGACCATATTCACAACTGTAAATTTCATTATAATCCTTCAAGTTTAGGGCGAATACATGCTTTATTCCCCACAAGTGGTATCAGAGTCAAGGCCATGAAATTTTTTACTTTTGTGTTTTTCATAAGTTTTATTTAAAAATTTTGAAAAATCGTTTCTGTCGCTGTTGTAAAACCCCTCGAAAAAGCGGAAATATAAACATATAAAAGTACTAAAAATGCAGCGGAATTAAAACTTTTCAACATAAATAAACATGCGAGGTGTTTTTAACAACTAAACATGCGGAAGATAAAAACATAGATAAGTATATAAGTACTATACAAAAGCACCCCGGGATAGCATATCCCTACAGGCACCAAAGTACGGGAAACATAAAGCTAAGGTCTAGCTAACGAATGGGTAAAATCATCGATGAAGGATCATCGCTCGCTAGCGTCAACGTAACCCCCTGAAGAACAGCATCAAGTACCTACACACATACAACATGTGCGCCACAGTCAGTGGGGAGTGACTAGAGTTCTCATAGCCACCTAGTGTCATACAACAACGAACATGTAAACAAGTATTGTACTCCAACATAAACGATCATGTGAAGCAATTATCTCAACCTCAATTTCCTATCATCATGCGAATACTATGCAAAGGCTCTCAACCAACTTCGGAAACTATTTTGAAGGAGAGCCGGTTTCCCTTCCGGTTGCCCGGCCGGGGGGTCTTTCAATCCAAACCATTTACGAAACCAATTAAAGAGTCATCCAATGCCTTGGATGAACAATACTATAAGCAAGGTACTAAACTCATCAATATCAACATACATATCTGACACTGTACCAACTCTAGGCAAGCAGATATCAACAACAAGTATATAACACTGTACCCCATCCTAGGCAAGTATATACTATATTCAGCAATATCAAACCATGACCCCAATCCTAGGCATGGAGGGATACAAATACACATTACAAGAGAAAACTTATATGAAGACTCCGTTATACAACCACGACATAAATACATAGCCTCGGCAATTATAATCCACATGCATAAATACACCTCAGAATACAAAGGCAAACGGAAACTGTGAGCTAATCCAAATCACAGATCCTACAACAGTATACCTCAAAATACAAAGGCAAGCAGAACTGTGACCTAATCCAAATCACAGTTCCACCACAATCTACCCCATAATACAAAGGCAAGCGAAACTGTAACCTAATCCAAATTATAGTTCCCCACAATATACCCCATAATACAAAGACAACACAAAGTTGTGACCTAATCTCAATCATAGCCCTACAACAATACACCTCAAATACAAAGGCAACACAAACTATGACCTAATCCAAATCATAGTTCTACAACTTCAATTCTGAACTTAATCAATTCTTATCTAATTATACAACCACGTATACTTAAACCAACACTTAATTGACCCCGGGAATTAAGCCGAGGAAGAGCCGGTTTCCCTTTCGGTTGCCCGACCGGGGGGTCTCTATCCTCACTCCATTCCCGAACCCAATATAGTGCCGCCCGAACCTCGGGGACTCCAAACATGTATACGAAGCATACGGAAAGGGAATCAATACAATCCGACTTGAAAATCACAAGTTACGAAGCAAATACTACAATCAGGGGCTCTCAGCCGGTTGGCCACAGGCGGCCGGTCAACCGGCTGAGAGTCCTTTTTACTCTCCTGCCAATTAACAACAAACACAATATAGAGGGTCTCCCAGCCGGCCGGCCGGCTGCCGATCCACCGGCTGGGGACTCTTTTCCTTTCCCTTCTCGCAAACAACTCACAAAGAACACATAAGGGACTCCCAGCCGGCCGGCCGGCTGCCGGTCCACCGGCTGGGGACCCATTTCCCAAATTTTCCTAAAACATCGACAACATATAAAGGGGACTCTGAGCCGGCCGACCGGCTGCCGGTCAGCCTGCCGGCTCAGAGCCTCTGCTCGCAAAACTCGCCAACTTCGCCAATTCCAATCCTTTCAACACTTTACAATTCCGACTCAAACATGTTTCTAAGCAACGATTCTACATTCCCAGCATGTATACCACATCAAATCCACATAAGAACATGTGTTAAAACAATCATTTGGTGACTTAACCACAAAATCACAAATTAAACCGGTCTTAACAAGTATACTCTTAAATCCACTTTCTCATCAAATTCTTCCTCAAATCATCACCAAAATCAGTTTATGTAACAACACAATAACATTAAGAACTTAAGACTAAACTAAGATTCATCAAACACAACCAAAAATCACATAAAGTGCTAATTTAGACAAAAGGCCGAGTTTCTCATTATCGTCACCTTTACTCCGCGAATGCTCCGGTTTACTCTTCAAGGATCACAAGTTCTTCCTCCGGATTGTTACAAGCACCACCTTCAAGCATAAAAGCACGGATTAAAGGGGTAATTTCGTGATTAGGGAAAAACAGCCCCGAAATGAAGTTTCACGAAATTGAAAATGAAAGTGATAGAAAGATCATAAATCTCGCAAGGATTTCGAATATGTAACTTTTACCTTGATACGAGTTCGGGAAGGCCTCGAGATGATGATTTAAAGCTTAAGAAATGAGTTGAAAATGGTGTTTGGAGTTTACAGTGGAAAAGAACTGAAGGAGGAGGGTTTGTCGATGGATGGTGGGGTTTTGGTTGTCCTTTTAAAACTTGAGACGGGTTTACTTAATTCAAGTGAAACGGAAATGTGAGACGGGTTGTTATTAAATAAACGAGGCATCTTAAGATTAAATGATTTTTAAGACGAACTTAACGGAAATCTTAAAAATATAAATTACGATTATTATTAAAATATTATTAAATTCCGTAAATTACTTTATTTTAATAAAATATTCCTTACGAAAATACGGGATGTTACAATCACCCCATCTTTCAAAAATTTTTGTCCTCGAAACTTGAAAGCAGTGACAAGGACAAGTTAACCGATTAAAGTTTTCACGTAACTTGTTTTACAAACTTAGGTTCCTTTCAAAGGTTTCAAACGATTTTTCCAAGGCACAAGTCTTCGTCAATGGACGTTGGGGTTCTCGTTGTACATTCAAGAGCCCGACATTCCAAATCTGAGACAAGTCCCAAAAATTAAATAAAATAAAATTAAAAATTTAGATCGATCCGGTGTCGATAAGCATAGCTCAAGTTATCAGACGTCTCCAATAACGAGTTCAAATGACAATCGACGCTGAGATTAATCAAATTGCAAGTCAAGTAACTCTTTAAAACCAGGTTTCCCGAAAAATTATCACCAAAACCTATCAAAGTTGAAAGATTATCCACTTACTTTAACCAAAACCCTTTCGAAAACAAGCTTTTATTTCAAAAATCTTCAGAAAGAGCAAAGTCGCGAAATCTTACAAGTTGCAATTGGCTGAAAGGAAGGTGGCTTGGCGAAATTACAGGTGCACAGACGGAAATCGGTGCACGGAGGAGATTAAGATTTAGAGCAAATGATAAGACCTCGGGCCTTAGAAGAAGATAGGGAAGAAGGGTCAAAGATGAAGACATACCAGTGATCAACTGAGGGCAAGTCTCTGCAGTAGCTCTGCTCATCACGTACACGGTACCCTTGGTCTTCGGCTTTCGAACAGCACCAGCAGCAGTGGCAGTCCTCCCAACAACAGTCTTCTTCTCCGGACACTCTTAGAAGCGATGCCCAGGCTTCTTGCAGGTGTAGCACAAGTAGGGATCACCGTTACAGTTAACACCAGGGTGAAGGGCCTTGTGACACTTGAAACACCTCAGGGAAGGATCAGGGGCAGGGCGGGGATCCATGGTCTTGGAGGAACCAATCTTCTGAAACTTTTCATGCTGAATTTCTGGAGAATCAGGTGAAGGATCAAGGGGTCTCTTCCCAAGAGAGCGAGCCTGAGGGGAACTGAGAGCAGAAGAAGCTCTAGCCTCTGCATCTATGGCCTTAATTGAATTCTCAGCCCGAATAGCATCATCATACACCTCCACGAAAGAAGTAGAATCTCTGCGAATCATACTCTCGATGCGGGCACCTAACTTTCCTTTGTAGAAGTAGACTCTCTCGAATTCATCCCTTACGAACCGAGAAGCAAAGTGAGCCAACTGATTATACTTGTCCGTGAACTCCTGCACTGTCATGTCTCCTTGCTTGAAATCCATGAACTCCTTCAGTCTTTGAGAACGAAGCTCCTTAGGATAAAACCTCGTCTCGAGCTTATCCTTAAAAGCCTCCCAATCGAACAAAGGATCAAGAGTGAAAGTAGGTCCAGTCAATGCCCACCACCTATCGGCCTCAAGGGTCAGAAAGTGAGTGGCTAGCCGCACTCTATCCTCTCTACCCACCGAATACAGGGTAGAGCTCTTTTCCATCTCCCTGAACCACTCGGTAAGAGCTACCGGATCAACCTCGCCACCATAAGTCTTCACATGGCTCCTCGACATTTGGGATGCTACCCAAGAGAAGCTACCAGGACGGTTAGCCTCGTTGCCTGGCGGTGGAGGAGGTGGAACATTCCCTACTTGCTGTCGCTGGGTCTCAAGCAAGTGATGGATTGCTTGCAACATAATGTTATCAGCAGCTGTGGTTCTCACCATCCTTCAAAAGAGAAAACAGTGTTAACCTAACAATTAACATTCACAAACAGTCTACCACTTGTCCTTAAGTCTACCCAAATCTCTCATTCATTATTCAAGTTATTGGTTAAGTTAAGTTTGGGGATTACATGAGTGCGTCGGGAGCGATAATGCTCTGATACCAACTGTAAAACCCCTCGAAAAAGCGGAAATATAAACATACAAAAGTACTAAAAATGCAGCGGAATTAAAACTTTTCAACATAAATAAACATGCGAGGTGTTTTTAACAACTAAACATGCGGAAGATAAAAACATAGATAAGTATATAAGTACTATACAAAAGAATCCCGGGATAGCATATCCCTACAGGCACCAAAGTACGGGAAACATAAAGCTAAGGTCTAGCTAACGAATGGGTAAAATCATCGATGAAGGATCATCGCTCGCTAGCCTCAACGTAACCCCCTGAAGAACAGCATCAAGTACCTACACACATACAACATGTGCGCCACAGTCAGTGGGGAGTGACTAGAGTTCTCATAGCCACCTAGTGTCATACAACACCGAACATGTAAACAAGTATTGTACTCCAACATAAACGATCATCTGAAGCAATTATCTCAACCTCAATTTCCTATCATCATGCGAATACTATGCAAAGGCTCTCAACCAACTTCGGAAACTATTTGGAAGGAGAGTCGGTTTCCCTTCCGGTTGCCCGGCCGGGGGGTCTTTCAATCCAAACCATTTACGAAACCAATTAAAGAGTCATCCAATGCCTTGGATGAACAATACTATAAGCAAGGTACTAAACTCATCAATATCAACATACATATCTGACACTGTACCAACTCTAGGCAAACAGATATCACAAGCAAGTATATAACACTGTACCCCATCCTAGGCAAGTATATACTATATTCAGCAATATCAAACCATGACCCCAATCCTAGGCATGGAGGGATACAAATACACATTACAAGAGAAAACTCATATGAAGACTCCGTTATACAACCACGGCATAAATACATAGCCTCAGCAATTATAATCCACATGCATAAATACACCTCAGAATACAAAGGCAAACGTAAACTGTGACCTAATCCAAATCACAGATCCTACAACAGTATACCTCAAAATACAAAGGCAAGCAGAACTGTGACCTAATCCAAATCACAGTTCCACCACAATCTACCCCATAATACAAAGGCAAGCGAAACTGTAACCTAATCCAAATTACAGTTCCCCACAATATACCCCATAATACAAAGGCAACACAAAGCTGTGACCTAATCCCAATCACAGCCCTACAACAAGACACCTCAAATACAAAGGCAACACAAACTATGACCTAATCCAAATCATAGTTCTACAACTTCAATTCTGAACTTAATCAATTCTTATCCAATTATACAACCACGTATACTTAAACCAACACTTAATTGACCCCGGGAATTAAGCTGAGGGAGAGCCGGTTTCCCTTTCGGTTGCCCGACCGGGGGGTCTCTGTCCTCACTCCATTCCCGAACCCAATATAGTGCCGCCCGAACCTCGGGGACTCCAAACATGTATACGAAGCATACGGAAAAGGAATCAATAAAATCCGACTTGAAAATCACAAGTTACGAAGCAAATACTACAATCAGTGGCTCTCAGCCGGTTGGCCACAGGCGGCCGGTCAACCGGCTGAGAGTCCTTTTTACTCTCCTGCCAATTAACAACAAACACAATATAGAGGGTCTCCCAGCCGGCCGGCCGGCTGCCGATCCACCGGCTGGGGACTCTTTTCCTTTCCCTTCTCGCAAACAACTCACAAAGAACACATAAGGGACTCCCAGCCAGCCGGCCGGCTGCCGGTCCACCGGCTGGGGACCCATTTCCCAAATTTTCCTAAAAAATCGACAACATACAAAGGCGAGTCTGAGCCGGCCGACCGGCTTCCGGTCAGCCTGCCAGCTCAGAGCCTCTGCTCGCAAAACTCGCCAACTTCGCCAATTCCAATCCTTTCAATACTTTACAATTCCGACTCAAACATGTTTCTAAGTAACGATTCTACATTCCCAGCATGAATACCACATCATATCCACATAAGAACATGTGTTAAAACAATCATTTGGTGACTTAACCACAAAATCACAAATTAAACCGGTCTTAACATGTATACTCTTAAATCCACTTTCTCATCAAATTCTTCCTCAAATCATCACCAAAATCAGTTTATGTAACATCACAATAACATTAAGAACTTAAGACTAAACTAACATTCATCAAACACAACCAAAAATCACATAAAGTGCTAATTTAGACAAAAGGCCGAGTTTCTCATTATCGTCACCTTTACTCCGCGAATGCTCCGGTTTACTCTTCAAGGATCACAAGTTCTTCCTCCGGATTGTTACAAGCACCACCTTCAAGCATAAAAGCACGGATTAAAGGGGTAATTTCGTGATTAGGGGAAAACAGCCCCGAAATGAAGTTTCACGAAATTGAAAATGAAAGTGATAGGAAGATCATAAATCTCGCAAGGATTCCGAATATGTAACTTTTACCTTGATATGAGTTCGGGAAGGCCTCGAGATGATGATTTAAAGCTTAAGAAATTAGATGAAAATGGTGTTTGGAGTTTACAGTGGAAAAGAAATGAAGGAGGAGGGTTTGTCGATGGATGGGGTCTCATGTGGGGTTTTGGTTGTCCTTTTAAAACTTGAGACGGGTTTACTTAATTCAAGTGAAACGGAAATGTGAAACGGGTTGTTATTAAATAAACGAGGCATCTTAAGATTAAATGATTTTTAAAACGAACTTAACGGAAATCTTAAGAATATAAATTACGATTATTATTAAAATATTAAATTCCGTAAATTACTTTATTTTAATAAAATATTCCTTACGAAAATACGGGATGTTACAGCTGTGTCGGTCGGTCGACCCCTTGTTGTGGTCGGTCGACCGCCTCCCGCATAGGTTTTCTGTTTTTCGGCAGTTTCTCTTTTGCTTAATCGATCTTGTTTTCGATTCCTGTTTACATATTGTTAATTAATCGATATTCTTGACAATATGTGAACCCTAATTGCTGTTTATTTTGATTTACGTGTTTTGAATCAAAGGTTAAAACTTGTTTTGATTGAAAGTACAACAATTTCGCGTTTTCAGAAACTCGTCTTGGTATTTTGTGGTCGGTCGACCTGTTTATTGGGTCGGTCAACCACTCTGCAGTTACAGGAATAATAAAAAAAAAAAAAATTCTGTCAGGAGGTCGGTCGACCTGTTTATTGGGTCGGTAGACCTCTTTTCTGTAACAGTCGTTTTATTTTTGGAAAATAACTTGTTTTTATTTTCCCTTGGCCCAAGTAATATGCTATATACGGAAATAGTGTATTATTTTTGTGAAACGGTTCACTCTCGTATGATACATATTATTTTAAAACGGTTTAAGATAATGGATTATAAACTTATTAAAATTAAAGTGGTTAAAACAGTATAATCACATAATTTTAATCCTGATAAGGTGGTTTGGTAAAATTTGTTAATCATAATAACAATATTATGTCATGTATAAATTTTAATTTTAGTTGATGCATTTTATTTATCGTCTTGTTGAATGCCTTGTGGATGCTTTCAATAACGTATTTATTTTTGCAAACGGTTGTAACTTAGTGTGGCCTTAGAAGATTGTGTCACCGTAATGATGGGACACAGTCTTGCTTGTAATTTTGAGATCTTGAATCTCCGTTTTGGGTTTTTGCCATGTAATTACTTTTGTATTTAAATTAGAATGTAAATAGGGTTATATTTGTAATTTAAATTAGTAATTTTGTGACGACCAAAGACGGAGACCGGATGCTCACTCCCGCTGCAATGACCAAGATGGAACATCAAGACAAGCTTCTAGGGTCCAACGGTGGATTCCAAGTTGTTTTATGTTTATTTTGGTAGGATAGGCCACACTAGGACTTTTATTTACGTTTATCGCATTTATTTTATGCTTTCATCGATAATAGCTTGCATCATATTCCGCCTAAAACCAAACCACCTATAACATCCCTGAAAACTGACTCATGTAGAGGTTACGCGTTAGTTTTCTGTGACAATACAGATGTCACACGTCAATTGCAAAGCCATCACTTTGTTTCATTCATTCACGCATATGCTAGATATTAGTTCACTTAAAATGGATAAATATAAGTTGATGGGGTCTTCCTCGTATAACCTAAAATTGAGAATAGTCTTTATAAATCAGACTCCCATGAATCCCTTCTTCGTCGGTAGGCATAATATGACCCCTTCTACGTCGGTTAAGTGGGAACAGATGATTTATTTTATCTCAACATCATGGTCACTCGATACTATCTAGCGACTGAGATGGACTAATAGATAGGATTTACGGAAATCTATCGACCAAGAGTTCCAACGGTGGAATTAGCCAAACTGTGGGCTTATTAATATACGGAAATTGAGTCTTGGGATCGTTTATATAATTCTTGAGGAAGATCAATTATATAAATGCATGAGTCTACGAGTTTAAATACAATTTAATATAGACTTAAATCACAACAATGTATGAGTTGCTTATATGGTTTTTGTTTTATCTTCTTTTCAGTGTAGAACACGATCATTTAAACTACTGTATATCTAATGGTTGGTGAAGACCCAATGCCAAGTGCCAAGCTAGCACGTGAATCCTGGCTAAAAGCATTCATGGACTCCATGAATCAGTCTAATAGACTGAGGAATGATGGGTCAAACTTCTCTGACTGCGAGGCAGCACTACGGAATGCTGCCATTGCTGACGGAAAGCTTAAGTACTTAACTGAGCCAATTCCGGCACACCCAGGATCTGGAGCTAGAGCTAACGAAGTTCGCGCTCATAGCGACTTCGTCATGGAAGCGGGTGCGATAAAGAACGTACTCATCTATGCAATGGAATCCAATTTGCAAAGACGCTTCATAGCCCATGGTGCAAACAAGATTTTCACCACGCTCACTAACGAATTCTCGAAAGCTCCGAGGATCGTTTCTTATGAGCATACCTGTCGCTTCTTTGAGGCGAAACTCCAGAAGGGCCAAGCTGTTAGCCCACATATTCTTTACATGCTTGAAAATATCGAGAAACTGGAGGCCCTAAACTGCAAGATTAGTGAGAACATAATCGTTGATCGAATGCTTCATTCGCTTCATGATGGGTTCGCCCTCTTTAGGGCCAACTATTACATGAACGACATGAAGAAGACTCCTCATGAGCTCCACTCCCTTCTCGTACAGACCGAGAAGGATCTGAAATTAAGTGGGAGCGTGAAGCAAGATGTTCTCATGATCTCCAGTAAGGGTAAGGGTAAGGGTAAAGCTAAAGCTCAGGGCGACCTAACAGTAGGTAAACCCAAGTTTAAGAAGTCAAGATTTACTAAGAGTGGGCCAGGTGAGTCGAGCAACTCACAGGGCAAGACAAAGAGCAAGGATACTAGCATGGAATGTCACCATTGCCACAAGACTGGGCATTGGAGGCGCTAATGCCCCGTGTATCGTGAGGACATTAAGGCAGGCCGTGTTACTCCTGTTGGTATGTCTTCTTCTTCTTTTATTCACATGATTGAGATTAACCATGCAAGTTACGGAACTTGGGTACTAGATACTGGTTGTGGTTCTCATCTATGTAATCATGTGCAGGGCCTCCGAAACCAAGAACCCCTCATCAAGGGTGAGGTTGACCTGCGTGTCGGGAATGGAGCACGTGTTGCTGCACTCTCGAGGGGAACATACGTGATCCAGCTTCCAAGTGGATTCGAGTTATCTTTATATAACTGTTATTATGTTCCTTGTTTGTCCAAAAACATTATTTCAGTTTCTGCGCTTGACAAACTTGGTTTTTCATTTGTAATAGAAAATAACAGTTGTGTTTTCTCATTACACAATATGATTTATGGCAAGGCAGTTTCCATGAATGGAATTTATGTTTTAGATCAAACCACCGAAATATTACATGTGAATAATAAGAGATTAAAGGTAGGTGACAAAGATCAAACTTATCTATGGCATTGTCGTATGGGACACATAAATGAGAAACGCGTAAAACAGCTCATACAGAATGGAGCTATCTCGACCTTTGATTTCGAATCATATGGCACGTGTGAATCATGTCTCATCGGTAAATGACTCGTATTTCCTTCAAAGGTGTTGGAATGCGCGCTGCCGACCTATTAGGACTCATACATACGGACGTATGTGGCCCTATGTCGATCAACGCACGAGAAGGCTATAGGTATTTCATCACTTTCACGGATGATTTGAGTAGATATGGCTATGTCTACTTAATGAAACATAAAAGTGAATCCTTTGACAAGTTCAAAGAATACCAGAATCGGGTACAGAACCAGTTGGGAAGAAAGATTAAAGCACTACGTTCTGATCGTGGTGGTGAGTATCTTTCACACGAGTTTGATCAACACCTTAAAGACTGTGGTATCGTTCTACAGTTGACTCCACCTGGAACACCACAATTAAATGGTGTATCCGAACGGAGAAATCGAACTTTACTTGATATGGTTCGATCCATGATGAGTCACACCGTTGTGCCTGATTCATTGTGGGGCTATGCTCTTTTGTCGGCCGCTCTAAAACTTAACCGAAGTCCGTCTAAAGCCGTTGACAAGACTCCATATGAACTATGGAAGGGAACGGTCCCTAACTTGTCCTTTATTCGGGTTTGGGGCTGCGAGGCTTATGTCAAGTGGAGACACGAGGATAAGCTCGGCCCGCGATCGGTCAAGACATACTTTATAGGCTATCCAAAGGGAACTTTTGGTCATTACTTCTACTCGCCAACCGAACAACGTGTTTTTGTTGCGGCTAGTGCGACGTTCTTAGAGAAAGAATTTCTCGAGAACAAGTCTAGTAATAGAACCTTCGATTTATCGGAGGTTCAAGAACCAACTACCGAGCAACCATTGGAGGAAACAGTTCCTTCAACCGAGGCTGCGGTAGATATTCCTCAGGAACCTAGGAGGTCGGGAAGAGTCTCCATTCCTCCGGACAGATACATTGGTATGGTCGAGGAACATGATATGGATGACGTCTTACTACTAGAGGGTAATGAACCCTCAACCTATAAAGGTGCCATGACCAGTTCTGACTCAAAGCTATGGCTAGAAGCCATGCAATCCGAGATGGACTCCATGTATGAGAACAACGTGTGGGATCTTGTGGACCTACCTGCAAAGGTACGCCCCCTTCAATGCAAATGGCTTTACAAAATAAAGCATGCCGTGGAAGGTAAACAAGATATCCATAAGGCAAGACTAGTTGCTAAAGGTTTCACCCAAGTGCCAGGCTTTCACTACGATGAGATCTTTGCACCCATAGTCATGCTACGTTCCATTCGGATTATCTTAGCGATAGCCGCATTTCATGACTATGAAATATGGCAAATGGACGTTAAAACCGCCTTCTTAAACGGTTATTTGGAGGAAGAGTTGTACATGGTACAACCCGAGGGTTTTATTGATCCAGGACATCCTAAGAAGGTTTGCAAGCTTAAGCGTTCCATCTATGGACTTAAGCAAGCATCGCGGAGTTGGAATCATCGCTTCGACCAAGTGATAAAAGAGAATGGATTCGTTCGATCAGTCGAGGAACCATGTCTCTATATCAAGTCGAGTGGGAGCAAGATTGTCTTCCTAGTACTGTATGTCGATGACATACTCTTGATTGGGAATGACATACCTCTCCTTTCTTCGGTTAAAGCATGGTTGAAAAACCATTTCCATATGAAAGATTTGGGAGAGGCACAAAGAATTTTGGCTATCCGTATCTACAGGGATAGATCACGACGGATGTTGTCTCTCAGTCAGGAGTCTTACATAGATAAGATTCTAGAGAGATTCAGCATGACGAACTCCAAGAAAGGGTTCCTTCCTATGACTACTGGGCTTCACTTGAGCAAGTCTCAAGAAGCTAAGACATTGGAAGAGAAAGAGCGCCTGAGTCGGATTCCTTATGCTTCGGCAATAGGATCGATCATGTATGCCATGATATGCACACGTCCAGATGTTGCATATGCATTGAGTATGACCAGTCGATTCCACGCTCATCCAGGTGAACAACACTGGATGGTCGTGAAAAACATTCTTAAGTACCTACCGAGGACTAAAGATTGGGGATTGACTTATGGAGGCGACTCAACGCTCTGCGCCACGGGTTACGCAGATGCTAGCTTCCAAACGGATCGAGATGACTCGAAATCTCAGTCTGGATTCTTTTTTACTCTTAATGGCGCTGCTGTGAGCTGGAAAAGTTCTAAACAGAGTGTTACAGCAGATTCTACGACGGAGTCCGAGTACTATGCCGCCTCAGAAGCAGCTAAGGAAGCAATATGGATGCGTCAATTCTTACAAGGACTCTCAGTAATGCCTAGTTCGAATGACCCAATAACCGTTTATTGTGATAATAAAGGTGCCATCTTCCAAGCTAAGGAGCATAAGTCTAGGAACAAGGCTAGGCATGTACAACAGAAAGCTCATCTAATCAGAGATTACGTGGAGCAAAAGGATATTTTCATTGATAAGATCGCTACGGATGCCAACATAGCCGATCCTCTCACTAAAGCATTGCCACGTGATAAGCATGAAGGGCACATTCATTCCATGGGAATTGGATGTGTTCCTAAGTTGTAGTACTCTTTTATCAATTCTTGTAATAATTCATTTTCTCGTGTACTCTATTCAACCTCATTGTTATGATATATAATGTTTTGTTTTTCATATGGAATTGTACGCCAATTTTGAACACCACAAAGTGAACTGAATAACATTACATCGTTTTAGTCCTTGATTACCCACTTGAGCTGATAACTCGGGTAATCATTTTGTGACGTTGGTTGATGGTGGGTTCAACGAGCCATTAGTCACACGACTGACTGACCAATCACAAAGGCGAGTTATACGGATATCTCGTAGGACACCCCGTGACAACGTTATGAAGTCCTAAATGTTTTATAACATTGGGTGCCAGGTCGTGGATAGGACCTCCATAGTGTTCCTTAGAGTCGAGTCTTTTGACTTTCAACTGTCTCTTGAGATTAAGGCAGATTTTGGGTAACTTTGGTTTCTTTCCCACGGTTATCGTAACAGGGGCCAAGAGGATTTTTTCTGGGTTATTTCATGCTGCGCGATATCGGCAGGATTCGAGTTGAGGGAAATATCAGGATTTTATCATTTCTCAGGGCCACTCGAGGAGTAGTAACTGAAATGCATGGCCATGCTCGAATACAGATTCGTTTTATCAGTTAAGTTACTCTCTAGTCGGGGAAACCACTCTTGATACAGATCGCTTGTGAGATACGACCTTTGCAAATGCGGATTTGCAAATTGTCTTACATTGAGTGGGAGAAATTTTAAAAGGATATGAGAATCGGTTATCGCACCTACACTTGTACGGACAAGTGGGATTTTGTTGGAGCTTGTGTCCTCCACATCTAGTGTGATAACGTCATTGCACATACCCTTGTACGGACAAGTGGGAGATTGTTGGGGCTGATGTCCTTGATAATTAAGTACAATGACTTATTAAATCTCTTTAAGGATCACAAGGGCATACTTCAGTATTGTTATCAGTTGATCCACGTTTATCAATAACGGTTGGCTTGCTAGATAAGTTTGACGTTATTTTCATACGGATGGCGGTGATCAACTGGTCCCTATACGTCACACCTATAGGACACGTTTGAGAGATGTGAAGGTATGAAAATACAGTCACATTTATGCCGGATACGACTAAACAGTTTGTCAGAGGTATTGACTATTAAATTAGTCAATAAGATGTTGAGATTATTATTTAATACGGATTAAATAATTTTAGCTAATACGGATTACATGATTAATTCGTAAATTAAATATAAACGGTTATATTTAATTAAATATTGTATTCGCGTATTAATATAAACAGTTATATTAATTTGGGTAATTATACAATATCGTAATTTTATCAGACCATTATTAATACATCGACTGCATTAATATCTGATAACACGTGTACGATTTATAAATAAAACCCGCGAATAATATTTAGCTAATTGGGTCGAATCACGCAAAGGAATAAGGTGAGAGTGGAGAAAGACCACTCTCACCCCAATTCGGTCGACCCACCCGAGTACTACATAAGGAGAGTCCTTCTCCTTATGTCAGACACTGGTAATTCATAAATCTCACAATTAGGGTTTTTGAGAGCATTCTTCTCCCAAAAACTCAGATCTCACATCTAAAACCTCAAAAAGCTCTCCCCATATTGCAAGGCAATTGGAGAGTATTTTCTAGCACGCGGCATCATCTCAATCAAGTCTTGGGTGCAAGTTATAGGAGGGAATTTACTTTAATTCCTGTTCTTAGGCCAATTCAAGCAAGGACCCAAGGTTGTATTCTTTTCATGTTTTTATTTATCTTATGACCATATTCACAACTGTAAATTTCATTATAATCTTTCAAGTTTAGGGCGAATACATGCTTTATTCCCCAGAGTACCATGTACAACTCGTCCTCCAAATAACCGTTTAAGAAGGCGGTTTTAACGTCCATTTGCCAGATTTCATAGTCATGAAATGCGGCGATCGCTAAGATAATCCGAATGGAACGCAGCATGACTACGGGTGCAAAGATCTCATCGTAGTGCAAGCCTGGCACTTGGGTGAAACCTTTAGCAACTAGTCTTGCCTTGTGGATATCTTGTTGTCCTTCCACGGCATGCTTAATCTTGTAAAGCCATTTGCATTGAAGAGGACGTACCTTTGCAGGTAGGTCCACAAGATTCCACACGTTGTTCTCATACATGGAGTCCATCTCGGATTGCATGGCTTCTAGCCATAGCTTTGAGTCAGAACTGGTCATGGCACCTTTATAGGTTGTGGGTTCATTACCCTCTAGGAGTAAGATGTCATATATATCATGTTCCTCGACCATACCAATGTATCTGTCCGGAGGAATAGAGACTCTTCCCGACCTCCTAGGTTCCTCAGGAATATCTACCGTAGCCGGGCTTGAAGGAACTGCTTCCTCCAATGGTTGCTCGGTAGTTGGTTCTTGAATCTCCGATAAATCGAAGGTTTTACTACTCGACTTGTTCTCGGGAAATTCTTTCTCTAAGAACGTCGCACTAGCCGCAACAAAAACACGTTGTTCGGTTGGCGAGTAGAAGTAATGACCAAAAGTTCCTTTTGGATAGCCTATAAAGTATGTCTTGACCGATCGCGGGCCGAGCTTATCCTCGTGTCTCCACTTGACATAAGCCTCGCAGCCCCAAACCCGAATAAAGGACAAGTTAGGGACTGTTCCCTTCCATAACTCGTATGGAGTCTTGTCAACAGCTTTAGACGGACTTCGGTTAAGTATTAGAGCGGCCAACAAAAGAGCATAGCCCCATAATGAATCAGGCACAACGGTGTGACTCATCATGGATCGAACCATATCAAGTATAGTTCGATTTCTCCGTTCGAACAAACCATTTAATTGTGGTGTTCCAGGTGGAGTCAACTGTAGAACGATGCCACAGTCTTTAAGTTGTTGATCAAACTCGTGAGAAAGATACTCGCCACCACGATCAGACCGAAGTGCTTTAATCTTTCTGCCCAGTTGGTTCTGTACCCGATTCTTGTATTCGTTGAACTTGTCAAAGGATTCACTTTTATGTTTCATTAAGTAGACATAGCCATATCTACTCAAATCATCCGTGAAAGTGATGAAATACATATAGCCTTCTCGTGCGTTGATCGACATAGGGCCACATACATCCGTATGTATGAGTCCTAATAGGTCGGCAGCGCGCATTCCAACCCCTTTGAAGGAAATACGAGTCATCTTACCGATCAGACATGATTCACACGTGCCATATGATTCGAAATCAAAGGCCGAGATAGCTCCATTCTGTTTGAGCTGTTTTACGCGTTTCTTATTTATATGTCCCATACGGCAGTGCCATTGGTAAGTTAGATCTTTGTCACCTACCTTTAATGTAAAACCCCCCGCGAAAGCGGAAATATAAAACACACAAAGTACTAAAAATGCAGCGGATTTAAAACTTTTTGAACATAAACATCATGCGAGGTGAATTAAAACTGAAACTGGAAACTGAAACTGATATAAACAAAATAGATAAGTATAACAGTTCTAAGTACGAAAACAAAAATATATACAAAGCCTGGGATGGAACATCCCTACAGGCACCAAAATATAAATTGTATCAAATCTAAGAGTCTAGCTAAACGGTGAACGTGTAAGTCATATGATGAAAGGATCATCACTCGCTAGCTCTCAAGTGAACCCCGATCCAACCTGCATGTACCTACATACATGAAAACATGTACGCCACAATCAGTGGGGAGTGACTAGAGTTCTCCTAGACACCTTTTGTAACGACACGTAACAAGTAAAGCAAACAGAATACTCCGACATATATAAACATGTGAAGTATAACCATATCTCAATAACTGATCATCAACTATCATGCAATCACTAGTGCACGACTCTCAACCAACTTCATAAACCGTTAGGAAGGAGAGCCGGTTTCCCTACTGGTTACCCAGTCTGGGGGTCTTTCAATCCAACTATTTATGAAACCGATCAAAGAGTCATCCAATGCCTTGGATGATCAAACTATAACTCAAGCAATATAATCATCAACTTCATCATGCATATCTGACACTGTACCAAACTCTAGGCAAGCAAATATAACACAAACACTAGCAATGGGTCCAGAGGTGAACTTAACACATATCCCACTACCAAACAATGTCGGGTCCAGAGGTGAACTTAACACATATCCCAACATGTAAATCAAGTAAAGGGTCCAGAGGTGAACTTAACACATATCCCTATACATACAATTCAAGAAAAGGGTCCACAGGTGAACTTAACACATATCCCTAATCATCCATAAGCAGAGGGTCCAGAGGTGAACTTAACACATATCCCAATGCTACAAACAAGTATTGGGTCCAGAGGTGAACTTAACACATATCCCAATACACAGCTATCGCACACCGGGTCCAGAGGTGAACTTAACACATATCCCGTGTAAGAAAACCGATCACGTGTCAGGTCCAGAGGTGAGCTTAACACATATCCTGACACGCCACAAGCAAAACACGTAATGGGTCCAGAGGTGAGCTTAACACATATCCCATCACGCGACATACAAAACACGTAATGGGTCCAGAGGTGAACTTAGCACATATCCCATTGCGCGACATACAACTCAACCATTAACATCAAAAGATAGAAACTAACCTATAGCTCTAACTTCTTAAACCACTAAACAACACTTAATTGATCTCGGAAACTAAGACGAGGGAGAGCCGATTTCCCTTTCGGTTACCCGACCGGGGGGTCTCTATCCTCACTCCATTCCCGAACCCAATATAGTGTCGCCCATCCTCCGGGGACCTCAACACATATCAAAAGTACAAGGAACGAGTTTCAATCAAAACCGATTAACCGTTTAAAAGTTACACACGAATTACGAATTCGAAACAAAAATAAGCTTCAGGGGTCCCCAGCCGGCCTACCGGCTGGTGATCCATCTCAGCCTCCCTCTTTCTTAAAAATGAAAACAGCCACAAAGGACTCCAAGCCGGTCGGTAGGCAGCCGGCCTACCGGCTGGGAACCCAATCCCAACTTACGCAATAATTACCAATGAGGCTCCCAGCCGGTTGGCAGGCGGCCGGTCTACCGGCTGGGCACCACAATCCCTACACTTAAAATTTACGACATAAACTCAAAGAGGCTACCAGCCGGCCTAGTGGCGGGCAGTTCAAAACCTATTTCCTCTAAAACCCGCAAAACCCACTAAAGACACTCCCAGCCGGTCGACCGGCGGCCGGTCGGTCGACCGGCTCAGAGAGCCTGCTCGCCAAAAACGCATTTTCCGTGTACTCAAAACTCCAATAAATCGATACTAAACCTAGGAATCGCAACATGTGAAGTTTACCCAATATCACAAATCATCCATTAACACTATCTAACAGCAAACAAACCCATAACAATCCTCAATACGATTATATTTTGTATCCGTCGCAAAACATAAATTTCAGAAATTAAACCATTACTCATATGAAACATAAAGTAAGCATATAATCCTCAAGTAAGGTCATTCCTAACATGTTACTAAGTCCATTAATCATCAACCTCAAACAAAAATCAGAAATAACAACAAGAACACAACAAAACTTGCTATTTTAACAAAAAGGCCGAGTTACTCGTAATCGTCACCTTAAATGCAATCCCGCTCAAAGCTCGTCTTCCACAATGAAGCTATCTATGTCCGGGTCCTCCAAGCCTTCGCCTACAATCAAGAAAAACGAGTTTAAGGGATCAAAAGACGATTTAAGGAAAAATAGCCCAAATTTCGAAATAGGAGAAATGAAAATCGGAAGTGACGGATGGTTTGCAAATTTGATGAGGATTCCGAAAATGATATTATTACCTCTTGATGAACGGATGATGAAGAAAAGAGGAAAAGAAGATGAATAAATATGGAGGTTTTTGAGAAAATGAGTTTACTGTTATATTGTTTTGAGGATGAAGATGTATGTCGACACATTTGGGTTTTAAGGGGTTTAAGGGTTGTCCTTTCCATTTAAATGAAACGGGTTTGGATATCTTGAACGGGTTTTAATATGTGAACTTAAGTTACCAAGTTGGTATTCGTCTTAAGGACTTAAGGCTCTTAAGACGGATCTTACTATTCATTAAAAATACTTTACGATAATTTATTAAAATATTATTTTATTACTTGAAATAATTAAAAACCCTTAAAATATATTTTATAAAAATACGGGATGTTACAATCACCCCAACTTCAAAAGGTTTCGTCCTCGAAACTCGAACGAAGATAAATTCTAACTAACTATAGCCCAATCAAAAAGAGAAGGATGCGCAGCACACATCGATGCCTCGGTCTCCCACGTCTGCTCCTCAACATCACCGCAACGCCAAATGATCTTCACTAATGGCACCACCTTGCTCCTAAGCTTCCTATCCTGTCGGTCTAGGATCTTCACGGGACGCTCCTCGAAAGCAAGACTCGGCTCCAGGTTCTCGATCTCTCTAGGCAGAACATGGCTCGGATCACTAACATACTTACGGAGATGAGAAACATGAAAGACACTATGAACCTTGCCCAAACTCGAAGGCAAGTCCAAACGATAAGCAGCAGCACCAATCCTCTTCACGATCTCAAATGGCCCAATATACTTAGGGCTCAACTTGCCCTTAACTCGAAACCTCTTAACGCCCTTCATCGGTGAAACTCTCAAGAAAACTCTGTCACCCATCTCAAACTCGAGAGGTCTACGGCGAACATCAGCAAAGGATTTCTGCCGATCCTGTGCGGCCTTCATCCTACCTCTAATAAGCTGAACCTGATCAATCGTAACAGCTAACTGGTCCGGTCCTAGGTCGTGCACGTCACTCGCCTGATCCCAACAAATCGTACTACGGCACTTCCTACCATAGTGTGCCTCGTACGGAGCCATGCCAATAGATGAATGGTAACTGTTGTTGTAAGAAAACTCAACCAACGGTAGACACTGCTCCTAAGAACCGTGGAAATCAAGTGCACAAGCACGGATCAAGTCCTCTAATGTCTGAATAGTCCTCTCGGACTAACCATCGGTCGCGGCATGAAATGCGGTACTCATCAGCAAACGGCTACCCATAGCCTCCTGTAAAGCCTTCCAAAATCTGGAACAGAAACGAGGATCACGATCAGAAACGATCTCTCTCGGGAAACCATGGTAACGGACTATCTCTGCAATATAAGCCCTGGCTAAACGGTCCATATCCTATGTCTCTCTGATAGGCACAAATCTGGCACACTTAGTTAACCTATCAACCACAACCCAAATCGCATCCTTGCCTCCCACTGTCTTAGGCAATTGATGCCCGTCGTTGAGGGTATCAAAGATAAAATTTATAATTCCTAAACTTTAACTATAGATAGTGAAAGTCAAGGGTCGAACCACAGAGAGGTGGGGAGTGTTTATTGTTTAAAGTCAATGTTTTAAGGTAACAAATTGGCAAACACTCGTAGATATGCAAAAGAATCTCATACTAAAACAAGTTGGCAAGGCAAGGTAAAGGCATAAACATGTAGGATAGCAAAATCATCCTTGAAATACTCTCGTTCCGACTCAACCTATATGCTAAAATAAACGTGCATTTTTTGAATTTTTGAAATTTTTTTCGTTTTTTTTTTTTTTTTAATATATGCAAGGAAAAGAAAAGAACGATGCAATACGGAAATGCAATAAACGTGTGACAAAATGCAATGCATGTGACACGAAACCATTCCCCAAACCAACCCGCACAATGTCCCCATTGTGCATTAGCCTAAGTAAAGGTTTCACAAAATTAAAGAAAAGATGCAAGGAAAATAAAAACCAAGGAAAATTGGAAAGAACTCACTGAATTGTTAAGCGCATGAGAGAAACCTCCCCAAACCAGCATAAGCTGGGAGGTTTTGGTGCCCAGCAGTGCCACTCAAGTAGCCAAGATGGTTGCACGATTCCCGAGGAAGAAATGAACAGGTTGTGACGCACAGGTAGGTCGACCAACCTATATTTTGGGTCGACCGACCTTCTGCAGACAGCAGGAACTCCAGTATTTCAGGGACCAGGTTGACCGACCCATTCCGGTCGGTCGACTCCTCTGCTACACAGCGGTCTTCTTTTCTTCGGAAAAAAAAACTTGTGTCAATCAAGTCATTCTTCTTGAAACCTGAAAAATCATGATAAATGCGCCCAACAAGTGCGCTAGACCGCAGAACCAAGTCCAAAATTGTCTTAACTACGCAACAAAAGCAAAAATTGTCCTAAAAAACTTAAAGCAAACAAACTAGGAAGTCTTAACAAAACAAAAAAAATGTCTTTAGAAAAACAGAAACGAGCAAAAAGAAGAAGTCATCCGCGAAGGATTCGGCGTTTCTTTCACCAAGGGCTCTGACTACAAGCTACTCCTTCAGCTATGGTGATTTGGGTAGATGAGTTTCTCTCCACCGTGTAGATAGGTGGGTAATCATCCATAGCTTTAGCCATCCATCTCCCGCGGTTGTCGACTCCTAAGTCGTGGGCCGACACCTTCCTGGGTTTCTTCTTCTTAGGGCTCTTTTCTTCAGCCAAACGATCACTTTGAGTGATTTTGTTCTCTACATCATTTGATCGAGTAAGTGGTACTACTCGATCGAGAACATCTCTCTTCCTACCGCTTATAGACTCTGTCACTAGTGCTGCAATATCTGGAGCATCCAAATCAGCTTCCTGAGCAAGAGATTCACCTGCACATGCCTCAAAACACATCAAAGCCTCCGAAGGATCCTTGCATAGAACATTCACTAATATTATTAAAAACATCAGGAATGTCAATAAATGAATCCTGCAAAAAACAAGGTTCATCCACAGAGGGTTCAATCATGTCAGGAATATGTTCATTACTAACGCCTACAAAAATAGGTTCGTCAGTCAAAGAGTAAATTCCTAACTTATTAGCTGTATCTAAGTCCAAGTCAGTGTCATCAACGGGGAGGGAGAGGGAATCAAGTAACCTATCGTACTCATCCATAAGAATGAGTGACTCTTCAGTAATGGGTGTGACAGGATCACACTCGACAGAAATATCCGGGTTACTAATATCAATGCCCTCATGCTTCTCCGTATCTCCACTAGCTCGGATTAGGTGTTTGAGAAGCTCACATTGCTTCTCACAGGGTAGGTCTAAAAATTCCCATCCACACTTCCTCTCAATCTCGATCAAGGTCTTACCAGTAACTCCATCATAAATGATACGACAAACCTCTCCAATACTAATAGGATAGTCAGATTGAGAAAGGAAAGAGGTTAATCTATCACAATAGATATACAAAGGTTCATGCTCGAGTTGTGGGAAAGGGGCGATGGTCATGACGGTAAAAGAAAAAAGGAAAATATAAACAAAAACAATAAACACTGGTGTCACCTCCCCGGCAACGGCGCCAAAATTTGATGCCCGTCGTTGAGGGTATCAAAGATAAAATTTATAATTCCTAAACTTTAACTATAGATAGTGAAAGTCAAGGGTCGAACCAAAGAGAGGTGGGGAGTGTTTATTGTTTAAGGTCAATGTTTTAAGGTAACAAATTGGGGGTTTTGGATTGGTTGTCACTAGGTTTAGAATAAAAGATAAAAATAAAGCAAGTAAATAAAGATGATAATAAAACAATAATAAAAGAGATGCTAGGATGATCGGGTAACAAATAGCTAAGGTAATATAAATCCTAAGTCAACATGTATTGCAGTCGCGTAAGGGGTGTAACATATCCTTTCGGTCTATGGTACCTAATAGCTCCTTTCAGCCTATGCTATTAGATCCTAGGTCTCACAATTATTGGGTGTCAACAATAAGGGTGATTCCTAAATTCTAGGTCACATACCTTTCAGTCTTGAGTAACCTAGCCGTCTTAAGTTGTAAACCAATGCCCTCCCCGTATCTTTCAATCTTGGGTAAGTCATTACTAACATCCTACAAGTCTCCTTTCAGTCTCATTGTAGGGTATTATAATTTACGAATTAAAACTAACGGAATACGAACGCGAGTGGGTCGACCGACCGGCTAGTCCAGTCGGCCGACCACAGCCTTGGTCGACCGACCCATTATGTGGGTCGACCGACCACGGCTCTGCTACAGGTGGTCTCGGAAATTATACTACCTACGCATATTCATCCCCTACATCCTAACATATGAATTTTAGCTACTCATGGAAATTGAAATAATAACAATAACATTAATAAAAACGGAATTCATGATGAACATTAAACTAAGCATGCGATAACAATAAAGGCTTTGGGATTCTAACTTAAACCGGATACTAATAATTCAAAGCAAGAACAATTGATAAACTGAAATTGAAAGAAGAATTACCGTAATATGGATTAAGGCAGAAAAGAACAAGCTTTATTGATTATCGTGGAAGGATTGATGAACAATGAATAAAACTTACAAAACAATAACTTTGAAAAGAGAAAACTAAAACTAAAGATAAATTGAGAGTTTGTAATTAGATGCAGAAATAAACTAAACTACTGGATTAAGAACTGAATAGAAAACTGAATACCTAACCCTAATCCCGTAATTTAGCTTAAATAGGCGGAATTAAAGAGTTTCCTAATGACCTAATCACTTGAATGGGCTTTGCGGAAACTTTTGGGTCTGCGCTGAGGTCGCTCGACCTATATTTTAGGTCGGTCGACCTGTTTACGGGCTTCAGGAATTTTCTGGGCTTTTCCAAAGCAGAGGCAAAGTCGGCCGACCCAAATAGTAGGTCGGTCGACCTAAATAGTAATCAAGCGTCGATCTTAAAACAGCTGCCACTTCTTCTTTACTCATCGTAATCAAGCGATTCTTGCGGCGTTGGAAAGCTAAGAGGATAAGCTTTCACCTCCAACTAGAATCACTCCATTATCAGCTCTAGAACTCGACATATAGCCATTTGAAAAAGGCTGCAATGTCGTGGATCGATTCTTTGCTTGTTAAAGCTATCTTCAGGCCTTGAAATGTGCGCTAGGCTTCGTTCCTTCTTGTCCTTAGTCATAAAAAAATCCCGAGGGCATAAATTTGGTATAAAATAGTCCCTTTTCCACATAAATCTGCAAAAGAGCATAAAAATACGAAAGTAGACAATTGTTGGGAAATAAATGCTAAAACATAGTAAATGAGCGACAAAATGCGTGTAAAAATAGATGTAAAATATCATAAAATAGACACGGATCAGCAATGTTGTCACGAAGTCCATCGATATGCACTCCCACTTCCACTGAGGAACGTGGAGCGGCTGTAACAAACCACCTGGCCTCCTATGCTCTATCTTGACTTGTTGACAAGTCAAGCACCTACTGACGTAATCCAAAATGTCTTTCTTCATCCCGGGCCACCAAAATATAAGTCTCAAATCCTTGTGCATCTTCTCTCCGCCCGGATGAACTGAATACGGTGTCAAGTGAGCCTCATCAAGAACTCTCTTCCTCAAATCTGGTACATCTGGAACATAGATCCGACCTCGGAACCTAAGGAAACCATCAGCATCAATCACTAAGTCTGGTGCAACACCACTCGAAATCTTAGCCTCAAATTTCTTGAAATCAGCATCTGAAGGTAAACTTCGGCGAATCTCCCAATATAAGAACGGCTCGGCAGTCATAGCAGATAACCAATCAAAACCACTACCAACCATCTCTAATCTCAACTTCCGGAACTCGGAGCACAACTCATCGGGCAACACATGCATAGCACTCATCGAATGAGAAGTCTTGCGGCTAAGCGCATCAGCAACTACATTGGCCTTTCCCTCATGATACAATAACTCAATGTCATAATCCTTAACCAACTCTAGCCAACGACGCTGTCGCATATTGAGGTCTTTCTGTGTGAAAATGTACTTAAGACTCTTATGATCCGTGAAAATGCGACAATGAGATCCCATCAAGTAATGACGCCACATCTTCAAGGCATGAACAACAGCAGCTAACTCAAGGTCATGTGTCAGATAGTTCACCTCGTGAACTCGCAATTGTCTAGATGAGTAAGCTATCACCTTACCACTCTGCATCAGCACACATCCAAGCCCTAACATCGAAGCATCGCAATAAACATCAAAGTCAACTCCAATCTCTGGCAAAGCAAGTACGGGAGCGGAAGTCAACCTAGTCTTCAATTCCTGGAAAGAGCTTTCACACTTGTCGGTCCACACAAATTTAGCTTCCTTCTTCAGTAACTGAGTCATCGGACGAGCTAATCTAGAGAAATCCTCGACAAATCGACGGTAGTAACCCGCTAAACCAAGGAAACTACGGATCTCTCCCACATCTTTGGGACTCTCCCAATCAACAACGGCCTCAATATTCGCGGGATCAACCATAACTCCCTCACTTGTTGGGAAATGTGTCCTCAACAATAGTGCGATCACGTAATTAAATCTCATAACAAGAATGCGCAAGGGATGATACGATTTTACATTAGTCAACTGACCAACATTAATCGGTAATGATTGGCTAGCTAGAGTTTGACATTACTGTCGTATGACGGTGGTGGTCAGTTGATCCCTTTAGGTCACACATTTAGGACAATTCCCTTAATTGATAAATTGATCAAATGTATATTGATACGATTTGATCATATTCCTTAAACTCGTATATCGAGAAATTAGAGGTTAAATCTTATTGTAAGATTTATGTTTAATATTGAAACGTGTCAATTGTTAAACATTAAACGATGTTTCATAATATCGTAATTAGAAAGAATTGGGTTGAAATTAATACAAAGGTTGTAAATCGTATTGACGATAAATGATCATTTTACATTAGTAATTTCGAATTACTTATTAATTAAATAGATATGATTTATTTAATTATGTACAATATTTATGTGATAAATAATTATATGTTTTAGTTGTACTAAAGCATTTTATATCTTAATGACATATAAGATGTCACACTTTGTACAAATTGTACATTTTACAAAGTTGTAAAATGAAATCCATTTTATGGATTATGGTAGCCGGTTTTGGTGAGGTTAGTTAAGGGTGTGTTTTGTGTTTATTAATGTATAAAACACAATCATTAAAACTAACCTAGAGAACACTAACCTAGAGCCACCCTAATGTCTTGAGAAGTCAAGATGTTCCCCATTGTGGTTCCCTAAGGCCGACTAGCCTCCTTCCCCATGCCATGCTTAAGTTAATTGTTATCTTAATAAGATGCATGCTTAATATATATAAGATATATAAGCCTCATTCTACTTCTTCTTCTTAACCTAGCCGAAATTCTACTTAGGTAAGGAGAGATTTTTCAACCTCAAAACCATATTATAAGATAATATATACATACTATTTTGTAGTATTCAAATAACATTCTAATAAGAGAGATTAGAATAAGTTTAAGGAGAAACCGATTTTGTGCTAGCTTGTTCAAGATCTCGGTTTGTTAAGGGGTTGTCTTGGTGCATCCAAAGGAGGTATTCTATTTTGGGTACTTGGAGGATCATCCTTGCTAAATATTTGGACCGTGTGTAAGGGCTCAAATACTCTCTTATTTCCGCTTTTAGCATGCATAAGATCACCTAATAATATGTTAATTAAAGAGTTAATTAAAAGATTATATTAGTATGACTAAAATTAGTTTATGAGCAACAAATAAAACCCAACAATTGGTATCAGAGCAATAGGTTGTTTGCATGCTTTCCGTTTACGTTTTTACGGAGTTATAGTGATAACAAAATAAAATTGAAATTTTCGTTTAATATATGATATGCACGAAATTAATTAAGCATGATTACCTAATGTTTTCTAAAATGTTTTAGAATATTTGGGATATATATTGCATGAATATTGACTTATGGTATATTAAATCTCGGTTTATATAATGTTTTAATGGTTAAAATCGTTTATTTTGGGAAAAATAGCAAAAATCCTCTTTTGGCCGAGATTTTTCAGTATGTTATCACATGTATATTCTATAATATGAATATGAATTTTCGTAAATTATGGACTTATAAAACGTGTGATATGAATTTTAATGGTTAAAATGCAATAAGATGAATAAAAATGGGTTTAAATAGTTATATTGTGAATTTAACTATAAAAATTTATGAGGATGTCACATGCAATATTTAAAATTTATGTTGAAGTTTCCAGAAATTTATCTCAAATATTGCAATATTATAGATTTTTAATGTAAAAATCGGGTAATTAGTGACATAATTTCGACTTTAATAGTTTCAGTTGGAATTTGGCCATAAAAATTTAACACGATGTCATATATATTATTTCCAGCATGTATAAAATTTTCGAGAGTTTTATCTTATTTTATGCTTGAGAAATAATTTTAAAGGTTAAAATCGTACGATATATGACGTAAATCGTTAAAATTTGCAAAAGTTGTTAAAATGGCCGAAAAATGGAACCCATATTAGTCATATATGATATGTTCATCATGAAAATTATCTTGGGAGCCAAAAGTTTCAGATTTGATTTGATTTGATTTAATTTTTATTTGTTAAAAGTAGCATTTAAAATTAAATAAAAAGAGTCATGCATTTAAAATTTCGTCTATGGGGCAATGTGCCATTTAATTTTCTGTCCATCTTGTGTTCTTAAAATGTTTTGGAAGGTATAAAAATATTATTAGTATTTTATTTGCATTTATGGAATTAATTATTGAATTTTCCGACTTAAATTGCTCGTTTTACGTCTTATTTACGAAATAATGTTAAAACCGTATAAATACTAATATTTTTAACATTCTGAAAATTTTAAGAACATTCTGGATTTTTCAAAAATTTGAATTTTGAATTTTCGAAATTTTTATGACTCTTTTGGATTTTTATATTATTTTTCCCGTAAAACCGAGTAATACCGATCAATATTGAAATACATTAAGTTAAGTCATGTTCAAAGTTTGAGTAAGACTAAATTTTGAATCCTATAAGAGTTGGGATGATTAACTTAAGGATGAAAACCGTTTCATATAATGCATAGTGTTGTTAACCGTTAAAACACGCGATTCCATAAAGCGAGGTTTGCGATAACTATTTAAATAAGTGTTTTAAATAGGACGATTTGGCTTAGGGTTTGCATGTTAATTCATATTTACATAAGCATTGCATATTATATTATGAATGTCATGATTTATTTTTACGTAATTTTGGGAATTATGTAATTTACTTAGTATGGCCTTAGTTTTAAATCGGTATTTCCCGTAATGTAAGGGGTTACCGATTCGGTTGTAATTTTGTGATCTCGTATCACCCAATTGTAATTTATATCTATTTTATAATGTATAAAGTAGACTAGAAAAGTTGTAATTTTTGTAAAATCCGAAGTTCCTTGAAGACGGTGCCATTCGGAAAGGAGTTCCGATCAAGACGGTGTTTACCTCGAAGTGCGTGCCGCGTGAAGTTCAAGGGACCAAAGGAGTTGGTTTCCGAATTTGTACTTTTATTATTTCTTTTCTAGGAAAGGCCATACTAGGGTTTATTTTTTATGCTTTTATTTTGCTTTTATATGTTTGCATGCATAGCCAAATCGTCATACTATCGTATCATGCATGTTTCGACCTAGTCGACCTAGTCTTTTATTTTATCGATAATTCACCGACTTAGTTCACTTAAACGGAGGTAGATAATAATTTGACTAGATCTCTTACATATAAATATTGAGACTTAGCCTTACCAAAAAAAGTACGGACCCATGAATCCCTTCTTCACAAAAACGTAGGCTCGGCTACACCGGGGTACTAAAATTGTCACGTTGGGTAAGTGGGGTAATAAGATTACACCTTGAAATTTGGTTGATCTCAACGAAAGTATTCGTAACCGTAGTTGCAATAAGTTCGGGCTAAAGATAATTTTAAGAAAATTGTCGACCGAGAGTTCTAAGAGTAGAACCGATTAAAGGGTTAATCCACCAAATTATACCGATACGGGTTGAATCGGCTACACCGTGCCCGGATTAGTATGGGTTTGGGTCTCGGGATTGTTTACTTAATTGGGTAAGAGATCATTAAGTAAATATACTTAACATGTTTAAGTTTCTTAAAATTCAAATTATGAATTTAAAATGATGTTGTTTATCCTTTTATTATTGTAGTTTAATTTTCGACATCATCAATGGCAACCAACGCTCCACCTCTCACTAACGTATCATGGCTTCGATCCTTTATGGATCGTTGCAAACTCGATAAGCATGGTTCAAACTTTAAGGATTGGGATGCGCAATTACTTTTGGCCGCTAAAGGTGACGATAAGAGTCGTTACCTATCCGAAGCCGCTCCTCCCGCTCCAACCGCTCGTTCCGCGGTTGGAACTCGTGAGGCCTATGAAGCCTACATGAAAGAGTCCTACGCTCTTAAAAATGTGCTCATCTTCTCCATGGAGCCGGATCTCCAAAGGAGTATGATTAAGTTGACCACATCGTATGAGATATACACCAAGCTTGCGACCATGTTTTCGCAAACTCCAAGGGTGATTCAATATGAGGCGGCTTCCGCCTTCTTTGACATTACTTTCAAGGAAGGGCAAAAGATAAGCCCTCATGTACTCAAACTCGTTGAGCTCGCGGAGACTCTAAAAGCTCAAAATGTTGATGTTCCCGACTCTCTAATTATTGACCGAGTTCTTCACTCGCTCAATAAGGTTAAGGCGTATGCTCAATTCCGGGTGAATTTCAATATGCGAAACCAAGAGACCACGTTGGAAGAGTTGCATAAGATGCCAGTCCAAGCCGAAAGGGACATGGGACTTCATGAAAGTTCCACCAAAGATGTTTTGAACATCGAAAAGAAAGGGAAAACGAGCTTCAAGAGGAACGCCTCTAAAGTCAAGGGCAAGAAAACGTTCAAGCCCAAGGCGACCAAAGAAAAGACCTTTTCGAAAGGCGCTTCCACCTCGTCTTCAAAAGAGCAAGACAAGTGCCATTATTGCACGAGGATCGGTCATTGGAAGAGAAATTGCCCCAAATACTTAAGTGATCTCAAAAATGGGAAGGCAACCGCCGTAGGTAATAATTCTCGTTTATGATTCATGTCATTTATCAACTTATGTATAGTGATACAAATGTGTTGATGTTTACCCTTTTTAAATGTTTTAAAGGGGCGCCTCCTAATAATGATAAGGGCAAGGAGAAGGAAGCTTGAAGTTCCTTACTTGGATGGCTATGGTAGCATCCAAATTGATCGAAGACTTGAAGAGCTAGCCTCTAATTTTCATATCGTCTTCTTTCATATTTTGCATTTATTTATGGAACAATTTATTTTCTTGTAAGACAACGATTAAGATCCTAAAACAATGGTTGTAATTTTGGATATTGGTGACTTGGTTTTCAACCCGAGTCACTACTTTTGTTCTTAATCAATGTTTTGATTTCTCAAATAAATTGCATGCCTTGTTTAAACATGAATAATAGTGATTTAATCACGCAATTAACAATTGATACGATCAAAATATTACAATCAAAGTGTTGATTAAAACGGAGAACTACACCCCATGAGATACTTTCAATCAAAATGAGACTATATTAGTTCATTATAAGATTTTCATTTTAAGTGAAAATGAGAATGTATTCATCACACCTATAAAACTTCAAACATTCATATGCATTGGTTAATCGAAATAGCTATCCTTAAACGAATAAAGGTTATTGTTAGAAGGATAGAGTAGGAGAAAATATTTCGCTCGCAAACCAATGATAATATAGAGGATCTTAGAGAAGATTCCTACTTGGGAGTCTTAAGAAGAGCCCTAAATGATTTGAAGAAACTACGAGAGGACACTAAAGAAACTACGGGAGGACACTCGAAGAAAGGTTCTTTATGTTCATTGTTTCATAGAGAGGAAACATGAAACCCCGTATGAAATCGGAAGGAAAACGGTTCCTTAAATAAATGATTTTTCTAAGTTTATAAGATAAAAGAGAAGAAATCATCTCAATCCTCTCAATGTAGTTATACAGAAATTATCATGTCATTTTCGTCTCGAGGAAACGAAGACATGATAAGAAGGTAATGATTGATTGAATGGAAACAGATCACTATAGGGATAGTGATAGTGATAATGATTCAAGTAATAGTTTAACATGCGAGAAATGAAAGGTTCATTTAAGATATCGAGAGATATTGATTTTAGTGGGAGCGATTTTCATTAAAAGAATTAAGCCTACCATTTAGAGAGGATGGGTGATTCTTTAAGGTGTAAAGAATAAGAGGTTTGAAATTCTAGATGATCAAATACTTTATATCATAAGATGATGGAGCTTACGAGAAGGTTTATTATATGGATAATAAAAGGTCGCCCACTAGAAGTTAGAATGGTTGGATACATTATTCATAACGATGAATGAAACCATTATCAAATAGCCAAGATGAGTGAAAATTATTAGAATGATGAAATCATTAATAGACTACAATATAGATTTCAGTACATAAGTGACTATAGAGAGTGATTTTTAATTCCTCCAGTTTATCGATACGTCACAAGTTATAATATAACAATGGGAGCTTTCCTCCGGAAAGGAAACTCAAAATCTAGAAAAGATTCTAGATATGTACTCAAATAGAATCATATTATACGGGATAATATGAGAATAAAGGAGACCAAAATTTGTAAGTTTTGCAATCATGAATAAAGGTTATTCGCAAAACACTAATACAAACAGATGATTGTGCATCAAATGCAATATAATAGTATTGACTATTGTTGCATGACAACATCATTTGAGTTATAATTAACTCAAAGTAAAAGATACTTTGTCAGAATCCAAATGGGTTGTGAGAGACAATATTGAACCCCATAAGTGAACTGGATTGACTTAGTATGGCCCCTAGCCGCTTACATGAGGTGACGTCTCAAAGCGACTAGAGTGTGAGGCGATTGATGGCAAGTTCAAGTGCCATAGAGTCATATGTGATGACTAGTCGATCACATAGGCAGACTGTAAGAGACACTCTGTCGGGAAATGTGACCGCTTATAGAGTTCTGGAAATTTTATAGCCGGGTCGTGGCGAGAGTTGCTATGGTGTTCTTGTGAGTCAATTCTTAGACTAAAGACTACTCTCCCAAGATGGTACAGTTTAGGCATAACTTTGATCCATTCTCTACGACTTTTCGTAACTGGAGTCAAATGGGATTGCTTTGGGTTATGACTGACTGTGTGTAACACCCCCATTTATTTAAGAGCCTTTAGCAAGACATTCTCAAATAAATAGGACTGTTACCATCCCGGAATATCCGAGGTAGTGAATAACAAGGTAAACAAACCAAAGATATTTTATATAAATACTGATTAAATTTGAACTTGGTCTTACAACAGTTATGAGTTCCAAACTTGATAAAATGAAAGTACAACTGACTATATCTAAATGTGATCTAACTCTATGTAGGTCCATGCCATGTCTCTCTCCACGCCCAAGCTCCTAGTCCATCTGTCACGGACCTGTAAAATCTACTCCCCATTCCGGATCATCGTAGGTGTACACGAATACACAGGGTCAACCGTGAGGTTGAGTAGAAAGATAATTAAGACAACAATATAAAATACTCCGCACCGATCCAACGCCAAATAAACTCCGCACCGATCCAACACCAAATAAACTCCGCACCGATCACAAGACCCAATATACTCCACACCAAACACAGACCCTTTTATCTCCGCACCAAACACAGACCCTTTATCTCCGCACCAAACACAGACCCTTTTTCTCCGCACCAAACACAGACCCTTTATCTTCGCACCATATCGTATCACAGAATTATATATCACAATATACCAATCATATAACAATATAGATGAACATGGTTAATATCAACCAATAACAGATTACACATCTCATATATGTAGTATTCCCCTACCTCAACTTGCAGAACGACAATTGAACAGCTGCCAGAACTATTCCACCACGAACTCAGTTCCTATAACCAGTACTTAATATCAATTTCTAACCAACCACCAAACACTACTCAATTTATTCGATCATGTTCCTAATTGATGCACTTATCCCATATTGTAAGTATACATATCAACATACCCACATAGACACCAATTGTTATTAGCAACTTATTCATATCAAACACCATTAGACAAATATAGATTTACTAATTATAGACTTACTATATATATAAACTTACTAAACATGGCATACGATCAATTAATCAATTATTATAAGTCCATAACAACAATAATTAATTAGTTGTCAACAAAATATTCCTTAATAATATTAATAACCGTATATTACTAATAATACGATTAATAGCAATAATAACAACCCAACTAATAATATCATTATTAAAATTAATAATGATAATAACATTAACAATATAAACAACAACCAACAACAAAAATAATAATAATACTAATAATAAGAAGAACCATAGTCTATTATCAAAAAGACGTAACAACAACAACATAGTAAACCAACAGCCCTCCGACCAGCCCACTTCGCCACTCCTTCGACACCCCTTCCACAGCCCGAACCACCACCATACCACTGTGGCTGAGACCACTGAACCATGGTGCAACAACAGACCCTGACCACCACTCCATACTCGACCAGGACAACCATCGAACCAACCCCAAAACACGCTGGTCACAAACCCAAACCCAGTTCCTGTTATTATCCGCGTTACCTCCCCCATGTACACCCTCCGTTAACACCAGCCGACACCACTATCACCACCACCATTCCCTCCTTCCGACACCTTACACCACACATGACACCCTGATGGCAACCACCAGGCTTTGACACCCCAGTAACCCCACGAAACAGGCCTCCCAAAACCCGTGCACACACCCCTAAGCCTGTCACTCTGCTTCGCACTATAACCCAGCAACCCAATGACAACCACCATACAGTGGCTGTGAAACACCACGACCCCTGATGTCAACCACCACTCTTCTACCCCGACTACCACCCAACCAAAACGTAGAAACCCAGAATAAATTTCAACAGAAAAGAGCATCGAATGCCAGTATGAATGAATACGTTTATGACTCTGTTTCTGACGGAAAAGAAATCAACCAACACCGACAACTAACCACCCATCACGACGGCCGTAGACCATGAAAGACGACCCTACTTTACCCAGAACATAAACACCACATACCACAGATTCTTAACACGTAAAGAATTCGAATTATGAACATGTAACGTGTTTGAAATATGTGAAACAAACAGAAGTAAAAACACGAAATCCAGAACAGTGGTGTACTTACCAATTTCACGGCCAAAACGAACCACCCTAGGCTATAACACGACCACCGTGACTGACACCCTCTTGTTCTCTACTGTGGCGGCTGGGTTTGTGTGCAAACAGATCTCAATTTCATTTAGGTTTAGGGTAGGTATGGATGGTCTAAATAAGGCGGCAGAGAACAGCGGCCTGTTGTGTTTACTAAAACCGTATATGGGCTGTAGCTTTGCACGCAAAACGAGGCCCATGGCCATGCTACCACAGGTCCTGGGTTCGAGCCATGCTAACACCACATTACTATTATTATCATTTGATGGTTAGGTTCCCAATTCGAATCCCACCGTAGTCCAAAACGGTTAACATTAAACGAGTACACACTAGATTATAAAACGAACAATTATAAATAATTATACCGTCTACCCATAATTATTATACTTCATAATAATAATAATACGGGTTCGCACAAGATCACTTATTTGGTTTACAACTATCGAGTATCAACGCTCAAATACGACTAACACGTCATTATTAAATAGATAATATAATGAGGTATTACACCAATAATATATAACTATAAAATACGCATTCCTCTTTCAATTATCGAGCATAAACGTTCAAATATTATCAACACCATAATACCCATATAAATTAATTACCGATAAAAATACAGGGTATTACACTGTGACTAGTTGAAGGAAGTAGTGCGATAGAAATTGTCCACCCCTTGTCAGGGTTGTTCAAATCTCAGGGGCACTCGAGGAGAAGTTAACTGGAAATGCGTGGCCACGCTCGGAAGGTATCTATGGTAGATAATTCCGGTCAAACAGTTATTCTCCAGATCGAGGAAACCACTCATGATATGATCGAATGCAAGTACGATCTCAGAGAGACATCTTGCATTGAGTGGGAGATTGTAATAGGACAAGAGAATTGGTGACGCACACTTATCGAGGACAAGTGGGAGATTGTTGGGAAATGTGTCCTCAACAATAGTTTGATCACGTAATTAAATCTCATAACAAGAATGCGCAAGGGATGATACGATTTTACATTAGTCAACTGACCAACATTAATCGGTAATGATTGGCTAGCTAGAGTTTGACATTACTGTCGTATGACGGTGGTGGTCAGTTGATCCCTTTAGGTCACACCTTTAGGACAATTCCCTTAATTGATAAATTGATCAAATGTATATTGATACGATTTGATCATATTCCTTAAACTCGTATATCGAGAAATTAGAGGTTAAATCTTATTGTAAGATTTATGTTTAAAATTGAAACGTGTCAATTGTTAAACATTAAACGATGTTTCATAATATCGTAATTAGAATGAATTGGGTTGAAATTAATACAAAGGTTGTAAATCGTATTGACGATAAATGATCATTTTACATTAGTAATTTCGAATTACTTATTAATTAAATACATATGATTTATTTAATTATGTACAATATTTATGTGATAAATAATTATATGTTTTAGTTGTACTAAAGCATTTTATATCTTAATGATATATAAGATGTCACACTTTGTACAAATTGTACATTTTACAAAGTTGTAAAATGAAATCCATTTTATGGATTATGGTAGCCGGTTTTGGTGAGGTTAGTTAAGGGTGTGTTTTGTGTTTATTAATGTATAAAACACAATCATTAAAACTAACCTAGAGAACACTAACCTAGAGCCACCCTAGTGTCTTGAGAAGTCAAGATGTTCCCCATTGTGGTTCCCTAAGGCCGGCTAGCCTCCTTCCCCATGCCATGCTTAAGTTAATTGTTATCTTAATAAGATGCATGCTTAATATATATAAGATATATAAGCCTCATTCTACTTCTTCTTCTTAACCTAGCCGAAATTCTACTTAGGTAAGGAGAGATTGTTCAACCTCAAAACCATATTATAAGATAATATATACATACTATTTTGTAGTATTCAAATAACATTCTAATAAGAGAGATTAGAATAAGTTTAAGGAGAAACCGATTTTGTGCTAGCTTGTTCAAGATCTCGGTTTGTTAAGGGGTTGTCTTGGTCCATCCAAAGGAGGTATTCTATTTTGGGTACTTGGAGGATCATCCTTGCTAAATATTTGGACCGTGTGTAAGGGCTCAAACACTCTCTTATTTCCGCTTTTAGCATGCATAAGATCACCTAATAATATGTTAATTAAAGAGTTAATTAAAAGATTATATTAGTATGACTAAAATTAGTTTATGAGCAACTAATAAAACCCAACAACTAGATATCACATGTCCAAGAAATGCAACCTTAGAAAGCCAAAACTCACACTTAGAGAACTTCGCGAACCACTTTTGTCGGCGTAAAATCCCAAGAATCAATCTAAGATGCTCGGCATGCTCCTCATCGGTCTTAGAGTAAATGAGAATATCATCAATAAACACCACAACACAAGTGTCAAGATACTCACTAAAGGTGCGGTTCATCTGATCCATAAAAATAGCAGGTGCATTAGTCAACCCAAAAGGCATAACCACGAACTCAAAATGCCCATATCTGGTACGAAAAGCAGTGTTTGCAATATCAGCCTCTCTCACTGGAATCTGATAATAACCCGATCGAAGATCAATCTTAGAAAACCTAGAAGCACCTCTCAACTGATCGAACAAGTCATCTATCCTAGGCAAATGATATTTGTTCTTCACGGTCACTCTGTTCAACTCTCTATAGTCAATGCAAAGTCTCATGGAACAATCTTTCTTCTTAACAAACAAAACTGGAGCACCCCACGGAGAAGCACTCGGTCTAATGAACCCTTTCTCGATCATCTCTTCCAACTGTTGCTTCAATTCCTTCAACTCTGGTGGAGCCATACGGTAAGGAGCCTTGGATATCGGTCCGGTACCTGGAACAAGCTCAATAGTAAACTCCACATCTCTCTCTGGCGGTATCCCTGGCAAGTCATCTGGGAAAACATCTGGAAACTCACGAACAATGGCTACATCTTCAAGCTTTGGTAGCGATGGCTTTGCAGCTGAAACAACGCACAGGAGGGCTTGGCAACCCTTCCTAAGAAGATGAGATGCTTTCATCGAAGAGATAACACGAACACCCTTTTTAGGGCAAGTTCCCCTATAGGAAACAGGAACTCCTGAAGAACTCCTCAAGCAGATTTTCTGCTCGCGACACTCGAAACGAGCATGGTATCGCGATAACCAATCCCTACCGAGGATAATGTCAAATTCCTCGAGAGGAAATCTCAGTAAGTCCGCTGGAAATGTGGCTTGACCAATAATAATCGGAACATCCCTATGGGACGAAGAGCAGGAAAACACGTCTCCAGAAGGTAAGAAAATGGAAGTCTCCTCAACCAATGAAGACTCAAGAGCTAAACGGTCAGCGAACTGAGTCGATATAAATGAAAGAGAAGCTCCAGTATCGAACAAAATAAGGCACTCAACGCCAACGACAGAAAAGATACCAGCCACAATATCTGGATGAGCCTCAGCCTCAGCTCTAGTCATCACGAAGATCTTCCCCTTCGGCTTTCCTCCTCTAGTCACTGCAGCAGCTGTGGCAGCCTTGCCAAGTGCGGTGTTCCTCTCAGGACACTCATAAGATCGATGCCCAAATCCATTACAGGTGAAACACTTATAGGCATTCTTGAAACAGTCAAAACCCGGATGAGATGGTTTACCACAACGGTGGCAAACACTAGCAGCTGTGTCGGTGTGAACAATGGTCTTAGCAACTGGAGCAGAGAATCTCTCAAACCGCTTCTTCTGAGAAGAAGGCGAAGAAGTAGAAGGAACAAATGGTCTCTTCCCCTGGTAAACTGATCTCTGGTGAGAAGTCACACTAGAAGTAGCAGCTCGGGTCTCAGCATCTATGGCACGAATGGAACTCTCGACCCAAATAGCATCATCATATACCTCCAGAAAAGAAGTCGAGTCACGACGAACCATACTCTTGATGCGCGGTCCTAAATTCCCACGGTCGAAGTAAACTCTCTCAGCCTCATCTCTGACAAACTTCGAAGCAAAATGTGCAAGCTGGTTGAATTTGTCGGTGTACTCCTGAACGGATATCTTACCCTGCTTCAAGTCCATGAACTCCTTAAGTCGCTGTGATCTAAGCTCCTTAGGATAAAACCTCGTCTCGAGCTTATCCTTAAAAGCCTCCCAATCGAACAAAGGATCAAGAATGAAAGTCGGTCCGGTCAATGCCCACCATCTATCGGCCTCTAGGGTCAAAAAGTGAGTGGCTAGCCGCACTGTATCCTCTCTAACCATCGAGTACATGGTAAAGCTCTTTTCCATCTCACGGAACCACTCATTAGGAGCTACCGGATCAACCTCGCCTCCATAAGTCTTCACATGGCTCCTGGACATCTGGGATGCTATCCAAGAGAAGCTACCAAGACGATTAGCCTCATTGCCTGGCGGTGGAGGAGGTGGAACAGTCCCTGCTTGCTGTCTCTGGTTCTCAAGCAACTGATGAAGTGCTTGCATTATAGTGTTCTCAGCAGCCGTGGTTCTCACCATCCTTCAAAAGAGAAAACAAGTGTTAACTTAGCAATTAGCATTCACAAATAGACTACAATATAAATCCTTAGATCTACCCATCTCTCATTCATTATTTTGTTTATTTGGTCAAGTTAAGGTTGGGGGTCACATGAGTGCGTCGGGAGCAATAATGCTCTGATACCAACTGTAAAACCCCTCGCGAAAGCGGAAATATAAAACACACAAAGTACTAAAAATGTAGCGGAATTAAAACTTTTTTAACATAAAAATGATGCGAGGTGAATTAAAACTGAAACTGGAAACTGAAACTGATATAAACAAAATAGATAAGTATAACAGTTCTAAGTACGAAAACCAAAATATATACAAAGCTTGGGATGGAACATCCCTACAGGCACCAAAATATAAACTATATCAAATCTAAGAGTCTAGCTAAACGGTGAACGTGTAAGTCATATGATGAAAGGATCATCACTCGCTAGCTCTCAAGTTAACCACGATCCAACCTGCATGTACCTAGATACATGAAAACATGTACGCCACAATCAGTGGGGAGTGACTAGAGTTCTCCTAGCCACCTTTTGTAACGACACGTAACAAGTAAAGCAAAAAGAATACTCCGACATATATAAACATGTGAAGTATAACCATATCTCAATAACTGATCATCAACTATCATGCAATCACTAGTGCACGGCTCTCAACCAACTTCATAAACCGTTAGGAAGGAGAGCCGGTTTCCCTACTGGTTACCCAGTCGGGAGGTCTTTCAATCCAACTATTTATGAAACCGATTAAAGAGTCATTCAATGCCTTGGATGATCAAACTATAACTCAAGCAATATAATCATCAACTTCATCATGCATATCTGACACGGTGGTTTAGGGTGGTCTAGGGTCCTTCGATCACGCTGGAAAAGGGTATGTTCACCGTGCTTTCAGTCTTTCTCTGATTTTCGTTTGTTTTGAGTCATGTTGTTCATCGTGTACGTAGGTTCTTAAGACCTGTTCTTTGCATATTATTAATCTATGTAATACATGTAACATATTCATCTTTTCTAAACCACCATAGGACCACCATAACCGTCTCTAAAACCGCCATGAAAGTCGTTCATTGTTGATGTACGAATACCCTGTTTTTGCATATATCTGATGGTCTTTTCTGTACTGCTTCTCGTCATGTTATGGGGTTCGATTCTTATCGTGGGGCATGTGTATTGATACTAGATTGTTGGTAGTGTATGTTGGTGGCTCTGGGGTTGCGTGTGGTGGTCGAGAAGGTGAGAGGAACCGTCGCGAAAGGGTGGCAGGAAGAAGTGCAGAAAAAACGCTGCTTGTGTCAGGGAGTCTTGAGGTGTCTGTTTCAGGGAGTTTACTGGTGTCGAGGGGTGGTGTCTGTCGCTAGGGGGTTGTGGGTAGTGTGGTGTGTCGAGGGGTCAGGAGTGGTTGTGGTAATGGTGGTGTTAGGAGGTTGTTTAAATGCGGGTTTACAGAGGGGCATAAACTCGGTTACGATATGTTGTTTGTTGGTAGGGTGTTTGCTATTGGTTTCGAAGGCTAGTGTGGGTGAGTCAGGTGTCGGATCAATGTCAATTGGTACGTCATGGTGTAGTGGTCACAACCACCGTGGGTGAGTGGTGGTTGTAACTTTATAGGGTGGTTGCTATGGCTGTCAAAACAGGTTGGTCAAGGGGTTTTAGCTCGTGGTCTGTGCGTGTATAGGGTGTTTGAGGGCCCTGATATGGCGTTTGTGGAGGTTGTCTAGGGTGATAATAAAGTGGCTAAGGTAGATGGTACTACAAGGAGTGGGTATAGGACTGTTATGGGTATCATGGATGGCCTGAATGGTGGTCGGATTGTCGAGAAAACAAGTGCAGGCTGTTGTGTCGTGGGTGAGGGGTTGTTCGTGCGTGTTGAAGTTGGGGTTGTTTGTGCGTATTTCATTTGTGAGTATCAATTGCTATTGCTTTGTCACGTGCGTATTATTATTATTATTATTATTATTATTATTATTATTATTATTATTATTATTATTATTATTATTATTATTATTATTACCATTGTTATATTATTATTATTAATTAATAGTGGTTGTTTTAATTAGTTTACATTTTTTTTATATTTAGCAATTTAATTAGTTGACTTGTTGTTTATTCTATCTCGTGACCGTATTTGTTTAATTGATTTATTAAGTTAATTAGATTAGGTCACGTTTAGTATGACCTCGTTAGGCGTAATTGTTTTGATTAATTAATTAATTTGATTTAAGTGGACATATAATATTTGCTTATGTAATTATTGTTGGGGCTGGTGTCCTTGACAATTATGTACAATGACTTATTAAATCTCTAAAAGGATTACAAGGGCATACTTTTGTATTATTACCAGTTGATCCACGTTTATCAATAACGGTTGGCTTGCTAGATAAGTTTGACGTTATTGTCATACGGATGGCGGTGATCAACTGGTCCCTATACGTCACACCTATAGGACACGTTTGAGAGATGTGAAGGTATGAAAATACAATCACATTTTGCCGGATATGACTAAACAGTTAGTCAGAGGTATTGATGTTGGGAAATGTGTCCTCAACAATAAGTGCGATCACGTAATTAAATCTCATAACGAGAATACGCAAGGGATGATACGAATTATTAGTCAACTGACCAACATTAATCGGTAATGATTGGCTAGCTAGAGTTTGACATTACTGTCGTATGACGGTGATGGTCAGTTGATCCCTTTAGGTCACACCTTTAGGACAATTCCCTTAATTGATAAAGTGATCAAGTGTATGATGATACGATTTGATCATATTCCTTAAACTCGTATATCGAGAAATTAGAGGTTAAATCTTAATGTAAGATTTATGTTTAAAATTGAAACGTGTCAATTGTTAAACATTAAACGATATTTTAAGATATCGTAATTAGAATGAATTGGGTTGAAATTAATACAAAGGTTGTAAATCGTATTGACGATAAATGATCATTTTACATTAGTAATTTCGAATTACTTATTAATTGAATAAATATGATTTATTTAATTATGTATAATATTTATGGGATAAATATTTACATGTTTCAAATGTACTAAAGTATTTTATATCTTAATGACATATAAGATGTCACACTTTATACAATTGTACATTTGACAAATTGTAAAATGAAGTCCATATTATGGACTATATGGCACGGCTAAGTAGTGATGGTGGTGTGGTTAATTAGTGTGTTAATTGCTCTTTAATCATTGCTTAAGACATTGTTCTTGAGACACCAACCTATTAACCACCCTAAATGCCTTGAGAAGAGAAGATGTCTCCTATTGAGACTCCCTAAGCCGGCTACCCTCTCCCCCATAAGCATGCTTATGATAATATGATTATCTTATTGAAAGCATGAATGATATATATATGAGATATATGTCATACTCATTCTAGTTCTCTTCTTCTCCCTTTTTGGCCGAAATATACTCACAAAAGGAGAGAAATTTTACAACCTCAAAACTTATTATAAAGATAATAACTTATACTATTTGTAGTATCAAAATATAATTCTAATAAGAGTGATTAGAATTACTTTAAGGAAAATCCGATTCCTAGTCTAGCACGCATTAGGGTTCGGTTTATTGAGGGTTTGTCTTGGTGCATCCGGAGGAGGTATTCTAATTTGGGTACTCGGAGGATCATCCTAGCATATTATTGGACCGTGTGTAAGGGTTCATTTTCTCCTCTTTCCGCATTTTGTAGCATGCATAAGATCTTATAAACAAGTTTATAAATATGTTAATTAAAAGTTAATTAAAGGTTTTGTTAGTATGACTAAATTAGTTTATGAGCAACTAGTTAAACCCAACAATTGGTATCAGAGCAATAGGTTGTTTGCATGCTTTCCGTTTTCGTTTTTACGGAGTTATTAGGATAACAAAATAAAACTTGATAATTTTCGTTTTAATATATGATATGCACGAAATTAATTTAGCATGATACCTACTGTTTTCTAATATGATTTAGAATATTTGGAATAATTTTTGCATGAATATTGATTATTGGTATATAATATCTCGGTTTTTTTATATGTTTTAATGGTTAAAAATAGTTTATTTTGGGAAAAATAGTTAAAATTAGCTTCTGGCCGAGATTTTTCAGTATGATATCACATGCATTTTCTATAATATGAATATGAATTTTCGTAAATTATGGACCTTTAAATCGTGTGATATGAAATTTTAATGGTTAAAATGCAATAAGATGAATAAAAATGGGTTAAAATAGTTATATTATGAATTTGACTATAAAAATTTTTGAGGATGTCACATGCAATATTTAAAATTTATGTTGAATTTTCCAGAAATTTATCTCAAATATTGCAATATTATAGATTTTTAATGTAAAAATCGGGTAATTAGTGACATAATTTCGACTTTAATAGTTTAAGTTGGAATTTGGCCATAAAAATTTAACACGATGTCATATATATTATTTCCAGCATGTATAAAATTTTCGAGAATTTTATCTTATTTTATGCTTGAGAAATAATTTTAAAGGTTAAAATCGTACGATATATGACGTAAATCGTTAAAATTTGCAAATGTTGTTAAAATGGCCGAAATATGTAACCCATATTAGTCATATATGATATGTTCATCTTGGAAATAATCTTGGGAGCCAAAAGTTTCAGATTTGATTTGATTTGATTTAATTTTGATTTGTTAAAAGTAGCATTTAAAATTAAATAAAAGGAGGCATGCTTTAAAATTTCGGCTATGGGGCAATGTGCCAATTAATTTTCTGTCCATCTTGTGTTTTTAAAATGTTTTGGAAGGTATAAAAATGTTATTAGTGTTGGAGGAAGTGTCCTCGACAATAGTGTGTTGACATAATTAAAACTCATTTAAATGAAACACAACTGGGAGTGTTACTCTTTTAAAGTCAACTGATCAACATTTATCGATAATGATTGGCTGTCTAGAGTTTGACATTATCGTCATATGATGGTGGTGATTAGTTGATCCCTTAAGGTCATATCTTTAGGGAATTCCGTCTCAATGGAATAATTAATTAATATTGTATTGGATACAAATTAATTAATAACTGGAAATTTTGGAAATAATTTTATATGACGAATATTTTTATAATGGGATTATAATAATAATAAAAGTCAAGGTAATAAAATTGTTTTATTACTCGGTTTTATTTAGGAAACGATTAAATTGAGAATGAACACGGTTGATCATAAAATTACAAAGAGTTGTAATAAAATTATGACATTACATTTTTGTACGAAAATAATTTCGAATTATTAGTATATTTATTTAAGTGTAATAAAATTTGTAAATTATGAATTTTAATAGTTAAAATTGCACAATTAACAAATTGGGTCATGTGTTATGAGACATGTGTGACATGTTACAAATTAACACAATTGACAAAGATAAAATGGGTCCATATTAGACCACATTTGGACCGTGTAAACATGTAATATACATGTGAGTTTGTGTGTGTAAGTGTATAAGGATTGTGTGTGTAAGTGAATGTGTAAGTGTGTAAGGCATATTCTTGCCTTTGTGTAAGTAAAAGAAAGGCATGCATAGGCTATTGTGGGCATGAGATGGCCGGCCATCATGAGTGCACAAGTGCTCATATTTGCTCTATATAATACACACTCACACACACCATATAGTTACTAGTGTGGCTTATGCTTGCTTATCACACAAACACTACAACCCCCTTCATACTCATAACACTTAGAAATAGTTTTTCTAAGTAAGAAATTATTTCCTATACTAATAATATTAGTAGTAATATTATTATTATCTCTAGTTTGCTAATACTAATTTTCTAGTAACAAAATTAGTAATAGTTTGAGATCGGGTCCTTGATACGCACCTTTAGGAGACGATTTTTGTTAGATCGTTTAAGGGTAATTTCGGTGGCTTGAAGACTCAAATAATAGGTGATTATTGAGTATAAACCTTCTAAAACCAATGTAAGGACTATCTCATCTTATGATATCATCTTGCATGCATAAGATCTATTTAAGTTTTTATGACTAAACTTAAAGAAACAAAACTCATATTAGATTTGAGTATAAAATAAGGAACCTAGTTTCCAACAATTGGTATCAGAGCATTACGGTTGTTGCATGCATGATCGGATTCATGTTTTATGTTAAAATCGGTTTAACATACACATTTCGAAAATTTCGAAATTATTGTGTTTATTATGATAAATCACAAAATAATTTTGCATGTTAAAGTTTCTGTTTCTAAAATGGTTTTAGGACATAAAAATAATTTTATGGATTTTTATTGTTCATTTTTATATTTATTTGTATATTTTGTAGTTTAAATCGGTTTTAAACAACAATTAATGGGAAAAATAGCTAAAAATAGTTTCTGGCCGAGATTTTTTGATATGTTATCACATGCATATTTAATATATTGTATATGATTTTTCATAAGAAATGGAGTTAATATGCATGGATTATGAATTTTATGAGATAAATAGTCATAATATGAGCAAAAATGGGTATATATGGTTATATTTCGAATTTAATCTTAAAAATTTTATGAGAAGTCACATGCAATATATAAAGTTCCTGTATGAATTTTTGAAATTATTGGAATTATTTTGCATGATTAATGATTTTTATAGTAAAAATCGGATTAATAGTGACTTAAATTCGACTTTAATAGTTATAGTTGGAATTTTGCCATAAAAACTTTACACAATGTCACTTTCAATATTTACAGTATGTATGTAAGTTTTGGGAATTTATTCCCAAGTGATGCATGATTTGTGATTTTAATGGTTAAAATCGGATAAATAGTGACTTATTGTGTTAAAAATAGTTAATCTTAATATTATGGCATGAAATTTTACCCATAGATGTCTTATATGATAGGAACATCAGATCTAAAAGTTAGATATCAAAAAGTTTCTGTTTTTATGATTATTAATTTTTAATGAGTTAATTAGTTAATAATCGTAATTTATGAGTCGGAAAAATAAAATTTCGAGTATGGTCTGTAATTTTTGGTCACTTTCAGATTCTAATATGTATTTTAGGATGACTAAAAATTTATGGCAAATTATTGCAAGTTTTTATAATTTAAATCGGATTTTTAACCACAAAAACGGCTTTTATAGGATTTATTTAAGGAATAAACCATATATATAATTGCAAAAGACCATTTTAATAATTTCTGAAATTTTAGAAAATTTCCAGAAAGTTTAAAATTTTTGAATTTTAAATTTCGAATTTTATTGACTCATTTGGCCATATTTTGTTTATTTTTCCCGAAAATACAAGTAATTTATGAACAATAATGCAAAATCAAGTTAGATCATGATCAAATATTAGTAGAGACTAAACATTGATTCCTAAAGTAAGTTAGGATGATTAACTTGGACATAAATGAGATTTATGTAATTTTGGATGATTTTAATAGTTAAAATCGCGCATATCCGTAAAAACCGTAAACAAATATGAGATATTTGCTCCCATAAGGCGATTTGGCATTAAAAATTGAGCATGTGCATACATATTTTATTATTGCAATTTATTTAATATGAATGTCATATTTTGAATGTTATTTATATAATTTGGAATTATGTAATTTTTCTTAGTATGGCCTTAGTTTTAATCAATATTACCCGTAATGTAAGGGAATATTGATTCGGTTGTAATTTATGTGATCTCGTATCACGGGTTTGTAATTTAAATTTTCAGTTTTGCAATAGAATAGTTGTATTATTTTATTGTAATTCCGGAGATCCAAAAGACGGTGCCATACGGAAAGGAGTTCCGACAAGACGGTGTTTTCTTGGATGGCGTGCCAATGAAGTTCAAGGGACCAAGGAGTTGGTTTCCGAATTTGTAATAGTTAATTAGTTTTTACTATTACTAGGAAGGCCATACTAGGATTTTATTGCTTTATTGCTTTTACTTTTGCATTTTAATATGTTTGCATGCATAGCCAAATCGCCATAAACATGCATACTAGTTTAGATCGTTAATAACGACCGTGTCAATTATAATTATCGAGTTCACCAATTTAATTCGCTTAAAGGAGATGGATAATAAATTGACAAGACCTCTATATTAAACAAAAACAATTGAGGATTAGCCTTACCAAATAGTAGAACCCATGAGCTTCTATTTCGTGGGGTGGTGCTAGTCCAGTGGGCAGTACGAACCCCATTACGTAGGATAAGTGGGGCGATGGGATGGATTCAGTCCAGTGGGCGGATCGCATCCCGATGCATTTGAAATTTGGTTTGTACTCAACGGAAGTGTAGAGGACCAGTGGTCAATGTGTTCCGGGCTAAGATGAATAAATAATGATTTGTCATCAACCAAGAGTTCTAGGGTAGAACCGGTTTATTTTAACCCACCAAACCATATTGTTGGGTCGGAGTTCCAGTGGTTCACGATTTCGATAGTATGGGTTTGGGTCTTGGAATCATTTATAAAATTGGATAGAGGTCATTTTATAGATGCATCAACTTAGTAAATATGTTTACAAGTTAAAATGAAAATTAAAACGATTAGCATTTAATTTCTTCATATGTTCAAAATTTTGTAGTCTCCGTATCAATATCAATCATGACTACTTCCTCTACTACAAACTCTTCATGGTTACGTTCCTTCATGGATCGTTGTAAGCTAGAAAAGAATGGGGCGAACTTTGCCGATTGGGATGCCCAACTATTGTTAGCGGCAGAGGGAGACGGTAAGACCGAATTCCTCATTGAAGAATCACCCCCTGAACCTGCAGAAAATGCCACCGCCGCAGCAAGACGACCCTATGATACTTATCAGAAGGAGTCTGCGGCAATCAAAAATGTTTTGATCTTCTCTATGGAGCCGGAACTCCAAAGGAGTGCCATAAAGATTGGCACGGCCTATGAGATCTACTCCAGGCTTGTGACAATGTTCTCAAAGGCTTCGAGAATTGTCCAATACGAGGCGGCATCGGCCTTCTTTGATCTCAACCTTAAGGAGGGGCAAAAGGCTAGCCCACATGTGCTCAAGTTAATTGAGCATGTAGAAACCCTAAGGATGAATCAAGTGGACATTCCTAAGGAACTTGTGATTGACAGAATCCTCCACTCCTTGTCTAAGGTGAAAACTTATGTACAATTCCGGGTGAATTTCAACATGAGAAACCAAGACATCTCTCTCGATGAATTGCACAATATGATCGTGCAAGCTGAAAGGGATATGGGCCTAAATGTTAGTGCCCCTAAGGATGTGCTCAACATTGATGTTAAGAGCAAAGGAAAGTTCAAGAGGAAGGGTAAGGCAAAGGGAAAGAAACCTTCAAAAGGTTCAAAGAAAGTGTCTTTTGAGGCAAGCACCTCCAATTCCAAGAAGAACCCTCATCAAGGGGCCAAATGCTTTTACTGCAATGGCAAAGGACATTGGAAGAGGAACTGTTCCAAGTATCTCAGCGATCTCAAAGCTGGGAAGATTCTTCCAGTTGGTACGATAACTATCCCGATTTTATGTTAATCTCAACTAATGTATTATGATACAAGTTGTGATGAGAATGCTCTTCTTACTTGAATTAGGGCATGAAAGCAAAGATAAGGGAAAAGAGAAACAAGCTTGATGGATCAAGGGAACTAAGAGTAGCTCCACTCGGGATGATCAAGGAGCTTTGTTTTTTCCGCTTATTTTGCTAATATTTCAAGTGTTGTAAGAACAATTTAAAAACCGTATTTTATTTCCTTGTTGGACGAGGAAAGGTTAATCCTTTAGACAATTGGTTGTATTTTGGATAATGTGGTGACTTGGTTTTCAACCCAAGTCACTACTGGTTTTATATTTATGTTCTTAATTAGTCTTAACACTTGCAAATCTTAAACATAGAATAGAATTGATTGTCACATTTCAATGTATGACCATTGAAACCGAATAGGTATAGGATACCCAATTCAAATCAAATCAAAATCAAATTAAGTTAAGAACTTAATTAAAGAGGAAAAGTTGTCATAAGGGTACACAAACCAACTTCAAAATTATCAACCATTCTAAAATATCTAAAGCTTTAAATTGAATATTTTCTGTAATAAACCATAAGGATACACAAACCAACATCAAAGTCATTGCTTGTGGCCTTAGTAGCTATCTTTGGTGATAAAATAGGATTATTATTACAAAGATAGAGTGGGAGAAATTTGAAAAGCCACAAATAGCATATGATTTTGACAAGCACAATGGATGTGATCTATTAGTGAATAGTAGGATTTATTGTGTTTTGGTTATGTGAAAGATAAAAAGGAAGATTAAGTTGTGGATGGGATCTACGATTTAAGGTTGTCAAAGGTAGATTAGGCTGTAGATAAGATTCTACGGCTTATCATCCCAAAAGTTGTGGATAAACCCAAAGGTTGTGGATAAGATCTACGGTTTGGTAAATATCTACGCCTTATATACCAACGGCCCCGGCCCTGGAGGATACTTTAAGGATAAATTCTTGAAGTTTGTAAGGAAAAATTCTATACATGGATAAGATCCATGATATAGTCCTCGTACAGTACAAGATAAGTTAAAAGTGGGGAACTGAAAGTTCCTACACACAGAAATTGTATACCGTAAGAAAAGACTCTTATAGAAACTACGGGAGGACACTCGAAGAAAATTATTCAAAAGATTTTGCAAAGGCTCAAGAAAGGGTTCTTGGATTTAGATGGTGATCTAAATATGCCAATGCAAAGAACCATGAAATTTATAAGACTTACGTGCTGATAAATGAGATTTGTTGAGAGAAGCATAAGCAGACATGTGGATGTCTGCAGTCTACAAAGTTAAGGGTAACTTTGTTGAAAGTAGTAAGGTGATTCATTGAGAATGAATTCAGTAAACTCAATAACCACTTTTCAAAAGGGTATTTGAAAAGGATGTGACTATTAGCACATATGGTTAAGTCCCAACCATTTCAATTCATTAAATGTTAAGGAACATTGAATTGAGTGGGAGCTTTATGATTTACGGTTAAATGTAAAGTTCAGTGGGAGTTCTCGCTCCAGGATTTGAAGCTATTGAGTCATGGGTATGACTTCAGGATCTTCAGAATCAGGCAAGAACAAGAGTTTAGTGGGAGTAAACGTTATCTAAAACAACTCATTGCTCGTTTGGAATGAAGCATTGATACTCATGAAAGGTACACGAGTTTTTGGTTCTAGATGACATATTGATATGAATTAAATCTAATTGAACATAGGATGTTTAGTTGAGATTATAAGAGACATCTTGATGTTAGTATTAAGGTTGTTCATGGAGATGAAGATAGTATAACCATGATGGGATCATGGAAATTTATCGAACCTTAAGTACTATTGTTTGCACGTTTAAATCACTAATGTTTCCGCCATTAGTATGATCGTGTAAAGTGGATGCGCACCGCTTACAGGACAACCCGTAGAGCAGGTTTTAAATCAATGATTAAACCTTGATCAATTGTCAAAGTATTCTCCAATGAAGATAAAAGACAAATTCAAGATCTTGGAAGATAACTTAGTCGTATGGTAAAAGGTTTGCAACGACTCAAGTTCCAAGAAACCAAGCAAAGATTTGAGATAATCTTTGGCTTACATTCATTGACTATGCATCTCAATGACTTGTATTTTAACTACATGGTCATCACAAGACTCTACAAAATGTGTAAGTTCATAAATTATGTAAAGGCATTACTGTGGCTGGGAGTTACACAATGCACATAATCTTATTCGCTAGTCATGAGAATGACTTGTCTCTTTCAGAGGAAAGATTAATGTATGGATATGATCCGCAAAGTGAACGATCGCACGAACCGTGGTAAACCTGGTTTACTCAAAATGGAGATAATTACAATTTTAAGGGATGTAAGCGAGAGACCCTAAAGCTGATTGTAAATTAAATGGTGTTCAAAGGTTGACCACTTGGATGGTGTAATCCACTAATTGTTTGAGTTATTTATAACTCACGAAAGGTCAAGTAAAATTCAAATGGGATGGTAAGACCATATTGAACCCCATTAAAGTGAATTGAATTATCATGACCTCGCCCCTAGTTGCTTAAGTGAGGTGACATCTCAATGCAACCGGATGTGTGATGCGATTGATGGCGAGTTCAATTGCCATAGAGTCATACGGGATGACTAATCGATCACCTAGGCATAGACATGTTAAGACACATTTGCCGGGCTAATGACCGCTGATAGAGCTCTGGCGTACTCTTATTAAAAGACTGCCTGGTCGTGGCGGGAGCATCTATCGTGTTTCACATGAGTCAGTTCTTGGACTAATGACTGTTCTCTGAGGTGGCATAGTTTTCAGATTAACTTTGATTTATGTCCTAACACCTTCGTAACTGGGGTTTATAAGGACATATTTTGGGTTATGATGGACTATGGCCAGCCGGAAGGAATAAGTCGATTAGGAATTGTCCACCCCTTGTCAGGGTTGAGAAATATCTCTAGGCCACTCGAGGAGAACAATAACTAGAAATGCGTGGCCACGCTCGGAAGGTATCTATGGTAGATAATTCCGGTCAGTAGTTATAACTCCAGATCGAGATAAACCACTCTAGATTTCAATCAATTGCCGGCACGACCTGAGAGGACGCCATGCATTGAGTGGGAGATAGTAATAGGGCAAGAGAATTGGTAACACACACTTGTCTCGGACAAGTGGGAGATTGTTGGAGGAAGTGTCCTCGACAATAGTGTGTTGACATAATTAAAACTCATTTAAATGAAACACAACTGGGAGTGTTACTCTTTTAAAGTCAACTGATCAACATTTATCGATAATGATTGGCTGTCTAGAGTTTGACATTATCGTCATATGATGGTGGTGATTAGTTGATCCCTTAAGGTCATATCTTTAGGGAATTCCGTCTCAATGGAATAATTAATTAATATTGTATTGGATACAAATTAATTAATAACTGGAAATTTTGGAAATAATTTTATATGACGAATATTTTTATAATGGGATTATAATAATAATAAAAGTCAAGGTAATAAAATTGTTTTATTACTCGGTTTTATTTAGGAAACGATTAAATTGAGAATGAACACGGTTGATCATAAAATTACAAAGAGTTGTAATAAAATTATGACATTACATTTTTGTACGAAAATAATTTCGAATTATTAGTATATTTATTTAAGTGTAATAAAATTTGTAAATTATGAATTTTAATAGTTAAAATTGCACAATTAACAAATTGGGTCATGTGTTATGAGACATGTGTGACATGTTACAAATTAACACAATTGACAAAGATAAAATGGGTCCATATTAGACCACATTTGGACCGTGTAAACATGTAATATACATGTGAGTTTGTGTGTGTAAGTGTATAAGGATTGTGTGTGTAAGTGAATGTGTAAGTGTGTAAGGCATATTCTTGCCTTTGTGTAAGTAAAAGAAAGGCATGCATAGGCTATTGTGGGCATGAGATGGCCGGCCATCATGAGTGCACAAGTGCTCATATTTGCTCTATATAATACACACTCACACACACCATATAGTTACTAGTGTGGCTTATGCTTGCTTATCACACAAACACTACAACCCCCTTCATACTCATAACACTTAGAAATAGTTTTTCTAAGTAAGAAATTATTTCCTATACTAATAATATTAGTAGTAATATTATTATTATCTCTAGTTTGCTAATACTAATTTTCTAGTAACAAAATTAGTAATAGTTTGAGATCGGGTCCTTGATACGCACCTTTAGGAGACGATTTTTGTTAGATCGTTTAAGGGTAATTTCGGTGGCTTGAAGACTCAAATAATAGGTGATTATTGAGTATAAACCTTCTAAAACCAATGTAAGGACTATCTCATCTTATGATATCATCTTGCATGCATAAGATCTATTTAAGTTTTTATGACTAAACTTAAAGAAACAAAACTCATATTAGATTTGAGTATAAAATAAGGAACCTAGTTTCCAACAATTAGTATTTAATTTGCATTTATGAAGTTAATTATTGAATTTTCCGACTTAAATTGCTCGTTTTATGTGTTATTTTCGAAATAATAATAAAACCGTATAAAATACTAATATTTTAACTTTCTGAAAATTTTAAGAACATTCTGGAATTTTCAAATTTTGAATTTTGAATTTTCGAAATTTTAATGACTCTTTTGGATTTTATATTATTTTTCCCGTAAAACCGAGTAATACCGATCAATATTAAACATATTAAGTTAAGTCATGTTCAAAGTTTGAGTAAGACTAAATTTTGAATCCTATACGAGTTAGGATGATTAACTTAAGGATGAAAACCGTTTCATATAATGCATAGTGTTGTTAACCGTTAAAACACGCAATTCCATAAACCGAGGTTTGCGATAACTATTTAAATAAGTGTTTTAAATAGGACGATTTGGCTTAGGATTTGCATGTTAATTCATATTTATATAAGCATTGCATATTTTATATTATGAATGTCATGATTTATTTTTACGTAATTTTGGGAATTATGTAATTAGGAGGTATAGTAGAGAGGAGAGGTTTCAAGTGTTAACGACCATAAAAGGGTCTTTATAGCGCGGCCATAAGGGGGTATAGCATTTTCCGGCTATTCGCCCGGCCGAAAGACTGCTAAGGTTAAAATAGCCCGTCTGAAGTATGAAGAAGATAGGCTCTAGACCCTGTTCTACCCCAAGTGGTTACGACTGTTTTAGTTTACGAGATTTCCCCAACCCTTGATGGAAATGAAATTCAGTCAGAAATTCCCGGGCTGGGAGAAATAATTTCTAAAAAAGCAGGCTCTCCTTTACTTTAAAAAGGTGCTCGAGAGAACTACTACTTTATATGAGATAATGCAAGAGACTCGGTTATAGCTTGCTTGCTATATTAGAGAGGAAATTAGAACAACTGGAGCTATAACAAACAGTGCTGAAATAACAGAATCTTCGCTTATAAGGGAATTCTCTTTGCTGTAGTCTGAACTCTTTTAACTTTTTTACGATTCTTCTTCTTGATTTGGAAAGAAAAGTCAAGTCTTGTTAGGGCCCGTCCCTAGTTCTAACGGCCCTTATGCATCTCTATGACTAGCTTTAAGAGCCTTTAATTCCTAATGGTCCTTCCGTTTACTTCCCTTTTTACCTTGCCTTTGGTTCCTTCCCTGCCGGCCTTTTCTTTTGTTTTCTTTTTTCCCAGGTAGTGGATTGGCACGCAAGAAAACCAAACCTCATTAACTATATTTAATGCTACTTTCGCACTCCCTAACCCTGTCAACCTAGAAGAGCGTCCCTCTTTTTGGGCGCCAACTTCAGAACTCGACTTGCTTATAGAAGGAGTCATCGCTCTAAACACATCGGTAGAATCTCATACGATAGGTCGAAAAAGCCGAAAACTTCCTTATTGTGAACTTTTCAAAGTCCTTCCTTCTCTTTGATGAGAGGGTTTATAAAGACATGCATGCGCTAAGTAAGCTGCGCGCGCCTACCCTCTTGCTCAGGCAAAAGGGGCCTTATAGAGAGAGAACAGCCTCTTGTGAGACTCCGGCAAGAGAAACTGGGCCCTTCCTTGATTGAGAAGATTAAACCTCTCTTTATTATATGTAGACTCTTTTTTACAAAGTTTCAGGCCGAGGATGTCGTCGAGATTACTCTACTGCTCAAAAAGCCCCTTTTTGCATCTCTATGACTAGAAAGCTATTCATGCCAAAAAGAAAGCTCATAAGCAAAGCGATGTCAAAGACAGAGAGAGTTTAACTTTGCTTCAACTTAGTATGGCCTTAGTTTTTAAATCGGTATTTCCCGTAATGTAAGGGGTTACCGATTCGGTTGTAATTTTGTGATCTCGTATCACCCAATTGTAATTTATATCTATTTTATAATGTATAAAGTAGACTAGAAAAGTTGTAATTTTTGTAAAATCCGGAGTTCCTTGAAGACGGTGCCATTCGGAAAGGAGTTCCGATCAAGACGGTGTTTACCTCGAAGTGCGTGCCGCGTGAAGTTCAAGGGACCAAAGGAGTTGGTTTCCGAATTTGTACTTTTATTATTTCTTTTCTAGGAAAGGCCATACTAGGGTTTATTTATGCTTTTATTTTTGCTTTTTATATGTTTGCATGCATAGCCAAATCGTCATACATCGTATCATGCATGTTTCGACCTAGTCGACCTAGTCTTTTATTTTATCGATAATTCACCGACTTAGTTCACTTAAACGGAGATAGATAATAATTTGACTAGATCTCTTACATATAAATTTTGAGACTTAGCCTTACCAAAAAGTACGGACCCATGAATCCCTTCTTCACAAGAACGTAGGCTCGGCTACACCGGGGTACTAAAATTGTCACGTTGGGTAAGTGGGGTAATAAGATTACACCTTGAAATTTGGTTGATCTCAACGAAAGTATTCGTAACCGTAGTTGCAATAAGTTCGGGCTAAAGATAATTTTGAGAAAATTGTCGACCGAGAGTTCTAAGAGTAGAACCGATTAAAGGGTTAATCCACCAAATTATACTGATACGGGTTGAATCGGCTACACCGTGCCCGGATTAGTATGGGTTTGGGTCTCGGGATTGTTTACTTAATTGGGTAAGAGATCATTAAGTAAATAACTAATTAACTTGTTTAAGTTTTTAGTATAAATTATGAATTTTAAAATGATGTTGTTTTATTTCCTTCATTTTATTGTAGTTTAAATTTCAACATCATCAATGGCAACCAACGCTCCACCTCTCACTAACGTTTCATGGCTTCGGTCTTTTATGGACCGTTGCAAACTCGATAAGCATGGTTCCAATTTTAAGGATTGGGATGCGCAATTGCTTTTGGCCGCTCAAGGTGACGATAAGAGTCGTTACCTATCCGAAGCCGCTCCGACCGCTCCGACCGCTCGTTCGTCGGTCCAAACTCGTGAGGCCTATGAAGCCTACATGAAAGAGTCCTCCGCTCTTAAAAATGTGCTCATCTTCTCCATGGAGCCGGATCTCCAAAGGAGTATGATAAAGTTGACCACATCGTATGAAATTTACACCAAGCTTGCGACCATGTTTTCGCAAACTCCTAGGGTGATTCAATATGAGGCGGCTTCCGCCTTCTTTGATATTGTTGGGAAATGTGTCCTCAACAATAAGTGCGATCACGTAATTAAATCTCATAACAAGAATGCGCAAGGGATGATACGAATTATTAGTCAACTGACCAACATTAATCGGTAATGATTGGCTAGCTAGAGTTTGACATTACTGTCGTATGACGGTGATGGTTAGTTGATCCCTTTAGGTCACACCTTTAGGACAATTCCCTTAATTGATAAAGTGATCAAATGTATGATGATACGATTTGATCATATTCCTTAAACTCGTGTATCGAGAAATTAGAGGTTAAATCTTAATGTAAGATTTATGTTTAAAATTGAAACGTGTCAATTGTTAAACATTAAACGATATTTTAAGATATCGTAATTAGAATGAATTGGGTTGAAATTAATACAAAGGTTGTAAATCGTATTGACGATAAAATATTATTTTACAATGGTAATTTCGAATTACTTATTAATTAAATAAATATGATTTATTTAATTATGTATAATATTTATGGGATAAATATTTATATGTTTTAAAATGTACTAAAGTATTTTATTTCTTAAAGACATATTAGATGTCACACTTTATACAATTGTACATTTGACAAATTGTAAAATGAAGTCCATATTATAGACTATATGGCACGGCTAAGTGTAAGTTGTTGTGGATGGTTAGTGTTTTAATTAAACATGCTTTAATCATTGTGTTTAAAGCATGTATTGGAAACACTAACTAAGGCAACCCTATGGAGCATGGGTTAGAGAGTTGTCTCCCCTTTTGTTCTTCTCTAGGTCCGGCCACACAACACCCCAAGACACCACTTTAAATATGTATATGATACTAACCTAAAAACCCTAGTTCTAATTTTTGCATAATTTTTCTAAGTGTAGAAAATAAAACACTCTCTTCTCCTTCTAAGCTAGCCGAAATACTTTACAAGAAAGGAGAGTTTGTTTCCCTCTAATACTTATTATAAGATAATAAAATATATATACTAAGAGTAGTATTCACATATAATTCTAATAAGAGTGATTAGAATTAGTTTAAGGAAGAAAACCGATTCCAAGTCTAGCATACAAAGTTTCGGTTCATTGAGGGCTTGTCTTGGTGCATCCGGAGGAGGTATTCTATATTGGGTACTCGGAGGATCATCCTTGCAATACTTGGACCGAGTGTAAGAACACGGTTTTCTCCTCTTTCCGCATTTTATTAGCATGCATAAGATCATAATAAACGTGTTTATTATCTTGTTAATTAAAAGTTAATTAAAGGTTTTGTTAGTATGACTAAATTAGTTTATGAGCAACTAGTTAAACCTAACAATTGGTATCAGAGCAAAAGGGTTGTTTGCATGCTTTCCGTTTCGTTTTTACGGAGTTATTAGAATAACAAAATAAAACTTGATAATTTTCGTTTAAATATATGATATGCACGAAAATAATTTAGCATGATACCTACTGTTTTCTAATATGATTTAGAATATTTGGAATATATTTTGCATGAATATTGATCATTGGTATTTTAATTTCGGTTTTTTAATACGTTTTAATGGTTAAAAATGATTAATTTTGGGAAAAATAGTTAAAATTAACTTCTGGCCGAGATTTTTCAGTATGATATCACATGTATTTTCTATAATATGAATATGAATTTTCGTAAATTATAGACCTTTAAATCGTGTGATATGATTTTAATGGTTAAAATGCAATAAGATGAATAAAAATGGGTTAAAATAGTTATATTATGAATTTGACTATAAAAATTTATGAGGATGTCACATGCAATATTTAAAATTTATGTTGAATTTTCCAGAAATTTATCTCAAATATTGCAATATTATAGATTTTTAATGTAAAAATCGGGTAATTAGTGACATTATTTCGACTTTAATAGTTTAAGTTGGAATTTGGCCATAAAAATTTAACACGATGTCATATATATTATTTCCAGCATGTATAAAATTTTCGAGAATTTTATCTTATTTTATGCTTGAGAAATAATTTTAAATGTTAAAATCGTACGATATATGACGTAAATCGTTAAAATTTGCAAATGTTGTTAAAAATGGCCGAAAATGTAACCCATATTAGTCATATGTGATATGTTCATCATGAAAATATTCTTGGGAGCCTAAAGTTTCAGATTTGATTTGTATTGATTTAATTTTGATTTGTTAAAAGTAACATTTAAATTAAATTAAAAGGAGGCATGCTTTAAAATTTCGGCTATAGGGCAATGTGCCATTTAATTTTCTGTCCATCTTGTGTTCTTAAAATGTTTTGGAAGGTATAAATTTATTATTAGTATTTAATTTGCATTTATGAAGTTAATTATTGAATTTTCCGACTTAAATTGCTCGTTTACGTGTTATTTTCGAAATAATAATAAAACCGTGTAAAATACTAATATTTTAACTTTCTGAAAATTTTAAGAACATTCTGGATTTTTCAAAATTTGAATTTTGAATTTTCGAAATTTTAATGTCTCTTTTGGATTTCATATTATTTTTCCCGTAAAACCGAGTAATACCGATCAATATTGAAATATTAAGTTAATTCATGTTCAAAGTTTGAGTAAGACTAAATTTTGAATCCTATACGAGTTAGGATGATTAACTTAACGATGAAAACCGTTTCATTTAATGCATAGTGTTGTTAAACGTTAAAACACGCAATTCCATAAAAACCGAGGTTTACGATAACTATTTAAATAAGTGTTTTAAATAGGACGATTTGGCTTAGGATTTGCATGTTAATTCATATTTATATAAGCATTGCATATTTATATTATGAATGTCATGATTTATTTTTACGTAATTTTGGGAATTATGTAATTTACTTAGTATGGCCTAGTTTTTAAATCGGTATTTCCCGTAATGTAAGGGGTTACCGATTCGGTTGTAATTTTGTGATCTCGTATCACCCAATTGTAATTTTCTATTTTATAATGTATAAAGTAGACTAGAAAAGTTGTAATATTTGTAAAATCCGGAGTTCCTTGAAGACGGTGCCATTCGGAAAGGAGTTCCGATCAAGACGGTGTTTACCTCGAAGTGCGTGCCGCGTGAAGTTCAAGGGACCAAAGGAGTTGGTTTCCGAATTTGTACTTTGTTATTTCTTTTCTAGGAAAGGCCATACTAGGGTTTATCTTTATGCTTTTATTTGCTTTTATATGTTTGCATGCATAGCCAAATCGTCATACATCGTATCATGCATGTTTCGACCTAGTCGACCTAGTCTTTTATTTTATCGATAATTCACCGACTTAGTTCACTTAAACGGAGATAGATAATAATTTGACTAGATCTCTTACATATTAATATTGAGACTTAGCCTTACCAAAAAGTACGGACCCATGAATCCCTTCTTCACAAGGACGTAGGCTCGGCTACACCGGGGTACTAAAATTGTCACGTTGGGTAAGTGGGGTAATAAGATTACACCTTGAAATTTGGTTGATCTCAACGAAAGTATTCGTAACCGTAGTTGCAATAAGTTCGGGCTAAAGATAATTTTAAGAAAATTGTCGACCGAGAGTTCTAAGAGTAGAACCGATTAAAGAGTTAATCCACCAAATTATACCAATACGGGTTGAATCGGCTACACCGTGCCCGGATTAGTATGGGTTTGGGTCTCGGGATTGTTTACTTAATTGGGTAAGAGATCATTAAGTAAATATACATAACTAAACTTGTTAAAGTTTCTAGTTTAAAATTATGAATTTAAAATGATGTTGTTTTTCCTTTTATTATTGTAGTTTAATTTTCAACATCGACAATGGCAACCAACGCTCCACCTCTCACTAACGTATCATGGCTTCGATCCTTTATGGATCGTTGCAAACTCGATAAGCATGGTTCCAATTTTAAGGATTGGGATGCGCAATTGCTTTTGGCCGCTCAAGGTGACGATAAGAGTCGTTACCTATCCGAAGCCGCTCCTCCCGCTCCAACCGCTCGTTCCGCAGTCGGAACTCGTGAGGCCTATGAAGCCTACATAAAAGAGTCCTCCGCTCTTAAAAATGTGCTCATCTTCTCCATGGAGCCGGATCTCCAAAGGAGTATGATTAAGTTGACCACATCATATGAGATATACACCAAGCTTGCGACCATGTTTTCGCAAACTCCAAGGGTGATCCAATATGAGGCGGCTTCCGCCTTCTTTGACATAACGTTCAAGGAAGGGCAAAAGATAAGCCCTCATGTGCTCAAACTAGTTGAGCTCGCGGAGACTCTAAAAGCTCAAGATGTTGATGTTCCCGACTCTCTTATCATTGACCGAGTTCTTCACTCGCTCAATAAGGTTAAGGCGTATGCTCAATTCCGGGTGAATTTCAATATGCGAAACCAAGAGACCTCGTTAGACGAGTTGCATAAGATGCTAGTCCAAGCCGAAAGGGACATGGGACTTCATGAAAGTTCCACCAAAGATGTTTTGAACATCGAAAAGAAAGGGAAAACGAGCTTCAAGAGGAATGCCTCGAAAGGCAAGGGCAAGAAAACGTTCAAGCCCAAAGCGACCAAAGAAAAGACCTTTTCGAAAGGCGCTTCCACCTCGTCTTCTAAAGAGCAAGACAAGTGCCATTATTGCACGAGGATCGGTCATTGGAAGCGAAATTGCCCCAAGTACTTAAATGATCTCAAAAATGGGAAGGCAACCGCCGTAGGTAATAATTCTCGCGTATAATTCATGTCGTTTATCAACTTATGTATAGTTACAAATGTGTTGATATTTACCCTTTTTAAATGTTTTAAAGGGGCGCCTCCGAATAATGATAAGGGCAAGGAGAAGGAAGCTTGATGTTCCTTACTTGGATGGCTCCGGTAGCATCCAATTGATCGAAGACTTGAAGAGCTAGGCTCTATTTTATCGTCTTCTTTCATATTTTGCATTTATTTATGGAACAATTTAATTTTCTTGTAAGACAAGGAATAAAATCCTAAAACAATGGTTGTAATTTTGGATATTAGCGACTTGGTTTTCAACCCGAGTCACTACTTTTGTTCTTAATCAATGTTTTGATTTCTCAAATAAATTGCATGCCTTGTTTAACATGAATGATAGTGATTTAATCACGCAATAAATATTGATACGATCAAGTATAAGATAATCAAAGAGTTGATTAAAACGGAGAACTACACCCCATGAGATAGATTCAATCAAAATGAGACTATATCAGTTCATTATAAGATTTTCATTTTAAGTGAAAATGAGAATGTATTCATCACACCTATCCAACTTCAAACATTCAAATACATTGGTTGATCGAAATAGCTATCCTTAAACAAGTAAAGGTTATTGTTAGAAGGATAGAGTGGGAGAAAATATTTCGCTCACAAACCAATGATGAAAATAAAGGAAGGATCTTAGAGAAGATTCTAACTTGGGAGTCTTAAGAAGAGCCCTAAGTGATTTGAAGAAACTACGGGAGGACACTCGAAGAAAGGTTCTTTGTGTTCATTGTTTCATAGAGAGGAAACTTGAAACCCCGTATGAAATCATCGGTAGGAAAACGGTTCCTATGTAGTTATAAAGAAATTATCATGTCATATTCGTCTCGAGGAAACGAAGACATGATAAGAAGGTAATGAATGATTGAATGGAAACAGATCACTATAGGGATAGTGATAGTGATAATGATTCAAGTAATAGTTTAACATGCGAGAAATGAAAGGTTCATTTAAGATATCGAGAGATATTGATTTTAGTGGGAGCGATTTTCATAAAAAGGAATTGAAACCTACCATTTAGAGAGAATGGGTGATTCTTTAAGAGTAAAGAATAAGAGGTACTCAATTTAGATGAATAAAATAATTTATATCATATGATGATGGAGTTTTAACGGGAAGGTTTATTATATGGATAATAAAAGGTCGCCCACTAGAAGTTAGAATGGTTGGATACATTGTTCATAACGATGAATGAAACCATTATCAAATAGCCAAGATGGTTGAAAATTGTAAGAGTGATGAAATCACTAATAAGCTGCAATATAGATTTCAGTACATAAGTGACTATAGAGAGTGATTTTTAATCCCTCCAGTATATCGATACGTCACAAGTTATGAGATAACAGTGGGAGCTTTCCTCCGGAAAGGAAACTCATAATCTAGAAAGAGTTCTAGATATGTACTCAAATAGAATCATATAAAGGAGACCAAAAGTTGTAAGTTTTGCTATCATGAATAAAGGTTATTCGCATGAATAAAGGTTATTCGCAAAACGCTAATACAAATAGATGATTGTACATCAAAATGCAATGTAATAGTGTTGACTATTGTTGCATGACAACATCATTTGAGTTATAAATAACTCAAAGTAAAAGATACTTTGTCAGAATCCAAATGGGTTGTATGAGACAATATTGAACCCCATAAGTAAACTGGATTGACTTAGTATAGTCCCTAGCCGCTTACATGAGGTGACGTCTCAAAGCGACTAGAGTGTGAGGCGATTGATGGCAAGTTCAAGTGCCATAGAGTCATATGTGATGACTAGTCGATCACATAGGCAGACTGTAAGAGACACTCTGTCGGGCAATGTGACCGCTTATAGAGTTCTGGAAATTTTATAGCCGGGTCGTGGCGAGAGCTGCTATAGTATTCTTGTGAGTCAATTCTTTGACTAAAGACTACTCTCCCAAGATGGTACAGTTTAGGCATAACTTTGATCCATTCTCTACGACTTTTCGTAACTGGAGTCAAATGGGATTGTTTTGGGTTGTGACTGACTGTGACTGGTTGAAGGAAGTAGAGCGATAGAAATTGTCCACCCCTTGTCAGGGTTGTTCAAATCTCAGGGCCACTCGAGGAGAAGATAACTGGAAATGCGTGGCCACGCTCGGAAGGTATCTATGGTAGATAATTCCGGTCAGACAGTTATTCTCCAGATCGAGGAAACCATTCATGATATGATCAAATGCAAGAACGACCAGAGAGAGACATCTTGCATTGAGTGGGAGATTGTAATAGGACAAGAGAATAGAATTGGTGACGCACACTTGTCGAGGACAAGTGGGAGATTGTTGGGAAATGTGTCCTCAACAATAAGTGCGATCACGTAATTAAATCTCATAACAAGAATGCGCAAGGGATGATACGAATTATTAGTCAACTGACCAACATTAATCGGTAATGATTGGCTAGCTAGAGTTTGACATTACTGTCGTATGACGGTGATGGTCAGTTGATCCCTTTAGGTCACACCTTTAGGACAATTCCCTTAATTGATAAAGTGATCAAATGTATGATGATACGATTTGATCATATTCCTTAAACTCGTGTATCGAGAAATTAGAGGTTAAATCTTAATGTAAGATTTATGTTTAAAATTGAAACGTGTCAATTGTTAAACATTAAACGATATTTTAAGATATCGTAATTAGAATGAATTGGGTTGAAATTAATACAAAGGTTGTAAATCGTATTGACGATAAAATATTATTTTACAATGGTAATTTCGAATTACTTATTAATTAAATAAATATGATTTATTTAATTATGTATAATATTTATGGGATAAATATTTATATGTTTTAAAATGTACTAAAGTATTTTATTTCTTAAAGACATATTAGATGTCACACTTTATACAATTGTACATTTGACAAATTGTAAAATGAAGTCCATATTATAGACTATATGGCACGGCTAAGTGTAAGTTGTTGTGGATGGTTAGTGTTTTAATTAAACATGCTTTAATCATTGTGTTTAAAGCATGTATTGGAAACACTAACTAAGGCAACCCTATGGAGCATGGGTTAGAGAGTTGTCTCCCCTTTTGTTCTTCTCTAGGTCCGGCCACACAACACCCCAAGACACCACTTTAAATATGTATATGATACTAACCTAAAAACCCTAGTTCTAATTTTTGCATAATTTTTCTAAGTGTAGAAAATAAAACACTCTCTTCTCCTTCTAAGCTAGCCGAAATACTTTACAAGAAAGGAGAGTTTGTTTCCCTCTAATACTTATTATAAGATAATAAAATATATATACTAAGAGTAGTATTCACATATAATTCTAATAAGAGTGATTAGAATTAGTTTAAGGAAGAAAACCGATTCCAAGTCTAGCATACAAAGTTTCGGTTCATTGAGGGCTTGTCTTGGTGCATCCGGAGGAGGTATTCTATATTGGGTACTCGGAGGATCATCCTTGCAATACTTGGACCGAGTGTAAGAACACGGTTTTCTCCTCTTTCCGCATTTTATTAGCATGCATAAGATCATAATAAACGAGTTTATTATCTTGTTAATTAAAAGTTAATTAAAGGTTTTGTTAGTATGACTAAATTAGTTTATGAGCAACTAGTTAAACCTAACAGACATAATCTTCAAGGAAGGGCAAAAGATAAGCCCTCATGTGCTCAAACTCGTTGAGCTCGCGGAGACTCTAAAAGCTCAAGATGTTGATGTTCCCGACTCTCTTATCATTGACCGAGTTCTTCACTCGCTCAATAAGGTTAAGGCGTATGCTCAATTCCGGGTGAATTTCAATATGCGAAACCAAGAGACCTCGTTAGACGAGTTGCATAAGATGCTAGTCCAAGCCGAAAGGGACATGGGACTTCATGAAAGTTCCACCAAGGATGTTTTAAACATCGAAAAGAAAGGGAAAACGAGCTTCAAGAGGAATGCCTCGAAAGGCAAGGGCAAGAAAACGTTCAAGCCCAAAGCGACCAAAGAAAAGACCTTTTCGAAAGGCGCTTCCACCTCGTCTTCAAAAGAGCAAGACAAGTGCCATTATTGCACGAGGATCGGTCATTGGAAGCGAAATTGCCCCAAGTACTTAAGTGATCTCAAAAATGGGAAGGCAACCGCCGTAGGTAATAATTCTCGCGTATAATTCATGTCGTTTATCAACTTATGTATAGTGATACAAATGTGTTGATATTTACCCTTTTTAATTGTTTTAAAGGGCCACCCCCGAATAATGATAAGGGCAAGGAGAAGGAAGCTTGAGGTTCCTTACATGGATGGCTCCGGTAGCATCCAATTGATCGAAGACTTGAAGAGCTAGGCTCTAATTTTCATATCGTCTTCTTTCATATTTTGCATTTATTTAAAGGAACAATTTAATTTTCTTGTAAGACAAGGATTAAAATCCTAAAACAATGGTTGTAATTTTGGATATTAGTGACTTGGTTTTCAACCCAAGTCACTACTTTTGTTCTTAATCAATGTTTTGATTTCTCAAATAAATTGCATACCTTGTTTAAACATGAATGATAGTGATTTAATATTGATACGATAAAGTATAAGAGAATCAAAGAGTTGATTAAAACGGAGAACTACACCCCATGAGATAGATTCAATCAAAATGAGACTATATCAGTTCATTATAAGATTTTCATTTTAAGTGAAAATGAGAATGTATTCATCACACCTATCAAACTTCAAACATTCAGATACATTGGTTAATCGAAATAGCTATCCTTAAACAAGTAAAGGTTATTGTTAGAAGGATAGAGTGGGAGAAAATGTTTCGCTCACAAACCAATGATGTAAATAAAGGAAGGATCTTAGAGAAGATTCCTTACTTGGGAGTCTTAAGAAGAGCCCTAAATGATTTGAAGAAACTACGAGAAGACACTGAAGAAACTACGGGAGGACACTCGAAGAAAGGTTCTTTGTGTTCATGTTTCATAGAGAGGAAACTTGAAACCCCGTATGAAATCATCGGTAGGAAAACGGTTCCTATGTAGTTATAAAAAAATTATCATGTCATTTTCGTCTCAAGGAAACGAAGACATGATATGAAGGTAATGATTGATTGAATGGAAACAGATCACTATAGGGATAGTGATAGTGATAATGATTCAAGTAATAGTTTAACATGCGAGAAATGAAAGGTTCATTTAAGATATCGAGAGATATTGATTTTAGTGGGAGCGATTTTCATCAAAAGAATTAAGCCTACCATTTAGAGAGGATGGGTGATTCTTTAAGGTGTAAAGAATAAGAGGTTTTCAATTCTAGATGATCAAATACTTTATATCAGAAGATGATGGAGCTTACGGGAAGGTTTATTATATGGATAATAAAAGGTCGCCCACTAGAAGATAGAAATGGTTGGATACTTTATTCATAACGATGAATTAAACCATTATCTAATAGCCGCGATGAGTGAAAATTATTAAAATGATGAAATCATAGATAGACTACAATAGAGATTTCAGTACATAAGTGACTATAGAGAGTGATTTTAATCCCTCCAGCATATCGATACGTCACAAGTTATAAGATAACAGTGGGAGCTTTCCTTCGGAAAGGAAACTCAAAATCTAGAAAGAGTTCTAGAAATGTACTCAAATAGAATCATATTATACGGGATAATATGAGAATAAAGGAGACCAAAAGTTGTAAGTTTTGCTATCATGAATAAAGGTTTATTCGCAAAACACTAATACAATTAGATGATTGTGCATCAAATGCAATGTAATAGTATTGACTATTGTTGCATGACAACATCATTTGAGTTATGATTAACTCAAAGTGGAAGATACTTTGTCAGAATCCAAATGGGTTGTATGAGACAATTTTGAACCCCATAAGTGAACTGGATTGACTTAGTATGGCCCCTAGCCGCTTACATGAGGTGACGTCTCAAAGCGACTAGAGTGTGAGGCGATTGATGGCAAGTTCAAGTGCCATAGAGTCATATGTGATGACTAGTCGATCACATAGGCAGACTGTAAGAGACACTCTGTCGGGCAATGTGACCGCTTATAGAGTTCTGGAAATTTTGTAGCCAGGTCGTGGCGAGAGCTGCTATAGTATTCTTGAGAGTCAATTCTTGGACTATAGACTACTCTCCCAAGATGGTACAGCTTAGGCATAACTTTGATCCATTCTCTACGACTTTTCGTAACTGGAGTCAAATGGGATTGTTTTGGGTTGTGACTAACTGTGACTAGTTGAAGGAAGTAGTGCGATAGAAATTGTCCACCCCTTGTCAGGGTTGTTCAAATCTCAGGGCCACTCGAGGAGAAGTTAACTGGAAATGCGTGGCCACGCTCGGAAGGTATCTATGGTAGATAATTCCGGTCAGACAGTTATTCTCCAGATCGAGGAAACCACTCATGATATGATCAAATGCAAGTACGACCTTAGAGAGACATCTTGCATTGAGTGGGAGATTGTAATAGGACAAGAGAATTGGTGACGCACACTTGTCGAGGATAAGTGGGAGATTGTTGGGAAATGTGTCCTCAACAATAAGTGCGATCACGTAATTAAATCTCATAACGAGAATACGCAAGGGATGATACGAATTATTAGTCAACTGACCAACATTAATCGGTAATGATTGGCTAGCTAGAGTTTGACATTACTGTCGTATGACGGTGATGGTCAGTTGATCCCTTTAGGTCACACCTTTAGGACAATTCCCTTAATTGATAAAGTGATCAAGTGTATGATGATACGATTTGATCATATTCCTTAAACTCGTATATCGAGAAATTAGAGGTTAAATCTTAATGTAAGATTTATGTTTAAAATTGAAACGTGTCAATTGTTAAACATTAAACGATATTTTAAGATATCGTAATTAGAATGAATTGGGTTGAAATTAATACAAAGGTTGTAAATCGTATTGACGATAAATGATCATTTTACATTAGTAATTTCGAATTACTTATTAATTGAATAAATATGATTTATTTAATTATGTATAATATTTATGGGATAAATATTTACATGTTTCAAATTTACTAAAGTATTTTATATCTTAATGACATATAAGATGTCACACTTTATACAATTGTACATTTGACAAATTGTAAAATGAAGTCCATATTATGGACTATATGGCACGGCTAAGTAGTGATGGTGGTGTGGTCAATTAGTGTGTTAATTGCTCTTTAATCAGTGCTTAAGACATTGTTCTTGAGACACCAACCTATTAACCACCCTAAATGCCTTGAGAAGAGAAGATGTCTCCTATTGAGACTCCCTAAGCCGGCTACCCTCTCCCCCATAAGCATGCTTATGATAATATGATTATCTTATTGAAAGCATGAATGATATATATATGAGATATATGTCATACTCATTCTAGTTCTCTTCTTCTCCCTTTTTGGCCGAAATATACTCACAAAAGGAGAGAAATTTTACAACCTCAAAACTTATTATAAAGATAATAACTTATACTATTTGTAGTATCAAAATATAATTCTAATAAGAGTGATTAGAATTACTTTAAGGAAAATCCGATTCCTAGTCTAGCACGCATTAGGGTTCGGTTTATTGAGGGTTTGTCTTGGTGCATCCGGAGGAGGTATTCTAATTTGGGTACTCGGAGGATCATCCTAGCATATTATTGGACCGTGTGTAAGGGTTCATTTTCTCCTCTTTCCGCATTTTGTAGCATGCATAAGATCTTATAAACAAGTTTATAAATATGTTAATTAAAAGTTAATTAAAGGTTTTGTTAGTATGACTAAATTAGTTTATGAGCAACTAGTTAAACCCAACAATTGACTATTAAATTAGTCAATAAGATGTTGAGATTATTATTTAATACGGATTAAATAATTTTAGCTAATACGGATTGCATGATTAATTCGTAAAATTAAATATAAACGGTTATATTTAATTAAATATTGTATTCGCGTATTAATATAAACAGTTATATTAATTTGGGTAATTATACAATATCGTAATTTTATCAGACCATTATTAATACATCGACTGCATTAATATCTGATAACATGCATACGATTTATAAACAAAACCCGCGAATAAAGTTTAGCTAAATGGGTCGAATCACAAATTAGAATAAGGTAAGAGTGGAAAGCCCACTCCTACCCTATTGGAAATTTCGGCCAAAAGAGCTACATAAGGAGGAGGACTCACCTTATGTCAGGGACTTTTGTTTCACTGTTTAAACAAATCTCAAGGAAAAATTAGGGTTTTGAGAGTTTTTTTCTCCCAAAACCTCAGATCTCACATCTAAAACCTTAATAGCTCTCCCAATATTGCAAGGCAGTTGGAGAGGATTTCTAGCACACGCGGCCACGTCTCATTCTAAGTCTTGGGTGCAAATTATAGGAGGGAATTTGTGTTAATTCTTGTTCTTAGGCCTTTCGCACAAGGACTAAAGGTTGTACTTCTTTTCTTATCCTTTTTAATCTTATGACTATAAACACAACTGTATTTTTCATTATAATCCTGCAAGTTTAGGGTGAATACATGCATTATTCCCCACAATTATATTAGTGAGTAATTATGTATATTATATTGTTAGATGACGGTATTGAGGTGGCATAGCTCTGTTTACTTGCTGGCTTGCTAAAGGATTATATGGCTATCCTGGTAGGATACACTGTAACATCCCGCATTTTCGTAAAGTATATTTTAAAGGTTTTAATTATTTTTACGGGATAAAATAATATTTTAATTTTCGATGTTAACTCATTTAAAATAAATAGTAAGATCCGTCTTAAGAACCTTAAGTCCTTAAGACGAATGCAAACTTGGCAAACTCAAGTTCACATCTTAAAACCCGTTCAAATATCCAAACCCGTTTTCATTAAACGGAAAGGACAATTCTTAACCCCTAAAACCCTCCTTATGTCGACATAAGTGTCTTCCTCAAATAATAAAACAGTAAACACATTTCCTCCAAAACTCTCTTGATTCTTCATCTTCTTTTCCATTTTTCTCCATCATTCGTTCATCAAATCGAGGTAATGAATACATTTTCGGAATCCTCATCGAATTTGCAAGCCATCCGTCACTTCCGTTTTTCATTTCGTTCCACTTCAAAAATGGGTTGTTTTGGGAGTAATCCGTGTATAGCCTATTTTAATCGTTTTTCGTGTTGTAGGAGGAAGCTTAGAAGATCACAAAGAGGTTAGTGACAAGTTTGAAGAGGAGCAAGGAGCTTAATCGCTTGAGAGGTGACTATTATGAGTAACTCGGCCTTTTTGTCTAAATTAGCACTATATGTGATTTTAATGTGTTTTGATGAAGTTAGTATGATTGTTAGGTTCTGTATTGTTCTTATAATGGTTTATAAACTGATTTGTGTGATGATTTGAGGAAGAATGGGATGAGAAAGTGGTTTTAGGAGTATACATGTTAAGACCGGTTAATTTGGGATTTTCTTGTTAACTCTCGAATTGGATATTTGGGTACATGTTCTTAGGTGTAATTGATGTCTTATACATGTGGGAAATATCATGTTGTTGCGTAAAATCATGTTTAAGACGGTTTGGTAAAGAATTGAAAGGATTGGAAATTTGCGAAGATGGCGAAAAATGCGAGCAGTGGCTCTGAGCCGGTAGGCTGACCGGAAGCCGGTCGGCCGGCTCAGAGTCCCCTTTCGTATTGTTTTATTTTCGAGGAATTTTGGGAAAGGACCCCCAGCCGGTGGACCGGCAGCCGGCCGGCCGGCTGGGAGTCCAGCACTGCCTAGGCCATGGGCACCATTGCTCGGTCACTGCCTAGGCAATGGGCACCAATGACCGAGCAATGCCCAGGCCATGACCGAGCAATGGCCAGGCCATGACCGAGCAATGCCTAGGCCATGGGCACCAATGACCGAGCAATGCCTAGGCCATGGGCACCAATGACCGAGCAATGGCCAGGCCATGACCGAGCAATGCCTAGGCCATGGGCACCAATGACCGAGCAATGCCCAGGCCATGACCGAGCAATGCCCAGGCCATGACCGAGCAATGCCTAGGCCATGGGCACCAATGACCGAGCAATGCCGAGGCCATGGGCACCAATGACCGAGCAATGCCCAGGCCATGGGCACCAATGCTCGGTCAATGCCTAGGCCATGATGCGTGCTATGCCCATGGAAAAAAGGGCTTCCTTATTCAGCCATGCCTAGGCATTTTGAGGTTAGTAGCCTAGGCCATGATCGAGCAATGCCTAGGCCATGACCGAGCAATGCCTAGGCCATGACCGAGCAATGCCTAGGCAATGACCGAGCAATGCCTAGGCCATGACCGAGCAATGCCTAGGCCATGACCGAGCAATGCCTAGGCCATGGGCCGTTATGCCAAAACGTGGCCGTAGGGTCCGGGAAACGCCACGGGACGGGAATTTAAGATGTTTCCGAAGTAAACATATGATGGGTGACCAAGAGCCGCGACCGACAAC